>CM039612.1:3665542-3952002 GCA_022457205.1 Saccharum spontaneum
TGCTCAAAGAACCATTTGGCATATATTCGTACACCAGGAACCTTCCACTGTCTTTGGTGCAAAACCCAAGTAGATGAACAATATTGACATGCTGAATCATACCTATGGTCTGCACCTCTGCTCGGAATTGTTTGTCTTCCTGTCTCAGGCATTTTAGCTTCTTGACAGCCACTACAGTGCAGTCTGGCAATACCCCTTTGAAAACGCAGCCAAAGCCTCCTTCTCCAAGTTTCTCGGAGAATGTTTTGGTTGATTTCCTTATTTGTACAGACGAGAATACCATGAGACTTCCATAGCCACCAGTTGTTGTAGCCTTGAAAAGCTTTCTTCTGCATCTCAATAAAAGAATCAAACTAACAGCAAATACGGCTATCACACCAATCGCAGATCCAAGAACCACTCTTCTCCTGAAAGAAAACAGTGGAGCAGTTCTAGAACCTGACTGTTGGTTGGTTGCTATGCGTATATACATACGGTTGCCATTTGGACCGGAGTCAAGCACTACCGTATTCTGCAGCTCCCAAAACCATAGTGAGCAACTTGTATTGTAAGCAAAGGCAGTACAGGTACAGTCCCTTAAGCAAGAGGATTGACACTCACTCATGTTTGCAGCTTCCAACTTCAAAGCATTCTGAGGATATGCATGGATGCCATCTATTGGATGAAATGTCACTTCAACATTCCCACAGTTTAGAGGGACCTTTCTTGAACAACCAGCAGCAACCCATGCACTGGTCGATGGTGGATCAAAACCAACAGGGCATACACAAGAGCCTGATGTTGTGCAGAGGCCGTAGGGTCCACAGTATGAATCGAAGTCGCACAAGCTATCTGGGGCAGACCATAAAATAGAATCACATTCTCCTTGTTTAGCCAATCTAATAAACCCGGAACTATTTAACTGTAAGTATGTTTGTGCGTTATTGAATGTTAGCACATAGTCTCCATCTTCATGAATGTTCATCCATCTAGGGAAGGTACCAGCAAACGTCGGACCATCAGTATTCTGCTGGATAATAAAATCTCTCCTTCTAGTTGAATCCAATGACAGTGTATATATAAGTGAGTCCACGCCAAAAGAAGGATATGAATTAATAGCAAGCGTAGCATTCTTGTCGGTTTTCATATTTAGTCCCAGGTATCCTCCAGGGAGCAGTATCGTAGTTGGGCAATCAAAACTCTGCCAAATCACCATGGAACTGTTTCCTTTGTCTCTTACCAGAAGATTTCCATTGTCAAGAAGCACTGCAACAGCAGAGATAGAGGCAGCCGTCATGTAGGATGATGAGGACCAAGAATCATATCCATCGGTGATTTGTAGCAATCCTTCCTCTGAGACTGAGAGGTTATAATATGGTGATGAGAAATAAGTACCAGGACCATCAGTATCCAGATGAGGTTGCCAAACTGGAATATAATCAGATTTGCAAGATGATGAGTTAGCAAACCAGATGCCCAAACCACAGAAGGAATAAATATCATCTTGAGGGTTGGTGCAGTCATAACCCAACTTGAAGGCGCCATTCTTCGAGACTAAACTCTGGTTAGCATTCAGGATTTGTCCTGGAAGGAGGGTTTCTGTTGCACATACAAGGCTGATCATCAGGGAGGGAAGTAGTAAAACGAAGGGAGATGGGAGCAAGGACCTCCAATGGACTGCCTTCTCCATTTCAGGGATACTCGGTCCTTGGCAGGCAGGCAACGGAATGATCGAATCACCGATGCATATATCTGCAAACCAAGTACTGCTCAAGTCAAAGACTCAGAGTGTGGTCGCCTATTTTCTCGGGTCAAATATGGTGGCTGTGAGCCAGTGACAGATGGATTGTTTCAGACACACACGGCACAATAAACGACGTGAGAGTCCGGCATTACCTTATCATGGCAGTAGGAACTAGCCCGTCAAAGCTCGGGGCATTTCGCCGAACACCTTCCGCTCGCTCGTTCACCTGACGCCGCTGCCACTGCCAGTAAACCATACTACCAACCAGTGAACCATCTCGCCTGATTTTTTCTTTTGTTGGACTCTTTCGCCTTCTTCTGTGGCCAACCAGCATCCGTGGAGCTGCCAGCACCAGCAGGCCACGGCGCCCTGTTTGAGCTGACAGCTGACTAGCTGAGCGTGCTGCCTTGCCGTGTCGGGGAGCTGAGCTGAGACGCGCCAAACGGAATGGCGAAAGCGACCGGCCGCGCGGCGGGCAGCAGGAGCTGCATCGAGAGGCTGCCTGCGCCCCGCGCCTCGCGCCCAATCCTCTTCGGACCTAATCCCCTCCGCCTCCTCCCCTTCAAAATCCCACGTCTCTCTCGCCGAAGGCTCCGGCCTTGGCCTCGGCCTTGGGAGCTGGTGCTGGTGCTGGATCGACACAATGGCGCCGCTCCACGCCGCGCTGCCGCCGCCCTCCGCCGCCGCCGCTCACCACCACGCGGCAGCCCCGCCTGTCTTCCTCGCCCGCTCGCCGTACCACCCCCGCAGGGCGGCGGCCTCCTGCTCGCTCGCCACCGCCGCCGCTCCCTCGTCGAGAAAAGGTAATCTTTCTTCTCCTCTCTTGGGCACAGCGATGATGATTACTACATATATATAGACAAGAAGAAAGGAACTTGGTGTCTGATTTCTTGCCTCGTCGCGCCGCCCAGCGTTCCTGTCATGCCCGCCGGACCACTGGATCACGGCCGCGCCGCCGCGCGCCATCCCCTCCTCCTCGTCGTCCCCGGCGCTCATCGCGTCCGTGCAGGACCTGTACGACTTCATCTACATCGGCCCGCTGGTGGACAGGATCGGCTACACCGATGAGAAGATCGCCGAGTCCATCGACCGCTGGCTTCTCGCCGGGGCTCGGTTGGCGCGCCTCTTCCGCCTCGACGAGGTTCAGCTGTCCGAGGCCGAGAAGGCCCGGATATACCACTTCTACATCCCCGTCTTCCTCTGGTGCGAGGACCAGGTCATGGAGCACAGAGCCAAGTATAACGACGGTGATGACATCCCACCATTGGTGGTACGCCCTCCACCTCGTGTCCTCATCAAAATTTGCTTTTTTTTTTCCCATCCCATGTCAATTAGAACTATGCAATCGAGCTCATCAGAGCAGCAACAACGTAACGTAGGCAGCATCAAACGTTGGCCTCAACAAAAAGCTACATACTAGAGTCCATGTAGAAACAGATAAATTGAGGGCAATGGCAAACGCAGGCAACAACTTTCACCTTTATGGCGGTCCCACCGCTCTCTCCTTTCTCTCTCTCCCATCATGCTCTGCTTTTCGGAGGAATTCTTCGCCACAACGCACTCTGGCTGCTGCTTCTGCTTTGCGAAACCACCGTTTCAGATGATATGCATGGCTGGTTGATGCAGACGTGGAGCTTGGGGCAGAAGTCCAGCGTGGTGCGTTGGGCCTGGCCTCAGCACACATTTCTGTCACACAACTTTGTCCTTTACTAGTGAGGATAGAATCCAAAGGGCTCATATCATGTTCCACTATCCGTGCACAAGAGAACATGTTCTTCTGAATTATGCGTCCACCACGCACATGACACACTGGATGCTGCAAAATGTATATATAATGAAAACGAGCATATACTGTCCATGAGACGTACTTAATAATGAAGAAATGTACGCCTGATCCCACACCTGATGGATCGAGAAAATCACTAAAGGAGATATTTTATACAAAACTAGATGAGATGGGAAGTCTGATTACAGAGTTTACAAGAATGAACAGCTTAGCAATTTCAGTTCACACTTGATAAATTAGTCATGTTTATATGTAACGCAGATTGGGGTCAGCGCTCCCCAAGGAACTGGAAAGACGACTCTTGTCTTCGCACTTGATTATCTTTTCCGGGTTGCTGGTAGGTGAGTTCTTCTTATCGAAGCTGATCATAGTGCGTCTGTTTGCTTGTATGAATTGGATCTAAGAGCCAAACTTCTGTGTGACACAGGAATTCTGTCACATTGTCTATAGATGACTTCTATTTGACAGCAAAAGAACAGGTGTGAAGCTTCTAGTAAATACGGAAAAAATATCGGCCATATATTCAGAAATAGTCTTTTGTTTTTTCGTGAGAGCAAGTGTTGAAATAGCTGACACTTATGTTTTTTTTTCTTGTCCAGAATGAACTGAGGGACAGAAATCCTGGAAATGCTCTTTTAGAGGTACAAGCTCCCTCACTCCTGTAGGCTGCTAGGCTGTGCTTTACTTTGAATTTTGTAAGAGAAGGTAAACTGGGAATTACTGATTAAAACTTTCCAGCTCCGTGGAAATGCTGGAAGCCACGATCTCCAATTCTCAGTTGAAACACTTGAGTCACTGATCAAACTAACAAAGGAAGGTACCAGTTCAGACAAGTATTTCATCCTTCTTCGAGCTATTTCTGTTTCTTCTCGATGAGTTGTTCATAGGGCTTCTCTTCTTTGCCTTTTTGGAAAATGTTATAAATGTTTTGCATCCTTGTAAAATAGATTTTAGTGAACTGACAGTTTTTTTCACAACATTCTAGGTATGAAGATGAAGGTTCCACGGTATGACAAGGTAAAAGGTTGCAGTTAACGTTCCTCTAGCTGATGTTTATAGCTGATCAGCTGCATGATACATGTCATGTCCATGTAGTCTGCTTTTGGGGGAAGGGGTGACCGGGCTGATCCTTCTGTATGGCCAGAGGTTGAAGGGCCCTTAGAGGTAATATAATATTTAGTCGAGGAGCATTAGTTTGAGAAATATGTGTGATTCTCAACTTATAGCGTATCTTCTTTGATGTCCTAGGTTGTTCTGTTTGAAGGATGGATGCTTGGATTTAAACCTCTTCCAAATGAAGAAGTGAAAAAAGTGGATCCACAGGCAAGTTTCTTATCTGATTTTGTTGTTTTCGTTTACTTTACCTGCAGTAATAGTATGACACTAATTTTGTGGTCTTTCAGCTTGAGGTGGTTAACAAGAACCTTGAAGCATACTATGGTGCTTGGGACAGGTTCATCCAGTCATGGATTGTTATTAAAATAAGAGAACCCAGTTGTGTATACCAGTGGAGGCTGCAGGTCATTACTCGAATAATCTGACAAAGTGGCGCCGTTGAACTCATAACAAATCATGAATTGAAATTTCTGAGTTTGGTATTTGGATTTGCAGGCAGAGGTAGCTATGAGAGCAGATGGAAAACCTGGAATGTCCGATGAGGAGGTGTGTTCTCTGACAAAGCTATTCACTCCCTAAAATAACCCCTCTGTTATCCTAGTAACGTTATTTGTTGGAGCTTTACTGATGGTTGTGTGATGTGGTTTCTTCGGCAAATTATTTTATGCGACATTCATTATATGTACACATTTATCCAGCGACTAACTTTAGTTTTTCTTCCAGAGCTATTGATAATCTCTACAGAACTATAACAGTGGTAATTCTTGCAGGTTATGGATTTCGTATCACGCTACCTACCAGCATACCAAGCATATTTGCCCACACTATACAAAGAGGGACCAAATGGTTCGAATCCAGACCATCTGCTTGTCATCGACATAGACGCAAATAGGAATCCTATTTGTGGTGGATCATGGGATGTTGCATGTTTGTGAAACTACTTTTATGCCCATCAAACACCACTGGCCTCTTGTTTCCCACACTCTAGTTTAAATTTGTGAATTCCATGTAAATTGCTGTCTATTAAAGGGAATCAGCATTCTGTTTTTGCTCCCCTGTTACACAATTTTAAATATGCGGCCTATGCTTGGCCTGCATTTTAAGTCAGTGACTCAATTCAGCATGTAAATAAATTTCGCTCCTGTCTGGTGAGGTACTCCCTCCATTCACAAAGCTTAAGGCACTTTTTAATCTGGCATGGTTTTTAACTTGAACTTTCACCATGAGTTTGTTATGATATATTGTTACTAATTACAAAACTCGCATCGTGTAATTAGACCTCTGGAGAGGCATGTATCCTCTGTAATTCTGTATGCTGGCCTCAAAATCATGTGTATTTCTGAATTTGCAAAGTCTTGATAGGAGTAGTAAATAAAGTTTGGAGCACAAGGGCCATGGAGCAATGTGCACAAGGGTCAGCAGGTCAGGTAAATTTCTCCATAGATACTGTACATGTTTGTAGTCATTCAGAGAGAATAGTAAGAAGCATGTCATTCAGAGAGAATAGTGTGAAAATAGGTTAACGAGTTGCCCTTTCCTGGCACTCGGTTCCGTGTTTATATGGCTGGGAAACCGCCTCCTCAGCATGGCGCATACAAGAGTTTGTTACAACAAGAGATTACAATGGTTAGCTACAATCTAGGATCTCAACTATATCTAGAAGATACAACTAACTTAGACATATCTAGAAGATACATTTAACCTAGACACAACGGTATACATGAAGATATATTTTATCTAACACTCCCCCTCAATCTCAGCCACAAACAAGATTGAGATTGTTTCTAAACTCTTTCAACTTTATACGAGGAAGAGGTTTAGTGAATCCATCGGCCACTTGATCGTTTGAACTAATGAACCGAATCTCCAGCAACTTCTTTGCTACCCTCTCTCTAACAAAATGAAAATCAATTTCAATGTGCTTTGTTCTGGCATGGAAAACAGGATTGGCTGAGAGATACTTTGCTCCAAGATTGTCACACCACAATCGTGCCAAAGGAGGATGAGGAACTCCAAGTTCCTTAAGTAGCCTCTGTACCCAAATCATCTCTGCCGTGGCATTTGCAAGTGACTTATATTCAGCTTCTGTGCTAGAACGTGAGACTGTGGCTTGCTTCCTAGCACTCCATGAAATTAAATTTTCACCGAGAAACACTGCAAATCCACCAGTAGAACGTCTGTCATCAACACAACCCGCCCAATCAGCGTCAGAGAATGCACTGACACTCATGTTCTTGGAGTGACCAATTTTGAGACCCAGATTTAACGTACCCTGAACATATCTAAGAATACGCTTTACCGCACTCCAGTGAACTGAGGAGGGCGAGTGTAGAAATTGACAAACCTTATTTACCGCAAAACACAAATCCGGTCTAGTCAGTGTCAGATATTGAAGCGCTCCCACCAGACTTCTATACCGGGTAGCATCCTCAGGACCAAGCGTATTCCCTTCATAAGCACTTAGCTTCTCAGTGCTGCACAAAGGAGTATCAATGGCCTTGCATTTACTCATACCTGACCTGGCTAGTATGTCTGCGGCATATCTCTGTTGAGTGAGAATCAAACCATCCTTATTCCTTTTTACTTCTATTCCCAAGAAGTAATGCAACTCACCCAAATCTTTGAGTGCAAATTCCTTCTGCAGGCCTGCAAGCAATGCCTTTGTTGCCTCTGGAGAAGAACTGGCCACTATTATATCATCCACATATACTAGAACAAACACGCTGCACTGTCCTTTGTTGTAGTAAAAGAGTGACGTATCTCCTTTTGATGGTACAAAACCTAAGGATTCAAGTTTGGCACAAAGTCTTGCATACCATGCTCGAGGTGCCTGTTTTAGGCCATAGAGAGCCTTGTCAAGTTTGCAAACAAATCGAGGACATGTTTTATCTTCATACCCAGGAGGTTGCCTCATATAAACTTCTTCACTTAAGATTCCATGAAGAAATGCATTCTGCACATCCAGTTGCCTCAGCGACCAACCTTTTGTCACAGCAACAGAAAGTATCAGCCTGATAGTAGCTGCCTTAACTACAGGACTGAAAGTGTCCTCATAGTCTATGCCATATCGCTGTTTAAACCCTTTGGCCACTAACCTTGCCTTATACCGATCAATAGATCCATCAGCCTTGCGCTTGACCTTGTAAACCCACTTACAATCAATTATATTCTTCCCTTTGGGTAGTGGAACCAAATGCCAGGTCTTATTCTTGATTAACGCTTGATGCTCGGCATCCATGGCAGCCACCCAATTTTTATCCTTAAGTGCATCACGAACACTAGCTGGTTCTTCTTGTGAAGCTGCAGCCGCCATACCCCATCTGACAGTTCCATCCGTGTATTGCTTAGGCTTGACAATTCCACGCTGCAACCGAGTCACAGGTCCTGCAGGAGAGGAAACAGATTGATCTGTTGCCGTTGAGTTTGAGTTTGAGCCCTCTTCTGCTATTTCAAGAGACGACACAATTTGTTCTCCAGGATGCATCGGCACACTGGATCGGCTGCCGGATTCACCGGATCCGGGCGACTCACGAGCAGGATCTTCTGCTACTCGCTCCCCCTCGCTCGGAGACGAACCATTCGCTGGAGAAGCCGCAGACAATCCGGAACCGGTGGAGCGCAGTACTGACGCCACGGAATTTGACAATCCCGATGACGATACGGGATCGGATCCGCCTGCCAGCGCAGGAGAATCAGCTCCGGATTCCGCACTGCTCCCGGGATGCCGACACATGCGATATGGAGCGCCTGAAACCGGATTTTCACCAGAACTTGTAGCATTTTCGCCAGAATGTGACGTTTGGACCTGCACAACATCATGAAGACTCAAGCCAGCATCAGATGGGTTAGGAGAAGGCACATGTTGATCACGTATTAGTGCATCCTTGAAGGAAAGAGATGGATTGCGAAGGACGTCGGGAAGGATCTGAAGTTCAGCGCTAAGTCTGGCCCCAGCATTTGGATGAAGTGTAGCAAAAGGAAAAACAGTTTCATCAAACACTACATCCCGAGAGATATAAACACGACCTTCTTTTGGATCTAGACATTTAAACCCTTTGTGGGAATTACTATAACCGATGAAAACACAACATTTGGATCGGAACTGAAGCTTGCGCGTGTTATAAGCACGGAGATTTGGCCATACCGCGCACCCAAAAGTACGCAGGGAAGTATAGTCTGGATCTTCTCCATAGAGGCGATGGAGAGGAGTATCGTTGTTAATCACTTTGGAGGGTAATCGATTAATCAAAAACACTGCAGTTTGAAATGCTTCATCCCAGAATTTGAGCGGCATTGAAGCATGGGCAAGCAAGGTTATCCCCATCTCGACAATATGCCGATGCTTACGTTCAGCAGCCCCATTCTGTTGATGTGCATGTGGGCAGGAAACAAGATGATGAATGCCAATGCGGTTAAAAAAAGAATTAAGTGATTGATACTCCCCTCCCCAATCTGTTTGCACGGATTTAATTTTTCGATCAAATTGACGTTCAACTAAATTTTGGAAGTCACGAAATCGTTCAAACACTTCTGATTTGTGACGAATCAAATAAATCCAAATGAATTTGGAGTAGTCATCAATGAAACTCACATAATAAGCAAAACGACCAACAGATTTCGGGGCAGGACCCCAAACATCTGAGAAAACAAGATCTAAAGGGTCACTAGAGACACTCGTTGACTTTGGGTAAGGCAACTGGTGGCTCTTGCCCTGTTGACAAGCATCACAGATACGTTTATTGTTCACATCTTGACTAAAAGAAAGCTGATGACGACTAAGGACTTGACTAACGACAGGAGCTGATGGATGACCAAGTCGACTATGCCAGATGGATGAAGAGGGCTTGACGACTCCAAGAGCTTGTTTATTTGGTGGTGAACTACTTGGCAAGAACTTGATGGGATAGAGGCCTCCTTCAGCCCTGCCTCTGAGAAGTGTTCTCATCGTCACCGCCTCCTTTATAGAAAAATGATCAGGATGAAACTCGACAAAAGCATTATTGTCTCGAGTGAGACGATTAACAGATACTAAATGTTTGCTAGCATCAGGAACATGAAGAACATTGCATAGATGAATCTTATGTGGTGGGGATTGCACAATACTATGACCAACGTGTGAGATCTCCATACCTGAACCGTTGGCAGCATGAACACGATCCCCGCCATGGTACTTATCGCGGTATGACAGCCTGTCCAACTCGCTGGTGATGTGATCCGTAGCACCGGAGTCCATATACCAATTTGTATCTACCCCATAACCTGAGGTAGCAGCTGAAGCAGATTTCTGAGGCGGCCCTGCAAAATTTGCATCGAACCTTTTGAAGCAGTTGAAGGCCGGATGGCCCTCCTTTCCCGCAAACTTGGCAGAAGACACCTGCCTGGAACGGCACACGAGCGACACCGCGACCACCCTTGTTTCGTCCTCCACCGCCACCACGGGTAAAGCCCCCGCGCCCACGGTTGGAGTTGGTGTTGCTGTTGCTGTTGCGTCCTCCACGGGACGCTAAATTGACGGAGGAGTTGGAACCCCCGTTGCGAAGCTCCAGTCGCTGCTCATGAGCGACAAGTTGAGTGTAGAGCTCTCCCAAGGAGATCGGCTCCACCCTGTTGGAGACGGAAGTCGTGACGGAGTCGTAGTCATCACCAAGGCCGGTGAGGATATAGGAAACCATCTCATCGTCCTCAAGGCGTCGCCCCGCAGAAGCCATCTCATCTGCGAGACCCCTCATCTTGGCGTAGTACTCCGCAATGGTGGAGTTGCCTTTGGATGCCGTCGCCAACGCCATCCGGGTGCTGATCATACGTGCACGGGACTGAGAGGAGAAAAATTCCTCAATCTTGGCCCAAGCTTGGGCAGCAGTGGTCGCAGTAGAGATCTGTTGAAGAATCTCCCGCGAGCAAGACACGAACAGATAGCTCAGGACCTGCTGGTCCTTCGCCACCCACGTGGTGTACTCCTTGTTCAGGATCGGCGCCACCTTGGTGTCATCACCCGCCTTCTTCTCTAGATACTTGGCCGGCGGCACAGCTTCAAGGCTGAGAAACTCAAACACCTCGGCTCCTCTGATAGAGGAGAGAACTTGCGCACGCCAGAGTGGAAAGTTTCCACGGGTCAGCTTCTCGCTGACAGGAAGGAAGCCAAGAGCGGTGATCGCAAATTGTTGGGCGGAGGATGAAGGTGAGGAAGCCATGGCGCAATTCCGTAGGGAACTAGGCTCTAGATACCATGTGAAAATAGGTTAACGAGTTGCCCTTTCCTGGCACTCGGTTCCGTGTTTATATGGCTGGGAAACCGCCTCCTCAGCATGGCGCATACAAGAGTTTGTTACAACAAGAGATTACAATGGTTAGCTACAATCTAGGATCTCAACTATATCTAGAAGATACAACTAACTTAGACATATCTAGAAGATACATTTAACCTAGACACAACGGTATACATGAAGATATATTTTATCTAACAAATAGTAAGAAGCATGTCATTGAGAATGTTGAGCAAGGTCTCCCTGCTAGACAAATGGAGTCCACATCCACAGTAAAGGACGAAGCTGTGGGCCTATGTGATCCCAAGCTCAAAACCTAGCAAAGCAAGTCTCTGCATGTGGCAGCAGTAGCAGCGAAATTTCAGTTGATCACACCAATCTGTCCAGCTTGGAAACAATGGTGTGGGAAGAAAAAGAAAGACAACATGTTCGACAAGTTTTCCTGCTAGAAACAGCACAAAAGGCGCCAAAACCAGAGGGAAGGGAATGGAAAAAGGCGTGACCCTGACTAGGCTCCTGGCGACCAACCACTCTGTCGGTCTTCTCTTTCCTCTCCAACAATTTTTTTTTGTGCTTGTGTTTGACCCAACCAAATCCCAAAACCAGCAGGCTTCCTCTTGCGCGTCGCCGCCACCAAATTCCAAACCGCAATCCCGCCGCAATCCGCTCCCTGCGCGCGAAATCGGCTCACGCATCCTCCGCTTTTCGGCTCACGGGTCGCTGAATTGCTCGCTCTCTGACTTCCACTCAACTGCTCGCCTGGCCTGCTGCTGCTGCTCTTCAATCAATCCACAGAGTAGGGGACGTCGGCTCGCTCAAGGCTGCTGGAAGCTCGGCCCCTTCCGCTCGCTGCACAGATCTTCCTCCCAAGGTTCCTCTTCCTCCCGTCGAATCGATTTCTTCCTCAAATTCCGAGTCTTTGACCGCCCGGAGCTGCTCCGGCCGGTCCAGGTTCGTTAAGATCGAGGCAGGCTTGCCAGCGAAGCGCTTTAGGGTTCCCGCGCGAGCCCTGTGATGTTCGGGAATGGCGCTTAAGGCCACGGCGCAGGGCTCCGCGGAGGCGGCCGTAGCGGCCATCGGCCGGGGCTACGACGTCGTCTCCGACGTCCGCCTCAAGTACTGCAAGGGCAAGCTCGCGGACCCGGACGCGCGCCTCATTGACGTCTCCCGCGATGAGGTCCAGGACGTCCTGTTCCCCGGCGGGATCAGGGTCGCCGCCGTCCCCAAGTCCATCAAGTGCGACAAGGGCGAGCGCACGCGGTTCCGCTCCGATGTTCTCTCCTTCCAGCAGGTTGATTTTGATTTGATTCGTCTACTATATCTACTATAAAATGTTGAACATGCTGCTGTCATTGCTTTGGTTCATGGATGGATGGCCACTACTTTGTTCTGAACCAGCCAAGAAATGTACTTTTCTTTTGGACAGATGTCAGAGCTGTTCAACCGGGAGCTATCGTTGACTGGGAAAATTCCCTCCGGCATGTTCAATAGCATGTTTGATTTTTCTGGGTGCTGGCAGAAAGATGCGGCCAACACCAAGTCACTTGCCTTTGATGGTTGGTACATTTCGCTGTACACCGTCGCGCTATCAAAATCTCGTATCCTACTGCACGATCATGTTACTCAGGCAGTTCCTGCAACCTGGGACCCTGCTGCTTTGGCAAGGTTAGACGCTTACTCTTGCCCTCTTATTGTGATGCCATAAGACTGTATTGTGAATGTGTTTAGGACCCTACCTATACCTACATTCATATATAGTTTTTTTCCTTTGCAGTTTCTCAGCTAAATGAGTCATTTTTTTTAACTGTATGAGTGGACATTGCTAAGGGACATATGAGTTATATTGCACCTGAACCTTTGATTCTTGCTGCTTCACTTTCCAGGTTCATTGAAAAGTTTGGAACACACATAGTTGTTGGTGTAAAAATGGGAGGGAAAGATGTTATCTACTTGAAACAACAACATTCATCAAGCTTGCAACCAGCTGCTGTCCAAAAACGACTCAAGGACATGTCGGACAGGAGATTTCTGGATGCAAACGGACAGTATGACATGAATAACAAGGATGTGTATGGGAAGGACAAGGTACTCTCCTACTCTGCATTTTGTTGTTGTGGTTTTGATAAATGATTGTTAAGTTTGTGAAAACTGCATGATGCAATGTTTCCTGTCTTTCAAAGATGAGTCTTCAATAATTTGATGTAATGTCCTGTGCAGCACGATGCAAGAGACCAACGGCTAAGATTTGTGGAATCAAGCCCATCAAGTTCATACTGTACGAAGGAGGTATTGAGTTTTTTTTCTTTTCTAGGAAGTGTGCCTATCACTTTTCCTATTCATATAACTCCTTTCTTGGTATTTCAGGACTTGGTGATGGTGGTTAAGCGGAGAGGTGGAAAGGAATGGGACAAAGATATGCCTCACAGTGAATGGATAAACACTGTTCAATCAGAACCTGATGTTATCTCAATGTCCTTCTTACCTATCACTTCTTTGTTGAATGGAGTACCTGGCTGTGGGTTTCTCAATCATGCAATTAATCTATACCTACGCTGTAAGTTTGTCTTTCACTTCCCATTTCATGTGACAGAGCATCTCTTTGTTAATTCATTTTCTAAACTGCTAGTCACTCATGCCCATTAATTTTATCAAATTGCTAGTATTCGGCACAATCTAGATGCTATTAATTGAGGAGGCCTAGACTATTGGCAATGTATATGGTTGTATGTTATGCATGCTTTCCGATCCTTGGACTGCCTTGTTGTTTAGAGCTACTGCCTGCTTAGTGTGTCACTTGATGCTTGGTATAGCTGGAAAGTTATGACATTGCATGCCTTCCTTGATGTTTAAAAGACTGTAAATGTCTGCGAAACGAAAGAAAACCATTGAATTCAACAAGCTGCACAGGAATTTGCTACATAACATGTTGACTTGTCTAGTAGGTTCATATTGTGTGTTAGCATGCAGTTTACAAACATAAAAGCTGGGTGATAGATTTATTCAATGTATTGCAGATAAGCCGCCGATTGAAGAACTACATCAATTTTTGGAGTTCCAGCTACCAAGACAATGGGCACCTGTGTACAGTGACCACCCTCTTGGCCCTCAGAGGAGGAAACAGAGCAGTGCATCTTTGCCCTTAAGTTTTATGGGACCGAGGCTCTATGTCTGCACTAATATGGTACCATTATTCTTGTGGCTTCATCAGTTTATACTTCATACATTTGTCACTCTGCATGATTCCATTGTTTATACTTAAGTTGCTTCTGTGTAACGTTCATCATTCTCCCCTTTGTCATGCTAGTTGAACTACTCCCTCCATTCCAAATTATAAGCTGGCTGAAAAACACTGTTGGCTGATTTTTTGTGAGAGAAAAATACTGTTCCGGCTGAAAAACAAGCCGAATAAGACGGATTATAAGCCAGATGAACAGGCCCAAAGGCATTCCAAGAATCTTGGAGAGTCAAAGCATCTTAAGTTTGACCAAAATTATAGAGAAAATTACAAAAATTTATAACATAAATAGGTATACTATGAAAATATAATTAATGAAGAATCTAATGATACTTAATTGGTGTCACAAATATTATTATCTTATCATATAAATTTGGTCAAACTTGAGATCTTTTGGCTCTCCATGATTCTTGGAATGCCTTATAATCTGGGATGGAGGGAGTATTTAACAAGAAAAGTTAATTACCTTGTTATCTTAACAAAATTAGGCTCTTAAAAATTATGTGGAAGTAATCTTTAGTGCTTTGATGTGATATTTCTGCTAAATTAATGACTTGTCAGTAGAAGTGTAAATTTCTAACTTAGTATGTGTTGACTGACTCCACATTGTCAGTCCTCACGAAGACTCATTTAAATAAGCTTTGGTGTCCGGAGAGAAGTTGTATTCATGCCATTTCCTTACATGTTTCGTGGTATTTGATACAGGTTGATGTGGGTGAAAGACCTGTTACTGGGATTCGATTGTATCTTGAGGGGAAGAAGAGCAACATGCTGGCTATCCACCTTCAGCATCTATGCTCGCTTCCTCAAATCCTGCAGCTCCAGGATGATCCATACAACCACCGAACTCCAGAACCATATGACCACAAGTACCTGGAACCGTTTGGATCCTGGAAGCGTTTCTCTCATGTTTACACGGCGCCAGTGGAGTCAGACGACGACTCCTCAATCGTGACCGGGGCACAGCTACATGTGAGCAGCCATGGGTTGAGGAAGGTCCTCTTTCTCCGCCTCAATTTCTCCAAAGTCAGCAATGCTGCACTTGTCAAGAACCCTGAGTGGGAAGGGTCGCCGAATCTGGGACAGAAATCTGGCCTCATCTCGACGCTCATCAGCACACATTTCTCAACGGCAGCTCAGAAGCCTGCCCCTCGCCCTGCTGATGTGAACATCAACTCGGCTGTGTACCCTGGTGGTCCGCCAGCGCCAGCGCAGGCACCAAAGCTTCTCAAGTATGTGGACACAGCAGAGATGGTGCGTGGACCGCAGGACACGCCGGGATACTGGGTAGTCTCTGGTGCCAAGCTGCAGCTAGAGAGGGGCAAGATATCGCTGCGGGTGAAGTATTCGCTCTTGACAGCCATGGTACCTGACGATGAGTACCCACTTGATGAATGAACAAAGTTGAAACTCATTGCCTCAAAAGGGGGCTAGCAAATGTGCATTTGATCATGTGGTGCATTGCAAGTAAAGAGTTTCAGCATGCTTCTTAGGAAACCTGACTTGTATGTACATCGCTTGTTTTTCAATTATGACCATTTTATCGGTGGATCCGGCGGCTGTCCGTTGTACAATCTTTGAAATTAAATTTGTTTTGCAAAAAGGGGTACACAGCATTTTTTGTATATACACAATGTATTCGCAACACAACGAGGTGAAAACAATGGTCGCCTTGCTTGCTCTGACATTCTTTTGAACAACATTCTTTAACATTACATTGCCCTCATTGGTTGCCTCACCAGGCTACTGTTTCGTTCTGCAGCAACATAGCTATTCTCGGGTTCCTGTTTCTAACAGGCTCGCTCTAAGATTGACTCTAGCATGGATCACCAAAAGAACAAACTCTGGAATTTGAACTCTATTACAGTAACTGGATCTCGGGAAATATATCAAAGTAACCATGTTTCAGGAAACATCTGGTGTTAAAATCACATGGGGCTGTATTTACCAGCATTTCTATGCTCCTATGCAAACACAATATAACAACTCCTATGCAAACACAATATAACAATTATAAGCAGTTTCAGTTGACCCCATAATCGTTCTGTGAAGGAGTATCAGACTGTCAGTGCCTTCAACTATAGTTCACTGACTCATCTTGATCTTTATTTCAGTGGTGCAGTCATCTATATTTTGTATTACTCCCAATTCTCGAACAAACTCCAACTCTCCATGCTTGCCTCCAAATTTTTCTGCAAATTAGGAATATCAGAAAATAACATATAGCAAAAATATTTAGAGTAGGTGCTACACACGCAGGATGGGGGTATACAGACAACAGAGTTCAGATTCCTGGCACATGGCCCTCTGGTTTCAGGACCAGATTATTTCTGACAGAATTTGAACCTGCATGCTTATTTTCTTTATTTCGGATAGGCTGCCAGCGGCTGCATACGGGCTGCGTCTTTCTAAGAAAAGGGGTGTGCAAATCATCTATTTCTTCATATTCACAGATGCTATGCAATGCTACACATCCTTTGCAGAATGCATCCAGTTCTATTATAAAGATCAGGTAACAGAAGGTGCCCTTTGTTGTTCACAGATCTATACATACCAAAGGTTTCAAGTCATCAAAGAATCGAGCTTCATATGTCGACTCTGAATTTCCTCTCTTTTCAGCGCGGCGTGCATTAGCTTTTTCTTCATAAAAATCAAAATCATCCAGAATTGATGTTCCCTGAGGATGATCCTTGAAAATTTTCAACATTTGCACACCTTGCGGCAGCCCGATCTACATTGAAAAAAAAAACAAAAAAGAAGTTAGTGCCTACAGTGGTACAAAATTATGCCCTAAAAAGGTATGATGAGAACTATTAGAGCATTTGGGAAAATGGGAAAACCTTAGCATTTCTATAAACCTTCTACTATCCTGCTTGAAAATAATATTAGTTAATGTTTTTACTGTAAAATCACCAAATAATTCATTACTTTTCATAAAACAGATTCTTTTTAGCTTCTATGTTCTCCCAATCCCCAATGTTTCCTGATTGAAAATAATATTAGTCAATGCTTTTACTGTAAAATCACCAAATAATTCATTACTTTTCATAAAACAGATTCTTTTTAGCTTCTATGTTCTCCCAATCCCCAATGTTTCCTGATTGAAAATAATATTAGTTAATGCTTTTACTGTAAAATCACCAAATAATTCATTACTTTTCATAAAACAGATTCTTTTTAGCTTCTCTGTTCTCCCAATCCCCAATGTGTTAATATAGGAAAATAACCTCATTTGCAATCTTTATTTTTCTTAGAACAGGGGTATCAGAAATTAGAACGATAAGTTAGAAGCTTGATACCTCCTGTGTGTCCCTGCTAAAAGTAACCTGCCTGTTGTCATTGTTTTCAAGAATTATATGTTTGAACAACCGATTTGGAACATCCTTTATAATATGCCATTTTATAGGGAAAAAGCCATTCCATTTATCTTCTTCCCAAAAGTCCATGGTCTTCTTGAAATCAACAGGACCTAACATTTCAGCCAAACCTACGAACTGTCCACTGGTGTTGACCTGAGAAAAAAGGGAATATGAGGAACATAAATGTATTGAAATTTACAAATTAATAAAATACTCATGGAACTGCTTCACTTATTCTAATGGCAGGACAGTCTGGGCAAGAATCAGGTTAAAGTGGTCCACTAAGAAAATCAACTACAACTTGAAATAATGGCCACAATTGATACAGAAACCAAACAATAAATAGCAACAAATATCATAAAAAAGTAGCATGAAGCAATATTTTCATGCTCGTTACTCGCAAGTAGCAACTAGCCAACAGCAATCCTTTTTTTTTCTTTAATTAGTCCTCAAATTACACAGGTCAAGCAAGCATCGCCTCATACATGTCTTGGTCAAACCAGCGTGTATGATCAGAAGTTTATTCAACCTTTTGAGTCCTATGTTTATGTGAAAAAAACTAAACAATTATCCTAAGAAACCTTCAATAGGGTACCAATTCGAAAAGGGAAAAAAATGAAGCAGGTTGTCTATAGAATCTACATTCATGGTGCCGAACACTACAGTTTTCTTTAATATTGTCACAACTCACAAGTGCTCATTAGTAATCTGTAACAATACTGAACTCCTAGCATGCCTTCTTTATCCTTATGTAGCATCGTAGTGGGCCACTAAAGAGTAGACAACAACCAATCATCTAAAACTTTGTAACTTAAGACAAAACCAGTCTTAGAATCCCCTCACAGAGAAGCAGTGATATCTTAATTATCTTCTCAAACATTGATTTTACAAGATATTAGGACCACTGGCCTCTAAAAAATACAAGGCAGAGTAGTCTTTGCTGCTATAAACTGTCATTTACAACTGTTACAACCTACAAACAGGCAAAAAGGTAATAAACAATTTGAAGAAAGCATTTGATCCTTACTGACCGAGAAGAATAGGAAGACAGGGCACCTTTCACCATTGTCCTTCATTAAATTTTGAGCTTCATGGTATGCAGCATCCAGCTTATTGTTCCCATTTGGTGTACTTGCCCAAACGTTATATTTGATACCTTTATGAATGTCATCTTCACTATATGACTTTATCATAAAAAACTTGGCCTGTTTATACTCAACTGAAAAATCTGATCTATTATACTGATTTCTACGGATCAATGGACTTATGATATCTTTCACAGTGGATGACACTGAAGCATTGTTCAATTTATTTGCTCTCGGCCCACGAACTTGGTCCCTTAAATCCTCAGAATTTCTCCAGCGATTACCTTTCATATTGATCATATGGTGGCTGCTACTGTTTACAACTCTGTTAACCACCCTAGGTTTTGCAAAAGAATGTTTGCTTGTGATAACTTTGGCTTGCTCATTGGTATTAATCCTGGAAAAATTTTGCCTTGAGTGATTATTCCCATGAGGGGTACCTTGCTGGTATCTTGACAGTATACGTGCCTCAGCATCATGGCACCAATGACCAGAACGCAAAGGGATCCTATCTCGGTAACCATGGCGAAGAGACAGTGACGGGATCTCATCACCATAGTCAAGTCTCCCTGAGGACAGTGCGGTTTGAGGACCAAAGTGCCACTGACTTGAGCGTGAAGGTGCCTCATCATACTTCTTTCTAGATAAAGAAGGGATCTCATCGCCATACTGCAGGCCTCTTGGTACTGAAGGTGCCTCATCATACTTCTTTCTAGATAAAGAAGGGATCTCATCCTCAAAGCACCATTGACATGGAACAGGATTGATCTCATCTGCATAGCGGGACCCTCTGGCATATTCAACCATCTGTTTCAATGAGAACTTGTCATGATGAATTTTGGATACACAGAAAAAAGGTTAATTATTATACTTGCATCACATAAAAACACAGGCATAAGTTGCCATTTTAGTACAGTCAGGATGATCAACAGATGTACCTCTTTGCAATGTTCTACAGATCGACCATTGCGGCTTGAAAAGGAAGTAGATCGGTCTGATCTTCTGTAGCAATGTTCTGAATGATCTAGACCATAATCAAGTTCAACTGCTCCTGGACACTTCCGCATGTGAGGAGCACTAGTAGGATACGAAGCAAGATAATCTGGCCTTGCACTGATGGTGTTGGTTTTGGTTCTCATTGTCCCCAACGCATGCCCTAATGCATCTGGGCTACTTGATGCTGCTTCTAATGCAGAAGACTTCTCCCAAGAACAGGCTGAAGTAGGAAAGTGTGGCTTCTGCCTATGATAATCTCTTCCCAGTGGCAATGGATCCTTCGAACATGCATGTGACCCAAGTTCAGTAACATATTTGGTGTTGACAAACTGTGCTTGATAACCCTGAGAATGGAGGATTTGTTCAAGTAGAGAGTGAACAAGAGTTTAATATAGATCCCGATAACTTTATCCACAAATTGCATGGTTGAATTTAAAACACACACATCATGGTAGCTCTTTGAGTAACAATTTTATTCACTGACCTATCTGAACCACAGATATTGGCTGAGTAGCCTGGACTTTGGACGTATGACATAGAAAATGCAACTAGTAAGGAATGATATTCAACAAGCCAACATAAGTGCACCAAGAATTCAAGAAATCATTCAGATGTGAATGTTACTGTTTATCTTTTTCTTAAAACCAAGTTGATCTTTTGAGCATATGCGAACAAGCTGAAGTGTTTGAACCCATCCAGAACTATCTAGTAAATGTTTTATTCAGCATTTTTGCTGAACTATTTCATATTTAAACCTTGAATTGGTTACTCAGTTAATAATTTGTATATGGCTAGGCAAGATGTCATATGGATGCAAGCATTGTAACAGAAAAAAGGGAAAGGATAGATATAATCAAGAGATAGCCTGTACCAAATGTGACAAGTCCCTCTTTGCTTGGGACAGCAAATGGCCATCTTCTTCAAATTTCATACTGCCCCCTACAGAATGAAAGCAAAATTGGGTGGCAAGTAAACACAAACCCAACGGAACCTCGCTAACAGAATTTGGTTTCTTTGGGAACTACCAGAACACATACATAATTGATATGAAGAACATGAATCTTGCTCGAAAATCACATCCTTCCTAATGGTTGTACCATTTTTTGTTTCTGCTTTCCTTTCTGTTTCTGGTGGATCAAAAACTTCCTGCATCTGTCAAGCAAAAGACAAGTACATGTGAGAACCGACAAATAAAATGGCTAGTCCTGAATGTGCTGTTACATCTCAACTATCACAAGCTAACATGCAAGGTAAAAAAAACCAAGCCATGGAAACAGCATTAACCGGACTGGTTACTTCTCAACTATCACACGCCAACATTTAAGGTAAAAAAAACTGAGCCGTGGAATCAGCATGTAATCGGACCGGTTACTTCTCAACTATCACACGCAAACATTTAAGGTAAAAAAACGAGCTGTGGAATCGGCATGCGATTGGACCGGTAACTTCTCAACTATCACAAGCTAACATTTAAGGTAAAAAAATCAAGCCATGGAATCGGCATGTAATCAGACTGATTACTTCTCAACTATCACAAGCCAACCCTTAAGATAAAAAAAACCAAGCCATGGACTCAGCATGTAATCAGATCGTTGTCTACCTTCAAGTCTGTGTTTGGTTTCAAGGATGGGATGAATCGATCCAAAAATTGGTGATGTTTGGATGAGGATGGGACCAACCCATTTGAGGAATATACCTCGTAGATGCGGGATGGAGCCAGCCCTCGGAATCGAGGGCACGGGGGCATACCTCTTGGTCCTTGTCACACATCGTCGGTCGCCCTTCTGTTCCTTCACGCGTGCGGGCGAGACACGGGTAGTGCGGGGTTGGGCGAGGGGATGGCTCCGGCGCGGTGTGGCAGCAGCGTGGATCCACGATGGGGAGGCGCGAGTGGTGCAGCTCCATGATTGGTCGGCGTGGAGGCGTGGTTCTCCAGCACGGCGCAATAGGGAGGCAGCACCGCTGCGGAGAAGGACGAGCAGTGGAGAAGAGGTGTGGCCGAGGATGATAGGTTGGGCCCATTAATGACAGGCGGGGTCTATGGAACTGTAGCTGACGGCGTTAAAAACTCCATCCATCCCCTTTCACTCAATCACTCCAACCAAACATAAAACAAGGATGGATCCATCCATCCCTCTAAACCAAGCACTTGCTGGGACGATCCCATCACTCTAAATAGGAATGGAACCATTCCATTTCAGGTCGACCCGAAACCAAACACATGCTACTACAATGACACGGAGCTCTTTTGATTATTGGAGAAAAGGAAAACAATTAAGGTCAAAGTATCAATATTTCAAAAGCTGAAGTCTGTCTAAAGTAGGAGAAAATAATCAATGTTGTTGCAGAGGATGGTCAGTTTCATTTCTCTCTCAAAACTGTCCATGCACAAGAGGGCACATGCATTCCCTGTAGATGTCACAGATTCCTCCTACATGGCCAACATTTATGTAAAAATCCAAAATTACATAAGAAACCAATTTTGCATTGTCTTACAACAGGCGCAAGATGACCTGGCGAAGGCAGAAAAGGACAAGAAGGAAAGTCACACTTATATCCCCCCTCGTGCTCTATATTCTATTCATACATAATGCAACGCATGGCGAAATGCATATATAAAAAAAAGAAAGACATGCAGGACGGACCCAATAAAGGACATGGGTGTGCACATGTACAGCAAATCGAAGTTAGTAGTCATAAGACAAGTATACACTTGCGATTCGATCAGATCGGCATACAATTAGCCAAATAGCTCCATTTAGGGTTCGGGTGCTAAATTTTGCACAGCAGGAACGGAAGGGAAGGGGAGAGAAGGGGCGGGCATGCCTGGTGGTGTGGTGGTCGTCGTCGCCGCCGGCAGAGGGCCCGAGGAAGAAGAAGACCTGGGCAGCTGGGCGTCCGGCGGCGGCGGTCGCGCTAGCTGTTGTCGTTGTCGCGCACGCGAGGGCGAGATGAAAGGGACGAGGAAAACTGCTGTGAACCCAAGGCTTCCTCCACGCGCTACTGGGCCGATTTGGGTTCCCTGCAGAAAGCGGCCCATGGGCTTGGGACATAGCTCCCGAACGCAATCTGTGGGAAAAAAGCCACGGCGCCAACGGCTCGCTCGTCCACACATACGCAACCCGAGCCCGCTCCGTTTCACGCACCTGTATGCACACACAGCAGCACCACCAGCGGGCGGCGCAACCAAGTGCTTGCATGCACGCAGGCGCACACAATAGCAGCATGCGACGTGGTCATGCGCCCCTATGCACACAGCGTCAGCACCAGCAGGCGGCGCTGCAGTGACCCATGCAGCAGCAGCATACTTTTGAAACATACAATGACCCATACAGTAGCAGCAGCACCACGCCATTGCAACATGTGCTCCCGTGAGATCTACTTTTAAAATGTCCTGATGAAACAACAATATACGTGTGAAACAGATAAAACACTTAACATGCATGTATAGCCATAGCAACATATGCAATATCTAGAACTACTTTTGTAACATTTAGATGAGACACTTGCAATTTAAGTCTGAAACATCTGAAGCATTCGAAACATACACTTGAAACATACGTATATAGTCATAGCAACATATGCAACATCCAGATGAAACACATGAAACATACATTCGAAACACTTGAAACATAGGCTTGCAATATACATATATTGTCATTGCAACATATGCAACATCACATATCTACTTTTACAACATCCAGACGAAACACTTGAAGCATAAGTCTAAAACGTCTTAAACACTTGAAACATAAGCCAGCAAGCTCAGGTCAAGGGACGTCGCTCTACGCGCTTGCGCCCGTCAGCGTCCTATAATTCTCCTGCGCCTGCTCGCGGCCTAGGCTAGCGCCCATCGGCGCGGCCCCGCTACTGCTACTCCATCACTACTGCTCGCATGACCGCAGTCGTCCAGCGCTGTCCGCTCGTGGGGATGGGGGCGCGGCAGGGCAGAGTCAGCCCGACTAGCGCAAGATGCAGGTGCAGCGACTGCGTCAGGAGTCGTTACTGCCTGCTGCTGGTGGAGGAGGGATGCCGATCACCGGATCCGAACGAAGAAGAGAGAGGTAGCAGCAGTCAGCGGAGATCAGCATGGCCGACGCGAGTTACAAGTCATGCGGCGATGACAGCGAAGTCATTGCTTGGGACTTGAGAATACCTTTTCGGCTCGGCATGTTCATTGTGAGGTGGAGAGATAACTTTTTTTGAGAGAGACGGGGGCAGTCCGCTGCAACGGTCTAGGTCCGGACGAACGGATGTCCTGGACAAGCATTACTATTTTCTATTCGGTAGCAGCAAGGCTATTGCTGGCTCATATTACTACTTGCTCAAATAGTTGCCTCAGTTTTTGGAAAAATTGCTCAAATAGCTGCCTCAGTTTTTGGAAAAAATGGGTAAGAAAAAAGTTCCTTACTTACTACCTATATTCACCATACAATACATATGGAAACCCTTAAGTAAAATAGGAGCCTATATAAAAACCCTTAAAAAGAGAGTAAAATATAATTACATTCGACAAAGTTTTCTTCTATGGTTAACTTACTATAAGATAGAACATGGCCCAAGAAACAACTACGGTGAGCCAAAAATTACACTTGCTAGACTTAGGATACAACCAATGATCTCTCAAGTTCTGAAGTACATAACTCTTAAGGTGATTGCAGGCATGATCTTCCCCGGTCTTGGAGGAAACCATAATGTCATCAATGAAAATAGCCACAAAGACATCTAGCTCTTCAAACTTTCAGATAATGGAATTGATGAGATGCATGAAGTATGCCAGGGTATTCTCGAGCCCAAAGATATCACAATACTCATAAAACATATATCGACTTTATAAAATCATCTTGGGTATATCCTCGGCTCGAACCCTAATCTGATAGTATACCAATCTTAGATCAATCTTGGGGGGGGGGGGGGGACATTTACCCAGAAGTTCCTTAATTGCAATGCAGAAAACAACCACAAGATTTTCAAGATCGGGAGGAACCTTAACCAGACGGCTCATCTATTAGCAAAGCAAGCCTTTGTAACCATCTCTTCTCAACCTCCCCCAACCTTCATGACTTGTTCAATCAGGCTCATGTGACTCGGTGCCCCTTAAGGGAAGCACTACTTTCTGTAAACTGGGAGTCTTTCACACTCCTCACAGCTCGATGTTGTTGAAATAAAACTTTGTTTGTTGTCAAAAAAAATCTTGGGGGGGGGGGGGGGAAAACTAGCTCTAACCAAATCTGATGGTATGCCAATCTTAGATCATTCTTGGGGAAAAAAAAAATCTAGCTCCAACCAATTGATGAAACAAGATATTAATCTAGGGGGGATTATTTATTCCGTCACTTCATTCAATGGTTGATAGTCCACACACATACGGAAACTATCATTTCTTCTTCACCAACAACACCAAGCAAACCCATGGTGATGAACTAGGACGATTGTACCCTTTATCCAACAAATCAGTTAACTGCCTTTTTAACTCATTATGCTAGATGATTCTCTAATTACAGACGGTCCTCAACCTCACAGACGGGATTTTTTCCATCTCTGACGTGGGTCATCATATACAAGGATTTTTTTTCCATATACAAGGATTTTTTTCCATCTCTGACGTGGGTCATCAGATACATGTGTAGCCAACACGCTGTCAGTCATTAAAGATGCATTTTGGTTACACCCGTCTCTCATGTGGGTGATAAGAGACGTGGGTTTGGCTACATCCATATGTGACGACGAATTAAAGAAACAAAAAAATCTCAATGCATTAGCAGTAAGTAAAAAATATTATATATTACACACGCAGGTCTTCGCTGGACAAAATGGCATTGCATATTAGAGAGTAGGTATTAAATAGTTTGTAGCCTGAACCTTTCTGAAGGTAATCTGGGCATAGGTTACACCATCATTGTCTACTAGTATCTTGCATGCGCCCATGCGCAAACATGATAGCCGTTGCATCTGTAAGTCCAAACGAAAGGGCATTAGTGAGCAGGATTTAGCTCTTGATAGCAGTGTGTACACTATAGTGGGCATGTCTTCCAAATACACTGAAGCTGGGTGCAGCCTCCGTCAGTTATTTTGTTTCTCCTTGAACAAAAATGAAGCAAAACCTTTCGTCCCAAAAAAAAGTTATCTCTCAGCTCTTGTCTGGGCATGCTCTCTCTGCCCCCTCACCAATACACACACATAAAAGAAAAATTAAGTCATGGTTCTACACATGGCATAAGTCTTGCTCAATTTCCCCTGTTTGTTGGTGTTAGCAGTTGGGTGAAGGACTAAACCTGCTGTAAGTCTGTGAGATGAGGGAGCCATTTTGGGTAAGCTAGGCTTGTCAAATTCAATAGGAATTGGACTGCTGGTTGGTTTCAGTTATAACAAAGACGATTTAATCCTTTTCTTTGCTCAGTAATGTCAAGTGGGCCTCTGCCACAGCCAAGGAGAAGAAGCTCCATCACAGTCAGTCATGGCCAAACATGCATTGCAGAGAGAGTGAGAGGTCGCAGGGGAGGGAAGGGAAGCCTATCCTCGTCCTATGGGCTATGGCCATATAAACTCCCAGTCCCAGTCCCAGTCCCAGCAAAGGGACCTAGGTATCCACTGGCTAGTGTCTACTTCTCTGAATTCTCTTGTTCTTTCTTTCTCAAGGTTTCTGCAGCTTGCAAGACGTGTATAGGAAAGGGCGCAGTAGAATAGAATGCCCAGGGTGCAAGGTATGATGCATGCTTAACCATCCATCCATCAGACTGTTTCAGATGGATGAATATTTTCAAAGACCCAGATGGATGACCATTATTTGTTGTTTTGCATGTATATATGTGTATTCTCTGCCATCGCAACACACAGTCACAGACATATGTACTGAAATGAAACGATGGGTGTCTGAATGATGCAGGGCACCGACATTCGAGAGATGGAAAAAAAAGGAAAAGAAAAAAAAATTCTGTCACTCACAAATTTTCAGTGTTCTCAGAAAAGAGAAACGATAAAGTTACAAGCGAGCACAAACCTTGCGCAGATGAAACAACAGCATTCAGCCATACCTGGATCTTCAGGAAGCATATAACAACTTAATATCAAAGCATACAGTCTACAACTGTCCTAAAAACTGGAGTGTAATTTCCTATCAACTTTTGTCATCAGCTAATCCTTACACTCACCTATTCTATGATTCTGTTTGCCTATCACACGCAAAGCCTTGCAAAGGTTAAGTACCCAGTGTGCCCTTTAGCACTGCTGCATGGCCTAACCAAAATGGAGGAAATCCTTTGTGGGCAGTCTGTGTTTTCACCTGGGGTTGTCGACATTCTTCTTTTCTGCGGAAGAGGCCCCACACATGCCTCCTCGGAGGAGACACTCTTCAGAGCAACGTCTCGTACTTCATATGTGCGAAGAAGAATCTCAAAGGTTCTAATATCTGTGAAACACAGTTGATTTTTGTTAGCCCCTCGAGCAAGGCAATTTGTGAAATACCCTGGCCTCCAACAACGGCAAGGTGTTCGAGTTCCATATAAAAGATCCTCGATTAGTACCAACATAAGTAAAGACTGTAAGGTAAATGCATACAATATGACTTAGGAGAACCTATTATGTAGTCCATTCAGGACACTTGAAAATGATATGAAATCACGTACTGCTGGACACATATTTTATTTATTTATTTATGCTAATGAAACAAGACTGCAGTTAAGCAGCTAGTACTCTTCATGCTACATTAACACTGGGAGCAAGTATATACACATGCAATCATAACTTTGCATCCAAACACATTTTGGGCCTTTCAAAAAATAAAACACATTTTGGGTCCAACACATTCACAAACATATTTGTAGCATTCCTGTGAAACATGTTTTACGAAAGTAAGAAACATTATCAATTCTATCTAGATGAAGCAAAGTAAAAGAATGTACCATACCTGTGAAAGATGTCTTCATGGCTTCACAAGCACGCTGCACTTGCTCAATACAAGGCGAAAAGGAGCATAGAACACCATCTTTCTTTAGCATCAACCCAACAGATGGTATTGCAAGCCAAGGCTGGGGCAAGTCCAGGAAGACAGCATCAGCAGCACCACAATGTTCCTCTGGGAATCCTTCCCCTTGTACATCCCTCACATTGACTGTGATGAGGCTGCTCAAGCCATTCTTCTCAAAGTCTTCCCTATTTACCAGAGGAAATTGAAACTATAATTGCACAAATAATAACTAAAAAGTAAAAAATCCACGATATTCCTCGAAAAACCTTTTCTTTCTACAACAGAAGCTTTCTCACCTATATCTCTATAGAGTTTAACATAGATATCTATCCGCCCAAAGAAAGACTGTGGCATGAAATTGCTGTTGCATCCTCACTTGAGTAAATTTTCCTACATGTATAAGCTGCACTTCACCATATCGACATCCTTAAAATGCTTCTAACAAAATGGCATTCCTGTATCTTGTGTTTTGTGTCTTCTATCTCATTTAGAACACAGCTGCAAAATGCTGGATCACTAACTCCTATACGTGCTGCAAAGGCACAGGTTACGGAATCTTGTTTACTATAACCACATGCTATGATAAAATCTTCCAAGTTCTACATGTCCATGTACTATAGAGGCATTTAATGGATGGCGGTATGCATCTTTGACGTGATAAATAACTAATTGTACTGCAGTGATCAATAACTAATTGTACTGCAGGGATTTCAATATTGAAGCATGGATTTTGCTGTTCTAGCTTTCCATGCGGCCTCAGCAAAGACCAAACCCAACCCTCACGGAGCTTAAGGGCTGTCCACAGTTCCAGGTACAAAATTCTATGTTGAGGCACATGGAAGTCTACCACGTTTATTCCATGAAATTTTCTCACACCAAACCCAGATTTAACTCCTTTGATGGAAAGTAATATATGAATGTGCAGGTTCAATGTGTTCTCATTAGTTCTTAATTTGTCATCAAAACTGACAACAAGTAGCACCCTGGTTCTTCAAGGTCAGCTTGTGGAGTCAAGGACCAAAACCACCAAGCACAATTTTTTCACCAAATTTATTCTCCTATTTAGAGCAAATTTTATTTCACTTATTATGCTATATGAATACGAGTAAAGTATTATTGTATTCCAGGAAAATTAATTCACATGCTTTATGGGGATTGTATGTATCAGTAATATCCGACAATCATACATTATATGCTGATGACACAAGGGTCGCGAAAATCTCATGTATAGAGGCTATGATGTTTCATAACACAAATTAAAGCCTTGACCACAAAAAGAAAACAGAGTGATTATATTATAGCCCATCCTTACCTTGCTGAGGCGGCCCTCTGTTCGTGGAAATCGAAGGTGTGGACTTGGCCATGGGGCGCGACGGCGCGTGCCAGCGAAGTGGTGAGCGATCCGCTGCCCGTACCCGACTCGAGAACGACGCAACCGGGCACAAGCTCGAGGTAGGCGACGACGAGGCTGATGTCGGCGATGTAAAGGATCTGGGTGCGGTGGCTGAGTACCAGAGTCCAGAGCTCCGGGGTGGGCGCCAGGAGGTGCACGAACCCACCGCCGCCCGCCTTGGCCTTGCCTCCTCCTCCGCCGCCGCCCTTATTACTACCTCCGCCGCAACCGAATACCTTGGATCCTAAGGGGCGGCCGATCCAGTCGTCGTGGCGGAAGACGCCGAACCGGTTCTGGAGCACGCCGCCGGCGCGCACCGCGACGGCGCGCATCGCGTCGTGGCGCTCGTACACCACGACCGTGTCGCCCTCCGCGATGCCACGCTGCGAGGTGGGCTTGGACGAGGGGTCCAGGGGCACCATAGTCATGGCTGTGGAAGGATCACGGCGTCCGGCGGCCGGGCGGGGAGACGGGTTGGGAAGAGTCGCGGGCGGCCTCACAAAGCGCGGCGGCCGGGGTGGGGTTTGGGTATATTTGGCTCGATTTGAGGAATCGATAATGCTGGGGTGAGACAATCTCCTCAGCGGCTGCGACGATGGCGCCGGCGGAGGAAGGAGGAGGGAGGAGGGACAGGCTCGGTGGCGGCGCCGACGCGGCCGTACAAGATGCGTCGCGGGGGTGAGAGGAGTGCTGGGCCGGGAATTAGCCGCTCGCTAGGGTTTTGGGCCTTTTTTTGTGCCCCGTTGGGCCCTTTGCCGCCTTCCGGTGTTTCCAGGGTGGGAGGGAAGGGAGGGCTATCCTCCCTATTGTGGCCATACAAACTCCCAGCAGAGGGACCAGATAAAATAAAATTCTGAATACAGACACACAACAAGAGATAGAAAACCAAGTATTTTTGAACGCAAATTTGATTTTGTGGCCACAAAAGCTCCCCACAATCAGTCGCTTTCTTCCTTCCTTGCATTAATTTTTCTTCATCATCATTCATCAGAGGAGAGGACAGGAGAGGAGGCCTGGCTGATACTACAGTGCTGCCTGCCTTGCTGCAGGAAAAAAAGTTGCACCATCTTCATTCGATTCGCAGACGGCAGGCCAAAGAGGACGGAGCTGCTAGTCCACGCTGAGGTTAGCTGTCATGGAGCTTGCCATGGCCACTGGCAGCAGCAGCAGCAGCAGCTTGGTCACCGGCTTGAGGTGCAGGACAGGTGCAGCAGCGGCGGCATTCAGATTCAGTAGTGCTGGTAGTACTGCTGCTGCAGCTGCTGGGGATCGCCGCGGCTGGAGGACGCCGCCGCCAGTGACAGCATCCGGCCCTGGAGCCCGCAGGCTGACGGTATGTATGTATGCCTCACACATCACTAGCTGCTGTTCTTCGAATCCAATTCAGTTATACTCCATGCTACTTGTCTGAAATTGATCTCTCTTGGTTCTTTCTTTCTGCAGGTCTCTGCAGCAGCCTGCAAGACATGTAAGGGAAAGGGCGCAGTAGAATGCCCAGGGTGCAAGGTATGATAGATGCATGGTGTCACCAGACTGTCAGATGGATGATCATATGATTTGTTGTTTTTGCAACACACAGTCACAGATATACATACTGAAATGAAACTGACGCAGGGCACCGGCAAGAACAAGAAGAACGGCAACATTTTCGAGCGATGGAAGTATGTTACCATGTTACATTACCTTAGGGCCCATGCATTTATTATATATGTAAGTACCAGATTGATATTGGTCATGTTGAGTTGAATTCCATCTCCATGCAGGTGCTTTGACTGCCAGGGGTTCGGGCTCAAGAGCTGCCCTACCTGTGGCAAAGGAGGTCTCACACCCGAGCAGCGAGGGGAGAGATAATGAACCAACCATACACAACTACAGAAAATGCATACTACCGGGCAGGCTTGCAGCATAGGATATATATACATATAAGTATATATAATCCGCTCCATTATGTTAGGTGAATACATATATGGATACCTGATATGCACAAACTGACTGCTGTCTGTGTATGGTCTGCCAGTGTACCTCAAGAAACTCCACTGTTTTTTCTCATATACTGCTGTCTGTGTATGCGCGTGGCCTACTGCTACTGGCCTTGCCTCAAGTCTTGCTGAAACAGAAAGACACTAATCAAAACACTGAAGACTCTAGTGAGGGAGGCCAGCAAAACGATTCCACTTTGTATGTAGATTCTCCTACTAATGCATGGATGGATGGATGCAATAATAAGAAAACAAACATACGAAGAGACAAATCCATGGTATACAATCTTATGCTGTTGTTGTCTATCTATCAACCCAACAGGGCCAAGTGGATACGCTTCAGAGATACTGTTCCATTTCACATGTAGGATAGAGTCGTCAGAGACGGCCTCAACAACTACTACTACTCTTCCTTTAGTCATTTCGTCAATTACGGTGCCGTATTAGTATCAGCAACACATCAAGCAATAGCTGAGTCGAAAATTGTTACACAGGCGCTACCAAGTAATAAAACAAGTTTGCAGCTGCTTGCTGTCATACCATGCCATACTCTGGCCGGTATAACAGCAGCAGATTGTATACAACATACACATACAGTACGAAAAAAAAATTGTTACACAGGCGCTACCAAGTAGTAAAACAAGTTTGCAGCTGCTTGCTGTCATACCATGCATACTCTGGCCCGTATAACAGCAGCAGGTTGCATACAAGATACACATACAGTACGAAAAAGGCAATGGAAATGCCAGGGCGTGCAGTTCAGTTCGGGCAGTAGCTAGGCGTGTAGCGGAAGAGTACTACTGATGCCCAGACAGACCACACCCCACTAAGAGCTTCCTTCCTTGAGGTACGCAAGTCTATTGTCCGAGCAATTTGGAATCACATGCCACAATCTTCACCTTGCCCACCTGCTCTGTGGTCTCCTCGTTCTTGAAACTTGCTTCTGTCAAAATGAAGGTCCACACATTGTCGCAGAACCTGTAGGTGTGCAGGTGACCCTGAAAATACAAGAGACCAGGCATCAGTAACTGACGAAAGCTAAAAGTGAAATACAAATGCAAGGATAAACATGTCAATGAGAACAAGCCCCATGTCTCAACCAGATCTGCATTTAGTCACAAATTTCCAGAGTATTGCAGGCTGGGGAGTGAAGAACATGAAAAACATTTGGATCCTCTCATGCACTACTCATCACAATACTTACTGGAGAAAGTGCATGGTTTTTCATTGGCAGATTATCAAAAAATAGCTTGTTACCATTTCCAATTACATTTTTTTCCACAACGGGAAAACCTGAATCTCACTACCTCACAGCAATGCACAGCAAGTTCAAAATTTCATGTACTCACCTAAAACCAGAACAGAGAAAGGCTAATGCAAGGCTCAAACTGCAGTGACAGAAACAACGACTGCCAAAGTACTTAGGCACAAACCCCATACAACATCATCACAAGTTCCACCAACTATCAACGCAAAATAAAAAGATGGAACTCATTACATTTCCTTCCTGGACAGACATCACAGCACTCAGGATATACGATATTGATAAAATTCCTTCCAAAAGTGCATTTGTAGTGCGAAGTTTTTACTTATTAGGCAAAAGGGTTTCACATCCCATGCATCATAAGTTCTGCATGTTATCAGTTAAGCCCATTGTCCTTTTTTTTACGGAGGTAAACTCTTCTTTTTATAAAGCAAAGAGTAACAGTTTACAAAGAAACTAGGCTGGGGATACCAGCAAACAAGAGGGAGCTCAACTCCAACACAAAACAGTCCAACAACTCAACCCCCCACTAGCAGCTAAACAAAGTGACCATCAACTACTACGAGAACGCTAAAACAAATGAATTACAAAAGGCCTTCTATAGTTCTACTTAAGTCCATTGTCTTAAAGACTGCCAATTACACCCATCACAATCACATGTTTATAGGCATCAAGATAAAGAGGCGAGGCTAATATACAGATTTTACAAGTAAAAGATGGACAAATTGCCTAATTCAAGCAGAAAAGTTAGCAACCAAAGTCCAAACATGCCATGCTGAGGTTTGGTCAAGCAGCAATGAAGAAAAAAAAATCCAGGATTGTTGCAGAAAGCCCTATGCTTGTCATTTTGGAAACGCACAAAGGTACTATTGACCTAGTTTTCCACCTATGAGATCATCTAAAACTTTGGGGTCTGGAAATCCTACAAACATGGGGATGGGGGGCAGGGACAGGATCAGGGAGGGAACAGCAGCTACAATATAAATTGGCTCACATGGTTGGGCACCAGGAACATGTGACCTTCGGATCATGTGTGCATCTGCACACCACCAAACATGTTCGCGTTTTCAAGCATGTTAATCCATGATCTCCATTGCGAACATGTTATCCATAGGAACAAATTAGCGTTTTGTTATCCATACTCCAGATCAGCCCAGGTGCCAACCTCAATAGTTTTGTATAAGATACAACTACAGTTTGGACACAGGAAAAGGATATTCAAATTCTCATTGTTCTTGCCACGTAAAGGGCCAGCTATTTTTGTTAAATAAAAGGGGTCAGCTATCTGACAAATACAAGGCATTTGATCCTACTGTCAGAGCAAAGTTTCATTTTGTTAGAAGATTAATTTGGCTGTTGACATGGTTCATTCCAGAGTCCAGTTTACTAGTTTGTCTATTAAGCAGGCCCAGCAGGTTTTCTAATCATGGTTTCCATTTAATTATACGAGATTTAAGGCTACGTATGCCACGTGTCACAGGCTCCTAGCACAAATTGGTCTATTTCTCAAGTCGAGAATATCTATCATGCCTTGAAAGGAAATAACTATGTAAGAAGACAAAATACTACTTGATACTAACTGCAAAACAATCTTGAAGCATACAATGATACAAATGACAAACTGCCATGAATAGAAAGTGTGAATCCTTGCACCGGCCTGGTCTTGCTCAGATGGCGCAGAAGCGCCATGAGCTTTTTGCATCGTATTACATTAATTACTAGTCTATAGCCCAGATTTATTCCCTCTAAACCCAAAGGAACATGTGAAGTTGTGTACAGTGGGGGTAAAAAAAAAACACTTGATGAACCACTAGTGCACGTAAGAGGGGAAAAAAATGATATCATACCTTGATGTTAACCTTGCTCTTGACTTGGTTCTCCAGAGCATCCGTCATGGACTAGACGAAGAGCACAGAGGGGCAAATATGAATGACCAGATTTGCCGTTGGAAAACCATAAAAGAGACGAGGAGGCAAGGGCACGGGCATTTCCACCTTGTCGAACTGGATGAGGACCTGGATGGCGAGCTCCGGGCTGAGGGTGCCGTTGTTGACCATCTCGTCCAGCGTCTCGGTGAGGCACATGCCGATGGTGGACCTCCGGTACAGCTCGAAGGTGGCCATAGGGGCCTACCTGCGGGGGCGCACGCACGCGGCGATTAGATCAGATCCGAACACAGATGGCTTGCGCTAGGGTTTGGGTGCTCGGTCTCGCACAGTAGGAAGGGAAGGGAAGGGAAGGGGAGGGGAGGGCAGAGGACGGAGAAGGGGTGGGCATACCTCCTGGGGGACGGTCGTTGCCGGCGGAGAGCCCGACGAAGACCGGGGCACCTGGAGTAGGGAGTCGGCGGCGCTCGCGCAGTCGTCGCCGCGGGAAAGAAAGGGCACGAGAGAGAGAGAGAGAGGGGGCAAGGAAAGGCACATTCAGGGCCGCTCACACTACCTTTTTAGCTCCACTTCCGGATATGCTACAAACTCTGTTCCTGAAGTTCAAAAAAAAACCTCTGTTCCTGAAGGGGGAAAAAACACTGAAGTTTTTTTTTAAAAATAACAACGATGAAGGTTGATTCTTCGAGTAAAATGCATCAATGGCACTTAAACAGAACAGTGGATGTCCGATAAAAAAACATAACAGTGAAGGTTGATTCTTGGAGTAAAATCCATGAACTTCTAAAATACACGTCCACTTATATGAGAAATAACTACAGACACCAATAGACAGGTTTAGAAACCAAACATGTCTACCCAAGAACTCAAACACAGTTTCACGCCAACATGTGAACATCACCATTGCAACTACGCCCCTCGTGAATAATCTCCGCCGAGGCAAAATTCTCCAAAGTCACCTTGATGTCCCTGATCGCCTGTCCGTAAGACCCCGTCTCAGCTCCACGCATACTTCTGACAAGATTGGCAAAGTCATGTGCCAGTGTGAAACTCTGGATGCCCAGGTCAGAGGCCAGCGATAGGCCTTTCCGGCATGCCAATTGCCAAGGCTTCCGGTTGCTGAGTTAGGCCTCATTTCATCCAGTCATATCAAATGTTTGAACACATATATGAAGTATTAAATATAGATAAAAAAATTAATTGTATAGTTTGTATGAAAACCGCGAGACGAATTTTTTAAACCTAATTAGTCTATGATTAGCCATAATTGCTACAGTACACACATGTGCTAATGACGGACTAATTATGCTTAATAAATTCGTCTCGCGATTTTCAAACAAGTTATATAATTAATTTTTTTATTAGCATTCGAACACCTCTTCTAACATCTTATAAAACATCCGATGTATCGTTCGAAAACTTTTCACCTGAACAAGGCCTTTGTTACGCTGACGACACCACAACGGATGCTCCGAAGAACACGCTGACAGCAGCCCAGCCAACTACAAGTCCTTTGACAGAGCTGAGTCAACGTTGGCCCTGTTCGGCAGGCTGTTTTTTTTTTGCTTATAAGTCGGCTGTGGCTGTTTTGCTGTGAGAGAAAAACACTATTCCATGGCTGATAAGCCGTGCTGATAAGCTCAGCTGAACAGGGGTTATTTACTGGGCATTTATTTTCTTTTTCCTTTCTGGACCGTTTCTTTCGTTTCGTTGGCCCATGCAAGGCTTAATTAGTTCTTATTTTTGTACTGGGCTGTTAGCTCGTTTTCTATTGGCCTCATTCTGATTTTCTCTGTTCTTTAATTTTTTTTCTCTTTCCTTTCTTCCTACTTCCCATTTTATGATTATTTATTTATTCACTTTTCCTATTTGATGGTTGCCTGGGTTTTGTTTGTTTGGCCAGGCGAAACGCGGCGCGCGCGAGCGCGAACGCTGGCGACGCGCGGCCAAACGGGGTAACGGGTGTTTTTCCTTTTTTCGGGTCCGGTCCAGATTTGTTGTGCGCGTCCGTTACCGAAAATGTTGCCGGCTCCGCCTTACTAGATTGGAATTCCGGACAGGACACTGTTCAAATTCCTAGGTCATCGCGACCAGACAGGAAGGGATTCGTGTTTGGAGGTCCAGGCGGACGGGGCGACCGGCGATTCCCCTGCTCCTCTTCGTCCAGGCGCACCGGAGGTGCTCCCTCGTCGATTTGGAGGCCTACCGGAGGTCCTTCCTCAGCGTCGTTGTCTTGTATGTTCGGTCGCGGCTCCCTCTCCCTCTGGTTTGTGCTTGTTTGCTTGGAGGTTGTTCTTCTAGATCTGGCTCGAATCCATGCATGGTTGGAAGATTGGGCGGGGGATTTGTCTTTGTGATGGATGATTGGTCGAAATGAGAGATCCGCTGCATATATGTTTTGGGATGTTGTCGGTTCGTTGTTGATTTAGGCTATGGGGAGGGGATACGGAAGAGGGGACGAGGACTGGTTGCAGCGGTGGATGTGGCGCTGGGAGTGGGGGATTTTACGAAATGGGGAACGACATGATTCATACTCTATTTTAGGCTTTTCTATTTTTTTGTTTCTATTTGGTAGATCTGGTGTCTGCATGATTTCAGACTAGTTCAAATATCTATGGTAGTTTGCTCAGACGTGCATGGCAAGTGGGAGGAGCATGTCCTGGATATGAGCATGTCCTGGAGATGAGCATGTTTCTCCATGGTAGTTGTTTGCTCTGTTCTATTGTGGATTATGAATTGTGATGGGTGCATGTCCTGGAGAAGCATGCATTTGTAGCAGTGAGTGTGGTGTGTTTCTTGCAGACTTGGTTCATCATGGTATGGTATGGTGTTAGATTTTGGTTGTGGCCCTGGTTGCTTGCTCTGACGGTAGGCATGGCGATTGGGATGGCAAAATGGGGGTGGGGCTTGCTGGCAGGGCTGTCGTGTGGCAAGCAGATGTATGGGGTGGTGGGGTTTTCATTTGTTCCATTTCTGCAGTATTTGGATCTTGCATTTGTGGTGTTTGCATTTGTTCTTGTCCATGAGCAGATTCATTTCTATGCTTCAGTTGGGAGCTGTAATTCTTATGTTGAGATAATTCACAATAGACTTGAATAAAGGTGATTTAGAGATTGCATGCTTATTGCACCCAAAATGATGATTAGTCCCAATGATTAAATGATGATTTGTGCCTTTTCTACTTTCATTGCATCAGTCCATAGTACTACTGCATCCAATGGCGGAGCGTGAGTAATAATTAAGGGGGGGCAAATTACCATTAAAAATTTATCAGCAAGTGGAGATGTTAGATTAGTGAGAAAGTATAGTACAATTTATAATGACAGAACCATTAAAAATTTAGTCTCGTATATAAAAACTAAAATTTGATGCTAATATAGGAGGGCATCTCCGGCCAAACTAGAGAGAAAAGTGTATTAGAAAATTCATCAATCACAGAGGTTAACTATTGCTATTACCTTGTTTATTTCCTATCCTTAATTTCCAAAGTATCACTGAAATGCAGATTGTTTGTTACTAATATTAGAATGTTAAATGCAACTTGTTTTGTTTGTTATTTGATTGGCTGCAACTAGCAACTTGGTGATTAATTATTCTTTATATATATATAGCCATGGCTGACGATGATTTGGGTTGTGCTGGCGACTCCGAAAATGTTGAGAGTGATGATGAGTTTTCTATGAGGTCTGAAGATGAGAACTCAGAATCATTGAATGTTGGTGAGGTAATTCTCTTAGTTTATTGCGTCTCTGGTTTGTTGTCTCTGTTGTTGTTTTTGCGAGCTATCATGAACTAAAGGTAGTGAGTAGTTACTCTTGTCATCATGTTCTGGACCATAATAGTTTTAGTGGATGCGGTTTGAGCAATAACCACTGTATGAATTCCTTCTGTTGTAGGGTTTGATTGGTTCCTCACATTAGCGTTGCATTGCATTAGGGGTTATGGAGCATACCCTTAACCTAGATATCAGAGGACTATGCAAACTTGTATTTTGTGGTTGTAGTTGTTTGCCTTGTTTGCTTGTTATCTGTGAGATTTGAGATGTGAAAATCTATATGACACTATCAGTTTGTTGTAAAATCATTTTCCATTGTCCACTTAGCAGTTTCATTAGGAACATTTGTTGATGCATGTGGCTATTGTGAAGAATTGCTTTCCTCACTTTTTTTGTAGCACTCGTATAGTAGTACTTTATTCAGAATGAAACAAATGGTGACATCTTTTCTTACATGTATTTGATAATTTATTTCATTTTTTATTCCACTTTTACCTTGTTTATACATTATGCTTAACAGTTTATTTGTTGTGGGATATCTTTAGTTGAATGCTTTACTATTTGTACTAATTTTTGCTGCTTGATTTTACTTGTTGTTAGTCCTTTTCACATTCTTTTGTGAATAGGATTATTCAAACTGTTTTTTCCCAGTATACGTTGGTTCATGCATTTGAGTTGACCAATGGCGCCTTTAGTGGTGCACATGCAAAGACAATATAAGTTTTGTTGTTTTCTTTTACATGGTGTTATTATATTATGTCTCTGAGTTTGGTTTAAAGGACCAGTTGTGTCCTAAAACTGTTGTGCAACAGTATGTTTTGATCATGAATAAGTTGGATGCTTTTGAACTTAAAAGCTTGTGCTGAATATGGTATTTTCCGGCTAAATCTCCTAATATTTGCCTGATTATTATTCTCAGCTTGTTTGCTTGGCTCAATATTTTGCATTTTATTATGCTTTTAGGACTCAAATTCCTCAGATGATGAAATTGATCCTGTTGGAGCTGTTGAAGCTTTGAAGGGTCTTAGAGGAGTCATGTCTAGAGTATGTTCCTGAAACCTTTTGGACTGAACCGTGCATAGTTTGTTTATTTGTGTTTTGGCATATTACCTTCAGTAATGAGCACAAAGATCTTTTGTAACACCCTCGGTGTTACTGCGTTAATAAATCACTAAACCATGTCATGAGCATCATGTTTATGTATTATTGTTTATGGCAAATGAGAAATTAAATTTTGTTGCACTAATTCTTAATTTGAGCTCTAATTTAATTCCTTGTCCAAATATTCCTCAGCACCGTTCAACTAACTATTGTCATCTTGATCCAACTCCAGTGCTAGCAATTCTTTTTTCTTTCTAAAAATCCCAGATTGCACTGTAGCAGAGTACTGTAGAGCCGCAGAAGTGTACTGCAGCAGAGTACTGTAGCGCCGCAGAAGTGTACTGTAGCAGAGTACTGTAGAGCCGCAGAAGTGTACTGCAGCAGAGTACTGTAGCGCCGCAGAAGCGTACTGTAGCAGAGTACTGTAGCAACACAGAAATGCACTGTAGCGCCGCAGAGGTTACTGTAGCGCCGCAGAAAAGCACTGTAGCGCCGCAGAGGTTACTGTAGCGCGCAGAAAACACTGTAGCACGGAGACTTGCTGCGTCGCGCACGTCAATATCTTTTTCAGTGCGAGCGTCCCGGCGTCTCTCGTCCTTAAAAGGAGACGCCTCGCGATCGCGAGCTCGCCAACTTGTTGTCCACCTCTCCCTCTCTAATCAAGTTCCTCTGTTCTTGCCGTGTAAGCTGCGTCTATCGAAGCATCAGTGGACTGCGGTAAGTATCCCGCGAGTTCCTCTTGTACTTCCTCTGTTTCTCACTAGCAGCGCCATCCGTCTTCATTATTCCTTTGATTAAAGACCTCATTCATGAGCAAGTCACGGGAGAAAGCCATGAGCTAATTAAGTTCCTTTGATTTTTTTTAGAGATTATTAATAGCTACTTTGTGCAACCAATATCTCCACCATACGAACTCCAATTCCGTTGATTCTTCTTCCTAAATTCATTGAAAATCAAGAGTTGTCTGTCCATGTCATTTTCTTCGTCTCTAGAGCTCAACTAAATTTATCTATTTATCATGAAATGCATTTTAGTTAGTAGAAAATATTAGGCTAGCTAGTTCTTGCTTAGTAGAAGTAATGGATAGCTTAGCATGTTAACCATTAGAGTTAGTTAATTAGCTTAGTAGTTGTGTACTTTTAAGAGTTGTTGTCTAAGTATTAATTTATTGCACCATCATTGCATGCATGTAGTGAACGAGTTGGAGGCGGACGTGGTGACCATCGACGACCAGGAGTACGAGGAGGTCGTGGAGGTGATCGAGGAGGTCCTTGCAGCGGAGGAGGTTCCGGAGCCACCGACTGACTTTGTTGACTCCGTGCCTGCCCAAGGCAAGCCCCGGTGCATAACCCCTATTTTACTAATCACTTGGTATATATATGTTTGCATTACGTTTCAGGAGTTGATATGAAAACTACTTGCACATATATACCCACCTATGAGTCCTACTAGTACAGGTCGTGTAGATGCGATGCTTAGGATGACGGTAGTGGGTAACTTGTCGTTACTCACAATAGATGATTATTATTGTATCACATGATAAGAAGGTGAAAGAAAATTGGAGACCGGGCAGGGATGTGGTTTGGGTACTGGTGGGTGTGACAAGTTATGTCCCGCGGCCACGGGCTTAGCTTGGTTGCATCGTTTCCCTGTCCGTGTCGATTAAGAACTGTTCGTTGTTATGGACAATAGTCTTGTCACAGATCTTATTATCCCGAGCATATACTAGCGGATGGGGGCTAGGAAGACTTGTTACTCTCTTGTCATGGGCTCCGGCTCTTTCCGGACCGACTGATTGGAGGCGGGGATAGGTGGAGGTCTAGGCACCACTTTGAGGCCGGGCCTCAAGTGTGGGGGCTTGGAGTCCAAGTTTGGACGGGGACCTGGAACCTGTGACAGGAGTGGAACGGGTTGGTCTCGCTCGTGCCTAGGGTACGAGCGAGGCGTGTGTTTTTCGGGGTACCCAGCTGGGCATATTGATTCGCGAATCGCCGTCGCTTAGACGGTACGGCTTGACTATGGCATGGCATCGTAGTAACAACTGGAATAATAAAGTTGGTGGAAGAAAGGAAAGAAAAAGAAATGAGTATGATTACTTATCACTTGCTTGAAAGTAGAACAGGTGCTTACCTAGAATGTTTAGCTAAAAAAAAATGACTGCTAAATATTTACCAGTAAGGATACACTTTAGTAAGCTTTGCAGGCAAAAATGAAACAGCAAACCAAAAAGCCTTTCATATCCTTGAGAGTCGGGAAAGATATATTTCCACTGGTCGGGTAAGTCTTGCAAGTACATTTTGTACTTAGGGTTTATTTTACCCCTGTTGCAGGTGCAACTTAAAGTTGGCTGCTGTGTGGAGGATTCTTCTGGTGGGCACAGACGGATCCTTGTATCGCTTTCCGCTAGATGTTTAATTAGTTTCCGCTGTTTAATTATTGCACTCTGAACTCTGGTATTGTAATGAATAAATTTCCAAGACTGCTATTGTATGAAATGGACGAAGTATTGTAAGCTTGTATTCATTATTGTATCCTGGATGAAAACGTGGATTATTCGAGTTCTCCTTCGGGTGTGCTCGACGGAGGTGTTTGACTTGGTTCATTATCGGAATACTTAGTGTCAACGGAAGACGAGTATTATCGATAATGTGCCGATTCAGACGGTTCCGCCACATCTTTGTCCCTTGTTGTTGTCCTGCAGTTATACTAGATTCCACTGTGTTTGTTCTGAACTAACTATTGATACTTTTTTCATGATGCTAATTCTTTTAAGAAGAGGGGTAGAGCTAGACGTACTAGAAAGATAAATTTAGTAGCATGTCGTTTGTTGTTTTGACACCATGCTTAGTGAAATCATGCTTAGTTTGATAACATCCAATTTTTTTCATTGTTTCCCAGAATACTAGTTATGTTAAGGCAAGGACAAAGGAAAATCAACTGCTGGTGCTAGTTCATATTCTAGGGCAGCAAGCAGGTGCAATAACAAGTATTTTGGAGAGATAATAAGTGCATTGGATGACCGTAAGAAAGACATTATCAGGGGCCATGGGTTTGGTAGGTTGTTAGATTATGATGGTTGTTCTGTTCCAAGAGGATTTGTGCAGTGGATTGCTGATCAAGTTGATGTAAACTGCCGTGACATACTTGTTGGAGGGAAAGTAATCCCTTGTAGTCCAGAATCTGTTTATCTTTGCTTGGAAATTCCATTTGGTGGTGAAGATATCAAGCAACAGCATAACGATTCTGTGAAGACCAAGTTTCTTTTAGCAATCAAAGAGAAGTCTCTGCCACTGAAAAGCACATTTGGCGACAAGTTGAAAGGCAACACATTGTCTGAAGATGACATATTTTGATATTTCATGGTTGTTGCTCTGTCTTTCTTTCTATGCCCAAACTCAAGCACTATTCCTAGTCCCAAATATCTTGGTCCTTTGCTTGATGTTTCTACTGTGAAAGACTGGAATTGGTCAAAGTTTGTCTTTGACTGGCTGTTTTCATCAATCTCAAGTTACAAGAAAAATAATAGGCAGACAATAGGTGGCTGCATATACTTTTTAGCAGTAAGTCTTGTTCCACTTGTCCTTTCTTTCCCATTTATTTATTTGTCATCTATATTTAATGTATCTTACTGTTAACTTTTTTAATGTTCTTTGTAGGCTTACTATCTGGATTTTCTAGACTTTGGGTTTGTTCGTGAGCTTCCCCCAACTTTGCCAAGAATCAAATGTTAGAAAGGATCGATGATCAAAGATTATGCTAAATATGATCGTGTCTCTGATTCTAAGTTTGGAAAACGTCCGGTAAGTATTGTATCTGCACCCTTGTTATAGTTTCTGTGTAATGGTTTCTGTTTGTGTGTGTGTTTACTGGCATAAGCCTAAATCTATTTGTGTGTGTGTTAACTGACCTAAGCCTGAATCCTAAGCCAATGATAATACACATTGAAATTCAATTACAGGTTGTGTCATGAGATAGTGTGGATGTTAATTGATAAATCTGCTTGGTGGGATTCAATGGCAGGTTGAGAAGTTGTAGACTGTTGTGAAATTCTTGCTGTTTTCTTCATAAAGATTACAAATAAAAATACGAATTAAATTAATTGCTATTATTAATAATGTAAATTGCACATGATGGGACTACAATTTTAGTGTCTAGCATACGCAATTTTCGTCATAGTAGTTCCTCTTTTTATCCTCTTTGTTATTCACTCTTTTGTCATTCTGTTTGTAAGGGTCTTTTTAGGATACTGACTTCAATACATTTTGCGTTAGGTCAAATCATTTGAGGACACTTGCTACGTAGTGGATTGTGGTTATTTTAGAAAGACTTTGGATAAACATTGTGATTTCATCAAAGAACAGGTTGGTGCCTTGTCTACTATATTTATGAGCTTCTTGTATATTGAGTTTGACATGATTCAAATGTTTATATTAACCTGACATTACAGGACAAAGATGGTATGTGCGAGCTTTTTGAAGAGCACCACACTAGAGTTGGCTATAGGAATCCGGCCACACTTGTTTCCAAAGTGTTGAAGTACTTGTATGAGGCTTCAGTAGCTCGTCGTGGCGCTCACGTACATGCTGAGAGTTCTGCTGGCAGAGTACCTTCTCCTGTACAAGCTAACGTTGATGATGAAGGTGTTGATGCTGTACCCCCTGAATATGATGCTCCAGTGTTTTCTCCAGTACATGATTCTGTTCGTGAAGATGTCTTGGATGCAAGAATGGCTCCTGGTCCAAGTGAAACAGTTGCGAAAGAAGTTGTCTTGGATGCTAGATTCCCTGCTGGTCCAAGCGATAAAGATGTCAAAGATGTTGATCATGCTGCTGGTCCAAACGGTGAAGGAGTGGAACAAGTTGCTGCTGTTGTTTGTCCAAGTGTTAGAACTGTGGAAGAAGAAGGTGCTGCTGCTGGTAAAGATCCCAATTTGGAAGATTTTGAAGCCAAGAATGCCTCTGCTGCTAAGACTCATGAAGAAGAAGCCTCTGCAACGAAGATAATTGAATCAGATGGCATGTATGGTTCTCAGGGAACTGAGATTCTTCCTCGTAGTAGCTTATCTGCTCAAGGTACATGAAGTGTTCTGTATCGTTTGTTTCATGACTAAAATTTATTTTTTGTATCCCTTGTTTGAAACTATTTAATGCATATTTGTCATGTGCAGCTTTTGAATCTGTTGCATACTTTTTTTAATATTTTCATGTGCAGCTTCGTGTAGAAATAATAAGAAGAGGAAAAGCAACACTTCACAATCTTTGAGTCCTGACAGTGTTGGCTCTATGAGTAATCGGAAGATGAGTTTAAGGATGTCTACAAGGCTTGCTGGATTTAGTCCCATTTCTGGACCTGGAGCTACAGTGGACAACCCTGTAATTGTTGAAGAAGCCGGTGCTCAAACTTCTAAGCGTGGAAGGAAAGGGAGGAGCAAAGCCAATGCATCTTCCCCGTCAATTGAAGAAATCACTTCGGATGTCTCACCAGGTGAATTGTTCTTTTCTGTATTTGTATGTGATTTAATTTAGTTTGTAACATGTTTGTGGAAACACGTTTAAAAGCTTTGTTATTTGTGACTTGTCGAAGCTCACACCTCTTATTTTGTCCTTGTCTTTCCATAGAAAAAAATTGTTACTTGTCATCTGTGATAACACATCCTAAAATTTGTTTTTTTTGTCATTGTATTTGTGCTTTTTTTTCATAGAAAAAATTGTTACTTGTCATCTTTGATAACACATCCTAAAATTTGTTTATTTTTTGTCATATTTCTTTGTCCTTGAAATACTAGATTTGTGCTATGTGATAACACATCCTAAAGCATTGTCATTGTACTTGTCATTTTGTGTGTGAGGGGTTAAAGTCTGCTACCTAGCTTAGTACTACCCCTTGTGAGAATTTTACAATACTCTGAGTAGTATGAAGCTTCTGAATTTAGCACATGATTGTCTGCAGTTTTCTGTCCGAGAATAGCAGCAAATCTAATTAAATGGTGCTATTAACAAACTCCACTGGATCAGAAAATGACTTTTCTCTTGTTTTCTTTGTTTTTGTCCTCTGTCCTCTTACTTTTGCTCTTGTTTTGTTGCTCTAAGCAGGTGGCTTCCATCCCATCCTAATCCCAGTGCGCCTGGGACTAGGTATTTGTGGGAAATCTATGCCGGTTTGTGAGAGGAGAGCCTGATTGGATTGTGTGCCTATTGTTTTGTTTCCTAGGTTGTCTAGGACCTCATACTGGTCAATCTGAGGGCTAATCTTTAGATTACTGGTCCCCCCACCCCGCCCCCCGGTTCTAGCTTTAAATTTTTTTCAAACCTGCTACACATCTATAGGCTGTGAAAGAATACTGTAAACAGCTAAGGGTTGGACTTGATGCTTCTAGTGAGCTCAATTTCTATTCTGGACTTGGGGTGGTTGATTTGATTATTGTCCCTATTAGTTTTTCCTTTTTGAGTCTAGTTTTTGTATGTTTTGATGCTTTATGTTTTCCTTATATTTCTTTTCATTTGCAGTGTCTCATACAAAGATTGGTGGCAAGAGGAATCAGAAGACACCTCAATCTTCAAGCCCTGCCATTGTATCCCGCAAATCTCCACGTGGAGTGTCTAAAAAACTTGGTAGATCCCCTCTTAGTCGTGTGGATGATGGTAATGATGGAGTGAAGAATGCCCAAAGTGCTTCTAGGGCTGTTCCTGGTCTTTCAAAAGTTGCAAATGCACGTGACAAGCACCATGAAGGCACAAAGGATACACCAGTACTAGTTGAAGAAGGGCCAGTGTTAGCTTCTAAACCTACAACCAAACGTCGAAAGGTGAAAATAGAAGTGACTTTCTGTTAGTGTGTCTGTGTGTTTAGTAAATTGTAGTAAAGTAATAATCTTACCTGATTATTGTTAACTACAGTCAGTTTGCATCATGTGAAGTTTCACATTTGACTGAATCTTGTAATTTTCCTGTACTTAGAGCTGACTTTATTGTCCTTGTTCAGGTAGTTGAAGGATCTACTGGAGCTGCTGGACTGTCAATCAATAAGATTGAGAACACTTCCGGTTTGTTTGTCCTTCTCACTCATAAAAAATGTTAAACAAAGTCTATGATACAAACCTGACACATGTTAGAGCATGCTTACTACCTATTTCTTGATTGCACATTCATTATTAGTAGATTGCACATTTGATTTACTGCAATTATGGTATTTGTGTTGGGCAATATATGTTTTTTCTCATATATGTCAGCTTTAACATATGAATATTTGTCAACTGTAGTTTTTAATATTCTTTACCATTTTGTTTTTTGATTAAGCGGTGACAGCACCTGTTGATAAAACTAATATGAAGAACAATGCTCCCTACTTTAATAGTCCTAGCATGCCATCGTTTAGAATATTTGAAGATGAGGATGATTTAGGAAATTATGTTGAAGATCCTAATTTGAGACGTCCTGTTGGTCCAGTATCTGGTACAGCTTGTCCTATTGATGTTGTGAAATATGTCTATCCACATGCTGTCGCCAGTGATACGCAAGGAAAAGTCAAGTCTATGGTACATGTTTCTGCCATTTCCTATTTTACCTTTGGTACATCACAATAGTGTATGTATATTCCTTTTTTTAATTATTTATTATGTGTTGCTGTAGCTGAAAACAACTTGTACTTCAGAAGACAATCATGGTGCTAATGTAAGCCATGGAGCTATTCCTGTAAATGTATGTTTGTAGCTTATTTACTCGCTCATATGTGTTTATAAATTGTTCTTTGTTATAGCATCTGATGTACTTTCTCTTTTTGATAGGTTCAATTTGAGACCAGTTTCTACTTTCAGTTTTGCCCTGGACCAGAAAAATGGACTTTTATTGACCAGATGAGATCTAATCCATTTGGTCGTCCCATTAATGTGAGCAATCAGGAGAGTGTTGAGTCAGAGACAAATGTCAATGTTGAAAATATAAGCTTTGTTGGGTCAAATTTGTTTTGTCACATATCTTGTGATTTTTTCCTCTATTTTGTTGTGTTACTAATATGCTAGTGTTTCTTTGATTAGGACTTTCTGCATATGCAGTCTTTACCTTTTACAGAGACTCCTCCTGAAGATCCAGATGCTCTTGCTCCTATGCCTCTTGCTGCAGTCAGCCCTTCCGGAGAACACATTGATCTTGTAAAATTGCGTTACTAGTTTTATGAATTTGGAACAGTTGTCTTGTGAGATAACCTACTGATTTGGTTTTGTTGTATCGTTGTTATTGGAAGGACAATTGTTAGTACTTGGGACTGCTCTCAGCCATGTAGTATGGATAGTTGTAGTACTATCCATACTCTATTGTACCTTAGTGGTAGTACTGTTGTATATATTTATAATAAAGGCAACTTAGCATTTTTGATTTGCTTTTATTTGTGTGCTTGTGTGTTAGGTAGTTGGAGAATAGAATAAAATAGCATGTGGCCTGCTATTTCAATTTAACTCTATGTTTTTTGAGCAATTTTATGTTTTTTCTGATGTTGCAGGTGGCTACACCTCTTCCATCCCATCGAGGTGGAAGTTTTGTTTGTGCCAAAAGTATGGGAAGCAATGGTTTATCAGAAGAATTTGAGTCCTTTTCAAACCAAGTCCCTTGGTGCTCTTCTAGTGCTAAGTTGGCTGTTCATCGTCCTAAGAGGACATTGATCCCAAGCAAATACAAGTTGAGCCCTTATATGATCCCTCAATCAAAGATAATAGTGTCCAGACTTAAAGCTGACATGTATGATGTCGTTTTGAAGATGGCAGAAAATGAACATTCCAAGTGAGTTATAAATGGTTGGAACCATGTTTTTTGTGTTTTCAGAAAATGACACTTGAATGAAGTAATAATGATTTGTTTTCATTTGTTTCAGTCTCTCTGTAATTGATTATGGGCATGTGGTTGTCAAGTTAGGTGTACTTGCAAGTTCTCTAAAGCCTCAAGGAAATGTCCATTACTTTGTGATGAATGCATTGTGTAGATTGTTATTTCATAGGAAGCACCCTAAGAAATCTTACAAACATTACTTCTTCTCTAAAGTTGGTGTAAGTGTCATTTTGCCTTTTTCCCCCTCAATTAAATGTAGTAACTATATCAATGAAATAGTATTGAGCAATCTGTTTTTGTAGGACTATTTAATTGGAAATCATGGACCTAATGATAGCAAGGAGAAGGAGCTATTTGATAATGCAGCGAAATGCTTTAATGGTGCTTCTCTTGCTAGGTCGTTAGCTTACAGCCAATATGTGAGTAACATCCTTTTATAATTTTTTAAGCTTGTAGCATGTATCTTGTGTGCCACTGTAGTTGTGCTAATAATCCCTTTCTTTTTCATTATGTGTTATTTTGACAGCTTTATTTCCCTATTCTATTCCAAGATCGGTGGTATGTTGTTGTTGTGTATTTGAATCGAAGATTTATTTATGTCTTGGATTCTTGTACGCTACATTTTGGAGGTGGCTCAAATTTTGATAAAGTTGTGCGTGATGAATTTGCAAGTAGCATATTAATTCTCCTTGACCAACTAGTGTCTCTTCTTTTGGCATCAATATTTGCTACCTGTAGAAATATTAGACTCAAATAACTATAGTGAGTTCAATTTTGAGCGTTGCTTGTCATCATATATCTCTAATTTTTGTCTCTTCCTGCTTTTAGGTAGGAAACTTGACAGCAGTTTAGAAAAAAAGCTGTTAACATTGACTATGGGTTCTATGGATATGAAATTAAATATGCAGATGTACCTCAACAAACTGAGAAGTAGGTGAAATACAGTTTTTTAGATCATTTGCTTTTTTGTGTTGCTTATATTATTCTGATCTGTCTTTTTGATATCATGTTTCAGCTTTACCAATGATAGTGGTATTTTGGTAATGTAGAATCTGGAACTTTGGGACATCAATGTCTCTTTGGAGGACAAGTTTTCAGAGGCTGATACTGGGCATATTCGTATCAAGTATGTCAATGACATGATTTTCAATGAATACAATTATTCTACTGATGGTCGATCTCAAGTCATAGAATATGATGCTAAGGTAATACAAGTTGTAATTTTCTACTTTGTGTTTTATTCCTTGATGTACTCGATTGATTGTTGTTTTACTATTTTTTCCACAGGTGTATGAAAAGTACTACAAGTGATCATGACATCCTGTGTTTTGTTTAGATGTTTTGTTTAGGTTCCTGTCTTGTATGGGATGAGAACAATTGGTTACAAATTGGTTGTAACCATAAACTACATTGGATGATAATATTCTGATTGGATGGTTTGTTTTGATGCTTGATGCTTGCTCTTTTTTTTACCATTATTACTAGTTAAGGATCAGTTTATATAATTTTGGTAGCGAAGACTTTTTGTGCACTATGGGTCAGTTTATTAACTTTTGGTATCGATGACAAGGAGAAGCTTTGAGGGTTTGTGGAGGTCTCTCTTGTTCTTTCTAAAGATGATGGTCTGATGCACATCATTGAGGCTTGAGAGGTAACTCACTGACTGGAATTGTCACGTGATCTATGCATGAAACGTGTTAAAATCTAGTAACTTTTGCTTTATTAGTATAACCAAGCATATATTAAGTTTTTGTCCTTGTCACTTGTAGTCCACGTGCTACATATTTTATATGATTCAGAGTCGCAAATCAGGATATACCTGCTAGTTATTTTGAGATGGACCGAATTGTTGCACTGATTTCCGAGCTTATGTAAACCAAACAATTTAAATATTCAGTTTCATAATTGCTGCTAGAATGTAAATTGTAACTGTCCAGCACTGCAATTCCTGTTGTGACCAAATGTAGTGTGCTTGTCTTCGTTGATGAGAACAATATCACATAAACTGAAATTACAATTGGTCTATTGCTAATAAATTACATAAATAATTTTGCCACTGAAATTGCAGCTATTAGCATTCCATTTCTTGTTTTTGGTTCTCTCATTTGCCTAATCTTTCCTTGTTAATTTTGCTTGCTTGACTTTTGCACTGCTACTGTTGGTTGTGAACATCTCCTGCATCATAATATCAACAATATTAGATGAATATACATATGACACAGGCCACAAGTGTTGATGCAGTGCTAATATATACTTTTTGGCTATGTTTGTCTGTGTTACCTGATTTCCTTTTCTTTGTTTTTGAAGGCTTTGGGACTTGAGGAAGGTGCTTATTTTTGTACGTCTTGATGTTATAGCCTTCTTCCCGACAGTGTGTACATGCAAAGCTGCTTTTGGTTTTGCTTCTGAGTTCCTCAACTATTCCTATTTGCCTGGTAGGTTTTTTGGGTCTTCCTCTTTTCTTAGCATTATCAGGATCTTGTAGTACCACTGTACTATTTTGTTGTGTTGATTCTGCCTGAGCCATCCCGACTGCATTATCAACATCTTCTGAAAGCACCTCTGTATGACTATGTTGAGTAGGTTGTGTTTTATGCACCCTAACTTCTTCTGTTGTTTCATTCAGTTTTCTTTTCATTGTCTCTACTTCTTGTAGAACATAGTTGAACGTTTCCACAGTTCTTGATCCATCTGATGCAATAGTGCTCAATTTGTTTGACAAAATGTTGTGCCTTAAAGGCCTGCTCTTCTCAATATCTAGTTGTGGTACAACATTATGCGTTTTCAATTGTTTCCTCTCCTTATTCCTCCACCTTTCAATGAAATACTTATCATCAAGCTGAGTTATATTCAGGTTTGTCAGCACCTTGATGATATGGCAGCAAATTATGCCATCTTTTTGAAATTTGCAACATAGACAACTGTAGAGTTTGTTTGGCAAGTCCACTATGACAATGTACCTTCTTGTTCTGAACTCAAACTGCCTATGGTACTCAGATTTGACGACTGCATAAACCTTGTCTTTCTGTAGTTCCTGAGCCACATACTTTGTTGCCAATGTGATCTCCTTTTGGAACTTGAAGAAGATCTTTCTGTTGTATAGCCTTGCAGCTTGCCTTTCGAACTCATATGCTGTACTCAAATAAGGCCTTGATCTAGTTTGAAAGTCTTGTTCTTCTTGATTCTTTTCTGTTGTATCTGAGATTCTTTGGAACTCATTCATAAATCTCATAATGTTGTACCTTGGTCCGACATCTAGTTTGAACAGTGCATTTGTGCCTTCACTTCTTGCTGTAGAGTTGATGAAAGGGAAGAAATGCTCCTTGAAGTAGCATGGAACAAAATTTTTCCTATTCAACCACATTTTGCCAAGGTATTTGAAGCCACTAACATCATATGTTTGTGGCAACTTCTTGTACATGTGCTCAAATTCAGTTTCTGTCAGCGAGTTTCTTAGGATGTCAAAGAGATCATCATGGAGCTTCTTATTCTTCTCAGTTGAAAATACCCTTCCACCCTTCTCTTGTGCTTTCTTCACAATGTGGAAGAAGCAGTTGTGATGAATAGTTTCTGGTAGTATCTTTCTGATGGCAGCCTTCATTGCTAGGTCTTGATCTGTGATTATAGTTTTAGGGTGCTTCCCTTGTATACAAATGAGCATTGTCTGAAAGAGCCACTCAAAAGTTTCTGTCGTTTCATCCATGATGAAGGCGCAGCCAAAGAGGCAGTTGTCCCCATGCCCTGTAATTCCTACAATTGGTGCAAACTTGAGGCTGTACTTGTTGGTGTTGTAGGTTGTATCGAAAATGATGCAATCTCCAAACTCCTCATAGTATCTTCTACTTGTTCCATTGGACCAGAAAATGTTTTTCACTTTGTTGTTTTCATCTATGGAAAACCTATAGAAAAACATGGGGTCTTCTGCCTGCTTCTTAGAGAACTAGTTATACACTTGCTGCATATCATTGTCTGATGTTGCCTTGTTTAACTTTGTCTTCTCATTGCTGATATGCTTCTTGTTGTATGGAGTGACATCGCTTCTTATATAAGATAGGATTGCCATTATCTTCCTGTCCGGTAGGTTGACTTTGTTGAATGTTTCAATTAGTTGCTTCTCCATTTCATTCATCCTAATCTGTGAAAACAGCTTGTTCTTTTGATTCTTGCCTGCAAACGCATGATTATGCTCAAGATTCAATCTAGTGATTGTCCATTCTCCATTTTGTAGAGTGACAACAACTTCAGCGGGGCACTGGGTCGGTACAAGCGTACTTGTTTTCCGTTTGTTTGCCACCGGATTGGGTGTTGGTGGTGTACCAGAAATCTTCTTTTTGTTCTTTCTTGCACTTTGCACTCCTGAAGCAGCAGAGCTATGATCCCTCTTTCCTCCACCTGACATGTTGCACTTGAGTGTGACTCTTGTTGCCTGGTCATAATTGGGATCTTTTTTATCTTTGCACTTGTATGTGTGGCTTTTGAGTAACGAAAACCCCACAATAAATGCATAGTCGTTGTAGAATTTGTATGCTTCTTTCTGTGTTTTGAATTTCATGCCAAGCCGAGGAACATGTCTGCTAACTTCCTCCTGAGACAAACGCTCAGCTGCCATAATACTCTCATTTTCAGCTTGTATAGCTCTGACCTCTTCGTCATCTTGTTCATCTGTAGGCTGTACATGTTGTTCACCCTTAGCATTTTGTTCCCCTTTTCTGTCTTGTTCTTCTTGTGGTTGTTGTTGCACCATGTTTTCTTCACTGCCAAAGTTTGGTACTAGTACTGACTCAACCTCAGTAGGACCATGTTGTTGCACCATGTTGTTAAAGACCATCCAAAAGTCTCCTTTTGGATGGTCTTGTGCTGGCTCATGCTCTGAGATTCTGCTAGTACTAATGTACATCTGGTTCTGTAGTCATAGGTAAGAAAAAATGTTTACTGTTACACATTTGAACATGTATTTGAAGAAAACAAAGTAATCTACATGTATATATAGAGAACAAGTAAATACCTCTAGTGGAAATGGCTCGTTGAGCATGTCCATGTAACTTCCTGTCATTTGTGATGATAAAATATCTTCATAATTCTGATTTAAAGATTTTGCTTCAGCTATGACTTGGTTGATAAGGCTTGTATAGCTTGTTCCTCCATGTGATAGGACATAAGTTGTTCCTCCCTGTGATGTGATGAGCTGTAAATGTTGGTATTCACAACAACAATAAAATCTTAGATTTATTGTTAGTATCAAGTTTTATTTAAAAAAAATGCAGTGTGAGTTTTAGGAATCTCACTTCTTTTGTCTGTATTTCTTGTTGTCCATAATTGTTGTAGTTCACTGGTGGTGCTGAGCTCTCCTGGTAAAGCATGGTTTGAGTGAAATGTCAAGGATATAAAGAGGATGACAAATTAATGGAATAACAGATTGAAGATAGACAAAGTAAGTTGATTTCCTTTGTACCTCATTAGCATTCCTAACATTTTCAATATTTGACTGAAATCTGTAGAAGGTTTCAGGATTGAATTCCAAATCCTTTGTGGAAGCACTCTGGATATGATAAAGACATATGGGTTAGTTTATAAGGCTATGTATGTTTGAATATGTGTGTTTTAAGTTATTTAAACTTAGTATTTTGAAATTTTAGAAGCTAACATTCATTTCTTCTCTTTGTTGGTCTTGTCCATAGCAGTTGTCTTGCACTAGTGTTGTTGAAATATCCTATTCATTAGAAATAAGCCAAAAAAAGTCAAATATCAGTAGTTGCAATTAGGAATAGTGTAAATTGCAAGTTTGTCCCACTGCAATGGTTGTCTTCTTAATTTGCAATAACTATAATTTGTATTTACCTCTTGAGTATAATTGTGGTTAACAATGTTTGAATCAAAATTGTAGTAACTTTCAATATTTTCTTCTAAATCTCTTGCCAAACCATGCTGCATATATAAAGATAAATTGATTCATGCATAATATGGTATAAAGGAAAACACATAAATTTCATGAAATGGACCTAAGTCTTTTTTTCCAAACCTGCTAACAATATATGTTAGTTGTTATCTCAGACAATTGAGTAAGCTCCAGTGCACTATCTTCAGATCCAAAACCCATTTTCTCAAAGAAATCTGCATCTGATATTTCATTAACCTGCACAAATAGCTTGTGTCTAGTATTGGTGTACATTGAAATCATCCTGATCAACTTGGAATGGTTCTTATTTGGCTGTTGCCTTCTTCTGCAAATTGTTCAAATTCCACTAATGGTTTAGAAGTGCATGTTCTATAGATTTACAGTGAATTTTGTATATTGGTCATAAGCAAATATAGATTATTGTAAATTGCAAACTTTAATACTGTAAATTGCAAATACAGATTACTGCAATTGTGGTGATGAGTATATGAAATTTTGTCAATCTATGGTCCATATGCAGGAGTACTACATACATAAGGCAGGTTTAGATTTTTGATTTATACTGATTAGTGTCCACACTATAGTAATGTCAAAAAGCAAATAAAAGAACTAATTGTTTCCATATGTGTTCAGAGGTGGGCCTGGAGATGAATAAGGTGAAGACACTGCCCAGCAAGTTATGTAACTTGGTTATAGATTCTGAGCCAAATCGTACAGATGAACAAGAACAAGACAGAAGCAAGGAACAAGAGGAGATAAGCAATATACTGGAACAAGTACAGATAAGTACCTTCTTCCTTGGTTCATGGAATTGATGTATTTTCTCCATCATGTGTGCTTGATTTTTTCGCCAGCGTCTGGATCTCCGATGGATCCAGATCTGTCTCTTTCTTGCAGCAGGGGAAAGTACTGCATGCAGCTGATTTGTGGATATCCGATGGATCCAGATCTGTCTCTTTCTTGCAGCAGGGAAAAGTCAGTTATGTAAAGCCCAGTTATGTAAAGCCCAGTGTGTAAAGCCCGTTGTAAAAGGCCGCATTCAGTGAAACGAACTCCAAGTATTATCGGGTTTCGGATGTTGGATCCGTTAACGTTTGGCGGGCCCGGTATGCATTTGCGGGTCAATTTACGGACCCGATAGGAAGACAGACTCACAGATGCAGCACAGAAACAGATCTGACAGTTGGATCTCCATCCAACGGTGCTGGACGTCGCCTGGGTTTTTCCTAAAAACCCAGGTGACTGAGATATAGCATGTCCCTTTTATTTATAGGAGTATTCTCTATCTTTTATTATTTCTATTTTCCCTATTTGTTCTTCTGTTTTCTTTATTAGTTCTATTTATTCCTGTTTACTTTTTTTGTTGCTAATAATACAAACCTTTTGTCTTGTGAGGTTGGAATATATAATCTTCTATTTAAAATTGTACTCTTTTTCACGAACATGAAATGATTTTTTTTCCTCTTGGACTTGGAATAATTTCCCTTGAACATGAAACACTTTTATTAAAAAAACTTTAACATTTCCCCTGTATCTAAGAACATTTTTGTTCTAAACCTAGAACAATTTTCTCCTGCACCAAGAACAGTTTTCCTTATCAATGAAAAGAATATGTTATGCCTAGAGGACGACAAAATTGGTCTGAGAAAAAAACTACTCCGAGTCATGTTCGCTTGAACTTATTAGTCATGGAACAATGTTTCTCTCTCATAACAAATCAGTTTCAGTCAGCTTATCAATCGCAGAAACCATCAGCTAAACAACTGTACTTTGTTTTAATTTTTTAAGTTATATACCTAGACACAATGTATATTTTTTAACTGAAACCGTGGGGCAGAGAGCCCCCGGCGGGACACAATGTATATTTAGGTACGTAGTAAAACTATATATCTAAAAATACTAACAACAACTTACAATTTAGTACAAGAATGAAGAGACTATTTTTTTCCCTCAGCTCGAAAGTTTTTTTAGTTGAAAAAGACAGTCCCAGACTGCTTACTTCACGCGGAACGAACAAGGCGGCCGGGGTCCACACGTTGTCCAAGAAGCGTGCAATAAAGAGACTCGGCGACTTGTGATGAGGGTCGTCTTCCTTTCTCTAATCATCAGACGCGGTCGGTCGTGCGTGCGCTTCATTTGATATGATCTTTCCTCCAGAGCCCTTCCTCATCCAGATTAGGGCCTTGTTTAGTTACCCTCAAAATTCCAAGTTTTTTCACTCTCTTTCCATCACATCAATTTTTAGCCACTTGCATGGAGTATTAAATGTAGGTAAAAAAAAATAACTAATTACACAGTTTAGTTGGAAATCACGAGATGAATCTTTTGAGCCTAATTGGTCCACGATTAGACAATATTTATCAAATAAGACGAAAATGGTACTATTCATCGGTTTGAAATTTTTTTCAATCTCAACAAGCCCTAGGCTGTATTTTCGCTCAGACCTTGTCTTAAACGAAAGTTTACTTTTCGAACTAGTATATTATTTTCATCATAGTTAACTCTAGCACATATATAGCAGGCTGGCCCCATGATTCATGGATAAAATCCGTAAAACGTACATATATTACTTGAGATGTTTATTATTTGATGAGAAAGAGTAATTAATCCAGACCTTTGTAAACACGACCTTTCTAGACCTAGATCAAACAACTTTCTCCTAATAAATCTGTTGACATCGTCCTGTTTGCTTGGCTGATAAGTCATGGCTGAAAGTGCTATTCGCTGATTTGTTGTGAGAGAAAAACCACTGAATAGCTGGCTGATTTGGCTGATAAACTTAAGCGAACAGGGCACAAATTTCGCATGGACTCGGAAGTTGGAACATTGCCCTGCTCAGTAAAACGAAACTCCTCCTCCATGACAAAAATTAAAGACACTCTTGTACAAATGTCATCCAAAGTGTGAACTTATTTTAAAAACTTCAATAATTATTAAAATTACAGCGATGCACCGGAGTTTAATTTAATCCGGATACCCCGTGGGGTTTGTTTTTGGACGTCCGAAATTACAAGGTGACATGACGTGACATGAGCATCCTATTTTTCAAGCCAAGGCCCACACGCTGTCATCTTGTGATGATTGGTGACCCACACACAAAGGGTGTGTTTAGTCCACGGAAATTTTTAGCTTGGGCTACTGTAGCACTTTCGTTTGTACTTGTCAATTAGTGTCCAATCATAAATTAATTAGGCTCAAAAGATTCGTCTCGTGGTTTTCTATCAAACTGTATAATTAGTTTTTTTCGTCTACATTTAATGTTCCATACATGTGTCTAAATATTCGATGTGACAAGGAATCTTAAAAATTTTTAGGAACTAAACATGGCCAAAACATAGGGTGTGTTTGGTCCCTGGTTTACTTGTAACTGGCTTAGCATCTAAGTCTGGACAGTCCAAGCCTCCTTCTAGCAAATCAATCTTTAGTTGTTTGATTGCATGTATTGTCTCAGCCCGGTTAGCATCGAATGTGTTTAGTTGCCAGGTTTTGTATTGCATAAAATTATCTCTGCTCTATTATGGTAAGGTTATCCCTCTTAGACATTTAGTTGAACAACTGATTTGCATGCTCGGAGAAGGGTCTCGGCGCATGTGGTCGAGAGTAGAGAATTCCATTCCGGTAACGGTCGAAATGGCCGGAATGCCTCGTACTAGCACCTAAACCGGTATAGAAGAGCCCTGATCCCATACCGGGTCAAATACCGGTCAATGCCAGTCAATACCGGTCAATACCGGCCAATACCGGTCAAATACCAGTCAATACCGGCTGTGGCTGCATGTATTATATTTTTCCATGTATGAACTTTGAAGTTTAAACTTTGAAATAAGGTCTTACGAACTTATTGAATGATATTTTAGTTTGGTAAAAATGTTAATTACGCCATAAGTTAAGTCAAAATATATTTATATGTATATTTATGTATAAGTTTATTCACATATTATTATTATTATTATTATTATTATTATTATTATTATTATTATTATTATTATTATTATTATTATTATTATTATTATTATTATTATTATTATTATTATTATTATTATTATGTCCGGAATGGTATATCGGTATGGGCTGATACCGGAATGTTTCATTCCAATAGCTAAAATGGAATGGCCTCCGGAATGGAATTTACAAGTTAGGTAGACAAGCATGTGCTCGAGTAGCGGCGTACGTGGAGAAGCAGCTCGATTACCCAACGGCTCGTTCGTGGAGAAGCTTCGTGGCGGCTGCCCTGACCGTTCGCAGTCGTGGAGAAATGTCGTGGCAGACATGAGCGTCAATGGCGCCATGGGAGCTCCTCGCGTTGCTGGAGCTTCATCGCAGGTGACCAGCAGCACCATGGGTGGTGAAAGGTCTAGATGGCTAAAGGGGGTGAATAGCCTAATAAAATTTTCTATAAAATATGCTAGACAAGTTGATTAGTATATCAAATGGTGAGATGCGAGTTTTGCCTAGCCTAAGAAAGTGATGCAAGCCACCTATCCAATTAATAATTCTAGTATGGTTCACACAACTGCACAAGTTTAAACCGTGAGAGTAACAATTGAATATTACACTACTCAAGCTAACAAAGCAACTAAGCAAAACTAAACTACAACAAGATAGTAACACAAAAAATGTAAGAGTAGGTATAGAAGTGATTTCACTGAGGGACGATGAATAGAGCCAACCAATCAATGATTTCAATAGATGATATTTAAGAAAACCAAAACATCAGGATGAATCAATCACAATCAAGAAGTGAAGACCAATGATTTATCCTGAGTTCACGTGCTTGCAGGCACGCTAGTCCCCGTTATGTCCCCTACACCACGTGGTTCGGTGTCTAATCGGTATCATACACCGAGCCTCTCAAAAGGCGCCACAAAAACCTACCAAATGGTGAGAAGTTCCAACACGAGCAATCCACTAGAGTTGGAATTCTGCGCTCCGCCGGAGAACCACAACAACCCCTCACAAACCAATCACCGAAGTCGACCACGAACAATCACCAACACGTGCCGAACCTTTACCGCTGCTCCAAGCCGTCTAGGTGGTGACAACCACCAAGAGTAACAAGAATACTCGCAGCAAAACAATCCCCCAAGTGTCTCTAGATGCAAAGCAATGATCAATGCACTTGAATCACTCAATCTCACTCAAGAATCACAATCGAATGCAAGGAGATGAGTTGGGATGTGTGTGAGAGAATTGGCTCAGCTCAAGAGAGTCACAAGTATGTCAAAGTGCCAAGAGAGTGGCCCTAGAGCCGGCCAACACATATATATATAGATGTACCCCTTCGAATAGAGCCGTTATTCCAACAACGGGGTCACCAAACGCGTCTGTCGCCCTTGCAACAGACGCGGCATACCGCGTCCATCGCTCGGATGAACGCCACATGTTGAAAGGTCTTGATGGCTAGAGGGGGGGTGAATAGCCTTTTAAAATTTTCTACAAAGACAAGCTAAACAAGTTTATCAATATAACAAATAGCGAGATGCGAGTTTTGCTTAGCCTACGGGGTGTTTGCAAGCCACCTATCCAATTCACAATTCTAGTATATTTGCACTCAACCGCACAATTCAAACCGAGAAGGAAACTACAACTAGCAAGCTACACAAAAGAGCTACTCTAGCAAAGTAACTAAGAAATTAATACAAGAGAGAGTTAGAAGGGTATCACCGAGGGGCGAAGTATTGAGCCAACCAAACAATATGATCAAGAGATGAATTCCACAACCGAACAACTGGATCAATCAATCACAATATGAAAGTGATGACACAAGATTTATCCCGAGGTTCACGTGCTTGCCGGCGCGCTAGTCCCCGTTGTGTCCCTCTTCACCACGTGGTTCGGTGGCTAATCGGTCTCACACCGAGCCTCTCAAAAGGCACCACAAGAACCTACCAAATGGCAAAAGGTTGCAATGACACGAGTAATTTACTAATGTTGCCTTTGGCGCTTCGCCGAGGTAGGCACAAACCCCTCACAATCACCGGAGATGGTCAAGAACAATCACCAACTCTTGCCAACGCCTCCAAGCTGCTCCAAGCCGTCTAGGTGGCGGCAACCACCAAGAGAAACAAGAATCCCGCAGCAAATCAACCACCAAGTGCCAACTAGATGCAAACTCACAATGCAAATGCACTTGGATCACTCAATCTCACTTCGAATATGCAAACAAGCAAGAGAGATGAGTGGGAGAGGAGTTGCTTAGCTCAAAGTGCTCACTAGTATGTCAAAAGTCCAAGAGTAAGAGTCTTGAGCCGGCCAACGAGTATTTATAGATGTACCCCTTCGAATATAGTCGTTAGGAACGAGATCCAGCTGAAATCGCGCTGACCGGACGCGCTGGTCCGACTGACCGGACGCGCCGGTCGTGTAACGGCTAGTTTCGCGAAGCACTGACCGGACGCGCTGGTCGCAACGACCGGACGCGCCGGGCACGACCGGATACGCCGGTCCCGTAACGGACCGGACGCGCTGGTCAACACTGAGTCGCGCACAAAGAACCAGCGACCGGACGCGCTGAAGAACTGACCGGACGCCACAGTGCCCGCGTCCGGTCGGAGTCTAGTAAGCTCCCTGGATGACCGGACGCGTCCGGTCGCCTGTGACCGGACGCGCCTCGCGTCCGATCAAACAACTGAAAACCGCGCAGACACTGGACACTGACCGGACGCGTCCGGTCAAACAGTGACCGCGTCCGGTCCAGCGTCCGGTCACCACTATGACCTCCGTTCGCCTCCGTTTCTTTTCCGTTTGATTTCCGACTTCCGGCGTAGTGGAAAATAGGCGTTTCAACTTCTCGAAAATGCCTGAATCCCGAGAGGACCCCAAACCCTCTCTACCGCTCAAACTCCACCGCCTTCGCAAACGTGCTAACATCACCAAGTGATCATCACCATATGCATGTGTGTTAGCATTTTCACAATCATTTTTCGAGGCGTTATTAGTTCTATCCAAATGCATATGACATGAAATGCACACCTAGAGGCACTTAGGAGTTCAATAGCCGCGTCATTCCCCTCTTTATAGTACGGCTATCTATCCTATAATGTAACCACACCCACTAGGTGTCTTGGTTACTAAAACACAACCCTTAAGCATATACCTTTGCCTTGATCACGTAGGGTTGCGTCCAAATCCAAGTGTGGCCATCATGATCACCATGTCCATCTTGCCACCAACCTTGGAATGTACTAATCCTCATATGCTACATACAACTTAGGCATAGAATTAGTACTTAGGCATTGTCACTAATTACCAACACCAAACATAGAGCTTTCACATGTCCTGCTGAGTCAAATTTCCAATGGTCGATTTCCAACCAACAGATGCGTCTGTCGCATAAAGGTCTACGCGTCCGACGCTCAACAGACGCGGTCCAGTAAGGTCCAAACGTCGGTTTTCCTGTAATAGAACCGACCAATTATACGAAATTAAGTAAGAAAATCATCCATTCAGCAGACGATTTATCAAACTTAAGCCCGTATAATCCGGTAGTCAGTGAAATCACAACGGATTTCAAACCAACTTACATACCAGCCAAGATCATAATAAGTTTAGCGGTCACCATCACAAGTTACATAAAAGTTTGCATCACAAATACATCGGAGTTTAAACATAGTTATTACAAACCGAGTTCAAATAAAAGTAGCGGAAGCATTTAGTTCAAACCACACACACTCACACAATGTTCGAAATAAAGTGCCAGCTTATGATCATCTCCAACAAAAGCATCAGACGAGACGTAGTGAATGACCACTGCCCATGGTCCTAAGCTTCACCCATCGCAGGATAAAGGCAGTTGATACAGTAGCCATAATACATCTGCCCATCTACAACAAGTGAGAACATAGCCCTGAGTACGAGTAGGTACTCAGCTAGACTTACCCGATATAACCGAAAATAAAATGACACCAAGGATCATGACAGGCTTTATGGTGGGGTAGCTGACTCATTTGCAAAAAGGCATGTTTAATATTAAAGAATCTTTTCCAAAAGCTTGCATTAAGTTAAATCTTTATTAACCTGTCAACTACATTTGCACCTGTACTAGGGTAACATGTAATTAAACAGGTAAGGATAACCAATGATCATTAACAACTCCATCATATCATATTCCCAATAACTGTCCAAGTGTTCTATCAATATTGCTACGATGAAGTAACTCAAGTCAAGTGTTCACTATCCAGTGAACGATAGCGATTCGAATCGATTATTAACCAGCTGGTAATTTATTCCTCACACAAACCTCACTCACCCGCTAAAGTGAGGTATTGATCACCGAGTCAACTATTCAGGTAAAGTCACGAGTTTGCCAGGAACCACATATACCCGGGGGCCGCCCGACTGCTCTTTGGCCTTATCATCGCGCCCCCATGTCCTACCACACCTGCTCCGGTACAGTGCGTTGCGGGCAATCCACTCGTCCTGAATAATCTCCCAGCTTCGCGGTCAAAAGGTACATTATTCGGCCAGCTAAATGTGAAGCATGCGTTCAACATGACTCGAGGCCCAACAACGGTCGGTCCTTAATCGACACAGACGGAAAACACTACAGTCCGAAACCCTGCAAGTCTCCGTCCAGTCTCAATTTCAATTTGACACTTAGTTACCCCCATATGACATACTTTTTCAAGCAGATCCAGGTAACCACCTATAGCTCGCAGGTGACAGGAAATCACCCGACTTCTACCGGTCTAGGCAAACTAAGCATTTCTTGACTGCGAATACCAAGGTAACAAGGATACGGTAGAGCAAGGGTAAACAAGGTAGAATACAGCAACGGTTGCAAACAACTCCTAAACGTAATGCATCAATTAAAGTAAAACATTAATAAAATATTTGCAAACCGGGTGAGAAAATGCTCCAGGGCTTGCCTCTTTCTAAAGAGCTCGGACGGTGGTCTGGGCACTCTGGAAGATCCTCACCGACCTCCTCGTCGGCTTCGGGCACCTCCTGCTCTTGCAGTTCTTTCGGCTCCTCGGGATCTGCTACCAGAGTTACTTCCTGCGATCCTGTATGATGCAAATGTATTAGTGCTCATGCCTAGGTGCATTACAGAGATGACATGAGATGATGATGATGAATGAGATGTAGATGAACAGGTTCCCTTAATTGGATCAAGTGGGAATACGACTCTTCTATAAGGTAGTCTACATCATCCAAGAACATGTACTCATATATTACTACAAACATTCTCTACCATGCAAGGTCACCCCACCACCCTAAGATGCTTCAAAGATACACCAAAGCAAATCATATCAACTAATCTTGCATTAACAAGGTTAATTAAACCCTAGTTGATACTATGTTTGAACAGCAACACTTGTTTTGTAACATAGAAAAATCTGATAAAATTACAGTAGATTACTATCATCTACTTCAGCATGCTACAAAAATTTCATTACATTTAGAGTACTAGAACTGCCTACACAAAAATAACAATCTAGGGCCTAAAAATGAGCATAAAAATACTTTACACTATGAAAAGTATCAAACAACAGATTTAGCAATTTTCCTACATTCTACACACTAAACAATCCCTATAGAAAAATTAGTATATGCATGCTTTATTTATATTTTTCTCTCTATCAAAAATAACAATTTCTAACAATAATAAGCACTTGTACTACACATAAGAATTTTTCTACAGAACATGCATGGTACATATTTTTCCTAGAAAGTACATTAGACAAAAAGATTAACAAAATTGAAACCATATTTTTCTGAGTTTTCTATGCTTTATTATATATTTATCAAGAAAATAACAATTTCAATGATTAAATAAAAACCCTACAGAAAAGTATTGCAAACTTGACATGAAACAGTTTTAGATCATAGATCTGGTCCCAAGATGTCCATAAAAAATTATTTTACAATTTTTGGAGCTAAAATGAGCAAGTTATAGATTTTAGAAGCCTTTTATCATTTTCTGGAATTCATTTTCAAAGTCATTTTAAAACAACTTGACTGAAACTGCTACGTGCACCTGGCACAGTGCACACGCGCGTGCGAGAGGAGATAGACAGGCGGGCCCGGGGAACAACCGGACCCCACAAGTCAGACACACAGAGGCAGGGAGGCGCTGGCCGGGCGGATCTCACCGCCGGTGAGCTCGCCGGCGGTGAGGTCACCAGCAGCGGCTTCCTCGCGGAGAGGCGAACTCCATGCGCTAGCTTAGGGCACCGGAGGAGCTCCCGGGTGAGCTTGGCGGCGCGCATGGCGGGACGGTGGCGCGGCTCACCGACGACACGCCGGTCCCGGCCATGGCGAGGGTGGGTTCGGAGCGTGCGAGGTCCGCGGAGCCAAGGCGAATGCGAAGGCACGAGAAATTGGAGGAAATGGCGGAAATAAGGCTCCCTCCATGGGAGCATGAGCTCGGCGGCCATGGCGCCGTCGTGCCAAGGAAAAGCTCGCCCTGGCCTTACCGTGGGGGAAAAGAAGGCAAAAGCGTGCGCACGGGATGGAGGAGGTCCAGGCGGAGCTGGAGGCAGACGCAATCGATGAATGGCGCTACGGTGGCAGAGCTAAACGCCGGCGGACCGGGCGACGACGTGCGGTGGTGAGCGCTCCCGCTCGGCTTGCTGCTGCGGTGGAGAGCGAGCGCACGAGCGTGGAGGGAAGCAGGGGACAGAGGAGATGAAGGCGGAGACGGTGCGTGACCGGGTGGAGATCAAGGCGAGCCGGAGGCTCCACGCGGCGAACTCAACGGCGCATGGACGCCACGCGGCGAGCGCGGTCTACCGCGGCGGCCAGCGAGGCGCGCGAGCGAGCGGGAGAGGGAGACGGCCGCGCGGGCGTGGGCCGGGCCGCGACGCTACGCGGGAGGAAAAAATGGGCCGCTTTGGCCAGCGGGCCGAAAGGGAGGCGGCGGCCCGTCAAGGTAAGAAAATGGTTTTCCATTTTTATTTTCCAGAAATTTTTCAAATAAATTCAATTCACCGTTTTAAAATTCCATTTTGAGCAAGAAGATGACTTTTTCTGAAAATGGCTCAAAAATGAAAGTTGCTTAGAATTTAATTCTCTACCACTTTTATTAAGGGGCCAACTCCAAAATCCCCATAGATTTTGAATTGGAGAATAAAAGCTAAATAGAGAGGGTTTTTGACAATTTTCTAATAATATTTTTCAAAGCAAATTTTTGACAAAACTTTGGTTATCAAGTTGCTCCAAAAATTGTACTAAATTGTTCTAGGTGATTTAAAAATTTTTGCTACACTTGTTCTATTAGTCTAACCAACATAATTAGAGTGAAACAGTTATAAACATTATATGCAACAATAGTTTCACCAAAATGCTTTAACTACGGTGCACTCTAAATTACATGTAATCATGAATGCAATGACATATCATGCGTATGATTTGCAATGCTAATGCCTGCGTAACACCGGGGTGTTACATTTTCCACCTAACGCGTCCGTCGTGAAGGCAACAGACGTGCACCGCGTCTGTCGTTGCCAAAGCAAGCGGAGCTACTGACGTCGAGTCCAACAGACGCTGACGCCCGGTGTTTGTCGCTTCAACACCACCGTGTCTGACGCCTCCTTCTCAGCAGCGCGCGAACGAGGGTAAGCCACCAGACGCTGACGTCAGCGTCCGACGCTCCCGAGACCAGCGTCCGTCGAGTGTTTCTCAATGAGAGACACTCCCGTGACCTCGCCTCCTTTTCCATCCTTCAGCGCAATGGAAAATAAGCGTTTTATTTCCTCAAAAACGCAATGGACCCCAAACCCCTCTCTACCGCTCAAACTCCACCGTCTTTGCAAATGTGCTAACACCACCAAGTGTACATCACTATGTGCATGTGTGTTTGTATTTTCACAATCATTTTTCAAGGCGTTACGTTAGCTCTTTACTAGATCCTAATGCATATGATCAAAGAATGACACCTAGAGGCACATGTAGGACTCAATTGCAAAGAGAATTCCCCTCTTCATAGTACGGCTATGTATCCTATGTCATCCATACTCTCCATAGTGTCTTGGATGCAAACCGAAAAGTCCTATCATATACCTTTGCCTTGAGCATCATGATTTGGCTTTGCACCTTCATCCAACTCCATCATGGCAAGCACTTGATCACATCACCATTGCTTGATCCTTGCTTCACCATGTCGTTGCACCAACCACATCATAGCTACACACATGTCTTTGCTATGTGGTTAGTACTAGGTATTGTCACTAATTACCAACACCAAACATAGGACTTTCAGGTGGCCAGTCATAGGCGGAGCGGAGCTCGACGGTGCCACGCGAGCTGGATGAGGGAAGCTCCATCGTGAGCGCCAATTGGGAGCTTGGCCACGTTGCTAGAGTTGGCCGACAGGGGTGTAGTGGGCGTGGTCCGTGGTGACATGAGCATGGCGACCGCCGAGGACAACAGGGGCAAGCATGGAGGTGCGACGGAGGAAGGGAAGAGGATCCGAAAGAGGTTCTAGCCTGTTCGCTTGAGATTATCAGCCAGATCAGCTAGCCATTCAGCAATGATTTTCTCTCACAAAAAAACCAGCCAGATAAGCCAGATCATCCAGATTTTAGCCCAAACAAACAGGACGGGTGTTGAGAGGATGGGAGGTGATGCAAACTGTGACTTGGCACTGGCCAAGCCAGATTACGCGGAAACGAGCGTTTCAGCTAGGTAGGTCAAAAGGTGGTCGGTGGCTGAGTTGGACCTGGCTAAAGGGTCTAAAACTCTATATAGGAACAAGCAATTTAGGTACTTAAGCGTTTCTACCCCTGTTTTGAAGCTAAATGGTGATTTTGCCTTTGTTTTTTTAACTTTGTGATTTTACCCCTACGATTTCAAAATGAAGGCAGGCTTTACCATTGCTCTGTGAAGTCCCTTTAACGATGTTAACTTTTGAACCAAAGAACAACTTTGCCCATACATTTTTACCCCTGTTTTATTTTGCTTTTTGTGTTTTACCCCTATTTTTAGATCAGCTGTTTAACAATTTTGATACGGATTAGACAATTCAATTAATGCAAAACTCAACAACTTTTAGAAAAATTGATAGCATTTCAGATACCAATACAACAAATCCAGGGGCTGTGAAGATATAGAATTATACAATTCAATTAGTGTAGAACTCAACAATTTTTAGAGAGATGCAGATGTTGCATCACATAAGAGCATCTCCGAGAGTTCCCTAAATTCCTTCATAATCCTTAGTTTTTAGAAAGATAAGAAAAAATTCCTCTCCAACAACTCCTAATCCTTCCTCCTAAAATTTATGCACTTGGGAAAAACCGACCTACTCCGCGTAAAGTTACACGCTCCTCCGCCTCCACGTATCCGTCTCCCCGCACCATTCCCCTCCGAGGATGTAGACAAGCGAGGCGAGCACAATGGTGCGGTAGCGGTCGAGCCAGAGTCCACAAGCGTGCTGCCCCGCAGCGGTAGCAGCTGCGCCGTGCCGTTCCACGCGTTGATGGCCGCTGCCACCGCCGCGACCCCTTCCCCCAGCAGGCCTATTAGGAATGTGATCAGGTTCGCCGACACCCCGTAGAAGGAGAAGCGCTCCGCAATCTCCACCGCTGCACGCATCAACGTAACCGATCGATCTCATCTCAGCAAGAAAGGATCGAAACTTGCTGCATATATACGGATGGATCGATTGAGCTGCGGATGCCAACTTGCCTATGATGAAGGAAGCGGACTTCCAGCTGCCGGTGGAGGCGCGGGAGGCCGGCCGGCCTCGGTGGTCCACCACTGCATCGACGGTGGCACTACCGGCAGCCGCGCCCTGCTCGTCACCGTGAAAATACCGCAAAAAAATCCAAGTGGGACCAAAATTTAATTTTTTAGAAGTGAAATATTAGATACTATTGGAGATGGACTTTTTTTCTCCCAATATCTTTTTAGTAGTTGGAAAACATAGAGTTTTAGAAGAAAAATTTAGAGAGCTCTCGGAGGTGCTCTAACTTCGGGAATCAGACAGTAGGAATTGGTGAACTCCTCCGCCGCCCCTGGCGCGTGCCACTTCCCTCGCGCGGCTTCCTCCGTCTCACTGTGGCCGCCTCTGTCGTCGCTACGCGTGGTGCGGTGCATGGCCAAGGAGCGGCAGATGCGGATGGTGGCGAAGCAGATCCAGCGGGAGCGCGCCAACATGCTCACCCACGACCCCATCCTGCAGCGTGCTGTGCTCTTCCATGGCTGTAGGAGAGGCCTGCTGCTGCCGAAGTGGCTGGCGGAGGGAGGAGACGCGCGACCTGCTACTACTGCCGAAGTGGATGGGGGAGGGGGGAGCCGTCGGCCAAGAGCGGTCGCTGGCGCCGCCAACCAGAGGAGGGCGTCGGGGCCGCGGCGACTTCGGAGGCCCAGCTACCAGGGCTGGACCGTAGGGAGCCGTGTGGCGCCCAGCTGCCCGCGCGGCGAGGTGGGGGAGTGAGGGGAGGGGAGGGCGACGTCGCTAGAACCACCGCCGGAAACCGCGCCGCCGCTGCGTGAAACCCTAGCAGCGTGAGAGGGGTCGCGCGAGGTGTCTGTGCGGCCGATCGAGCAAACAGAGAAGTAGGAGGGAAACTACTAAGGGGTAGCGTTGTCTATTCGCGTGGGTGCTTTTTCTTCTTCTTTTTTCTTTTTTTTGCCCTTTAATTCACTCATCCTAAACGGTGTTAGAAAGTAGGGGCAAACGGTGGCTTCGTTTGAAAATAACGAGGATAAAATCACAAAGTTTTAAAAGAAGGGCTAAAATCACGTTGCTGGAGTTGGCCGATAGGGGTGCAGTGGGCATGGTCCGTGGTGACGTGAGCATGGCGACCGCCAAGGACAACGGGGGCAAGCATGGAGGTGCGACGGAGGGAGGGAAGAGGATCCGGAAGAGGTTCGTATCGAGAGGATGGGAGGTGATGCAAATTGTGACTTGGCGCTGGTCAAGTCAGATTACGCGGAAACGAGCGTTTCCAGCTAGTTCGGCCAAAGGATGGTCGGTGGCTGGTCTAAACAGGGAACAAACAATTTAGGTGGCTTTCTAGAGCCTGGCCAGATGTCGGCCACCAAACAAAACAAGCCCATAAAATGACTGGAATACGACACTCCACCGGCCATCGGCGACTTGCTTGGGTCGTCGATCAAGCTAAAGTAGCGGCCTTGCTGCTGCTGATTAGTACAAGATAAATGTCTGTCTGGACCTTCTGTGCGGCTGCATTCCATCCTTCCTCAATCCTCAGTCTGGAGCTCCTCCTCATCACAGATATCGACTCTACGGCCTCCATCAACCTCTGGTGTCCTCTAACTCCACTCGTCTCCTCTTTCCTGAAAGCTAACTAGCCTCCCCAGGTCAGTGCTAATTAATTCTCGCTACTAGTTTTTTTTTTCCGTTTCTATCTTACCAGACAAATTCTGTGTTCGTTTTGGCCGGGACTCGTCGTTAGCGTCTAGCTAGTCAACTTGCAGCTCTAAAAAAATACTAATCCAAAACATTTGATTCCAAAACAAACAAAAAGCAGAGTCATGATCCAGCGTCTGTGTATGAATTTGCTCGGCTTGATTCCAAAAAAACAAAAGGCATATAACTTAACTGGTTTCTGCTGCTCTAGATCTTGGATTATTGCGTGCCTACTACTATACGCCATGCATGATTGTCACGGAGATAGCTAGAACAGAGGAGCACAGAAGCAGAGAAGAGAAGAACAGGGGAGGATTACACGGCTGGACCTGGACTCCGTGAGGACGACAGATTTCATAGATGTTCAGAGTTTCAGACTGCTAGCTAGCTCTGGCATGCCGTGAGTGTTAGGATTCTATGATCATTTAGGCGTAGATCAGTGGGTGGTTTCTCTTCTATTCAGGATAAAACAAGTAGATCGTCCTAGAACATGAAAGAGAGAGAGAGGATAGAAGTGGCTGACCATCGGCCTTGGAGGAGCTGCTAGCCATGGCATCGGTGGTGAGGTCGGCGACGGTGTAACGGTCGCCGGAGAGGATGCCGAGGTGGTGAAGGCTGCAGCGGCTCGATGCAGATAGATCGAGTGCCACAGTGGAAGATAGCGACAGGTCGAGGCCATAATAGTATCTCCATAGAAGACGGTGACACGTTAACATGCATAATTGGTGATTAATAGGTTTATGAACATATTAATTTCTATACATCTCATATAGATTTAAAACGTGACAAAAAACGGAATAAATACAGGTCAATTTCGGGTGAAAACGGGATCCCGCAGAAACGGACGGAAAAACCTCTCTCTCATTTCCATAAATACGGAAACGGGACCCCGCAAATACGAAAACGAATGGACAAAAATAAAAAACGGAACGGGAATTTTTTCGTCCGTTTTCAACGCTAATGATGAGGGTTGCCATTTGACGAGGATGAGGGTCCTTGTGGGACAACGACGAGGGTCTTCATGGGGTTAACGAGTGTCTGACAACAAGGGTCTTCATGGCACGATGAGTGCCACGGTGAGCTACCGACGAGGGCCGTTGTGGGATGACGAATCGATGTCGTAGTTCTAGCCATTGAAAGTGGTGCTGTCGCCCGGAGTGAGATCGCTGATGGCGCGCAGACTACTATCTTGTCAGATCCGATATGTTTTTATCTCCCGTAGCCATCGCCGCGTAGCTGGAGCGTCCACGCGGCATACTGTAGCTCGGAAACCTGAGCAACCGGGGCGGTGGGGGCGGCTTGACTTTTGAGGAGAGGAGGTGAAGGAGAGAGGAAGAGGAGGACGCGGTGGTGCAAAAGGGACAGGCTGGGGTCCACACTCGGTGACCGGCATTCCTGCTGCTGCTTGTTGAGTTTGGTCTTTCATTTCCTCTGGAACTCTCATCCTCACAAATACTCCCTCCAGCGAACTGGAAGCTAAGCTGGAGTTTGGGCATGCAGCTTCCTTGAAACTAGCCACCAGTCAACGCATGCAGCTTGGAAGACGTTAACGACGGCATCAAGCTGAAGGTGCGTGAAAATCGACACTGACCTTCCCAAGCCAGCCTCCTGGGCCTGCAGACTACTTCCCAAGCCAGCCTGCACTGACCTCCCCTCACCGACTCGGAGCCCGATCAAATGAATGCCCTCCTCCTGTTGTCGATTGCATCAAATGCCCAAGCAGACAGGCCTACGACGATGGATAAGTGTACAGGGATCCCAGACAACGTACTTCTGACCAGAGTTGTTCTACCTGCCAAATTGAGCAAGCTTCCTTTCCATCCTGGTATTCGTCTAGCCACAGCATCAACCAGGAACTGCTTGTCACTTCGTCTCAGCTTGTAGACAGATAGCGGAATGGCCAAGTATTTAATTAGTTGGGAATTCCCCAATTCGACACGACAATATCTGTTGGACCACACTGACTGCCATATCTTGGTCCGAACAATGTATCGCGGTGGCCACACATTTTTCCGGTTTTTCATATTTTCCAGTTTAGCTAGCTATAAAAAAAATACTATCAAAATTTTATGTTTTCAAATAGATTTACTATGAAAACATATTGTATGGACTATCTAATGATACTTATCGGTATTATAAACCAGCAAGGTTGCCTATACAACTAGTGCCGGCACCTAACTTTTTTTCCTTCAATTTGTTCTTTACTTTACAGTATTTTTTTTGTAAATATTTCTGTTCGTTTCTTTGATTATTATTTTGATGAACCTTTCTTTGATTATTATTTTTCTCTCTCCATTTGACTTCGCTACACTCATCTGCTCAAACTCTATACAACTACTATCAACAAATTCTTCGACTATCATCATCTTTCTCTCCTTTTCTTTTTTTTTCCCACTTCTATCCCGTGGCTATGCAATTTTCTACTATAAATGGCTGAACTGGCAGGCCAAATCCTAGTACAACACTAGTACGGTATGGCACGTCACTATTAGTCACTACGCTTTAACCGTGTTGTGCCGTGTCACCATATGCCCAAGTCGCCTTGCCGTCCCAATGGGCACAACCCATCGTGCTAGGGCAATACAAATATATCATAGCTCAAAACACGTAGAATGATAAGAACACCTCAAATTTACATTGCCAATTTCACATCACAGAACAACATTCAAATTGAGAGATCACATAACAGAACACTTCACAGAGATGACAATAGAAGAGATAATAAAATTGAAATATTAATGAAATGGTTGTGTCATTAAAAACCTATCTAGGTAAAAAAAAACTCACACCTCGTGAGAAAACCCTAGGTAGAAAAAGAGTACAACCCTACTTAAGTTAAAGTTTAACATCCTTATATTCATTCAAAGTTCATACTACTATAGTTCCATTACATTATTCATCAATTGTAGGGTCGAGATGGCAGACTATAGGGGGATTGAATAGTCCTTTCTAAAACTAATTGTGCCGGCTAACCGAAACAAATGAGAAATTTAAGCTATTCGATCTAGCCAAGACTACACCCGTCTATCTAAGTTCACGAGCACCTTATAAAGATCCTAATTTTACAACTAAGGTGCTGAGATAGAGAGAGCTCACCTACACAAGTCTAGTTTAGCAAGTTCACACCAACCTATACAACAAAGCACACCGGGAGCTCCTACTCATATTAGTGAGCAAAGCGCACAAAGTCTAAGCTCATTAGCACTACCCAACTAGCAAAGGTACACAAGCCAGACTAGAGAGCTAAATAACTTAGCTACACAAGCTAAGCAAGGTTACTAAGCTACACTAGCACAAGAGAGCTGCTACTACGCTACACAAGCAAACTAGCAATACAAGAATGACATTAAACACTAGCACATGTATGAATAAGTAAGAACAAGCTAGTGTTGGAGATTTGTAAACCAACAGGAAGACAAATGTTGACATAATGATTTTTATCCTGAGGTTCGGTGGTTTTCCAACCACTTAATCCCCGTTGAGGCAAGCCCAAGGTTGTCGTCGATGCTCTTGCTAGTGGTGACCGACAAGTCAGACTCTCCCCGCAAGGAGTGCTCCAATGTGAGCTATAGCCCTTGATTCAGCTGAACCACTTCACTCTACTAGATCTGCTCTTCGCGTCTCCCACGGGGCAAGCACAACACCCCTTACAAACCCTCTCCAGAGCTACGCATAACCGTCACGCAGGCTTCACAACGGAGACCACAACCACCAAACCGTCTAGGAGGTGGCAACCTCCAAGAGTAACAAGCACCGCCACCGGCTTGCAACTCGATCACCTAGTCCCACACCTTGCAATCTCTCAATGCAACGTACTAGCAATCACTCACTCGCAATCGAATGCAATCACTAGTTGCACAAGTGAGTTAGAGGGCTGCCAAGCACACTCACATAAGGACACTAAGTCCCCAAGGTGCGCAACATCCAGCCAAGGCTGACCACCCATCTATTTATAGCCCAAGGGCTGAAAAGCCATTGCCCCTTCACTAGGAAAAACTTGGGGGTCGCCGGACCGTCCGACACCCTACCGTCAGACCATTAGTGATGGGTCCGACGGTCTCTTCTGCCTCCACATGTACTGACCATTTGAAACTAGTTGTTGGCGACCAATGGCTACACATTGTAGGGTCGAGATGGCAGACTAAAGAGGGTGAATAGTACTTTCTAAAATTAAACGCGTCGGCTAACCGAAACAAATGTGAAATTAAAATTATCAGTCTAGCCAAGACTACACCCCTCTATCTAAGTTTACAAGCACCTTATAAAGATCCTAATTAGGCAACAAAGGTGTCGGGCTAGCTAGAGCTCACCTAACAATTATAGCTTGCAAGGTCACATGAACCTATGCAACTAGTACTTCAAACAAGCGGGGGAGCTCCTACACAACTAGTAAGCAAAAGCATAAAGCTCCTAAGCTCACTAGCAATGCTCACTAACAAGGCTACACAAGCCAAATTAGAGAGCTCAAATTACTTAGCTACACAAACTAAGCAATGTGACTAACAAGGTTACTGAAACCAAATTAGTCATGCGAGGGAGCTACTTCTATGCTACACAAGCAAGAAGATAACTAGCGAGCTACATAAGCTAACTAATTACAAGAGCAACTACACAAGCACAATATATGAAAAGTAAGTACAAGCTTGTGTAACGGGATGCAAACCAACAGGAAGACAAGGATGACACGGTGATTTTTGTCCCGAGGTTCATGTGCTTGCCAGCACGCTAGTCCTCGTTGTGTCGACTGTTCACTTGGTGGTTCTGCGGCTAATTGGCACCACATCAAGCCCACACATTGGGTGCCACAAGAACCCCTTGGACCAAGTGAGGGTAGCTCAATGACACGCTCAACTAGAGTTGCTCTTCGTGGCTCCCGCGGGGCGAGCACAACACCCCTCACAATCACTTCTCCGGAGCACAGCACAATCTTCCTTGCGTGCTTCGACGGAGACCACCACCAAGCTATCTAGAAGGTGGCAACCTTCAAGAGTAACAAGCACCACCGGCTTGCAACTCGATCACCTAGTGCCACTCGATGTAATCTCACAATGCAATGCACTAGAATTACTCACTCGCAATGGATTCACACTTCTTGCAAGCACAAGTGAGTTAGAGTGCTCTCAAACCAAGCACACACAAGGGCAACACATCCCCAAGGTGCTCAACCTCAGCCAAGCCCGAGCTCCACCTCTATTTATAGCCCCCAAGCCAAATAGAGCCATTGGAGCCAAGGATCACTTTTCTGTGAGGTCACCGGACAGCAACATGCAGGCACCGGACATAGGGTGGCGGTGCCCAACAATTGAATTGCAATGGCTATTTCAAACTAGCCATTGGGACCCTGGCACTGGACATAGGGGGGTGGTGCACTGCCCTAGGGGTGGCGGTGCCCCGGTGGCACCCAAAACGTGTTTTCGCCTCTCTCTAGAAAAATATGGCAGTGCCAGGCACCGGACAGTCCGGTGACCATGGCAGTGCCCCTTTAGCTCAAAACCAAAAACCACCACTTTAATCTTGTAGAGCATTTCATTAGCTTTCTGAAAAGTCCTAGATCATCGAAATCAGAGTTCGGAGCTAAGAGTTATGCCCAAACTACGAAAGGATGGTAGTGCTGATTTGGGCACGTTGCAGGGGGTGGCGGTGCCACTGCCCTAGTGGGGGCGGTGCATATCGGAAAGGGCGGTGCCACCCCCTAGGCAAGGCTGCGCATTGGCCACAAGTTTGGTTGTATTTTCTGACCCTCAGACAACCCAAACTTGCTCTTTTCTTCTCCTATTCTTCTCCAAGTTGATCCAAAACAACTCCAACAACTTCTCCTTTGCAAATGTGCCAACACCACCAAGTGTTCACCATCTTGTGCATGTGAGATTTTCACAAACATTTCACAAAGGATTAGTCACTTAATTCACCACGCCACTCGATCCTAGTAACGATGTAAAGTTAAATCACTCGAGTGACACAAGATGACTGATATGCAAACAAGTTTGCCCCTCTTGATGTACGGCCATCTATCCTAAATCCGGTCATAAACTTCTCTATACACCTATGACCAGTGAAATGAAATGCCCTATAGGTTATACCTTTACCTTGCGTATTTCATTCCATCTCCTCCGATGTTGATGCTACACATGCACCAACCATATCACAAATGATATGATCCACTTCATATCATCACATGACCTTGTTGGTTCATCGATCTTGACATCACTTGCTTTTCACCATTGCTTTCATCCATTAGCACTAAGTCTTGCTCAAGCTTCACCGCCATGCGGTCCATCGCTCCAAAGCCTCCAACTTGCCCTTCACGCTTGCAACTGGTCCATCAAGTCAAGTCTTGTCTTGATCTTCTCCATCTTAGTCACATGACTCCATTTCATGTCTCATATGCAATGAGCTCCTTCATCACATGTGTGAGCCTTGTAACATATCCAAGCCATTTCACCTCCATGGCATAGGTTGCTTAGACATGATGTACTTATGGACTAATCACCTGTGTATCTCACTCAAACACATATTAGTCCACCTAAGATTGTCACTCAATTACCAAAACAAAACAAGGACCTTTCACACGCTCGCATGGGCCGACGTCCTGCGGTCCGATGACCCTCAGACTATCAGCGCCCATGGTCCAACATGGTCTAGAGAGGTTCTAGAATGCTCCTTGAGCTATCGAACTAGGCTGACGCGGCCCGTCAGACCAATGACCATGGTCCGATGCCTCTATCAGTACCAAACCCTAGCCTAATAGGTGGGCTCCTGTGAGGGAATAGTGCACCCACATCGTCCGACGCTACCTCCTTCGCCACCATCGGACTATTGCCCTAAGTTCGATGAGACTTAAATAGCCTGGCCCTTGGGTTAGTCATCAGACTCGTTTGTCTGCCGGTCTGACACCTCTGAGCTCGGTTCCATGACCCCCTAGTGGCCATCTTTAGCTCTTTCCTTCCACCCTTTTTCAAATGTGCTAACTCCAAAGTGTTCCACTAGCTTTGTGCGAGTGAGTTAGCCTTTCACAAACATTTTTCAAAGGATTTTCACTTCCTCTTTCCATGCCACTCGATCCTAGCAATGCATGCAAAGATAGATCGCTCAGGTGACACTAGATGACCAATATGCAAACAAGTTTGCCCCTCTTAACAGTACGACCATCTATCATACACCCGGTGAAGCACTTCTCTACTCAACCTTAGATCGGTGAAATGAAATGCTCTACAAATATACTTTTGCCTTGAGCATTCTGTTTTATCTCCTCCAATGATGATGCTACATAAGCATCAACCTCCATCTTCATCAAATGATGAACAATGATCATCCATAGTTGTATCCAACCACACTACCTTTGATCATTGCCCATAGCATGAAGTTTTTTCATCGTCCTTCATCAAGCCACTTGATTATTAACACAAATCAACACTTGGCTTGATCATCCTTGAATGACACATGATCCACTTCATGTCACCATGTGGCCTTATTGGTTCAGCGGTTGCAACTTTGCTTGCTCTTCAATGTTGCCTTGGTCCATCGGCGCTAAGTCCTTGCTCAAGCTTCTCCACCATGTGCAGTCCGTCACTCCAAATCCTCCAACTTGCCCTTCACACTTGCAACCCAGTCCATCATAGCCAAGCCGTGTCTGTTGATCTTCTCCACCTAGCCACATGACACCATGTCATATCTCATATGCAATGAGCTCCTTCATCACAACTAGTTGAGCTTTGCAACGAAGCCAAGCCACTTCACCACCATGGCTCAAATTGCTCGCACTAGTGTACCTATGGACTAATCACCTGTGTATCTCAACATAAACACATATTAGTCCACCTAGGTTGTCACGCAATTACCAAAAACAAACTAGGGTATTTCATAAATCAAGATAAAGGGATTCAAAGCTAACTTCAAGTTCCTTGTCCTCCACCACGTGCTAAAGCTTTGCATCTCTAGTATCCTAGTTCTTGATGTAGGTGAGCGTCTCCACCATTTCAGGGCTCAACCTCCACCACGCCACTCCTCAATGATCCTACTAGTTATACTAAAAGTTGACTCTAAAGATATGGTAGAAACAAGCATAGTTAAAACTTCTTTAGCCAAGATTGAAAGAACTAGATAAGTAAGTTTGTGCTCATGCCACTAGTTCATGATGTTGAAGTCATCATCGAACCGGCTCATAGTGTTACTGTCCAAGTAGGTAATGAGTTCATAACCAACATCATCTGCTGAAGTACTTGCTGCTTGTAGCAAGGCACTTGCAGGGGTTCTTCTAGATAGAGAGGGGTGGGCAAATGATTACCAGCACCAACGACCAAATCAGTTGGAACACCATCAACGCCGTCACCATAAATCTCATCCTTGGTTGTTCTTTTCTTACCTGCAATGGTTGGATATGAAGGCCTCCACAACTTAACTCATCCAAATTTGTCCTCATACTTACTAAATATGGAAGAAAGTTGATCTCTTACCTAACTTAAGTAAGTAGAGTAATTGGTACTAGTAAGATTGATAACAACCAAATTTAGCTCTAGGATCTAGGATGGATGCAATGGAATAGAGAAATGGTATGCCCCTCCAATACAAAAGATATTTGTCTATCATAGGAACAACCACATCTCTAAAATGTCTAACACTTTCATAATTCTTTAAGTGTCTAGCAATCCTAATTAGATGATGCATCATAAGGGGAGATGTAGGATAATATACACTAGACAATGCCATAGTTGAGTTATAAAACAATTCAAGAAATGACAACATTTTTGCTGCCATAGCCCAATGATCATTAGTCGGAAGTAAAGGCCCACCCTTCAGGCTTGGGGTAGTGAGACTGGATGGAAACAGTAAATGTGCTCTTGCAAGGAAGCAAATGTTTAAGCATTAGTGTTAGGTTTAGTCTCACATTAGAAATTGATGGTGGAGGAGCACAACATATAAGGCAGTGGTAGCCCTCACCCATCATACTAGTCTTTTGGGTTGAGTTAGGCCCAAGGCCTTGGTATGTTGTGGGCTCCAGTGGAACTAGGTCTGAGGGGCGCTGGCTCATGGGTGTAGCGAGCTGGGCTGGGATCTATTACGCACTCTAACAAGTGTATCTGAGCCCATGGTTAGAAAACCTAGAAAATCTCAAGGGTCGTCACATGTGACAGGGGAGCCCGTTAACATCTCGGAGGTCACACGGGTTGTGTGTGACATGGAGTGTTGGACTTAGGGTCTGGAGAACATATTCAGGAGATCGCATGGGGTTGTGTGATTGAAGAGTTAGGCCCGATGTGTGACAAGGGAGATTGTTAGGTTTAGTCCTGCATCTGAAATTGATGGTGGAGGAGAACAACATATAACACGCGGGCAGCCCTTACCTATCAGACTAGACTTCTGGGCTCAGTTAGGCCCAAGGCCTTATACTTCTGGGCTCAGTTAGGCCCAAGGCCTTGGTATGTTGTGGGCTCCAGTGGATCTGGGTCTGAGGGGTGCTGGCCCGTTGGTATAGCGACCCGGACCGGATTTCGCTGTGCACTCTAACAATTAGGTATGTAGGGTTCCATCTAACATCCATGTCCAAACCAAATTTTCTTGGATGAACACCGACAATAATGCAATAACTTTAATATGCAGCAATTCACTGTTGGAAGAGTTTAAGAAAGAGATTGCAAATTCTGATTTTTCATGGGCTACCGATGTATCGGTGTCCAACTTGATAGCTGTTGTGCATGCATTTAACACCTACCACAGCTGTGAAGCTAATTGAATTGTACAATATATTTTTTTCTTTACCTATCTTTGTTTTTTATTTTTACTATATCTTTTCATATAGACTATTACATCTTGATTTTTAGGATCTATGTGGTAGTTTTTAGGACTTGAGAGACAAAGTGATGATTTTTTGACTTCATTTATAATATATGTGAATCAAACTAATACCTTTTTTAACTTCAATTTAAATTTAGAATTAATTTTAGCAAAATAATTAATTTTAAAAATAAAATTAAATGTATAATTACCGCAAAATTATGGTTCCAACCATGGTTTTTATGGCTTTTGATAATAATTCTTGTATGAACTTTATTTGTCTCGATGCCTTTTGTATCTTTCTTGAAGACGGGTTTATTGAAACATGAGAAGTGTTTCAAGTATATAAGTCTATGACAGTATTACTTGATTACTATCCGAACGCATGTATTGGTCTTTGTTATATATATGGATAGAACACTACCTAATTTAAAAACACCACATGCATGATCATTTAAATGTAGATTGTATGTGACCCATTTTTTTGAATCTAGATCGTTAGATCATCATAAATGCCAATGGCGCAAATATATCAGTTTTGGTTATTCTAGTATTTTTCTAGTAAATCTAGACCGTTAGACCATTATAAAATCCAATAGTGCATATTCTTTTTTTACTTGTAATTTTTAGGTTGTCTCAGTGAACGTGGGGCTCCTTTTAACACCATTGTACATATGTAATAGATATATGTTAGTACTTTTTTTTATAGATTTAGTCAATTTAAAATTGGTTGACTTCTCGAACAGCTTTGGGACAGGGTGAGTATTTGGGGGGGGGGGGGGGGGGGGGCGATGGGCGGAACATGTTCTTGTTGTAGTTTACATGTAAATGGTTTTTGTTTTGTTCTGTACCATTCATCATTACCTAAGTTTTAAGCACTACATATAATTATTTATCTGTCGTCGCTATAGTGCACTTACTTTGTGAAGAACTGACTTTATTTACCATATTATGTCAACTCCTAGTAGAATGTGCTACATACTAAAAGGGACTCTTAAAACGTAGAAGTGTTAGGAATTACTGCCAAATGGTAAGCAACTATAGTAATTCATCTAGCTGGTTTCCTGCAGATAAGACCTTGTCATATATACCAAGCGTAGTGTGGAGACTACACTGCAGCGCATGACTGCATGAGACGATGACCCCGGTGGCATATATGCGTCACATCATCTGGAGTTAGTTCATCTTGCAGAGGATAAAAGTGGAGGCGGCCCAATAAGGTGGTTGATGAGCTGAATTTGACGGTTGTGTTGTATATATTGGTTCACCATGAACAACCTCAGTGCCCAACCCGATGGCGCCTCCAAGGTATATATATGAGAGAAAAATCTAACTGAGCACACATCACTGCAATGAGATTATTCACACAACACAACACAACACAACACAACACAACACAACACAACACAACACAAACACTGCTTTTGTTATTCCTTCCTAATAATTAATTGACATTTTTTTGTGCCAGGACATGGACTTTAGCAGACTATAAATATAACAATCGCCTTAATTTTTCACCCACTCAATACCGCAAATAAAATAAGTAGTCTCAGCTGCTGCAGCAAAGAATATGAAAGGAATCAACCAAGCCCCTGTGGGTCTCATGACATGGGCCATGGGACGCCTCCTCCCCAAGCTGGTCGACTTCCTCAAGCAGGAGCACAATCTGCAAACAACAAGTATGAAGAAAGACTTACTAGAGTCTCTTGAGAGACAACTGAGGAGAATGGACGCTATCCAATTCAAGATGTCACAAGAGAAGCAGGACCAGCTTGACCCGCACAATAGCCATTATTGGGCCATCGATGCATGGGAGCTGTCATATGACATAGAGGATACTATCGACAACTTACTGCTGCTATGTGTCGAAGACGGCTCGGAGCCTAAAGACAGCGTCGTCATGGAGACGTTGGACGACATCAAGGCCCGAGTCAAGAATCTGGCTGCTTCAAATTCGCCTGCTGGTGATTTCGTGACCACGACAAGTAGTAGTACCATCGTCTACCCTTGTATTGAGGATGGGTTCAAAGAAGTGAGCCAGCTTATTGGCATCCACGAGTTAACAGGTGAGGTCAAAACCATGATGGCTTCATCTCACGAACTGAAGACAGTTTCTGTTTGTGGGCCTAGAGGAATGGGCAAGACCACCCTTGCAAAAGCAGTCTATGACAGTATTAAAGGGGACTTCCAATGTAGCGCCTTTGTTTCTCTGGGCCTACAACCTGACATGAAGAAAGCCTTGAGGGACATTCTCATAGACCTTGCCAAGGAAAGGTACAGCGATCTTAACAAGGCCATACTGGATGAAAGGCAGCTCATTGACGAACTCCGTCATTTCCTTAAAAACAAGAGGTATGGATTAACTACCGAATACCATTTGCACCTAACAAAATATCCTATATGTGCTTCCACCGTTTCAAAACTGTAGCTTTATCATGAGTAAAGTTTTTCTAACGTTGACTAGGTAACATCCAACTATTGCCTATCCAACTATTGCCCGAGTTTGTTTCAGGCCATGCAAATCTAAAACCACAGATCATTCACCACCGAACTATCAACACCAAAAAAATTTGGCCATCGATCTTGGACATAATAGTTCAAAATGATTATTTAAATAAGTAACAAACATGACTATAGGCTATAAAACACTGGTTATGGGAAAAAAATAAAATACAAATAACTCCAAATACAACACCAATAGATACATTATATTTTTAAAAATATTTTGATACTGGTTCATATTTTTCTAGCTTAAAATAAATTAGTTACGGATTTTTAAAAATAAATCATATTACATTTTTGAAAAAAATACAAAACCACATTTAAAACTAGCTTGATGGACAATTTTTTTTCAATATGGATAGTTTAATGGTCAAAGATGTCTGGTCTTAGAGTTGCATGGGCAAAAACAAATCTGGACAAATTTTAGTAAACTTAGTCAAAATTAGTGAAGCCTGACTTAGGGCAAAACTAAAACAACCTACACTACATTTTAGATCGGAGTGAGTAACATTTTTGGGGCCTACTTGATTTGTTGCCATATTTTGTCACACCTTGCTCCACTTTCTATGGCCTTTGTTTGGTTCCTTACCCTAGTTTTGGTGTGCTTCATTTTTCTAGACTTTGATCTAGCTCATATGTCCAATATTCAAATCTAGCCAAAGTTTGCTTCTGATTCCATGTCATACAAACCCTTAGCCGATGCAAGTCATGCAACTTCTAGGAAAAGAAAGAATTTTTTGTTACTATTATCATTAATTTTACTCTTACATATTAGAAAGTAAAGGCTAAGCACAAGTGCCATTTCTTCGCTTGGACCTTCCTACATAGGAAAATTCCTATAGATGGTTTGACCACCATCATTTTTGTAATTTGGTAAGACATATTCCCTATTGTACTTGTTGTGGATAAAGAAAGATAGCACCACAACTAGACATAGGGTGTTACTCCCTCATGCTTGGACCAGCATAAATTCCCGTGTTTCTTTCTTCTTACTTTGGGTCTGATCTATCCCTACCAAGGTACTCCATATGCTACAAAATATTATTATTGGTTAACTGATCTTGGACAAAGTGCCATTTTTAAATTGTTTGTGAGATGGTTATCATGCTTATATTTTCCATATATAGAAGTACGTAATAGATAGTTTTACTAATTCGTGGTTCTTGCTTTGTCATGTGAATAGGTTTTTAATTGTTGTCGATGATATACGGGATATGCAATCATGGAAAATAATTGAATATGCTTTGATAGATAGTGGTTGTGGAAGTAGAATAATCACAACAACTTGTATCCTCGACGTCGCCGAAACAAGTGGGGAAGTTCTCAAGCTAATGCCACTTTCTATTGATGGCTCCAAGGAACTATTCTACACCACATTATGTGATCGTAAAGGCACCATCACTTTTGATCCAATAGATGAGCAGTCCACTGAATATATACTAAAGGAATGTGGTGGTGTACCATTAGCTATAATTACAATAGCTAGTTTATTGGCTGGTAAACCACAAAAAGAATGGACTAAGGTGTACAAATCCATTGGATTTGGGCAAGAAGATAATAAAGGTGCCGAGAACACAAGAAAGATAATCCAATTTAGTTATTATGACTTACCAAGCCATCTAAAGACCTGCTTGTTGTATTTTAGCATATTTCCAAATGACCACATAATTGACAAAGACATGTTGGTGTGGAGATGGGTAGCCGAAGGTTTTGTGCATGAAGAACAAGGGGAATCATTATTTAAGGCTGGAGAGAGGTACTTGTATGAGCTCATTAGTAGAAACATGATCCAGCCAGTAGAAAATGAGGACACCAACATGCATGGTTGCCGTGTCGAAGGCATGGTGCTGGACTGGATTTGTACCGTGGCAAAAGGAGAAAGTTTTGTTACTATATTGGGTTGGGATGATCATGGTGAACATCTGTCTTATCAAAGTAATGCCCATACAATAGCCATTCATAATAGAGTCCTAGAGAAGCAAGATCTGACTAAGATGTTGAAACCAAAAGTGAGGTCATTTAATGGCACTGGGTGTGGCATTAGCAGTATGATGTCACTACTCTCAAGTTTTCATGTTTTACGTGTCCTTTCTTTAGAAGGTTGTTGGCTCACTTCAGAAGATTCTGATGGCCCAAAGAAGCTTGCGGGGTTACTTCACTTGAGATACATTGGAATTCATGGAATGGATATTGGGGTTCTGCCGATGGAAATTGGTGATTTAAAGTTTCTACAGACACTAGACTTGATGGACAACATAAAGGTATTGCCACATAGTGTTACCCAACTAAGGCAACTGAAGTGCTTGCGATGTCTTGGCTTAAGACTACTAGACTTGCCAGAAGGGATGGGAAATCTAACATCATTGGAAGAGTTGCGGTTGGGGAGAGTTAACAAATCCCCAAATTTAGCTAAAGAGCTGGGCAACATGACAGAGCTAAGGGTGATTCACATTATTTTCTCCACAGGAATCTTTGATGGCAAATGGGAGGACATCTTAATGGAGTCTCTAAGCAAATTGCAGAAAATCGAAGAACTAGAACTTCTCTGTGACGGACCACCGCGCAGTCACGCGTTCTGCCGTTATGTCATTGGTAAAAGTGAATTCCCTAGATTGCGGTACTTGAGAATGAATACCTGGGTGATGTATCAGTTGGGTGCAATGCCCTGCCTGAAATCTATTGACCTCAGCATTCACATGGTGGGGGCCTTCAATCGTGCCAGCTTTGACTTCCATAAACTGAGATACTTGCATTTACTTGAAAAAGCCCGTGTTGCAATCGTCTGTAGTTGGCGAACCAAGACGGAGGACGCAGAGGAAGCTGAGGCAGCACTGAGGCGTGTATTCCACAGCCATCCCAACCGTCCCACACTTATTCTTAATAATAGATCTGCTGGTTGGTATGCGGACGATGAGGTACTACTACAACTTCTTTTTTGCAAGCTACTATATATCCTTCTCATTCACATCACACCCATAACAAATGAATATATTGCTTGCAGATGCACTCCCTCGGGTTACACGGTTATCGAGTAGCACCAGAAGTCATGTCACTGGAATTTTTGAAAAACATTACAAATGATTTCTCCAAGGAACGAGAACTTGGCAGTGGGACATTTGGAAAAGTATACAAGGCAAGTAAAAAAATCACGATTATATATGTCTAACTGCAACATTTTGCTTAATCAATATAGTATTATTTACATAAAACCATTTTAACTGTTACAGCTGCTGCCCTATTAATAAAAAATATCCTTTTATTGAAAAAATAATTCTAATGCCCGTTAATAGTGAAAAACATATATTTTTGTGAATGAAAAGCATATTTCATACAACATTACTATTATGCTTACAATATGTGGATGTTATCAAGGATTTGATTGGTGACATGAGGGCATTGTTCACCTAAATAGTCTTTTAATGTTTAAACCATGCAAACGCTAAATGGTGATACGCCATTCATGTTTAATTGGTTGTTTATCCCATTTAATTGCATATTTAGGGCTTGTTTGGATGATGCAGTTTTCAAAAACTTTAGTATCACAAAATTGTGGTTTCATAAGCCAAAGAGATACAAAACCGTGGTTTATAAAAAAGAGGTCATGAGTGGAGTTTCTATAACTCCAAAAAGACTATAGTTTTGACAAAACCATGATTTTAGAGACTACAAGATTTGTTACATCCAAACACCCAGTAGCTTTTAAAAACCAAAGTATTTTTTGTAAAACCATAATATTTCTCTAATACTTCAAAAATACTTTGCATCCAAATAGGGCCTAGCCTGTTTGAATGTCTGTTTAGCTAGAATAATGGCAAAACAATAGGTGACCAACCGCTTATCTTTTAGTGTTTACAAAAACACTGCATGTAGGTATCATAGATAGTACTGCAAGGCAGTGGAAAGACGTGGAAAGACGGGGCACAAGATGTTTCCTCCAGCCCACTTTGAGGTAGACGGTGGCCAACAATCAGGGGAGGGTCCGTGTCCGTAGGAAGCACAAGACAATTAAGGAAAATTCCTCTATACATCTTATTGTTTTCTTCACCGAAGAATCAGTACACAGCGTATTGCAGCAGGTGGATCTAGATGATAGAAAACGGTAAAAATAAAGTTTAGACATGTTAAGACCCTCGTAAGAAGGTAATACCCTATGACCTATTTTTAGGTTGTATTGCCAGTGTGCTATATGCACATGTGAGATGATGAAGTTTTGCCTGATGAGGCTTTGTTCGATGTCTAAAGGGTAACCCAGTCTAGGGATCTTGGCCACCATATATAGTCTAGGGGCAGGGTTATAAGTTGGTTTCCTTTTCTACTAGGATATGGTTTCTAGTCCTATTACAATTAGGAACGGTAGATTGGGGTAGGTATATGCCTATGCCTTGTAGATGTAGAACTCACAGTTATTGGTCTAGACCACCCTATGTTTCGGGTCTAAATATGTCTTCCGTGCTGATACCATGGGTCAATATCATTGACAAGGCCCTCAAGTCCTTCATACTTGAGCTACATTCTCTTGCTCTTCTTGTCTGACTGGTTCCAGCCAAGATTTGAGTGCTTCAGTGCCTGAGTCCTTCAAGTTCCTTGGTACCCGAGTATTTCAATTTTCAAGTCTTCTTTTCCCCATGGGTGCACTGAATATGCACGTAGTGGATCTAACCATGAGCCTTCACTCAATTTGCAAAATTCAGTGTAGGGTCATAGTGTGACTCTTGAGTAGTTTATAGTAGTGAAAAAAATGAGGGGCTTATTGTAAGCCCTCACTGTTCTGAGAGGGAGTGAATCCCGAGTGGTTTGGTGGATGTCCCTCGTGGGGTGCACCGATCAGCTTCTAGCATTAAGTCGGCAGTCAAGTCAGTTGTCCTTGAATGGGAAACTTAACTGTTTTCAGAGGAATCTGCAAGGAGCTTTTGTCCAGGTTGGGTAACTAGCCCTGTGTAAAACGACGAAGTGGTGCAAGATGTCCTTTAAGACTTTAACATCAGCTGCGGTAGGGGACAAGAAGACAACCACATCATCGCCATTGAGAGATACTCTTAGCCTTGCTTGATGGTTCCTGAGAGTCGAGAGTAGGCCCGTTCCGCTATACGGTCAAATATATTGACAATAGGGTCAATGGCCAAGACAAACAAGAGCGGTGAAAGAGAGTCCCCAACCATCTGTGATGGCTGGGTCAGGCCCCATTGATGAGGACTCTTCTGGACTTCGATCTTGTGATCCTTAGGAGACCGATCCATTTACAACTCGTTTTCTCGTATAATCTAGCATTTATCTCCACGCACAATTTATTTCTGATTTTTTTTCTCTAAGATCTAATAAAATACTACGGAAAAAACAGCGTTCTTAGTTTCTTGTTCCAAGTCCAAAAACCAGCTTATCTCCAAGACCACGTGAATATAAGCTTCTTTCCAGTGTGACCGCGGATTGCCATCCTGACCATCGCTGCAACCAGCTTGTACGTCTTCACTTGTAAGAATGGCGTGTAGCACTTTCACGTGTAAGTTTCAGCAGCAATGATCAACAAAACCTGGCACCTGCATGTTCCAATAAGAATTGCTAGCCATTGTATTCCAGCCAGCTACTGTCACCTCTGTTTTCTAAAATCTCACCTCTGTTTTCTAAAATCTGTATGTGTTCATGAAGGTAATACTAGGATCCTTGACAGCGCATAATAAAATGAACATAATCAAATAGTCAATCATTCGGCCAAAGCTTTTCATGATCCGTACTTCTAATTTGTCAAATTTAGATATCAACACTATGCTATAATTAATATTCTTGATTGTCCTATAACGTATTGCATGGAGGTCATTTCTCTCTACATAAATATACGAGTACAAGCACAGGTTAAGGGATATGGGAGCAGAAATTAATGAAGGGCACGACAGCTAGAATAACATGTTCGGAGTGAGGATTTTGTATTACTTATTTTGCTGATACTAAGCAGATTCATGTGAACCTATATTATACATTAAGTCAATGCCAAATGCTAATAAGGGATGATGATTAGGGTGTGCAAAATGACAAAGAGATTGCTGTGAAACTTCTTCATCGAACACAGCGACATGACTACGAAGAGGAATTCAGGAAGGAGTTCGAGAACCTTAGGAGACTGAAGCATCCTAATATTGTACAACTACTTGGCTACTGCTACGAAATAAAGCGTGAATTTGTAGCGTATGAAGGAAGACATGTTTTTGCTGATAACATCTATAGAGCTCTGTGCTTTGAGTACATGTTCTATGGTAGTCTACAAGGGCACCTTCATGGTAAGATGACGATCCTATATATAATATCAGGCAACGTTGCAATACAGTATTACATTTCGTCCTTCATCTCCATTTGTTTATTTTTGTAGATGAATTTCAAGGAATGGACTGGCAGAAACGCTACAAAATTATTAAGGGGACTTGCGAGGGTTTAAAATACCTTCATGAGGGATTAGGAAGTCCTATGTACCATTTAGACCTAAAACCTGGTAATATATTATTGGACAACAATATGGCACCAAAACTTGCCGATTTTGGTTTATCGAAGCTCGTTTGTGACAACCAGACTCAATCCACAACAAGCATTCTAGGAACACTGTAATTTAATGCCTCTCTCAACTCAAATTTTGAAACCAACTAATTCGTGTTTCTTTTTAACACTCTTTCATCTGCAATTTATGATGTCATGCAGTAAATATTGCCCTCCTGAATACATTGAGCAGAAGTATGTCTCCAATAAGTTTGACATATTCAGCTTAGGTGTTGTAATGATAGAGATCATTGCTGGGTCAGAAGGCTACCACAAGACAGCTGAAATGCTCTCCCAAGAATTTATTGATCATGTAAGTTAAGTCCCTTATATCAAGATACCTGGATATATAAACAAACCTAGAGCAGCATTTCGTTATGCATGACACATTTTGATAATTACTAAATGGTACACTTTCTTTGTGGGTCGATCTCGTAGGTACAAGAAAATTGGAGAAAAAGGCTACAAGCAACACTGGGCTATAACTGTAATTCAATAATATATGAATGCCATCAAGTGAAGAGATGCATTGAAATAGCATTAGCTTGTGTCCTTCGTGACCGAAAGCAAAGACCTAACATTGGGGATATCACAAGTTGGCTGAACGAAACAGAAAACGATACGGAGATGTTGGCCACGACTTCTTTTAACCTCACAAAACGAGACATGACACAATGTTATGGCAACATCTAGACAAGGTAAGACATCACTGACACAAACTTTCCCGTTTTCTTTTCAACTGGGAATGTTTGGTGAATTCTATTTGGCCATAGAGCATCTTCAAGAGTTTGCCAAATCAACTTGGCATCCATCTATTTTTGGCAAAACAAAAAAATTGTGCTCCAACAGTTTGGCATCCAACTTGGCAAATTTTAGCAACTTGGCAAATCTCCCCCCTCCACGCACATATTTGCGCGCTGAGCGCGAGCGCGCATCTCTCGCACATCCGGCTTCACGTGCATATTTAAGCGGGGCTCTTCGTTCGCTTAGCGGGCCTCTTCTTATTTTACCAAGTCCAAATGGCAAACTCTTGAAGAGAGTCTATTTTTTCACTTGCCATATATTTTAGTAAGTTACCAAATCACGATAAGTGAATTTTGGCAAACTCTTAGAGTAACATTGTTCAGAAATATGTACAGTGGAGGCTAGTACTATATATAAAGAAAATCAAGTGCGCCTGGAAGAAGTCGATTCTTGTTCCAAACAAATAGTTACGTATCGTTGTCCTACTCCATGCCAATCCTGGTGGGGGTTGAAGGCCTTTTTTAGGGCGCTATGCTTGTGTCAAATTAAAACGGTATATGAATCATATGATACTTGATAAAGGTAAGTAAACTCATCATGTATGTATCTGATTTTCAGGGGAAACTCACAAGATGGGGTCCACTGGTCACTGCTACAAAAGGGGGTATGTGCGTCCTATATGACGCATGCAACCACCGGATCGCTCGGAACCTTTGCAAGACATGCATAGATAATGGTTTAGCTACAGAATTGTATTGTAGTTTATTTTTAATCCTGTATGATTATCTTAGGCTTGATAAAAGCCCCCTTCATGTTAGCTACTGAGTCCTTATCTATATCTATACCTAATAATAAAGAGACAAAATTTCCGCGTAAGATGTAAGTAAGACTCCTACTTAATTAAGATTATATGTATTTCCAATGTGTAAGATGTAAGATATAAGACTCCTACTCAACCAAGATTACATGTAATGCCTCTTTATTATAGGTATTGATATAAAATAATAATGACCTGCTATACGTTACGTGGGTGGGGGTGGGTGGGCCGGGGGAGATCAAAGAAATTCACGTATGTACACTACTATGTACACATACAGGCACGCACGTCGTATGTACGGCAATTAATAAGCTGCCAATATAATTAATGCAAGCAGTGTTGTTTGTCGATCGATCCATCCATCCAGATCGGCAGCTAGCGTGTGTACATACGTATGTCGAGCGATCGAGGTCGTGGTACCTAGCTAGCTAGCTTGCCCTTGGGTAGCTATATACTAGACAGTTGCTTCGATTTGTTCGTTGTTTGTAGCTAGGCTGGACCACCGGGGCACGTAACATATATGTATGTACGAGAAACTAATACATTACATACACCCCAAAGGAAAGGAAGAGGAGAAGAAGGAATACTTTACATACACTACCTCTATACATTACATACACGTGTACTAACCTGCATACCAAAGGAAAGGAAGGAAATAAAAAGGAAGGAAATAATAATTAAATGATGCAAGCATGCATGATATAGCGCGCGATCGAGTACGTACAATACGTGAAGGAAAGAATTAAGAAGAGGAGAAGAATCTACTACCGTTTAATCGGTCGGTCAGCGATCTAGGCCGGAGAGCGATGGAGGCAAACTCGACGCAAAATTTTCACCATGATTTTTTTACCTATAAGATGTATATAATAATGCTTTCAATCGTTATCAGTACTAGCCTACAAAACTTTGTGACATAGATCTACAATGAATCTTGATAGAACTATAGCCCTTTTACATTAAAATCAATTCAATAATTTATGATTCCTCCCCAAAAAAAATTTTATCCCGTCACATCAGATGTTTGGACACATGCATGGAGTACTAAATGTAGACGAAAAAAACTAATTGCGCAGTTTGATTAGAAAAACCACGAGACGAATCTTTTAAGCCTAATTAGTCCATGATTAGCCATAATTGCTACAGTGACGCACATGTGCTAATGATAGATTAAGTAGGCTTAATAAATTTATCTCGCAGTTTTCAGACGAGTTATGTAATTAGTTTTTTATTAGTATCTAAACACTCCTTCCGACATCCCATTAAAACATCCGATGTCACACCCAAAAAATTTTCACCCACCAACTAAACACCCCCATATTTTTGACTAAAGTGGTTTAGATATAATAATGGATTTAAAAATTTAAGTTTAGCTCCCATTGCAACGCACGGGCATTTTTCCTAGTATGTATAATAATATAAAACGTGATGCACTCACGGGCCTCTATAGGCTACACGTAACTTTCTACTTTGTATATCTAAGAGAGAAATCCTTGAGATATATAGATTGTACTCCCTCTGTCCAAGAAAGAAGACAATTCTAGCATAGTGTCACATTTTAGTATTTTAAGTATAACCAATTCTAGATAAAAAGTATTAATATTTATGATATCAAATAAACTTCAATAGATTAATTACGAAATGTATTTTCATAATAAATTAATTTAGAGCCATAAATATAAATATCATTCACTAGAAACTTAGTTAAATGTGAACTACTTTAACTGGCATTCTTTCTTAGATGGAGAGAGTATATATAACAACTAACCTAATACAGTAACTCTTTAGAGGGGTCAGGTTTAGTCCAACATAAAAAATTGATGGTAATAAATCACAACATGTGCTACCCTCACCTATCATCCTAGGTTATTTGGGTTGAGTTAGGATCAATGCCTTGGTTTCTATTGGCTTCGATGAATCTGGGCCTACTACAACGTCGTCTCATGGGTATAACGAATTGATCCGGTATACGCCACACATTCTAACTAGTGGTATCATAGCCCATAGTTAGAAAACTTGTAACATCTCTGGGTCACATGATGACAGACGATCACACGAGGTATGTACGATGTGACGTTCAGGTGTGTGATGGAGGGCTCTGGTGTACCTGAGGATGGTATTGCTCCAGCTCGTGGGTATAGCAGGCGAGATAACCCTCACCCAACAAAATAATAACTTTTTTACGTTAAGTAGGTCATGAGGCCTCGATATATCAAATAATGGTATGTCAACTGATGATTATGATGCGAGACAGTCATTAGTGACGCGGAAAAGACGCGTCACTGTTCTTGCATCTGTGATAAGGGCAAATCAGTGACGCGTAAAACACTAATAATGGTCAGCAGTGACATATATAGCCAAAACGCGTCACTGATAATTGTCATTTGAGTGACACGTATAGACAAAACGCGTCACTGATTGGAGATCTTATCAGAGACGTATTTTAGCTAGACGCATCACTGATGCCAATTTACAAAAACAAAAAAAAAAGAAAAATCTCGGTCGGAGGTTGTTTATACAATCATACCATGTCTATATATACAATCAGTTCTACATAACTAAGCCTATTATATGCTGAATTTAGCAATTACAATTACATAGATTTGTTTATCTAGTCCCCAGTGCCTACCATAACATGACAGTTTACAGAGTGGAGCCTTCAATCGTACACATGTTTACAACTACAACATGAAATTACCAAATTCACCACTGATCATCATCTATTAGGTGTCACTCATAACTTTGCCACTTACATGTCTCACTGGAAAAGAAAAACATGAAAAAAGCAAGTTCAATTGAAATTTCCCAAAATGGGGATGACAGAAAAACTAGAAAACATAGGGCGTGGCGTTGCCACGCCAGCTTATGCTGTACCAGTGTCCTAGTAGACAATATTGGCAATATTTGTTTAGTATATTCTTAGTATGATGGAAAAGAGGACAACGTTTGTGCTTTCAAAGCACCAGTACTCAAATTGATGGTCAGTAAACAGGAACATTTCATTGCAAGAGACATATTAGCAATCAGTGAAGAGCAAATAATATTAAGCACCCTCGGAAATAAGCAAATTATAGTAGATTAAAGTTTATACGGATTATACACTAGAGTAATGTATTGTTTCTGTTTATTTAGATTAGCGCTACAAGATATGATAACATACCTCCTCATGACCTAGTACATCGATGGAAAGAGTTCAACTGGTATATCTTGAAACCACACCGTTCAAATGTGTAAACAGTAAACTGCATCAAGGGTTTCACGTCCGAGCATCGAGTCACAATTCCAGATATTGAGAATCCCTGGATGTAAACATTACTAAAATGCAAAAAAATTGTTGTAGATAAACATCAACGAAGCCGATATGTAGGGAAAATCATTAGAGTGCATTTCCAGTTGGAATTATAGAAATTAGAAGGTGAGTGTTGCCAATGCTCCATCCTTAGGGGCAAACTCATTTGTAATTGGATTTGTCTGGTGAGCAGCACACCACTGCTCCCCGTCTAGGTTCTACACTTGTTGAAGTAACATTGATGAATTGCTCCAGAAGTTAGCTCTTTGCAACACCTTGGTTATTACCATTAAGTTTATATCTGCAATGGTTTACGATTACTAAGCAGAAAGCTGACAAATGGATTGCACGGTATGGATAGACATTGCTTCCAACTAAATCAGCAACTAATCACACACACATGGCATTCTAAATCCAGAGTATGGAATAGGGAGAAAATACTTGACGTCTTAATGCAACACAAAACCAGAATAATGCTGAGCCATTTAATTTAGTATAAACCAAAAGCAAAAGGCTAAAAGCAACTAACTTTCGAATCTAAAGATATAATTACCAGTTTTCAGTATTCTTAACACAAATATATGCATCTCTTCAGCATGTTCTCAAGAAAAAACTATGGCAGAAAAGTAGAGAGTATAGTGCCGCAAATGAGCACACTGCTCAAAGTGAAAGAAAAGCTACAGCTTGCTTTACCAGAGAAAAGGGCATGGTCTACTAACTCTTGTAGTTTTAACTACAGTGAAATGCACGATCTTTAGAACTCTAGAACAGAGAAAACATGGTAGGCGTGCAGATCAAGATATAGTAGTACTTTCTATGGCATCTCAACAAATATCTGTGGGGGTATAGACCCGTATACCCTCATGGATCCACATGGGCCGCGCCGGACGAGGTGACCCAATTCGCCAGAAAGGGCTGCGCGGATCTTCAAACTGCTCGGCGAACCGTGCGGAGCAAGCAGAGACTACTTGACGGCCAAGGAAACCTAGTCGGTTAGGATAGACATCGTGTCCTCCGTGGATACAGGAGTTGTAATCGGCTGGGATTAGATTCCTTAGATCTGTAACCTTGCCCCCCGTACTATGTAAGGCGGGCAAGGACCCCCCTCAAAACATCTCATCACGCATCAATACAATCCACAAAGATGTAGGACGTAGGGTATTACGCGATTTGCGGCCCGAGCCTGGATACATCCTGTGTTCCTCTTGCGTCACCATCTAGTTCATTGTCTTGCGCACCTCCACCGATAATCTACTATCGTGGGCATACCCCTTGGTAGACTACCGACCATATCTCGTTGACAGTAGCGCGCCAGGTAGGGGGTGTGCGTGCAGACTCTATGGCGAGCCAAATGGTCAACTTCCCTGCTTCCATGGTCCTTCCGGTGGGACTGACGTTCACGATCGGGACGTTCACCTGGACCACGGTGCTGACGGCCCCGCTGAAGCCATGGAGGCGGTGCAGGCTCCTCCCACGCCAACCGAATCTACATCAACAACGGCGGATTTGATCTCGGGACCACTCTCGGGGTCACCTCCTCCGACCACCTGCCGACCGCTTCCTCGCTATCAAGGGAGGCGTCTTGACAATACTGATCTGGCCGAGTCCATCGATCGGGTCACCACGGGTTTGGCCAAAACCTTAACCTTAGTAGATTTGATTAGAGATCAGTCTGCTAAGGATCGCCGTTCCTGACCAGCTCGGGCTAGCCGCCAGAGGCACCCTGACCCCGATCTCATGATTACGGTGACTTCAGAAGGGTGGACGGTTCACTACCGACCAGTACCCGCAACCGGCCTGAGGTCAGGGGACTACGAAGCCCTAATGGAAGATTCACCCAACACCTACTTATACGGGCTGGAGAACGTAGCATCCGAGTACGCCGCCCTGTCACACCTGTTCGTGGATTCCGCTGAGCGTGACCACATCTCAGATCTATGTATGATAGACATGCCTGAATCAGACCACCCTGCGCCTACCGTTAACGTGGTGGAGATCAGGCAGATCGGAGAGGATTCACTCTCTACAATCCTAGAAGAAAGTACCGGGTCCATCGAACCTCACGACACTAGCTATACCCACACCCTCATCAATCCATATGGGCAGGAGTTCCTAGCCTTTTCACCTAGCTTCGGAGGAGCCATCTTCGCCGTTAGCAACGACGAGCCCCCTCGTGACGGGGAGACCGATCAAAAAAGGGTTGCTCGGTAGAAAGAAACACTGATCGTAGGGCTCGGAGAGTCGACCTGGAGAACGCTGAAGAAGATGCGGCTGACGTAGACATAGGTGGCCAGCGCGATATCCGTCATGATCTGACTGATGCTTTCGACATGTGCGATAACCAGCAGACTTTCAAGACACCGAGCGCCAACATTGCTGTCGCCATGAACGAACTCAACAAGCTTCTAGAATCCCCGGCACTTGACGCTGTCAAGGCTTATTTGAAGGTGGCCACAGTCTAGGTCAACGAGAGGCGTACACCTGCTCCATCGGTGTCCTCCACCCGAAGTCATCGCCAATGAGGCTCCTGGCAACGAGGAGGTCCTTATCTTTACCAGGGCAACGACGTGAACTATGAGGTGCACCGTCCCCGAGATCAAGGCGAAAGGTGCGATGCTGACCGATGAGGCGAGCATGACGCCGATCAAGGGGGGCAAATGTAATCAGCAAGGCGGGCACGACGCACGTCATGGAGGAGAGCGTGTTGCAAACTGTGGTGGCGGCCGTGGTCGACAACGCGGTGCTGACCAGGAAGTGGAGTAGCCTAGAGGTGACCTCTGTGACCATCTCAGCGTCAATCTGAATTTGAGGGATCGCATTGAGAACAATCGAGAAGAGCATACATCTGAGATGCAATGCAGACGGGAATACGATGAAGCACATGGCGCACCCGGCCGTGGCTATGCACCACGTGCTAGCCATATTCCTGGCCTCTGACCATTCACTGATAGGCTCCGTGCTATCGTCTGGCCAAGGAACTTCAAGCTCCACGATCTTGACACCTACGACGGGAAGGCGAATCCCGAACAGTGGAAAACACTCTATGAAATCACTGTCCAAGCAGCACATGGCGATGAAGACGTGATGGCCAATCATTTGCCTGTGGTCATCAACCAGTCTGCGAACCAGTGGATTCTCAGCCTAAGGGAAGGCTTCATCGACACCTGGGCTCAGCTCAGGAGGGCCTTTATTGACAATTATATGGCCACTTGTCAGCAGCCCGACAACAAGTATGATTTGGAGAAAGTAAGAGACTATCCAAACGAACCCATATGCGACTATATTCGCCGCTTTTTAGAGACGCAGATATCCATCCCTAACACTAACAGCGATGAGGCTATCTCTACGTTTATCAGAGGTCTCCGCAAGAGGCCCGACTCGGTTTAGGACCTTCTCATGGTGGTGAAGAAGTGGGTAGATGCTGATGAGGCCGACCAGTAGATCAAGGAAGACGTTGGCCGGGTTCCTCGCCCCGACCAGCCTAATCGCCACCCAGACGACCGGCGCAATGATCGGCATCATGATGACTGCCGCGATGATCAGCACAATGACAACCGCGACCGCCGCAACGACAATCGTGATCGGCGTCGACAGGATGACTTTAGGGGGCGACAGACCCGCAACCGACCAGTTGATAATGCCGTCAACGCCGTCAAGCCAGCGCCCAAGCACAACTATGAGGATGCCTATTCCAAGGTCCTTTAGGGTCCCTGCCCGGCTCATCTGGACTCCGGCCATATAATGGGGGATTGCAGGGGTGTAAAGTCTATCTACCACTCGGACGCCCGCAAAAGGCAGCGCGGCGGCGACAAAGACGGCGACAAAAACGACCGCCGAGAAGACAAGAGGCCTGATGAGGAGGACAAGACCAAAGAGGAACATGACAAGGACCCTTGTCACGCCTACAAGGATCCTGATAGAAGCGTCCGCAACATCTTTGGTGGGAAAGTTGCCCTGTAGAACAGGCAACAGAGGAAGCTTACCACCTGAGCTGTTATGGCCCTCAACAACCCCGACGGAAGAGTTGCCGACCCCACATATCAAAAATGGTCACACCAACCCATTATGTTCAGCAGAGCTGACCAGTGGGCTAATATTCCGGAGCCAGGGCGCTTCCTCCTTGTTTTAGACCCTGTCATCAAGAACGTACGATTCGAGAAGGTGCTCATCGACGGCGGCAGCGCCCTCGATATCCTCTTTCGCAACGCTCTAACTGAGTTAGACATTAAGCCGGAAGACCTCGAGCCTTATAACGCACCTTTTTGGGGAGTGCTCCCAGGGCAGACCTCTCAACCTTTGGGACAGATCACACTGACAGTCTAGTACGACACCATCGACCACTTCCGTATCGACCATGTCAATTTCATCATAGTGGACTTTGAGGGAACATATCACGCCATACTCGGTCGACCAGCTCTGGCCAAGTTTATGGCGATACCGCACTACATCTACCTGCTCCTAAAGATGCCAACCGAGAAGAGCGTACTCTCTCTCAGGGGCAATGTTCTCATCGCCTACAACTACGAGAAGGAGGGTTATGCAACTGCTGAAGCCCTCGAGCTCTAGATCCGCATGCAGCAGTCCATCACCGATGCCAAGAAGATTCCTCCCACCAATCTGGAGATTCCAAGCAAAGAAGCCACCCGTGCTACTGCAAAGTCCAAGGAGACCAAAGAGGTGGAACTGGTCCTGGGCGACAAGTCTAAGATGGCTCGCATCGGGGCCACCCTGGACCCCAAATAGGAAGACAAGCTCATCAGCTTCCTGAGGGAGAACGTTAGTGTGTTTGCATGGAAACCTGCAGACATGCCCGGAGTACCTCGGGAGTTGATCGAGCACTCCTTGGATGTTTTGAAGACCGCCAAGCCAATAAAACAGAAGCTATGACGGTTCTCTTAGGACAAAAAGGAGGCCATTAGGGTAGAAGTAAACTTGCTCTTAGTTGTCGGCTTTATTAAAGAGGTGTATCACCCGGAGTGGCTTGCCAACCTAGTTCTTATAAGAAAAAAGAATAATGAATGGAGGATGTGCGTTGATTACACCGATCTCAACAAACAATGCCCTAAGGACCCCTTCGGTTCACCTCGTATAGACGAGGTCATAGATTCTACCGCTGCCTGCAAGCTCTTATCTTTCCTAGATTGCTACTCTAGTTACCATCAGATCTCTCTGAGAGAGGAGGACCAGATCAAGACGTCCTTTATTACACCCTTCGGTGCTTACTGCTACACGACCATGTTGTTTGGGCTAAAAAATGCAGGCGCAACCTATCAATGGGCCATCCAACGGTGCCTTAAGGACCAGATCAGAGATCAGCTCGTTGAGGCATATGTTGATGACGTAGTGGTGAAGACCAAAGTAGCTTCTACCCTGGTCGACGACCTCGATCAGACCTTCAAGGCACTCAATAAGTTTCAATGGAAGCTAAATCCCAAGAAGTGTATATTTGGTGTTCTGTCTGGCATACTGCTTGGCAACATAGTTAGCCGTGAGGGCATACGGCCTAACCCAGAAAAAAGTCAAAGTAGTCATGAAGATGAAACCACCTAAGTGCGTCAAGGACATCCAAAAGCTAACCGGGTGTATGGCTGCCCTGAGTCGATTCATATCGAGGCTCGGCGAAAAGGGTATGCCATTCTTCAAACTTCTCAAGGCAAAGGAGAAGTTTGAGTGGTTGAAGGAAGCTAACACTGCTTTTGCAGACCTCAAGCAGTTCCTCACATCTCCTTCAGTCCTGATGGCACCCAAGGAAGGTGAGACTTTGTTGCTTTACATTGCGGCCACCAATCGGGTAGTCAGTACTGCCATCGTCGTCGAGCGTGAGGAGGTCGGGCACGTGTACAAGGTCCAGCGACTAGTATATTTCATCAGTGAGGTACTCAATGAATCTAAGAACCGTTACCCCTAGGTCCAGAAGCTGCTCTATGCTATCTTGATCACCTCTCGCAAACTGCGCCATTATTTTGATACTTACCCCATCGAAGTGGTCACTGAGTTTCCACTGGGGGATATCTTGCGCAATAAAGACGCCATCGGGTGCATCATCAAATGGGCGTTGGAGCTTAGCCCATATTCGCTGGAATTTCGAAGTGGCACGACTATCAAGTCACAGGCGCTGGTCGACTTCATTGCCGAATGGACAAATATGAATACACCTATCTCCGATAGTTCCCCTGAACACTGGAAGATGTATTTTGATGGCTCCCTCAATATCAACGGTGCCGAGGTGGGGGTGTACTTCATCTCACCATCTGGGGACAGGCTGAGCTATGTCCTCCGCATCCATTTCAAGGCCTCCAATAATGCCGCCGAGTACGAGGCGGCTCTGCACGGCCTTCGTATCACCGTTGAGCTCGGCATAAAAAGGCTCATGGTCTTCGGTGATTCTGCTCTTGTCATAAACCAGGTGAACAAGGACTGAGACTGTACCAGCGAACGAATAGATGCTTACTATGCATAGATCAGAAAGCTAGAGAACAAATTTTATGGTCTCGAGTTCCATCACGTGGTCCGTGCTGACAATGAGGCAGCTAATAAGCTGTCAAAGCTAGGATCAACCCGGGCAACAATTCCTCATGGAGATTTTGTTCATGACCTTGTCAAGCCATCCATCGAGGAACAAGAGAAGTCCGTGGCCGAACAGCCATTTACAGACTAGCTGGTCGCTACGATTCCGACCATCGCCACAGACTGGAGAGAACAGTTCATCAAGTATCTTACCTCTGCAGAGGTTCCTCAGGATAAAACCGAGATGGAACGCCTCATATGTCATAGCAAGCATTATGTGCTGGTTGAGGGGAACCTTATGCGCAAAAATACGAAGGAGGAATTATTGAAAAAATGCATGTCCTAGGATTACGGATTGAAGATTTTGGAAGAGATCTATGCTGGCACTTGTGGCAACCATGCCGCTTTTCGCACACTAGTCGGTAAGGCTTTCTGAGCAGGTTTTTATTGGCCTTCAACTGTCGCCGATGCCGAGAAGCGGGTCCGTCATTGTGAGAGGTGCCAGTTCTTCGCCAAGCAGACTCACGTTCTAGCCCACGAACTCCAGACCATTCTAGCATCCTGGCCTTTTGCATGCTAGGGACTAGATATGATCGAGCCTTTCAAGCCAGCTTCGGGAGGTTACCGTTGGGTTTATGTCATGATGGACAAATTCTCCAAGTGGATTGAGTACAAGCCCTTAGTTTCGGGGACTATGAAGAAGACAACCGAGTTGCTCGATGAAATTATCCACCTCTTTGGCCTGCCTAACAGCATCATTACCAACCTGGGTCCACGTTCACCGGCAACAATTTATGGAACTTCTGCGATGACAGAGGCATAGTAGTTAAGTACGTTTTGGTGGCGCACCCAAGGGCTAACGGGCAGGCTGAGCGAGCAAACGGTATGATCCTTGATACTCTGAAGAAAAGGTTGTACAGGGCAAATGATAAGCATCCTGAGAGATGGTTGAAGGAGCTGCCGACCGTGGTCTGGGGACTGAGGACCCAGCCCAGTCGCAATACCAGCGTCTCCCTGTACTTCATGGTCTTCGGCTCTGAGGCTGTGTTGCCAGCTGACATTGCTTCCCAGTCACCACGGGTCGAGAACCATGATGAGAAGAGGTCGCTCGAGGCCAGAGAGCTCGAGGTTAATTACGCCAAGGAACACCATTGACACCTGCATGCGCATGGCAAAATATCTAGAAGACTTGCGTACGTACTATAACCGCAATGTCAAGGACAAATTTTTCGTGGTCAGTGATTTGGTTCTACGAAGGAAGCAGAAGACAGAAGGATTGCATAAGTTAGCATCACATTGGGAGGGCCCTTATATGGTCAAGCAGGTCACTCGGCCTACTTCTTATAGGCTGTGTGATCTCGACGGAGTCGACGTCCGGAATTCGTGGCGCATCGATCACCTTAGGCGCTTCTACGCCTAATCCGCTACTAAGAAAGATATGTACTCTTTTTGTACCTCAAGTATTCAACAAATGTTTCATCCTATTTTTGTGACCATCTCTTATCTGCATCTGATCTCCATTCAGTTACGTCATTGGATCATGAGAGTAATTTTGTGTGATTTCGTATTCTTTATGAACCAGGTAGCAGATTGCATCTCGTCGAGTAAGCTACCTACGTGGTCCATCGGTCCACGTGTCCACGGTTCATCCCTGCGACGACCACGAAGCATTCGGTGCATCGGCGACCAAAAGCAAGCTGAGAGATATTTACTGGTAGTAAGTTAATATAGTCGCAATAATGTATGAACCGATACTCCTGTCCAAGGAAAGGTATCTACATAATGTCAAAAAATAAAGAATGTAACTCTTATCTTTTTCTATTTGATTATTAAGAGTTCTATTTAGAGTACTCAGGATCTGAGGAATTTATTTAGATTATGATTCCTACTCTATATTGGTCTAGACACGAGCTATTCTAACTCGTATGAGTACGTGATATATATATAAAAGTCCGGACAAAAGAATCTCTCCATCGTCTAGTAGTTAAAGGGAGACGACCAAACAAATGGATGGACGAAAAAAAGAGCCTGAAATTTTGGCTCTTTATTATTAGGTAGGTATAGATATAGATATAGATTATTATTAGGTATAGATAAGTACATCTCACTATGACTTCTGTTTTTTTCTCACAAACGTTAAAAACAAATAATAAATATAATGTTATGGGTCTTTAAACAGTTATAAAAAAACAAAGATTCTCATTGATGTAAGTCATTAGAAACAAAACTTATCCATATTATAAAATTTAGATTACCTGTTGATCCAACTAATCAAACGGTTAAATAGTACTAACATCTGATAGTTTTTTCTCCCGTCAAAATGCACAACCATCTATAATATCAAACAACGGAAATTTCTTCCTCCAGATTTTGGTCCATCACACACTCTTTGCTTGTTTATGTGTCCCTTCACTTTTCGTAGCATAAGAGCTTTAGCCGGGTTTGTTAAGAATAGTAGTAGTATGTGATGAATTAGAAATTAGAGACTTGATTACATTAGTGTCCCGTGACATAAACTCATCAACTGTACTAATGCGAGTTAGATAGCAAATGTCCCAACTACGATACAAGTCTGATTTCAAATATATTAGAACATATGATATATGATATAAATCCCGTTGCAACGCACGGGCATGTTTGCCAGTACATACTCATTTGTCAAAAAAGCATGTAGATATACTAAGCATACTTCCGTGTATCTACATATACATATACTCATTTGTCAGAAAGGTATGTACATATATACTCTTCTCAAATAAGTATGTATATATACACTCCCATTCAAAAAGTATGTGTATATACTTCCATAGAGTATGAAGTATATTAATTTTTTAGACTATATATGCCTAGCTATGGTATACGTACATACTCAAAGCATACTAGTTTTGTATTAAAGTACACAAGTATACACTCCTTCCATTGGTATATGGACATACTCTAATAAAAAAAGTATGAATGCATAGAGTATGAAGTATATTAATTTTTTAAAACTATATATGCATAGCTATAGTATACGTACATACTCAAAGCATACTAGTTTTGTATTAAAGTACACAAGCATACACTCCTTCCATTGGTATATGGACATACTCTAATAAAAAAAAGGTATATGGACATACTCTAATAAAAAAGTATGAACGCATACTACCGTACAGCATATACATGGACATACTCCCTAGCATGTATGAACGCAAGTATGATTTTTCGATCTACACAGACCTAGAGCCGCGAGTATGAATACGTACTATAATGTGCAAACGTGCCTCATATAACAAACCCAGCGTCAAATCTGATCCATTCCGGTTTTCACGGCAGTTATTTAGTCTTCAGGTTTTTTTTCACGTATATACGTCCAGAAAAGTATCTAAAGTCTAAACGGGTCACGTTTCCTAAGCCCATTAGCCACCGTCTAACTTGCCAGAGCCTCGATGGTGTGTGTACTCTCGGCGGGAGTAACTACTCCTGGGAGTATAAAAAATACACTCTATAGGATTTCCAACAGGGATAAGCACGCGGAACCTTCGCCCGAGCGATGTCCTTGGGCGAAGGTTGATGACTGAAGTGAGGTGTGAGAGAGCACAAGCGGGCCCCAAAGGGGACTAGGGTTTTATTAATTTATTCACCAACCTCCCCTTTTACATAATTCCAATCCCTCTTTTATAGGGCAACGCCTGCTATGACTACTCTGTACAATTCTACCCTTTGTCGGTTGTAGTACATTCTCAGAATATTCCTACGCCGGTACAAACCGCTAGGGGCGATTCGGGTGTCTTCTTCTTCAACCGCTTTTACTTTCTGGGCCACCTTCGACGGCCCATCATCGGCCCATGGCCCAACGCCGCCGCCGGCTTGTGGCTGTCCTGGATGCGGGGCCTTCGACAGGGTGCCTCCGCCGGGGCCTTCACTATCGCCGACCAGGCCTAGGCCTTCGCTCGCGCCGCAGGAGCCTTCGCCTTCGGCGGCATTCAACGTAGCCTTCGCCTTCGGCGGCATTCAACGTAGCCTTCGCCTCCGCCGACCGCGCCACAGGGGTCGAGGCCCTGCCCGCGCCGCTGCCGCTTCTCCCGGACCTTTGCCTCCGCTGCACTCTAATGCCTCCACTGTGACCTCTGGCCTTCGCCCTGATTAGTTAGCCGAGCGGAGGCAACTGTCTCTTTCTTTTTATTCTTCCTGCATGTAGTTCATAAAAACTCATCAACTGTTAGTTCTTCAAACTCCGACCTCCGCGGCTCATAACCGTGTCCCAACAGTTCCCTCCTTGAGGGCATGGTCTGATGCTGGCGGGCCTTGCCCTCAAAACCTGGTCTCCAGGTTCTAAGGCGCGGAAGCTCCTGAGTATGCGGAGGCTTCCCCCCTTTCCCCCCTAGGTCGCCCGGATCAGACTGTTGCATTGGTGACGTGTCGCTTTTTGATTCGCTGCGGTGGCTTGGGAACCGACGTGTTTTTGATCTGATGTGACCGTTGGCCCTGGAAGGTGAAGGGGCGGGGCGGGGGCTATATAAGGGGGTGGTAGGTGGAGGTCCCCTCCATCCTTGTCACAGCTCTCGCTTTCACTATTTTTTGGATGCAACAGGCACATGAGCTATCGCAACAAAGATTAAGTTTTAGGCAACGTTATTTCATCGTGGCCACAAGCAGGCATAATCGCAACCAACTAAATATTCGTGGCAACAAACAAACATCTATCGCAACACTAAATCGATATTATCGCAATGCATAATTAGTTGTGGCAAAAGGTACCCAAAAAGGCAACCACCTTTTTCACCGTGGCATTAACACCAACCTGTTGCAACGAATGTTTCAACAGATGCAACCCACCTTTTTGGTGGCCATAAGATTCAGATATTGCAACCCATTAAAACGTTGGTTGCTATAAAACCAAATATTGCAACCAAATACGTGGTGTTGCAAAAAAAATGGTGCTCTAAGGGTCAATTCCTAGTAGTGTGCTGTTGCTTTCTGTGTTCTCCCTTAGCGTTTAGGGGTCGCTTGGCCTGTGCTTGCCTTTGCATTAGTTTGCTGCCTCTAGGTCTTGGAAGTGGCTCTGCCTGCTAGTCCACCTTCGCACCGGGCTACTTTCTTTGGTCCTTATCGCCATCTTCTTGGCGTTCGGGCGAGTGGGTGGTTTGGGTGGTTCGAGGAGTGCATGTTTGCTAGTGCAGAGGCGTAGGATCTTGAGGAAGACCTCGCTGGTGTCGAGGCCTCCGTTGGTGATCTAATCGGAGTTGAAGAGGTGGGTGTGATGGTTGGGAAGACGTGGGATTTTGGACCTTCGTTGATGACCAAGAAGATGATCGCCAAGCTTGAGAAGGACGGGATGCTCCCTACAGGCCGAGCTAAGCCTTCGCAGGGCGAAACTGTGCCTTCGCCTAGTAAGGAGTAAGGACTATGCCATTGTCTTCAAGGATTATTTTTCATGCGGCCTCCGTCTACCTTCCGTCAAGTTCCTTTGCCAAGTGCTTGAGGAGTTTGAACTTCATATTCATCATTTGACCCCGAGTGGATTCCTCGCTTTGAATAAATTTTGCTAGGCCTACGAGTCCTACGACGCTATGCCTGATTTGGATACTTTTTGCGTGTACTATGAACTTCAGCGTTAGCTAAAGAAGGTTGGTGAAGATGAGCTTGTAGCTCAATATGACAGCTTGTAGGATCCTTGGAGTGCCTAAAGGGGGGGTGAATATGCCTATAAAAATTTAGCTCAAACAAATGTCAGATTTGACCACGGCACTGCCGCACTACGACACTGCCGCTGCCGCACCAGAGAGCGGCACTGCCGCACCTACAGAAAAGATCAGCTCATAGTTCAAAAACTACCCAACGAAATTTAGATCGAATAATTTTCTTAGCTTCCTGCAGGGTAGTAGATCACAGATCGACAGAAGAAAGTGGTAGGAACACTACACACAAGTAGATCGGGTCAAACCCTAGAAATCACAACCCCAACAAGTGAAGCAACACAAACACAAGTGACACAATGATTTATCCCATGGTTCAGCTCGCCACCAAGGCTTGTCTAAGTCCACATTGTTGAGGTTTGCCACTAAGGCTTGGGCTTTCTAACTCAACCTCGTTCTCAAGTCAAGGGACTCAACTCTTGAGATGAGGGGTGATTCTACTCACTGTAAGAGATGGTTACAAAGCTCTCGGGACTGCCACAAGCTTGTCAAGCTCACCGGGCAATGCTCTAGCCGGCTAGGAGCAAAACTCTAATAGTAACAAACACAACCGCCAGCAAAAATGTGAACCAAATGCTCTAAGACTTTGGGAATCTATGGATCTCCTCTATAATCAAGTTTTAGAGCCTTTTCTCTCAAGTTTTGATGGTGAAATCACAAGGAATGCTTGGAAGCTTGAAGAGCACTAATAGAGGAGAGAGAGATGAGCACTTGCTGTGTTCTGTCGAAAATGAACCATTTGGGAAGAAGGAGAGACGTTGGAGGAGGTAGGGAAAAAGTATAAATACCCCCCTGCTTTCTAACGGTCACTTAAGTGCGGTAGTGCCGCCCTTAGTGCGGCAGTGCCGGGGTGCGACACTGCCTCTCTCTAGGTGCGGCATTGCCGCACCCACCAAGATAGCAAAAGGCGGGAATGGTTGAGCTAACTGTCTTGGCAGAGGTATGAGGAAGTTTTGAGTAAAGTTTGAGCACTTGGTTAGACAATTTTAACCAGATGTTGTGTCCCCCTTGATAGTACGGTTTTCCTATACTCAAATTCAAAACATAAAGGAATTTAAACCTTCTTTGAGAGTGTTGCCATCCGTGAAAGTAATTGGGGGTCCTCCTTTTTGTATGACATCCTCTTAAATGAATTCCCTGCTTGCCATCTTAGCAAAGCTCATTAGTCCTCTAATTAGGTGGTCATCAATGCCAAAACCCATAATAGGGCTTGATTGCACTTACAATCTTCCCCTTTTTGGTGATTGATGATAACCCAATTAGAGCTTACACAAGATATGAAATAAGGAACTGAGCTTTTCGAGACATGGGTGTAGGGCCTCCCCCTAAATATATGAATAGAGAATTGAATTCTCAAAATGGCATTAAAGGCTAAGATTCACATTTTAGACAAGTGAAAAAGGGGCTCCCCCTACATCCATGCCTCCTGTGGGGTGCTGCATAGACTGTCAAGAATAAATATTCGTGATGCATATGACAGAGTATTCATAACAAATACCTGTTGTTGCAGCTGAGTGCGGCACTGCCACACCTGGCTATGACAGCAAGTCAGGCTCAGCCACCACACATATATATTAAGCAAAAAAAAGATAAGCAACCTAACACAAATAGATAACATCTGAACCACACAAGTGATACATGCCCATATCTGATGCACAGAGTCATAAAAGTAGCATCATTACACAAAATAGAGTTTTGAGCAACTCTCAAACTCACAACCTAGCGAAGACTAACACTCATCGGATAGGGCATGGAACTCCTGCAGCGCTACTCAAAAAGTTGTTGACCCCTCTAATTTTCTCTCCCTTTGGCAACAAGCACCAAAAAGCGAGAAAAGAAGAAGAAAGTCAACAAACTCACTCCTCCTTGATATCGTCCCAGTCAATGTCGTCGCCTCCACCAGCTCTACTAGTACCAGCAGCCGTGCTAGTACCCGCAGCAATCCCCACACCACCGTCGTCGTTGTCGTCAAAGTCGATGCGAGCATGTCTGTTGACATTTACTACTGCTATTACTAAACTAACAAATCCAGTAAATGCATGGTAATGATTAACATGTCTTTAGCACACTAGTCACCTATCACATACCTACACTCCTAAGCTTGAACTAAGTTGTCATCCCAAGTTTTATAGCTAGAAATGTATATTGGTACTATATAAGGGAATCTATCATTTTATGTGACTAGGCAGAAATAATAAGAATGAATATATGAATAAAACTGGTTCTGCAAGTGGACAGATAATTATACCATTGTAACATTTTACCTAGAGTATTACCAGGTTGTCGATTTATATTTATACCACTGGGAAGGTCTAGCTAAACAGGAAATCTATAGTATTGATAACTTTCTATATATATGATGAATGAGAGATAAAACCAATATCATACACTCTACTCATAACAGGGATAAGTCACATGATAAAGATATATATGATAAGTAATGATCAGTCATCATAATAATAAGATAATAGATTCACTCAGAGCAGTGTAGCTACTACAATAACGTCATAAGGCCCGAATATTAGAGAGATAATTCCTAATGTAGTTCTTTAATCACAAGTCAATGAATATTCTAATTAGTGCAACTACATCTAACAATCATTGTTAACATTACTACTATGTCATTATCCACACATAAAGAGCATCAACTAGAGAGGCTTTTAAGATGCAACCGTCACCTCCGACGCGACCGCGCTCTACATAACCTATGCGCAGGGGATGGACTACAGAGGACTCAACGAAGCTATAATAGTCACCTTCGCGATCTACCACACGTCTCGAAACATCAGAGAGCACTCGCAGATATGCAATATATCTAAGCACCACGCCTACGTAATGCCTACATAATAGTCTACAGCGGTACCTTGACGGTGAGATGATGGTGGTCGTATATTATATGTATAATATACTATTGGCCATGTTTCTTTGCGAGACCTTTTTAATCTTTTTTTTTCGATCAGATTGGTGGGGGGACTTATTTGAAGGAAGGTGAAAAATTCACATTTACAATGGGTTTTGCCTGACATACCGAGGCAAAGGTACAGGAGAGGGAGAGGAGAAGCATAGAGATATTTACAAATCAGAGATGGAGCCCTGGATGTAACCTGCCCAGTAGCTCACTAGCCCCTTGTTGCGCTTGAATGTGCATGCCGAGATGCAGAGGTCTCTATGGATGTCGTGAAGGACTTCAGTTGCCTTGCTGTGTTGTCTTTTGAGTCGAAGATGAGCGTGTTCCTGGATTTCCAAATGTGCCGGAGGATCACAAGCACCATGTCCAAGCGAACTGAGGTAGGGAGGTTCATGCCGGCACCGATCAGGGATGTATGGCTGCTTCTTGTCTCCGACCGTGAGGTGATCCAGAGAGAGTCCCAAACTTGTCGAGCTATGAAGATGTGGTCGTTTGTTTCGAGGGTCTTGCAGCGTGCTGGGCAAAGGGATTCATCCATCGTCCTGATGTTCTTCAAGAACATGTTAGCCCAGGAGTTGGTTCTCTCAACATCTAGCAGCGAGCCAAAGAACTTGAGTTTCCCAGGTAGGTTGTCCAGATGAGCTTGGGCCATTGGAGAACTGGATCCTGCTGGGCATCAAGGGCAAGGTAGGCGCCTCTGCTCGTGAAGAGGGGCGAGATGGGAAGGTTCAGGCATCTAACATCAGGAGAATTAGTGAGGTTGACATGCATCAGAGCATAGAGAAGCCCACCCAATTCATCAGAAGCTTGGTGGGTTTGACATGATTGAAAAAGAGTTAACACACCGGTAGCAAGGGAGTCGGACACAGAGGCAAGCGGCCTGTGGGAGAAGAGGGCTGGGAACAAGGAGGCGAAGTTTGAAGAACCGAGCCAGGTGTCCAACCAGAAAGAAGTCAAGTTCCCATTGCCGACGACCACATTGATGATGCGCCAAAGCCGTCGGAGCTCTTCATGAATAATATGATCATGGAAGGAGATCGGTTTGCCATCATAGAGGTCAGATGTGGAGTGACGCATGAGCCACGACTTCCAGGGAAGAGTGTCCGGGGCCAATAAACTTGTGGACCAGCTCCATGAGGAGACAGTGGCTTTGGTCCTCGATGTTCCTGACGCCGAGGACTCCAGCCGCTTTGGAGAGGCACACGTCCCAAGCAACTAGCATTGGGAGCCATGGCACTTGTCGTTCCTAGTCCAGAAGAAAGCATGTCCTGATAGTCTTAGGGAGGAAGAGGGCAAAGCATGTAATGTATGGAGAGGCTGCCCAGAACAACGTCTGAGGAGCCGCCCGAACTAAGGAGCTTGGCCTTGCAGCCGACAAGGTAGAAAACCAAGGAGGCGATTACTTGAAATAAGTAGAAAATGTGGATTTTTTAAGGCCGTAGCAATGCACAAGCTAGGACTTCTAGTTTTTTTTATAAAGAGAGAATTGATACTGTATTGTATTTTCTATTAAAAAAACATGGTTATAGCTATGGCAAGATAATAATATAACCCTGGGCGCGGCTCTAGGCAGGGCCTCGGCTTGGGCCAAGCGGAAGAGGGGCGAGCTGGGCCACGGGAACGAGAGGGAGGCGAGCTGGGCTGCGGCTTTGCTGGGCCAGAGGGCGCGAGGCAGGCCGGCGGGCGGAGGTAGGCCGAGGCCCAAGTGGTGGCTAGGCTGCGGGGTAAGGAGGGCGCGACCTGGGCTGCATGCTACTGGGCCAGCCAGGAGAGGAGAAGGGATTGGGTTGGGCTGGTGGAGAAGTGAAAAAAAGAAAATGATATTGGGTTCTCCTTTTGTGATTTGTCAATTTGAGTCAAGGAATTCAAGAGAGATTCAAATAGGATTTGATATGAATTCAAAAAAGGGATAAGGGGAAAAAGGAAAAAGGTTTTTTTCCTTTTATGATTAAGGAATTTGAGATAGATTGAAAAAGGGATTGAAGGGAATTGCTACGGATTTGTGCTCTCTAAACTCAAAACAAATTCACGCCTGACACTCTCCTACAAACAAATCCACATGAATGCAACAATTTATTTATAAATTGACCTTTGTTTGACCTGGGTTTGACCTAGCGACTACATGATTCACACATTGCAGGAAAACTTTTAAAATGTTCGAATTTTTTGGTTTGCGCAAAAATTCAGGATGTTTACAGCCGAGATCAATACCAAGTTGTGAGGTCCGCAGGAGAAAAAGAAAAGATAGACTTCCACAGTATCGAGACGTATGGATCGGATCTGACCTGATTCTGTAGCAAGCATGGAAAATTCGCCTGCATATCACAAACAAAGGCAATCTACAGAGCCATGCATGCATACGGGAATAAATTTCCTTACTGCTAATGCACGGCTTTCATCAGCATGAGATGAGATCAACAATGATAGCTTCACCGTGTGTACCACTGAGATTCTTGGATTCCCCTGTATACCATCGCATCAAGACGTTCCAATCAACTCTGCAGCTCACCAAGCAGTCGTGCGGAGGAACGAGACCGACGTGTTGTACTGCCATGTGCCATGGCGTCACCAGCACAACCACACCGCCGTCGGCGTTCCGCTCCAGCAGGTCGCCCAGCATGACGGCCGGCCGACCGGCGTGGTCTCCGATCGAGTGCACCGACCACCCGGCCACGTACACGATCCGGCTGCCATGTTCTCTTGCGAAGAGAACTAGCAATTGGCCCGCGCAAATAGCGCGGGTAGCTAGCCATTTTTTTGTATGTTATTTTAAAATAAATAGATATAAATATTTATGTTTAGTCGTGTTATTTAGCAAATTAAGAAACCAATATGGTTTCTTATGCACTTTCCCACTATGAATATGCATTTAGGTGTGCTTTTTTCTCTTGAACATGAAACTGTGATATAGAAATACTACAATAGCATTTACCCACTCCGTTACTCTGTTTGTTGTTGGATTGAAATCTGGAGTCAGGCCCTGCACAAGCGCTCAAGATACTAGTCGTCCATATGTAGGATGAAAAGTAAACTAGAGCAACAAGATTTCGGTCTTTTGTAGCCTAATTTAATAGGCATGAATGTTACGCTTAGCACATGCTTACTTCTTGCTCAAATATAGTGTTTGTTTGGGCAGTTAGTGCAGCAAACTAAACCTAAAAGCAATTAAAACTATGCGTCATACCAACCGTGATTTTAGAAATTTAGTGTCTCAGTCAATTACCTTCCCACCTGTTGAATATCAACTATAGTTGCAAGTGCAAGGGGTTTGTCATTACCTACAATTACCATTTGGCTAAAACTGTGTTTACCTTTATTTCACTTGTTGATTTTATTCCTGTCTGTTTGCTACAATTGCGAGGTTTTAGAAGGCTCTTTTCAACTAGGAAATCAAAGACCCACATGGGAGGCGTAAGTTGAGAGGAAGATGTCGTCGTCTCCTTTTTACCGGATTGGGCGGGCATGCATGATACCATTGATATATAGCTTGTAGAAAGTCAGGGCGCCTTTAATTAGGATACCACTGAAGGAGTTAAACGTGATATCATGCTGTGTTTTTACTAACAACAACTTATCAATATTATGTTTCAATTCCTGTAAAAACACGAGCGCATGCAGCCTAGCTTTAAGCCGGTTCCTTGTGGTCAAATTCTTTTCTTTTCTTTTTTTTTAAAGATGTTCAGATCACAGTTCCACGATCATGGCACGATAAAGGAAAATATGTTGCTCTAGTTATTCAAACAATGGTCTCTTCATCTCATTGATTACCTGTACTTGAGCTGACCTGTACTAATGGAACCAAAAAAAATTAACTTGCTTGGATCGCCATGGATTCCGATCCCCCAAGGCGAACCTCAGCGTGTAACGCTTATCTCTTTCTTCTTAGCAATGCCCATATATAATTGCGCTTGAATTCTACAAAAACAAGGACCTTCGTCTTTACTGTCTTTTACAGCTGAGATGAGAAATCAAAGACCGAAATAATTGAACTGAACTTGACAAAATTGCTCCACAGCATGTTGTGTTGTTGTACACGAAACTTACAAATTAATCGCGAATCATACCAGAAGGGAATCCCTACCTACCTAGTAGGATAGAAACGCATGAGGGTTAGAGGTGACGACATGCACATAGGGCATATTTGTGCCTTATCTTGCAGCTTATTCCAGCTTAAAAATAGGAAATAGGATACAAGTCTTGGTTCAGCCATGCACGAAATAGCTATTGTAAAGAGCCTAGCCCCATTATATCCAGAAAAGTACAAATACAAATAGCAGAGCCATGTGCAGTGCTCCATTGCGATCTGGTGTATGTGTGCATGCAAATGCAAATAGGATAGAAGCGCGTGAGATCCTTCCTATTCTTGGTTCACCGGCCACACACGAAATGCCTCTTTATTGAAGCACCACCCTGAAACTCTGGTGTTTTCAGTACACTAGTGTCCGTCCCCATGGCCATGGAGCGCGAGCTAGGCAACAATTAATGATTGGAGACTCATCAGTGTGTAACCAAGCTTGTTTAGGAGGAGTATCGATCAATTATATTATATATCACGGTGAGCATTGATCACCTTCATTTGGGCTTCGCGGATATATATATAAAGAGAGCACGCCCATGCAGCTTAGGCACCGCACAGCCCACACTGAAACACGCACATTCCAACGCAACGCACGGTGCAGGCCAGTCTTGTTAGCTCTCCAAGAACCAAGATGATCCACGGTGCAGGCCGGCTTCTACTTCACGGCGGAGGACCTGGAGAGCGACGAGGCTCTGTGGGAGCTGTACGGCCGATGGGCTGCTCACCACGGGGTGGTGCGCGAGCCCGGGCGCTTCCCGACCTTCAAGGCGAACGCCCACATGCTCCACGGCAAGCAGCGACACGCGGACGAGCTGATGGCCCTCAACGTCTTCGGCGACTGGTCCTTCGACGAGGTCGTGGCAACCATGTCGTGCGTGGGGAGCCCCTCTCCCACGGAGACGGAGCTGGAGTTACCCGTCATCGACCTCGACCTCCTCGTCGCCACGCAAGCGAAGTCGACTGGAGGTCTGCAAATGCTGTCACTGCTGTCAAGAACCAGGGTCTCTGCGGCAGCTGTTGGGCGTTCGCCACAGCCGCTGCCGTGGAGGGCCGTCAGGCCATCAGGAGTAAATCGGCGGGCCCAGTTCCTCCTCGACTGTACCTACCCATACGTCGACCACAAAAGCAACTGCAGCGGCGGCAGTAGGTATGCGGCACTTGCTCTGATCAAGCAGGTGGGCGGTATACCTTCCGAGTCCGAGTACCATCCATACCAGGGGTTTCGGGGCATTTGCGACACTGGCAGGTCCGCCAAAGTATCGGGCTGGTTTAGACTGCAGAGGTTCAACGCGACGAATCTGAAGCTGGCGGTGTCGCAAGGGCCGGTACTTGTTCTTATCGGGGTGGACGTCGACTTCGTTCATTGGGATCCGAGGGTCCGCGGCCCCGTCTACTATGGGGCGGGCAACACCACCCTCACCCACGCCATCTTGGTCGACGATCTGGGCGAGCATTACTGGATAGTCAAGAATTCATGGGGTACACAGTGGGGCGATCACGGCTACATCAACATCAACGCCGCGGCCAACAACGGGATCGTTAGCAAGTCGGGGGTCGCCGGCATCCTCACCCATGCCATATATGTTGAGTAGCTGTGCTGGTATGTACTGTAAGTTTTACTTATTATTGAGTGATGATTAGATTCTCTCTATGTTCGATTGTTATATAGTTTCATTGTTGGCTATGTGTTCTGTATACTTACAGTTGATCATTTTAAGCATATATACTTACAGTTGCAATATTGGTACAGTTTCAGTTTAATTCTAGTTACGTTGGTGGATAATATTGACCGTAATTAGTATCTTCTAGGTTGGAAAGCTTGGCCCTGCAAACCGAACTTCATCATCACTGTCCACTTCACTACTCTACTTTTGCATTCCTGCAACTTCTGCCACAACGAACCCATGCCAATCTTATATGGCCAAGCATTCCCTGAGAATTGTTACAATTTGATGTAAACGCACACATGCTAGTTACAGTTTTAGAAAAATATTATAACTCAATGCATCTAATCTAACGGCACTATAAATAATTGTATATAAGTTTTCTACAAGTGGCTTTACTTTTGTTGATTACCTCCTTGGTTGAAAATGCAGGTGCTACTGGAATTTGGAGACCAAGGAGTGCCCCCCGTGAAAATAAATAAATAAATAAGAAAGCTTCTGTGAGCAGTGATTCTCTAAAAATCAAGCTGTCCTGAGAATCTGCTAGCTGGAGAAATAAATGTGTTTGGCAACTTGATTTTCTTTTGGTGTGTGATTGTCTGTGCTAACTGCTAAGGGAACAATGACATGTATGTCCTCGAAGCTTGATAACTTATCTGCACCAATGTTTAATATTACAAGATGACATTTCTTTTAAACATCGTATCTGAACATGTACACAGGCTGAAACGAATTGATTCAACATTGAACTGAGCGAAAACATCGCAAAATAATGCTTAGCAAGAAATCTCATACTGTGTACATGTCATCAATTATGACTTCAGAGGGCAAAACAAAAACCCTCGAGGAAATAGGAGAAAAAATCATCGGAAAGTGACGCACAGCTACAGACAACCTTCTCCCTCTTGCTTCTACCTGGCCCATGTCGTCATAAAAAAAAATCCCTTTTTGTTGGGCTGGATTCAGAATTAGAGCCATAATGCACCCCAGAACCCCACTTAGAATAATCACTCGCTGTTTTATGAATGTTTTCTTTATGTCTGTCTAACTTCCCATACTTCTTAAGAAGCTCATCATGGTCCTGAATAAGTAAGGTTTCATATTCTTGGAACGCATCTGGCCCGAGTGGAGAATCGACATATGCTGAATGTCCAACCTGCATTAAATTTCCCAAATGATTCAAGGTCCTTGCTAAAAAAGAGGCAGTATATCGATATAGTTTCAAGAATGCTTTCAAAAACAAGATGAATAGCAATAGCACGATAAACAGTTATTTAGCATTTTTCCCAGTGATGCTGAAGTTATTGCGGATTACAAAGAAACTATATTCCTCAAGCATATTCATTCAGTAAACAGTGAATCAGATATAGCCATATAGGGCATGTTTGGTTCGTGCCTAACCTTACCACACCTAACGTTAGGCAAACAGAAAGTGTGGCGAACAAAATCCACTGGGAACATGCAAGTTGCTGCAAGACTACTGAGAAGATAAAATGATCCAGTTAAGATACAAATGCTGCCTACAAAATTTAATTGAAACTGGCAAGAATATTTCTGCTTTTCAAAAGAGAAGCAAAAGCTCTTAAAGGCATCCAAATATACTATAGGGAAATATGTATGAAGAGAACTCACCAAAGAAAATAATTTCATGGCAGGATTCAGGTACTTCAAAAGCAATCTAGACCACACCCCCTTTCAAAAAAAAAAAATCTAGACTACACACATCATATCCTTTCAGGGATTAAGCACCTCTGAAATAGCTGTCAGTACAGTACAATGTGAAACGGTTCCATGGTTGCTCAGACATCGCAAAATATACCGATGTGCATCACTGAGAAGGCGTCATGTCAGCACTATGATCTTCCTTGTTGGATTAGAAAAACTTGATTGCCAGTCAGCTGCCTGAAATACACAGGGTACAACAGGTGATCAGGTAAAGAGCAAAGCACAAACATCTACCTTATTTCATTTTTTATTGCAGCAAAAGCACAGGAAGCCTGGTTATTATTATGCATAAAAGTGGAGAATGAATTTGCAGGCAGAATTTAACAGGAAGGTATTAAACTTGGGGCTTCTCATGCATCAGAAGTACTGAAACAAACAAATATGTGGATTAAGGCCAACATACAGCAGATAAAAACAAGTTAAAGAAAACACAGCATAAGTCATATATCTGTAATAACGTATAATTCAAGAAACTTTACGATGCATTATTGTCTATGAACTTAACATGGAGGAAATATTTTCAATGCCATCTTAGGTGTCATATTTAGACAGATTTCCCCCTTAATATCTGTCATGCATTAAAATCCTTGGAGTTCAGGCATAGAGCAGGAAAATGAACAAATCAAGCATATCTTTCAAGTGTCATGCTGTAGGACATTCATTAACCATGCATACAACAAACAAAGCTAAAAAAAGTGTTGCATTGTCATATTTTACCATAGATATTATCTGCTTTCTGCTTTTAAAGATGACTCTAAAGCGGCTACTGTTAAAGATGTTCCATGACAGTGTCAAGGTCAAGTTTACCAAGTGAACTAGAAACCTATAGATCTTTAACATTTGCGCTTACAACATGCATTTACTTGCTTGAGGGGTCTGACGCCCAAACATGTTGAGCTTTCATTGCAAATGAACTTTCAAGAATATTGCAAATGAACTTTCATTGCAATCTACAATATTGATACTCCTTAGTTTGTTGTAGCAAGGTGTTGCAGGAATCTCACAGCATCGAGAGGGGACGCATTCTCCAAGCTGCACACAGCACGAGCACCGAGTTCGGGAAGAAGGGGGAAGCCTCCTATGAACTGAAACGCCTCCAAGGTGCCCGCATCAATATACACTATTGAATCTGCAATCTCAAAAGAATTTTTCCTATGCAACTAAGTTATGTAAGAGGGTTTATAATCTTGATTCTCATTTTTCATTCTCAAAAGTTGTGTTGTTTTTTTTCACCTGAAGGATCTTGTGTTTGCAGGGTCTTTGGAGTTTGGACAGGAAATACAATAACCTCCCCAAACAGTAATAATTCTACATTGTGGGAGTGCTCCTTCCCTGTATCGATGCAAATTTGATTAGTGCGCATGGTGTATGCTTCTGTTGTTTAGGAGTAATTTTTCCTCGATGCATAATTGTGTGCGTAGTGCGTACACAGTATGAGATTTCTTGCTAAGCATTATTTTGCGATGTTTTCGTTCAGTTCAATGTTGAATCAATTCGTTTCAGCCAGTGTACATGTTCAGATACGATTTTTAAAAGAAATGTCATCTTGTAATATTAAACATTGGTGCAGATAAGTTATCAAGCTTCAAGGACATACATGGCATTGTACAGACAATCACACACCAAAAGAAAATCAAGTTGCCAAACTCATTTATTTCTCCAGCTAGCAGTTTCTCAGGACAGCTTGATTCTCAGGACAGCTAGCAGTTTCTTATTATTTATTTATTTTCACGTTGGGCACTCCGTGGTCTCCAAATTCCAGTAGCATCTGCATTTGCAACTAAGGAGGTAATCAACAAAACTAAACCCACTTGTACAAAACTTATATACAATTATTTATAGTGCCATTAGATGCGAGTTATAATATTTTCTAAAACTGTAACTAGCATGTGTGCGTGCGTTTACATCAAATTGTAACAAATCTGAATTCAATTCTCAGGGAATGCTTGGCCATATCAGATTGGCATGGGTTCGTTGTGGCAGGAGTTGCAGGAATGCAAAAGTATAGTAAAGTGGACAAAATGAGGACAGTCATGATGAACTTTGGTTTGCAGGGCCAAGCTTTCCAACCTAGATACTAATTACGGTGAACATTATCCACCAACTACAATTAAATTGAAACTGCACCAATATTGCAACTGTAAGTATGCTTAAAATGATCAACTGTAAGTATACAGAACACATAGCCAACAATGAAACTAACAGAAACACACACTCGATCTCTTCCCTTCCCCAAAATCGATCCTTGCTCGAGAACATAGAGAAAATAAGAGAGAAGAATCTAATCACACAAGTAATAAGTAAAACTTACCAGCACAGCTACTGAACATCAACATATATGGCATCGGCGAGGATGCCGGCGACCCCCGACTGGCCAACAGCAGCCGATTTTGTCTTGATGGCATGACGGCCCTCCACGTCCACCGCAGCAGTCGACTTCGTTGGGGTGGCGGCGAGGAGGTCGAGGTCGACGACGGGCAACTCCTCCAGCTCCGGGGGAGAGGGGCTCCCCAGTGTTGCCATGACCTCGTCGAAGGACCAGTCGCCGAAGACGTTGAGGGCCATCAGCTCGCCCGCGTGTCGCTGCTTGCCGTGGAGCATGTGGGCGTTCGCCTTGAAGGTCGCGAAGCGGCCGGGCTTGCGCACCACCCCGTGGTGAGCAGCCCATCGGCCGTACAGCTCCCACAGAGCCTCGTCGCTCTCCAGGTCCTCCGCCGTGAAGTAGAAGCCGGCCTGCACCGTGGCCACCAGGGCCACGAGCACGAGCAGAGCGACGGCGGCTTTCATCTTGGAGAGCTAACAAGGGCCGGCGGCGATCCAGACGAAGGGGAGGGAGGAAAAATAAATTTCTAGGGTTTCTACTGCTGTGTCTTAGGCTGGGCCGAAAATTTAAATTGGGCCAAATTATTTTGCCGGGTACCATTTTTTCTCGGAAAAAGTCCACTTTTTCTCCATAACTTTTACGAAAGTGTGTTCGTTTCGAGCTGAAGAAAGTACTGGTAGTTGGGGTTTCATTATCAGAGATGGAGATGTTGTGATGACGAGCAGAGAGAGACTGAATTTTGTGCTCAGTGCATTCCAAGCCGAGCTGATAGCTTGTATGCAGGGCGTCCAAGCAGCACTAAACTTGGGTATTGGCAGACTTATTCTAGAGACTGATGCTCTGATGATCAAGCAAGCAATGTCTTCAGATGAGTTTGATGCGATGGCTGAAGGTTTTCTGTTGGAGGAGTTAAAGTCCTTAGTTCAGGTAAATTTCTTAGAGTTTGAGTGTAAATTTCTAAGTAGAGTTGGCAATAGGGCTGCTCATGCTTTGGCTACCTTGGGGTATGTATGCGTTGAAGGGGAAGAACTGATCACAAGTTCTATCCCTGATGACGTCCATGTAATCGTTTCTGACGATTTGTCAGACCAGTAATGAAAATACCAAGTGTCAAAAAAAACTTTAAAACCGAACAAACCACCTCCTCATGCATTTTACCTCCCTGGAGCGGTTTTGAAGGCGGTTTTATCTTTATATTTTTTATTTATTTCGGCTAAATCTTTGAGAAATCATAGTAAATCATAGAAAAATCATAAAATAGAAAATATAATTTTGTTGGACTCCACATGAGTACATCTACACAGTGAATATATAATATGGTATGCTTTACTACAGAGTTTTTGCTGCAGATTTAGATCTATGTTTTTCTGTAATTAATTGGAATAATTTATAATTATAGTTTCTATGATCCAATTATAGTGAAATTTTTATGGTAATCTAATTATTGTATGCTTAAACTGTAGTAAAATTTGATTTCCACCTCCAATTCTTGAGAGCTTTGGTTGTTCGTAGCAGTTTTACATGCAGTTTAAGGAACACATCCTGTGTGTTCACTGGTTTTACATGCAGTTTTACATGTTCGTAGCCAGCACGATGAACCCAGTGAGACTCAAATCTGAAGCCCCTGTAAAAGTCGAGATTAACATCTCCATATAAGAACAAGGCGTTGTGATCGGATCCCAAAGACACCAAAGCACGGAGATTAGTTCTTGGGATTAACTAGGCATACACTATATTATTTAAGAGCAAAATGCACCAAAGGCCCCTCACCTTAGGCTGGTGTGTCATTTAGCTCCATCACCTTTGAAAGTGTAGCTTTAGGTCCCTAACCTTTGCTTTGTGTGTCATTTAGGTCCATCACCTTTGAAAGTGCAGTTTCAGGTCCCTAACCTTTGCATGCAGTTCACCGACAGTCCATTTCTACTGTAGCAGTGACGTCACCTTTTTATTTTCTATAAATTTCTCCCAAATTTGTGTAATAACTTGAAAACGTCCCAAAATAAAAGTTATTCCAAATTTTATGCTCTACAACTTTGCTTTTTAAACTATTTTCAGATTCTATCTAGTTTTTGAAATTTTGAATTGGGACTAAACTGGTCATTTGATTTGAGGTTTGCATTTCAAATTTTTTATTTAACAACTTCAAAATATCCAAATATAAAAGTTTCTCAAAATAATGAGATATACAACTGTCATTTAAGAGTTATCACCAAATTCTTAATTGGAACAACTTTTGTGTTAAAAGATTTTTGAAGTTTCTAAACAAAATCTTGTGCAAAACCCTAAATTTGAATGTAAAGTTTCAAATTCAAACCCTATTTTCAAAAATATTAAGAATTTGATGATGAGCCTTAAATGACAGTTGTAGATCTCATTATTTTGAGAAACTTTTATATTTAGAGATTTTGAAGTTGTTAAATAAAAAGTTGAATTGCAAACCTCAATTCAAATCACCAGTTTAGCCCCAATTCAAAATTTCAAAAAATAGATAGAATCTGAAAATGGTTTAAAAAGCAAAGTTGTAGAGTATAAAATTTAGAATAACTTTTATTTTGGGATCTTTTCAAGTTATTACACAAACTTAGGAGAAAACAAAAAGGTGATGTCATTGCTACAGTAAAAATGGACTGCCAGTGAATTGCATGCAAAGGTTAGGGACTTGAAACTGCACTTTTAAAGGTGATGGACCTAAGTGACACACAGAGCAAAGGTTAAGGATCTAAAACTGCACTTTCAAAGATGATGGACTTAAATGACACATCGGCCAAAGGTGAGGGTTCTGTGGTGCATTTTGCTCATTATTTAAATACATACAAAAAGAAATATATTTAGAAAAATCAAAACGTCTTGTAATTTGGAGCGAGCGGGCTGAGTGAAATTTCAGAAATTTAGGGTTAAGTTCATTTTAGGACCTCCAACTATCGCAAAAATCTTGATTTCAACCCCCAACTTCAAAACCGGATAACATTGGCCCTATAACTCTTGAAAAAGTGCACTTTTCAACCTTGAGTGGTTTTCTAGGCGGTTTGTATGGCACTGTTGTGGTGCTGACGTCAGCGATAACGTCAGCACTTATTTTTAATTTACGAAATTAATATCTTTTTATTCGGAGCTCTAAATATAGCAAATAATATATCAATTTTGATCGTTTCGACAAGCTCTTTGCAATGGTGTACTCCGTTTTGTTGTTTGAGATAGTTTTATTTCATAAAAAATTAAATATTTTTATAAAACAAGTGAGAACGGGACCAATATGGAGGATAAAACTTTGATTTTTATGTACTAGTTTTATAGAAATATTTAATTTTGACAGTCGACGAGCAGCTCGAGCAGTTTTATCAGGAATTTACCCTTCTACCGAGCAGCCATGCATCATCGCCCACGTCACTCTTTTCATCACTGCTTGTCGTAACAAGGATGGTGTAAATGCGTTTTTATTCTATTTCTCCAACCATTCCTGGTGCAGTGTACGTACGTAATAATGCTTCTGCTGATAATAATAGTATTTCTCTGACCTTTATTTGCCTCACCTGAAAGCCCTAGTTTAGTTTTGTCAATTGATGAAACCCATTGTACTAAGGCCTTGTTTACCTTCAAAATTCCAAATTTTTACTTTTCGTTCCATCACATCAAATCTTTGGATACATACATTGAGCATTAAATATAGATAAAAAATAACTGATTGTACAGTTTGGTTGTAAATCACGAGATAAATGGTGGAGCTAGAAGATGGTGTCCATGGAGGAGAAGATGGACATGTGGTGATGATCAAGCTCTAGCTCAGAAAAGAAGGAGAAAAAACAAAATTATATAGACTCAAGGCATAGTTATAAAATAGGATATTTGTTTTGCCAGTCAAGATGCAATAGAGAGCGTGATCGGATTTAGGATAGATAACCATACTTTGAAGAGATGAAATCTTTAATCGCAATGGTTATCTAAGTGTGAGTTTATTTGCATATGCATTGCGCTTAGTAACGTGGTGAGATGCAAAAGAAATGTATTTTAAAATGATTGAAAAATGCTAACTCACTCACTTTATTTGTTGGAACACATGGTGAAGTTTAGCACATTTGAAAAGGCCTTAAAAATGGAGTTTAGTGGGCTATTTTTGGATATCCAAGAGTATTTCCTGCCGGCCGGCCTTCTGTGTCTCGTTTGCTAATTATTGCCCGGAATATCTGATTGTCGTCTGCTTTATCGCTTTGGATTGGGCCGGCCCGTCGGCCAGTGCTGACTCCGTTTCCCGTACGTGAATAGGCCAGGGGCAGGTGTGTTGTCGATCTCTCATTTGCTGCCCAAAAATAGAGAGAGAAGGGGACCGGCTGTCCTTGCTTGCATGAGAAGGGCACCCGCAACAGGCCTCTTGGCGTGCTATACGTAGGGCCTTGTTTAGATCACCAAATTGGTGAGTGTAAAATCACTGTTCAGCACTGTAGCAATTTTGTTTTTATTTGATAATAATTATTCAAACATTGATTAATTAGGCTCAAAATATTCATCTCGCAAAGTACAACAAAACTGTGCAATTAGTTTTTAATTTTATCTACATTTAGTACTCCATGCATGTGCCAGCATTTTGATGTGATGAAGAATCTTTTTTTTACATAGTGAAATTTGGGAGTGAATTTAGTGATCTAAACAAGGCCTAGGAAAGAGAGCGGTGCCGCTAGACGTAGCGCAGGCCGATAACACGTCTTTTCACGCAAGGTGGGATCCACTCGATCATGTCTCTCTCTCCCGTTTCCTCAGCTCATCGGATGGATAAACAAATAAAATAATAATCAAAGATGAGAGCAATGCGCCAGTGCTAAAGATAAATTGTTGGAGCAGGCACCGTTTACGTTATCTGTAAGATGATCTGGCGGTGACACGTCGCACGTTAACTGCTGCGGGTGCCCTGAGCATGACTCCTGCAATACGGAATTACGGAGACTCGGGCACTCGGCGACTTTGATGGGGTCGTCGTCTTCGTCATGCAGCCGGACGCCGGGGTATTTGATTTGATCCTTCCTCTGGAGTTCCTCCTGACAAATTCTCCGTCTATACTCTGTCTGTCCTTCAACTCCTGAAAGCTAGCCTTCCTTCCCCAGGTCAGTGCTAATTCTTGGATCGGATAGTTAATCTTCCTTTTCTGCTGCTCGATCATTTTCTTTCCCAGGCATTTGCTGGTCATCAAGACATTTGATTCCAACGCATAGGGCCTGTGGATATGCTGTTCTGGATATAGGATTGGCTATCGCAACACTGCGCCTTCCCATCTACCGGCTTAGCTGCAGCTTGAACTCCTCCTACTATCTCCAGATGCAGGTGGGGAGCTTCGTCTTTGATCAGGTATGAAAGAGATTAGGCTGTTATTTTCACCGAAACCCTGCCTACCACATCTGTGGTTATAGGAGTAATACCTTGTCTTGGATGCAATTTGCTTTTATGAAATTCCATTATATATTATATTCATGGAACTTGGGTAGTTGGCTTTCATCATTAACTAGCAGGCTGGCCCATGTGTTTACAAAGATAAATTTCGGGAAACATGTACTTTGATTTTTCTATATTCAAGTTTTCAAGATGTTTAATTCAAAGATTAGTGCAGATCTTTCCAAACACGACCTGAGAGGTGGACATGCTAGGCAAGTTAATCTTCTTGGACTTAAGTCAATGCCAACCACTCACTGCCATAACAGAGCTGGGGTCGGCGTTGAGGACACTGGCAGCTGCTCCTCTCAGCAGCACTCAGCTGGCTGAACCTTACGTTCAAAAAAAAAGCTGGCTGAACCAGCAGCATCTACTACAGTGGTGCACAGCTATAGAGCTGCAACTGCATCGGCGGCAGCAGCAGCTGCAGCCAGCCGCTTTAGTGGAGTCTCTAAGCAAATTGGCGACAGTTGAAGAACTGGTGCTTATTTCTGATGGACCGGGCAGTAAGGAGCCCTGCGATCTTGTCATTGCTCCGGGTGCATTCCCCAAACTGCGGTTCATGAGGATGAATTCATGGCCAATATACCAACCGGGTGCTATGCCTTGCCTTGAATCTGTTGAGCTCAGCGTCCATGTGTGCGCCTTCAACGACGCCAACTTTGACTACCTCGACTTCTATAGATTGAGATGCCTCCGTTTGCTTGGGAAAGTCCATGTTGCAATCATCTGCTGGGGAGCCAAGACAGAGGACGCACAGGAGGTGGAGGCAACACTGAGGCGCGTAGTCCAGCACCATCCTAACTATCCCACACTTGTTCTTAAAAGATTTGGTCGGTGTGCAAACCACAAGGTATTACAACTATTTATTATTTGAGTTAAATGTATGATTAATTTGTCATTGAACTTGTCAAGAGGTACCATTTAGGTCAAAAAAAATCAAGAAATACATTTCTCTAGGTCACTAAACTTATTAAGTGACGCACACCATAGGTCTATACTGGCCATGTGAACATTTTATCCAAGGTGGCACTGCCACCATGGTGCTGACTTTATATGTCTGACACTTTGCATTTAACCACCCATATACTACTTCATCTATCTTATCCTCACCCGTTTGCACTAAAAAGTAAAAAAAGGTGCTAGAACCATTTGCAAAGTGCCAGACATAGTCAACGCCACGTCCCATAATGTCCACGTGGTTGGTATAGATTGCAGTGCACCACTTAATAAGTTTGATGGCTTAGAAATTTATTTCCAAAGTTCATGGCCTTAAATGATACCCCTAAGAAGTCCAGAGGCCACCCATATATTTAAATTAATCCTATTATTTATAAAATACTCCCTCCATGTCCCTAAAAAAAGTCCTTTTGGACATCGACACGGTCTCAAAAACAACTTTAACTCCTACTTTTTGCTATAAAATATTTATAAAATATAGTCGATATATACTTTTATGAAACTATATTTCGAGATGAATCTCTTTCATATTTTCAAACTGAACCTAAAATAATTTATTCATAGTCAAAGTTAGAAATGTTTGACTTAAGACAACCTCAAAACGACTTGCTCTATGTACATAGAGGGAGTATATAAATAGTATATAATCCAATTTCTTTGTCACTCTCATGTCTCCGATATAATCAACCCTCTTCCATATCTCTTTCGCAGCAGTTAGAGGACTCCCACAGCAGCAGGTCCGGTTCCACACAGAGAGATGTCGATCACAAACAGGTATATTATGTTACTAATACTATGTATACGTACAACCAATGGAATCAAGACTAATACACTCATTAACACGGCTTCATCTGGTTTCGTCTCCTTACTACTATGTACTCCCTCCGTTCACAAAAAATACAATTCTTATATTTCGAGGAGTCAAACAGTTTAAACTTTGACTAAAATTATACAAAAAAAAAAGTACCAACACTTATGAAACAAAATAAGTACCATTAGATTAGTTAGGGCAGTCCAAAGCTAGAAACACATGTAGTTTCTATGTATATTAACTTATGTTGATACTACGTGTAGAAACTAGGTTTTCAATGGATATTTTCTACATAATAATTTTTTATCTAATCACATGTCTTCTCTCTTCATTACCTACCAAACACATCTCTTCATGTCTTCGTTCTCGCATATACATGATTTCTCCTCTAAGAAACCATTTCCTCATCTCTCTTCTTTAATTGCAGTGTCACGTCATCTTTTTTGCTTAGTTGGCACCCTAATTAATGAAGATAGAAACCATCTAGTTTCTTGGTTGGGAGTGCCCTTATAGAATATATTTTCATAATAAATTTATTTGGAGACATAAATGCTAATAATATTTACTATAATTGCATTATTTTGTGAATGGAGTATGAAGGAGACAAAAAAATTGATGCCATTGAAGTCAAAAGTACTCCTCCATCACAAATTGCAAGTCATTTCGACGTTCTTGGCAAGTCAAAGTATTTCAAGTTTCACCAAAATTAGAGAGAATTACAAATATTTATAGCATCAAATAGGTATATTATGAAAATATAATTAATGAAGATTCTAATGATACTTATTTGGTATTATAAATGCTATTATTTTATTATATAAATTTAGTCGAACTTGAAATATTTTGGCTCTCTAAAAAAGTTAAAATGACTTGTAATTTGAGACAGAGGGAGTAAGATTTGACTGGTTTTAATTTATTTTAATAAGAGAGAAAACGGCTCTTTGGGGCTGATCGGAGCATCACCAAAACAAGGGCTAAAAGCTACTCCATATTTCTCAGCTCTCATTCGCACGCATGCATGATATCAGTGGTCATTACTTGCAGATACGTGACAGGTTAGACTATTCTCGAGTGGCACCAGAAATCATGTCGCTCGAGTTCTTGAAAAGAATCACAAAGGATTTCTCCAAGAAACGAGAACTTGGTAGCGGGACATTTGGAACAGTATACAAGGCAAGTAATCCTTTGTTTTCATGCCCACACGTCTTACTACTACCACAAACTTTTTTCACAGTTGTAACTGCCGCTAGGACAAATCCACAAATAGACTAATAAATAAAGGGTGCAGGAAAAATAGACTAACATGTTTGGAGTAGAAAAGAAAACTTGGTGATTCTAATTAACAGAAACATGTGAACTTGTATTTTGCTAATACAAAAATGTCATCAATGATGCCCCAAATTGTTAATAAGGAATGTTGATTAGGGTGTGCACAAGGAAAGAGATTGCCGTCAAATGGCTTCGTCCAACACAACGAAGAGGAATTTAGGAAGGAGTACGAGAACCTTAGGAGACTCGACCATCCTAATATTGTACAGCTACTTGGCTACTGCTATGAAATGAAGGTGAATTTGAACAGTATGAAGGAATGTCTGTTCTTGCTGACAACATCTATAGAGCTCTTTGCTTTTACTATATAAAAAATAATGATTATATGCTTGAAAAAATATTGTACCTTATTTTGAGAAAATTATTGATAGCAGGCAGCTAAAAAACCTATATAGCGCAATTGTAGGTTGCTGAACTGCTGTTTTCGACGTTAGGGGTAAAAGAATAATTTTACATATAACTTGACCGTTAGCCTATAAAACTAACGGAAGGGCTAAGAAACCAAAGAAAATTTATTTTCAGGCCAAATAGAGAAAAAGGACCAAGAAATTAAGCAGCACTTTTTTTAGGGCCAAAGAAATAATTTCTAGATTATAATGCACATCAATAGTCAAAGGCATATTTAATTTACTACATGCCTCTTATGCATATGATAGAAAAATAAATGTGGTGCATTTCTGAGGATAAATTTGGATCCATTTTAGCTCTAACAGTTAGCTGCCATGAATCCTAATTAATATACCTCGGACTATTAGAAGTGAACCTAGCTGATGGCTATCTCATTAGCTGGCAGGGGGGCGGGCTGATTAAAAGAGCTAATAAATGTCTTTATTTAAATAAGCATTCTTTGGGATTAGTGAAAGAGGTCTACCGAACTAATGTTAAAAAGGGATGTTGATTAGGGTGTGCAAAATGGCAAAAAGATTGCTGTGAAACTACTTCATCCAACACAACGTGACTGCGAAGAGGAATTCACAAAGGAGTTTGAGAACCTTAGGGGACTGAAGCATCCTAATATTGTACAGCTACTTGGCTACTGCTATGAAATAAAGCATGAATACGTAGAGTATAAAGGAATTTCTGTTCTTGCTGATAAAATCTATAGAGCTCTCTGCTTTGAGTTTATGGACAATGGAAGTCTACAAGAACACCTTGACGGTAAGATATGATGGTCTTATATATAATATATAATATTTGATAATGATTCTTAGTGTTACATTTCGTCCATTTTCTCTATGTTCGCTTCTATAGACGAATCCCATGGACTGGACTGGCAGAAGCGCTACAAAATCATTAAAGGGATTTGTGAGGGTTTGAAATACCTTCATGAGGGATTAGTACATCCTATGTACCATTTAGATCTAAAGCCTGGCAATATATTACTGGACAAGAATATGGTGCCAAAACTTGCCGATTTTGGTTTATCGAAGCTCGTCTACGACAACCAGACTCAATGCACAATAAGCTTTTATGGAACAATGTAATTGATGCCTCCCTGAACTCAATTTGCAAAACTAACTATATCGTATTTCTTTAACACTCTTTCATCTGCAATTTTTGATGTCATGCAGTAGATACTGTCCTCCTGAACACATTGAGCATAAGTATTTCTCCAATAAGTTTGACATATTCAGCTTGGGTGTGGTAATGATAGAGATAATTGCTGGGCCCAAGGGCTACCGCAAGGCAGTTGAAATGCCTTCCCGAGAATTTATCAATCATGTAAGTTAAGTCCCTTATATCAAGATCCCTCGATATATATACAAATCTTGAGTAACATTTTGTTATGATTTTGATACTATAATTGATACAATTTATTTTTGTATATATCGATCTCATAGGTACAAGAGAACTGGAGAAAAAGGCTAGATGCCACACCTGATTGTGCATCACCAATACATGAATGTTGTCAGGTGAAGAGATGTATTGAAATAGCCTTAGATTGTATCCTCCGTGACCGAAAGCAAAGGCCTAACATAGGGGATATCACAAGGTGGCTAAATGAAACAGAAAACAATACTGACATGTTAGCCACGACTTCTACCTCACGGAACGAGAGACGATGACACAGTGTTATGACATCTACACAAGGTAAGACATTATTACCAACATAAATATTCCTGTTTTCTTTTCAACTGCGAATGTTTGATGGATTTTATTTGGCCATATATAAAATTATTCAAAAATTCCATGGAGACTAAATAACAAAAATCAAGTATACATAGAAGTCGATATAATTCTTGTTCGAAACAAATTATTATGGTTTTCCTACTCACACCAAGAACCAATGATGTTGGCTGGGCTTGACGGCCTTTTGCTGGGCGATATGCTTGTGTCAAAAATGATATAATTTTTTGATAAAGCTAAGGGACACCCATCATCATGCATGTAGGTGATTTTCACAGAAAACTTGTTGGATCGGATACAAGCAGTCTATTAGTCATGGCTACTCCAAAAGGAGGAGGTGAGTGTTTGCGCCCTTTATGGTGCATATGCATCCTCCCATCGCTGGAAACCTTCGCAAGCTAAGTAGCTAAGAAATGAATGGATGATGGTTTAGCTACTCCATATGATTGCATTTTAATTTCTTCTTAATATCCTTGGTGATTGACTTGCGTTTGATGTAATCCCCCTTAAATTTATTTCAGCTTTGGATCAGTCCTTGCATGTAATTTATTTGAGTCCAGTGGACCGTGGTGACTGGCTTATTAGGCGGGTTGATGGTTATCCCTACCAAATTAAATTAAGCTACTGTACCCCCTAACTTATGACAGTACGCAATGATGGCTTCATTAGTTGCGCGTGTGTGGCTCAATGAGGCCCGTAGGATGCAATATGTAATTGTTTTTTTTGGATCGCCTCAAACTTCGCGTACAAGTTGTAGACACTAGACAATAGATGAGTGAAATGAGGATGCCGACTCCACCGCTCTCCCCCCACCACCACCCTCGCCGCCGGTGACCATGGCTGCTGCTGCTGATCTGTCCCCCCATGGATCTTCCAGGGCTTGATCGTCGGCCTGGGAAAGTGGTGGAAGCTGAGATCCGTCGTCGTTACACTCTCCAGTCAGCTTTGATCCCTCCCTTTCCTCTCGCGAGTTTTTCCTGGTTGTCTCAGTTGGAAGATGCAAGTTTCGTTTGACAGAGCTCTCAGCTGCCTCCATCCTTCAATCTGTTATTGGTGGCTCTCCTAATGCTTTTCGTGTCCGATCCTTAGATGATCATGTTTTCTGCTTTTCAGTTCATTCCAAGATGTTGGTTTTCACATCTATCGGTTTCGCTCTTATGAATGTGCGAATTTCAAAATCTTTTTCCATCTTTGGAATAAGGGAGGCCCCAATTTTGGTTTAGAATATAAACTCTGGCTCGCTGAAGAATCTTTTGAATGGACTGTGGTGCGCAGAGGTATTTCCGAATCTAATCCACTTTCTGGCGCTAATTTGGTTCATCTTGGTTCTACCCGTGTTCTTCAGGATCGTCCAGTGTTTAACTAGAAACCCAGGGCGCAGCGTTGCCGCGTTTACCGTAAGCTTGCTATTCGATAGTGTCATATATTATTTATTATAGGAGAACAGATATATCATATGTTCTAGTTGAATATAATGTAGACTATATGAATGTTTTCATATTGTTTTTTGTTGGAAATATATTGTTATATTTTTTTATTCTATTAACAGAAGAAGATTGTTAGCATAGTTTATACTGTGTAGTGTAACGAAGTTTAAAAGGAGGTGAAATAAGTAACTTGTGTCTATGACAATTCCGCTAATTCGCATTGCATGGTCACTTTAAAAATTGTTGTAGGTCATCGCTACCTAGTTCACTTTGCAGTATTATTTGGCATTACGATGTATATTTGTGACAAGTACATTTTTTTCAATCTATAATTTAAGTATACACAAAATGAAGGATATATCAGTTAAATGTGTGTAGCATCAAAACCTAGCAGTAGTGTTATTGATTTTTTTAAAAGTAGAGGAGGATCATAATCATATTAATTGTGGGTCTACGTGATACTATGTTACAATTGAAAAGGAGATGGCTGCTCATACATCTGAAATTTACTCATAGCTGAGTATAGATGTTGGAGTTCGCTGGAAAAGAGGCAAATTATTGGGAATTGTTCAAAAGGAGGGCTATTTACATTTGTGACAATCACCAGAAATGTTATATTTGAAGAAGAGGTAGCTGCTGATACTTCTAAAATTTCGTCCTTCGCTGAAAAAGAGATAAATTCTTAGTATCCGTAGATTAGGTTGCAAATAGAATTGCTCAACAGAAGGGATTTTTGCTTTTGTAACAAACACCAAAAATTAGGAAAAATGAATTGAATATATAGGGTTTTATTTTAGAAGATTTTAGGTGGAAGAATTACGAGGTTTGGAGCTAGGATGAATGAGATATGAACTCCCTAAGTTTATCAGCTTAACACGAATGAGAAGAATTTGTAAATTATTATGGATTTTTGGATAACGAAGAAGGGGTGGAAAATATTTTGATAGGCACTAGAGTGGTTCTAATTTATTTAGGAATTTTCTAGAAATTTTCTGAAAAGGAAAAGGGCTTACTTTAATCTTCTGGGTACGTTTCTCGTGTACACGTAGCAATTCTCTTTTAGACAGATGCATGAACAGTACACGCTGCCAGATGAACAGTGTTTATGAAAGCAACTTTTGCATTGCTTCGAGCTGTTCGATCGAGATCCAACGGACGACGTGGCCAGCTCAGTCGGCCAGAGCTTGGCCCGCATTTCGTAGAGACAGAGATATGTTCGTAATGTTACAGATTAAAGTCAAAATTGTGGGTCATTTAAACTGACCTTTGATAGGTTATCAGGTGTGCCCAAAAAAAAGAGATAGAAAGCAGTCAAGCTCCGGATGGAGTTACCAGATGGAAGAACCAGCATAGCGCAAGTTAGTATAAAAATTAAGCTATAATTGGTATGATTTAACCAAGAAAATATAATGAAATATATAAGTTATCTAACGATAGTCGAAGTTGTGATTTTTCCAAGTCTTCCATACATTTATAAGTACTTTTCAGATCTTATCTTACAGGAGTCATTATGATCATGTATTTTATACACAAGGGACTAAAGAAAAAGAATCTTAAAACAAAAAATTATGTAGCATAATAAGAAATCTAAAGTAGCATGCCACTAAGTAGGCAAAATAAACTTCTCTGAAAATTAGAAAAATATTCAGACTGATAGAACATTTAGGTGCATTGTCGTGTCCTGCGTTGACATATTAATATTTAGAGCTAATTTATTTTTATTTGATGTTATATGGTTATCCTATTGACGTTGTTCATCGAAATTACATTAAGATGGAGATGATGAATTGCAGAAGGTCTATTGACATTTCAAGCAGAGTAGATTATAGCATAGAGGTAAAGCAAACCTTTTTTTTCATCTTTGAATCATATATATTAACTAATCAGAATGAAGGCCAATATTATCAGTTTCATCAATTTTTTCGGTAGTTATACACTTTATAAAAATATTTTTTTGCACTCTCGTATAAGATTTTTTAGGTACGAAACTTTTAGCCAGTGTACCATATCACAGATCTGGTGGACGGGCGAGGTTTATTGCCGGTATATGTGTATTTTTAATATATTACTGAATTTATTTTCCTAAGGAAAACGGCCGTATTGTTGGCTTGCCATCTGGTGACGTCATCAAGCTAATGCAGAGCAGGCTCCCGGCCAGTGCTTGCTCCGCGCACGGCTGCGCGCTCGCCCGTGCGGGTGCGTACGCCGGGGAGTGCTGGGGCACCCGTAGCCTGCCTCGGCAGTGCCCGGGACCGGGGATCGCCGGAGCTGCCGGCAGCGGCGCCATGGACGGCAGAGGAGAGGGCACCGTGTTCTGGCAGCTGGCCGGCTGCGGCGGGGCAACGGCAGGCGGGTGCTCTGCGTCACGGCGCAAGACGACGGTGGCGCGGGCGGCAAGCAGAGAGATGAGGAGAGGGGGACAGAGCTCCGGGCTTGGCGCGGGTTTGAGCTCGGTTTGCCGGCAGAGCAAGGAGGAAAGAGAAGACGACGCGAGAAAGACAGCGTCCGCGCAAAACAGTGCTTGAGGCGTCGAGACGAAGGGGTAAACGGAAGGCTCTTGAACCCTGTGAACTGGCCTTCTCAACAGCGTGATACGTGGCAGAATAATAAGCTGGATCTCTTGGTGTAGATTTCGTTTTTGTAAGACTAGTATAATGCCCGTGCTAACGCTACGGTGACATTTGGTAATGCAAATCACACAACAAAAAAATTGTTTACCTGCACAATACTTAATTTCAAAAGATCCAGATCCAAAATTATCACACGACACCCACCTCTTTGCCAAAGAAAGCTTTATTATCACAGATTCAACAATATCATTACAAAGCAACTCAGTCTTTGACATGACATATTGGCCAAATTTACACGTTCATACACAACCTTATTTTGCTCCACTCCAAACTTATCAATTCTTGAGCTTTGCAGCTACCAGCCTTCCTGCTGAGCTCATGGGCGATCAATGCCACCAAGGAGCGATCAGGTTGTACTTGCACATGTCAACAAAAGAAAAAGAAAGAAAGAAAACTCACAAGTTGTTAGACTTGAACATACTACAGCTTACAGCTTTTGGTTCCTCAACATCCCTGCAATGTTACAACATTATTCAGTTATACATACAAGTATGTACATATGAAACTACCAACAACACCCATGGATGCACCGAACCATATAAAAGGTAAAATATGTCTAGCGTACGCTAGAATTTGTTCGCAATCCATAATTATAGAAAAAAAATTCCAAGATGCCATTTAAAACACTAACAAGTTATACAATCACACACTCCGGTGATCCAATGATTAAGTGATATCATTATCAGAGAAAAATTAATTGATATGCCATAAAAAATCAATCTACGAACAAGAGTCAAGTCCAGCAAAAATATGGTGACACCTTATATAGGATAAAAAGCAAGTGTCTGAAAAAATTTTATAAACTGCAAAAATCTATTAATGTGATTTTTTACAACTCTTCATCATCAAGATTTAGATGTTGAGATGAATGTGAAAATAGTATTTTTTAATCAACAAAACATAATCACAAAGATTTAGAATAAGCGCTTATATTCCAGTGAATAAGTCAAAACTAAAGATTACAAGAGTTCAAAATTTTATGAACCAGTAACATATATGTAGTGAAGAGCTCAAACAAATTTATTACCAGAGCAATAAAGGTAAAAAAATCTCAAATAACAGACATCCCACACACACAAAAGGGATTGGGATAAAGCTACAGTTAAACATTCAGTTGCCCAAAGGAATGGAAACAATTATTGAGCAGCTCCTTCTGATCCTTGAAAATAATTAGATAAAGCTTTTCTACCCAAGATAATTGCAGATAATGGGGTATGTCCTTGTTCCCCAAAATAACATTGAATTTGGTGTGCAAATTGTTGTGTCAAGAATAACCAACAAAAGTAGAGACAGAAACTGAGATTGAAGGAGGGGAGAAAGCGGCTTTTGATTACTAAGCATGCTGTACGCGAGTTTGACCCGTAGCGTTAGCAGGCCATTGATCTGACCAATTTCATATATGCACTCAAATCAACAAAGAAAAGAGACCAACTCACCATGCTTTGCTTCTTAATTGTTGGTCCAGGGCACCTATGTCTCATTCACCAAGACAATCTTCACCGCCCTTGCCTCCTTGAAATACAAAACAAGACAAAATTTGTAAAAAAAATAAAACAAACAATTGTCCAGGTGAATTTCTTTGTACTGGATAGGCTATGAGTGTGTGTTCGTTGAAAGGTCACCTACTGTTGCTTGACGTTTGGAATTTGTTTGGGCCGTTTTTGAAATCTGTAATAGTGTGAACAGACCTAAGCTGCTAATGTACTACCTCCATTCTTATCTGGCATGCGAGGAGAGTCTGTAGACGCAATAACCTGATTCACAGCAAAGAGGAAATCAAGACCAAGGGCTCGCCCTCCAGCCATCAGGGCTCCTAGCAAGTAGAGGTGATATTCCTTCAGCTCCCTTGCAATAAGAATGTTTGTTATTCATCTTAGAAATATGTGATACCTGAAGGTTTTGTGGTGTCAAAATGGCAACCATGCTCATACAGAGCTCCAAGAAAACAGCCTATAAATGCATGAAGCAGTGAAAAGAAAGATTAGTATCATTACCCACCTTGTATAAATCAAATAACAAAAATATTTGTAAGAAAATATTTGTTTGCTAATCAATATAAGATATTAAAAAATCATACACAACAAAGGAAACATCTCAATTAATATATATCGTATTAAAAATATAACAATACATGATGATACAGTGCAACCATAATTCAATTAATAATAAAATTCATACTTATTTTTGATGAATCAATATCTAGATATTATATAAGAAACTCTCTGCCTTGTTTTAAAATTAATCAAATTTATCACTGTGGGGATCTCCCCCACAGTATTTTCGGTCAAAAAAATATCTAGATATTATATAATACACATTATCTAGAAGTCTTCACCCATGTTAGTTGTTGGTACCTGCTTCCATCCGTCGTGTGTCTTCCATCTCAATACTTTTTTATCAGCTTCTTAAATGCCCAAAAGAATCAGATAGTCACTGTATTTTTGCAATAATGGTTACACAATACTAACCATTTATAACAAGGTATGAGCAGATATAACCAAGATAACACTTGTCTGTGCAGCTTCTACCAGTAAGCAACAGCTATAGGATAGTAGTTGAGAAAGAAAATATTTATAAGCAAGTAGGAGAAACAAAACATTAGCGATTTCATCAGATGACAAAACAAAGCAGCATGGGTGCTCTTTTATTTCTCTAATTATATCATATTTTTATTAGCTTTAGATTGTTACATTTCCATCATATTTGAACCTATGTCAACAGGTTATAAAATTGTGATGGCATGCCACTATGGTGAAACAATTGTGCATATCCTGCAGACGATAAAAGACAAAAAAAAAACGAAAGTGAGATGCCAGATCTAGCTTGCATGTTGATATAACTTGAAAAAAGTGAGAGCTTACTTTGTGGAGAAGGTGAGAGCTTACTTTGTGGCTCCTGGGAAATTCAGAAGCCCAGCCAAGGCGTGCATGTTGCCTAACCAGCCCTTTAACAGTTGCAAGAAGACGGTGAAAACCTGCAGCCAAACTCACTATGGTCATGCCGGCAAGCAGAGAGCAGCAAAACCGAAGATGACAACAATATTAATAGGTTTTGTAGCTCATGACAATAACAGGTACATACCTGATATCCTAAACGTAGTAGGTATGTATAGGACTATAATTATGCGAAGGGTATAAAATCACTTGACTAATTCCCCAAACAATATATTTCATTCAAAATATATTAATCTAAAATTTCTGAAAGAGATATATTTGAGGCATGCATGCTGCTCCATGAAAAGAATGCGCCCTGTCATGGAAGGCGGACCTTCCCAGTACCCACACCATGCTCTAGAGTGGTCAATTTTTCTGAGTGCTCCCAATCATATCATCAGCAGTTTTGAAGTTCTACCCTGATTTCTTTGTTGACTTGAACTCCAGATCATATGAACCTACACCCCAGTGCAAAGCCTACTAATAATTATGCGAAAGTAAATTTGAATCAGTTACAAGGTTTAATAAATGAAACACGATAGCAGCAAAAAAACTAACTTTGAGCAATGCTTTTGCTGATATTGATTTGTTCAGTGAATAAAGAAAGAAAGAAAGAAAGAACATATACTGCATTTCCTGATCTCAATACGAACTCAAAGCTGATTATGGTCCCATCATAAACCAACAATTCCCAACTTTTTATAAAGAAAACTGACCAACAGTTAACTTGGCTTGCTTGAAAGAATTTGGAAGAAGAGGGAGATAATTATAAGAAAGAAATACCAACGACGGTTGACAGAGAAGCAAAGGAATCTATTCTTTGTGCTAGTAATGGATCATGCTCCGTGTCCTTATTTTTTTTTGCGATATTCAGTGGTAACAAACAGATAGTATACCAAAAAGTGCTCATTTACTTCAGGATGTTGCAGACAAAATATCAAGATCCTAATAAATAGGTTGTTATCATCATATTTATATATTTGGCTTACCAAGTATCATGCTGCAAGCAGGGGAGCAACATAATAGAAATTTGACTTTATAAATTGTGCTTTCCCACTGGTTGCTTTGATCTGCCATTCTCCTGTCGTTCTTTCTTCTCCTTTCCATAATTCTGCACAAAGAAGTGAGATAAATTGAAAGAAAAAATATTATCCAGAAAGATTAACATCAAGTACAAATTCTTTCTGCCATGTGGGATGTTCTGTAACAAACAAATTTTTCCTAGTTTGATATCTAAATTTATTACAAAACAACGCTACTTGACATGAGCTAGAACCTGTCGCAGATTTCCAGAGAATTGCCCATCAATGTACTCCTTGGTGTTGGCAAGCTGCACGCAGTAGAAAAAAGGCAGCAATGGATTTTGTATGTCATTCAGTATCTGAAAAACAAAATATTCCGGTTCAAACTGAATAAAAACAGGAGATAAATTACCTATGTACTCCATACCCCACTTGAGTTTGAAAATTACAGGCTCCCTGTCAGGCTGTTTAGGAAAGTTTTTTGATTAGCAGTCTGCACAAAACGAGAGTTGATTAGTGAGTATGTGTACCATGAGGTCTTCCTTTATTATAGCTAGCAAACATAAATAACAAAAGTTATTTCATTCTTTGGATTTTCGTAGTTCATTATTACCAAAGCAATAACCTCCCCTTGTAACCTCTGAACTTCTGATACTTATATACTGATGCGCCTTCAACATTACTCTGCCACAATTTCCCCTCTTCCCAATTGCACAACTGATTATAGTGTAGATGAAAAGATACATGTTCTCTTTCTCTTTTTTTTAGGGGATACATGTTCTCTTTCTAGGAAAAGAGAGTTCAGACCTTCAAGAGATTCCTGTTCTGATCTCATGAGACACTGCAACACTGCAATGCACAACACAATGAACAATGATTTCACATAGGCAAAGCATCGAGCACTTCATGTGCATATGAGCTAACAGACAGAGATGTGTAGTATGGAGGGCCAAATTCTAACTGAAATACTGATTGGCAATGTTATCCTATTTTCCAACTGAACCAGTATTGCCACATCCAATGATAGTTTTGTAATTATCAGGGGAAAAGCTATTCTACCCACAAGGTCAGTGGCCTCCTCGAGTCACTGAGAAAGTAATTTTTTTGTTCCACGAAATCAACAGACAAGATCGACATGGCGATAGATATAACCGTCATTTAACAGTGCAGCAATCCCATTTTGAACCAACACTGATAACATGAAACACTGCAACACTGCAATGCACAACACAATGAACAATGATTTCACATAGGCAAAGCATCGAGCACTTCATGTGCATATGAGCTAACAGACAGAGATGTGTAGTATGGAGGGCCAAATTCTAACTGAAATACTGATTGGCAATGTTATCCTATTTTCCAACTGAACCAGTATTGCCACATCCAATGATAGTTTTTCTAATCATCAGGGGAAAAGCTATTCTACCCACAAGGTCAGTGGCCTCCTCGAGTCACTGAGAAAGTAATTTTTTTGTTCCACGAAATCAACAGACAAGATCGACATGGCGATAGATATAACCGTCATTTAACAGTGCAGCAATCCCATTTTGAACCAACACTGCTATACGCACACCAATTTCAAACATACATGATCCTATACGAAACAAAATTAATTCACCGGATCAGACGCAGACGCTACATCGTCCTAGAATTCGGTTGCAGCTAGGCATGGCAGGAGGTACCAATAAACTTCGAGATCGGGGGGGGTGGCACAAATCATGCTCACCTAGGCGTCGTACTCCTAGGCATACTGCTTGGCGCGGTCGAATATGATCTTGCGGCTCTCGAGCGCCTTCTTCCTTCTGCGAGGGCCTTCTCCTTCTTGTCCGCTGCACACTAAGTCAACAAACAGAAGTGAACACATAAACCTACGATATGGATCTGGGACGAGGTGGGGGAGAGAGGGTGGAGGGTCGTCGGTGGGTCGGGGATGCAGAGGGGAGGAAGGTACCGCCGCCGCTGTCGCCGTGCACATCCCCATTCGGCCTGCTCACCGGGACAAAGGGGGCGCTGATGAGGGGGTGGGGCACCGTCGCCGGGGGGGGGTGGGGTGGGGGGAGGAGGTGGGTGCTGCCATCTGTGGAGGGAAGAGGGAGGAGGGCCGCCAGGGCCCGCTCTTGCCGGCGCGCCGCCCGAGGGACGTCGTCGCCCTTCGTCTGCCGCCGCCTCGGGAGAGAGAGATATCGCAGTTTTTTTGACAACTTGTCGTGGTTGTGTGAAGGCGGAGTCGCGGCGCTGGGGAAGGAGGGGCGCGAGAACCGGCGGCAAAGGACGGAGGCGGCCTGAGCGTTTTCTTTTTGCAAGAAAATTAAAAATGGATGCGGGGCCGGGTCAGGGAATCGAACCCGGGATGCGTTGGGCAGCGTCGGTGTTGTTGCGCGTTTGAAGCCCGTGTGCGTGAGACTGAGGGGTGCGGGGGTGAGAAGCCTGGGCTTCACACTTTCAATCTTGGCCATTGGTTTTGCTTCGTATGTTTTATTAGCCCTTGATTTTAATAAAGACAGATTCCTGTGTATAATATTTTGGGTACACAATGGTTTAACTACTCAGCGGGGGACGTTTTCGTTGGTGGACCTAAAATAATTTGAAGTGGTCAATTATAGTAGAGATAAGATAAGATTTGGGCATTCAAAAACCCGCTCAGCAAACGGTATTCAAATGCCTTCAATGGCCATCCATTTCTAATGTCTTTAATCCAGCCTTTAAGGGCATTCTTGGGCCAGTCCCTTATATGCCGCACATTTCGAATAGGAGCAGTTACGGCCCAATCCATCAAGGCCACCTGAATCATTCTGGCCCCACGAGATTTCGCGCCTCGATCGTCGTACACCTGCCGGTGATGCCGCTTCACCTTTCGGTGTTCATCGTTCTTTTATGCCACTGCCAGGTGGGCCTTCTACCGGCTTCAAAAGCCTTCTCTTCTCTTCTTTCTCTGCTTATTCCAAGCACGCTCTTGGCCTCTCGCCCCCTCCGCTCCGCCTCTCGTCATCCCCTGGTCCCGGAGCCGAGCCTGGAAAATCAAGGCGCCGGAGTTCGACGACGATCCTCCATCGCCGCCGTCGCAGTTGGTTGTGCCGCGGTACTTCTCTTCTTTTGGTGAGTTTGCCCGTCTCTCCCTTGGCATTACTTCATCGCCTCCCATGTATTTTTTCTATGCTTCACTTGTGATTCTAATTGCTGGAGAAATCTTGTCGTGGATCTAAATTGCCATGATTCTAATTCTATTTTTTTAGAAACTTACCAGTCTTGTCAAATTCCTCTCTATTTTTCTTTTTGAATTTTCTCGAAATTGATGTCATTAGCCATACATAATATGTGCAGACTTCAACTTTTTGGGCCAATGATTTCATGAACCTGAAGCTGCTATTCACAAGTCCTGGGTACTTCTGAAAAAAAAACCCGACAAAGATCAGAAGGATCTGCTCCTTTTGTGGCTGGAGCAAATGCTAACAAAATTGGATATTATTGTGGTGGGTGGATGATTGCATGACATGAGAACAACAACAACATAGCCTTTTATCCCAAGCAAGTTAGGGTAGGCTAGAGATGAAACCCAAAAGAGACGAGAAACAGGAAGACACAAAAAAGACATAAAGGGAGACAAAAGAGGTCACGGTTCCGGCACGTTGATTGCCAATCTCCAAGCGCTCCTATCCATAGCTAAATCCTTAGAGATATTCCACTCCTTAAGATCTCTCTTAACGGACTCATCCCAAGTTAGTTTAGGTCGACCTCTACCGGACACATGTTGCCATCTTTAGCCACATGTCGTCGGCATCTTCTCCTTCTTCCCAAGGCCCCTCGTATAGCATCCTCTCCTTAAACGTTTGCGCTGCTTTCCCTCTAAGCTTCCACCACTTCGTTCTCGCAATCTTGGCCCATTTGTCCCGGTGGACACGTACCCGAAAGCGAAAGTCTGCCACCACAAGCTTATGTTGAGGGACAACACACTCCCCAGGTAACACCTTACAATCAAAACAAGCTCGTCTATCCTCCCTCCTTGTAAGGATAAAGTCGATCTGGCTCGAGTGTTGTCCACTACGAAAGGTTACTAGATGAGACTCCCTCTTTCTAAAGAGGGTGTTCGCTATCAACAAGTCATAGGCTAGCGCGAAGTTCAAAACATCCTCCCCCTCTTGATTCCTACTACCATACCCGAACCCCCCGTGCACCCGCTCGAAACCTACATTAGTCGCACCAACATGGCCGTTGAGGTCTCCTCCTATAAAGAGTTTCTCACTGATAGGCACGGTACTAACCATGCTATCAAGATCTTCCCAAAACTGCCTCTTGGTGCCCTCGCTAAGACCTACCTGAGGGGCATAGGCACTGATCACATTTAGAGCCGAATCTCCAACTACTAGCTTGACCAAGATAATCCGGTCGCCTTGGTTCCTAACATCAACGACTCCATCCTTAAGGCTCCTATCGATCAAGATGCCTACACCATTCCTACCCGATGTTGTCCCCGTGTACCAAAGTTTGAAGCCAGTATCCTCCACCTCCTTCGCCTTCTGGCCCTTTGTAATACCCCAAAATACGTTTTGTGTATTAGAAAGCGTAAAGTGGCAAAAGGTTCAACGAAAGTTTTTAATGAGTGGCAAAAAATAATTTTTTATACGTAGCTTGGATGGATGATCAAATATCATAGATGCGTAGAGCTCGTCGAATGCTTTCTGTTTCACTACTCATACGTGTTAATTGGAGTTCAGCTCAACAAGTTATGTTCATTGGAAGATTGGAAGAAAAAAAAACAATGTAAACAGGAGCACGGTTACTGTGGCGACGCTACAGTACCTGACCAACCTTTTGTTGCGTGCCTTTTCTCATCCCTTCCCACAAAACCTAATCCCCTTCATCTATTGAGCCGCCGCCTCTCTCACGCATCAGAGAAAAACAAGAGAAGACCGAAGGATTGAGAAGAGAGGAGAGGGAGAGAGTTAGGGCTTGATTGCTGTTCGTCGTCGTGTTCATTCCTCTCTCAAAACTGGTTGGTCCTCTTCTTCTCTTCTTGTTTTGCCCTCAATTCCATACTTCCTCTTGCTGTCCATGATAGCGATGACGCTTGTGGAGTAGATCGAGACAGCAGAAGGTGTAGTAGCGGGAATCGCCATAAGGAAGAAGGGGTTAAACGGGAGGTTAATCGTTGCGGGTCCTTGTGGCATTCGCTGTTTAGGGTAAGATCTCACTTCTCCCTACTGTATTGATGTGAAATCCATGCTAGAGTTTATCGTATTCGTTTGATTAGTTGACGGGTTTAGGGTTCTAATCTCGAATTGGGCTCTGCTGTTTTTTCTGGATTGTGCAGTCATGGTTGGGTGCTGTTTAGCACTGTTTTTATTTATCCAAAAATCATATAAAATTATAATCAAGTAGTATATTTCAGTATCTTTCTTTTGGTGTTGATAACACGTTTATATCCCTTATAAATTGGGAGATATGACTGTTGTTTGATGTCACATTTATGCTGTCAGAATTCTGAACAGCAGTAGATGCATTCCATTTTAAGATATCTTAAGTCCTGAATCTCTTGATGTGATCTGAATGAAAGTTGTGGGTAATTTCATATGCTTTCCATATTGTTAAAGATCATTAACTTTGGATCAACATACCTTGAGTTATGATTGTTTTACTGATCTATTATTGTTCAGTCGACAAAAGTGTTCAGTTGCTTTGCAGTTTTGATTTGTGTATCTTAGGATCTTCAAAATCTAAATGTTATAACATGAAAGTTGTACACTATTAGTTAAGGTTTTCAGATTGGTAATTTTTATAATTTTTGAGTCAAAATATGTCTAGTTATTAATTTTAGAATTTTCTGTCCTGTTTTGGTTGTCACAAATATTCAGTTATGTTCAGAGGTAGTTATGCTATCTTGGAAATCTCATGTGCTTGATTTTTTTATATAAAAGTCGTATATAATGGTTTTTTTAATCTTCTTTAAAAGTTTCATAATTTTTGAACATGTAATTTATCCATGCCAAAAATGTGAAGAAGGGTTGCTGCTGTTAGTTGGTTGTTTGGTTGCTATTTTGAGGAAAACGATAGCATAGGCGTAGAAGTGTTTTATTTATCATTTGTGAATGTTTGTATGGGTATGTTTTCTAAGGTGAGGATGTTTGAACAGGTGGTGCGCCTTTGGATCGTTTTTAGCTCATATTCTTGTATCGTCGTTTTGAGGCTAGTAAACGTAGCGGTGGTTGCTACAGCTTGACGTGTTGTTTATTCTACCTACACCCTATCATAACATTAATTGAATCAAGATGATATAACTATTATAATTAACATATCCTTTATATGCTATGATCAAAATTGTTGGATCTCATTTGTCTACCATCGAAAGGTAAGTGATATGTTTTATGTTTATATGGAGACATGTGACATATGTGGTAAGTAATCTTTCTTCATGAGGTAAGTGGTATGTTTATGGTTGTGGATGTATATGGCATATGTGGTAAGTACTGTTGCCATTGAGTCATGTCAATGCATCATATGCATTCTTGTCATGAGCATGTGCATCGAGCCAGGTCGGTGAGAAAGTCATATAACTATTCCGGAGTGCTCTGAGCCAGGTCGGTGAGAAAGTTATATGACTATTCCGGAGTGCTCTTGTGGATTATGTCGTTGACCTATGGTCACGACTGTACCGGTACAACATCGTACGTTGCCCGAGGAGGGGTACGATGCAGCTCCATACCTTGTTGGGTATGCAGGCAGGAGACATGCATATGCATTGCATTTGCACTCTTTGTGGTTTATATGTCTTGAATTTTTTTGTTGGCATGAAGTGGAGATGAGGAGTATTATTTTTATTATGAGGAGAATTAATTTAATCATATATGGAGGTGGTTTATTTAAGGTATATCGCACCCTTTACTTCTTTATGGAAATTTTGTTGGATATCTTGTGTAATGTTGGTAACTTCTTTATGGCAATGTCATTAGATAAATAAATTGACTATTAATTATTATGTTTCACATGTTGTACATTCTTCTATGATTAAATCGATGTCTAATTAAATTGTAGTATGAATGACATGTTCAGGTAGTTTGCTTGCTGAGATTTATTCTCACCTCTCTATCTTTCCAGGTGCTTGATTGGATGCTTTGCTTGAAGGGATGGGATTAGCGGCACATCTTCACGGTTTCACCCACATTTAGATAAAATATGCCACTCTTGGTTTGTTGTAATAAACTTAGTTTAACTTCATGGTGATCCTTCAGGGTTTAATAAAAAACATTTAAGTTGGAGGTTTACTTATTTATAGTTTTGTTCTCGTTGTTGCTTCTGCGTTACACTTTGTTCATGGGTTTATGTTACCGAATTTTTTAGAATTTGGCACGAGGGAAGGGATGTTAGTGACATCCTGGGCTTTTGTGGCGCTTGGGGTGTTACACCCTTCCATTTAGTCTCCTGAACGCATAGAATATTTACACGTCTTCTAATTGCTGCATCGACTAGCTCTCTTAGCTTACCCGTTAGGGACCCTACGTTCCAGCTACCTAGACGAATCCTAGTTGGCTCGGCTAGCTTCCTTACCCTTCGCACCCGTCGAGGGAAGTGCGAAAACCCTTGCTCATTTTTCACTACACCCGGGCGTAGATGTAGCGCACCACTAAGGTTGCGACGACCCGACCCTTGCTCATTTTTCATCGTACCCGGGTCACGATACGACGCGCCACTAAGGGGATGACGACCCGGTCCTTACCCATTTAACACCACACCCGGGTTCCGATGTAGCGCGTCGCTAAGAGGGTTACGCCCCAACGAATCTCTTGTGGGTTTCAAATCCATGAGAGTGGCTGTTTTTTACTGTTGGTTCGCCAGACCTTAACAAACCCTCCTCCTTTACCCGGGCTTAGGACCGGCTATGTTGAGACGACTTAAGAAAGTCTTCCAGTTGACATGAGAAAAAGTAGAAAAAGGTCTATTGGTAAGAAAACTCAGCTTTGTAAATAACTAATTTTTATATCCATTTCTGTTTGTGGGTTGAAGACTACAGGTTCTACGCTGTCATCGCAGAACACTGAGTTCAGCAACAAGGACACCACCCTGGTGCTGCAGTTCTCGGTGAAACACGAGCAGAACCTTGGCTGTGGCAGTGGCTACATAAATTTGCTTGGTTCAGATGTTGACCAAAAGAAGTTTGGTGGCAACACCCCACCAAGGTCCATGCTATTCCTACTAAGAACAGCAAGAACCATTTGATCAAGAAGGAGGTGCCATGCGAGACAGATCAGCTAACACATGTTTACACCCTGATTATCTGGCCTGATGCCGCATACAACACATTGATAATGCCGAGAAGCAATCTGGCAGCATCTACAATGATTGGGATATTCTTCCTCCAAAGAAAATCAAAGACCCTGAAGGCAAGAAGGTGATGTTTAGACAACTCTTGTTGCCTTTGCTAAATACTTCAAAATCTTGGTTGAACTCTTTTCACAGAATTGATTAATGTAGCATGCTTATGGTTGCAGCAAGAAGACTGGGATGATAAAGAATGCATACATACCTGATCCTGAGGACAAGAAGCCAGATGTATCTTTTTTTAATGCTTCAACTTTAGATGATCATATCAGTATATTGTTGTTTTAATTTTGGGCATGGAAGTTTGGAGCGTATTTTCTCCACTATATTCAACTCACAAAGCTTTAAGTTAAACTATCATTTACTTATATGACAATATGAGCGTATATTGTAGTACTATGAACAGCCTTTTACAAAATCTTTATCATTGTTGGTGTCTGACTTAGATTGTTCTTTGCAGGGATATGATGATATTCCCAAGGAAATTCTTGACCGCGATGCAAAGAAGGTGCATATTTTGCTTATTCCATATTATCTTTTATGGCACTTATTCCATAGTATACACATCTCCTATGATCAGATCATTAGCAGATCAATGATTTCATATTCTCAAATACCTGTTGCAGCCAGAGGATTGGGATGATGAGGAAGATGGTGAATGGACAGCCCCAACCATTCCTAACCCAGAGTACAAAGGACCACGGAAGCAAAAGGTATGGACATGACTAAGTGGCTGAATTATGCTAGACAAGCTGCAGTGACATGAGTTGATCATTTTGTTGTTCAGAAAATCAAGAACCCTGACCACAAGGGCAAGTGGAAGGCTCCTTTGATTGACAACCCAGGTATATTTACATTTCAATTTTCATTGCATCTTAGCTTAGACTAAAGTAAGCATGTGAAAGTATTTGAAAGTTGCACGGAACTCCAGCTGATCTTTCATTTTTTGCTCGCAGCAATAATTGTTGAGTATGAAGGCAAGGACTCTTTTGATGGGCCCAGCAAAGGGTTCTCCAACTATTAACAAGATCATAGTAAAAGGATATGAAGATTATCATACATTTGTTAATTTAGCTTGTCCTGTGCTGATTGTTGACTTGTGCTTCTGATGATGTCTAGGTATATAAAAGGGATAATGAATCAACTTGGTCTGGTTGTTTGAGAAGATGCTGTTGGTAACATATTTGGCCGCTGGTGAGTTGGCCTTTGACAACCCTCAGATTCTCTTGTTTTGGTTCATTTCTTGGATTTAGGAATCATGCAATTATTCTGCAGTTTGTTAAATTTGCTATGTACTGGAATTATCATGCCTATTGAACAAGGGAGGGTTCTGAGCCTGGACTAGGGGCAGTTGCAACTGGATTCGGGTCCTGAATGTCGTTCATTTTCCCCCCTTTTCAAGGCTTAGGACTGAATTCTATTTATTGTCTACTTCATGGTTTGCAGTTCGTGGTAGGGAGACACATTATGTACTCAGTGAGTGCTGATGGTGCTATCATGTCTTGGAAGATTTGATTCTAGGAAAGAGAGGAGTTTATTATTTTTCACCTTTTTATTTATTTAAAAAACTGTATACTATGTAATGTAACTTGGATAAGTAGCGCTCACTGCACTATGTACTAGAATTTGTCACAATCTTGCAATATACTTGTTGGGTAATATTTGCTTCAATTGAAAGTCAGCTCGAATGGTTAATGTTGGTGACCTGGTTCCTAATCACTTGACATAATGCTTGAGCTTTCTTTTCCACTGGTCTTGCTACACTACGATTTTTTAGAAATCTTTGCCTATGATGATTTAGATCACATGATGCACAGTTTTTTAAGGGATAAGGCAGGCGCGATTTGCAATTTAATGTTTTTTTTTTGCAATAGCTTCCTTTGTTCGTTGTGATATTCGTCGTGTCCTAAGTCCTAACTATGCATTTTTTTGGTATGTGAATCTTAATCCATCTCACTATTTACTTTATTTAAAAAAACATATTGTCTTTTTATTTTAACCGTAGCGTTCTGGTTATTGAAAAGGAAACAGAGATGACTATAACCTCCACTTGCTGGACCAATCCGCATGTAAATGGTTTCACCATTAGTAGAAATATAAGCAGCCTGTTTTTAGTTAGGGACTCACATTCAAATTTACCTTTTAACCTTTTTCAAGAAAATATGTTGATTCTAAAAGAAGGCGGATCTGGTATGTAAGGAAAAACATGCACAAATAACACAAAATATCAAACGGACTATAAGATTTGACATTAATATTCTCTAGCAATAGCCCCAGCACTAAATCAATGGCATCAAATATCAAATGGGGGATGCCCGCAGCCCCACACTTTTGAGCCACCAAGGGTCTGTTTGGGAGGGTGTCCCTGTCCACCCTGGCATCCTAGCCTGGCTATGGCCAGCTTTGGCCTGCCTTTCGTGTTTGTTTTACAGGACCAAATGAGCCAGGCTAGGTAGAGAGTGTGTTTGTTTGGCTGTTCTAGTAGATGTGGCAACCTTTGCATCCTTCCCTTGCTCTCCCCTCATAGTCATTTCATCGAACACATGCTAAGCGAGGCGAGCAGCGGGCGCCGAGTGCATCTGGGCGCGGTGAGGCAGAGAAGCGAAGGAGCAGCGGCCAGCAATCCCCGGACCAGCGGCACGCGTGTAGCACGGAGCCGCCCATCCTGAACACCATAGCAGCATCGGCTCCCGGTGCCTAGACGACGCCCACGGTGGGAGCGGCGGCAACGGTGGAGCACACGGACGCACAGTCGGAGCGCAGTGCCGAGCATGGTGGGGCACTGGTAGTGGCAAGGCGGGCAGGGGGCGAGCGCGGGCGCGTTGGGCAGGCGGAAGCGGCGGGCTCCGTGTGTTAGGTTTTTTATCTCCCTGTCATTAGGCCCAACGGCCTAATGGGCCTTGTTCTCGCGCCCTGATCGGGGGCGCCCAACCCAATATGGTTGGTGGGCCCCCGTCGCACAGCGCTATATATAGGAGGTGGGGGCCGGGGCTCAAGTCACGAGATTCACTGACAGCCAGTTCCCTACCGACATTCCTAACCCTAATCCCGATCAGAGAAGGGGCGCTGCCAGCGACGGGAAGCCGCCACCGAACCCATGGCGCCGGCGAACGACTCCAACACCGGCGCTTCTTCCGGATCGACTGCTGCTGCTCCTAGCGACGGTTTGCGCATTTCACTCGTTCCTTTTTCCACTTAACAGCAGTCGTAGTAGTCATACACCTACTGTGAATCCTACTGTTTACTGTTTCCGTACCCGATCTGTCGAACCCTATGAACAACGAAAATAACAATGGTACCGGAGCCATGGGTACGAATCAAGAACCCTAGATCGGGATACAATCAAACGAAATACTTGAACTCGACTCGTTTCTTTTCGGATCGGAAAGGAACAGAGAAAGAACCTCCGATTCGGAATTTCTTTTCGGATCGGATAGGAATGAACGAACCCTAACCGAACGGCCTACGAATCCTAACCCTAAATCGAAAGAAAGAAGATGAACGGAACCATCGGCCGAGACTTGGTTTTCTTCTCCGACGCCATACGTATGAACCACAGACGAACCGCATGCGACTGATGAAAACCGGTGGCTGGTACCTCGCGCGCGCGGTGGGCACCGTCTGCTAGCCCGCTCGACGGCGGCGAGCTCAGCCCAGGGCGAGCTCGCGCGCCGGCGAGGGGGGCGGCAGCGGCGCCACTGTGTGTTGTCAAGAACCGGAACTCGGACTCTGGCGGCTATGGCGGCTGCCCTTGATGCTGCGGCTAAGAATGGAGAACGAAAGAATGGGGAGGAGAATGGAAGGCCGGTGGCCATGCGGGAAGAGAAAAGAAATTGCTCCGGCGAGCTGCTCTTAGCCGGCGGCCGCCGCCCGACATGCTCACGGCGGTGAGGAAGAAGTGAAAGGAAGGTTAGGGTTTTGGGAGCTGTTGTGCCGGTTTTATGTGACCCGATCCTTGCGCACAACCGTTGAATGGAAATGAACGGCTGAGATCACCCGCTGGTACACTGGGCCGAATAGAGCCCAGGCGGGCGGGCGAAATTTCAGCCCAGGCCCAGGTTAGGGCCTGTTTCGGCTGGTAATCAAAAAAAAAAAGGGTGAGCCACCCGACCAAGCGGGCTGCGAGCGCAGGCACCTGTTGGGCCGCGCGCACGCCTTGCGGGTGTTGCTGGCAGGCCGGGGAAATTGGGCCTCGCCGCGCGCCCGAATGGAACGGCCCACGGTAGCTGGGCGCAGGAGTGCTGCTGGGCCGCTGGGCCGCGCGAAAAGAAAGAAAGGCCTGCGGGCCAAAATTGAAGAAGAAGTGTTTTTTCAATATTTTTTTTTCAGAAGCAATACTTGAATGAATTTGAATGAAATTTTGATAAGAATTTTCGTGCAAATTTGTCCAACGACGTTTTTGCTCAGAAATAATGAAATTTTTCTAGTGCTTCTGGAAAACGACATTATGAGAATTTTATTAACATTTCCGCTGCGTACTTGATATATTTATTTTCATCATCAAATTCGAACCAACGGGAGAATTTGGTTTTGAAAAATGAATAATAATTGAAGATGAATTGTAGTATTGTTATTTTCTGACCAACGTTGTTAATAACAATATTATAATTTTGATTCATAAAAATTGTGCCTTAATTTTATTTCTGCCCAACGGTGATGTAAAATTATTGCATAAATGAATTATATGTTTTAATTTGACCAACGTTGAGTTAAAGCATATGATCTTATGTATAAATGTTACTCACTTAATCTGATGTGGTTTCAGGAGGCAAATGCATTGTGAACATCGCGAACATCCCGACACTCAACGGAACAAATTACCGTGTGTGGCGGGAGAAATATGAACTTGAACTTGCATTGGGAGAGGTCGTTTATGCCATCATCTCACCGTGTCCCACTGAACCTGTGGATCCGGTGAGAGAAGACAATGAATCTGACGCTGATTTCACTGCTCGAAAGCGTGATCATGCTGAGATAAGAATGAAATATGACCTTGAACATAGGCAATGGACTCTCTCCAATCGCAAGTGCCTGTTGGTGGCCAAAGCCACCATAGAAGAACAGATAAGGGGCTCAATCCCTGAATGTGCTACTGCCACAGAATATCTTGAGAAAATCAAGAGTCAGTTTACTGGGTCTACCAAGGCCACTGCAAGTTCACTGATAAAGAAACTTGTGAATGAAAAATATACTGGCGGTAGCATCAGAGAGCACATCTTGAAGATGAACACCACGGCATCTAAGCTGAAAGAGATGAATTTGAAGGAAGATGATTTCCTGATTCATTTAATTTTTTGCTTCTTTGCCAAAGGAATATGATACTTTCATTGTGAACTACAATATGCAGCCTGAAAGATGGGGCATAGAGAGACTCATCTCAATGTGTGCTCAAGAAGAGGAGAGGATAAAATCCTCACAGAGTGAGTCCGCTCATTTTGTGAAGGATAATAAAAGAAAGAACTTCAATAACAAGAATTCTAAACCACAGGGGAAACCCAAGTGGGACAAGGCCTCTTCCTCACAGGGAAAGAAACCCCAGGAACCTGAGAATCAGCAGAGCAACTCCTATGGTGGAGCTGAAAAGGACCAATGCAAGCACTGCTTCAAGAAGGGACACTACAAAAGAGACTGTCCTGACTTCCTGAAATCTCTACTGAAAAGAGGTGATGAATTTATTACATTTGTAGATGAATCCCTGTATTTATGTTATGCAAAATCCACTTGGTGGGTTGATTCAGGAGCAACTACTCATGTTGCAAATTCCTTACAGGGATTAAGTGGGACGAGAACCTTGCAAAGAGGAGAAAGAACGATTAAAGTTGCGAATGAAGTACAAGCCGATGTTGAAGCAATTGGAGATTTATCTTTAGAATTGAAGAACGGCTTTGTACTTAGACTTAAAGAAGTACTTTTCGTTCCCTCTTTGCGTAGAAATTTAATAAGTGTTTCGAAACTCGATGATGATGGAATTGATTGCCATTTTGGTGATGGCAAATGTAAGATACTTGTTAATAATGAATGTGTTGGTCTTGCCTTCCGACAAGACAAACTTTATTTATTATCTCTTGATGAAAATGCGAACAATGTATGCGATGAGAATATGAATGATTCCCCATCTGCGAATGTAATTAAGAAGCGGAAGCGAATTGATGATGCCTCTTCGAAATTATGGCACTGTCGCTTGGGCCATATTTCGAGGGGGAGAATGGAACGGCTAATTAAAGAATCAATTCTTCCGCACTTAGAATTTTCAGATTTAGAACAATGCGTTGATTGCATCAAAGGAAAGTATGTCAAGAAAATTAAGAAAAATGCCAAACGAAGCACAGGAACTTTAGAAATCATCCACACTGATATATGTGGTCCATTTCCTGTGAAAAGCGTGGATGGTTATGACTCGTTCATAACATTCACAGACGACTACTCTCGTTATGGCTATATTTATCCAATTAAAGAAAGATCGGAAGCATTGGATAAATTCAAAATATTTAAAGCTGAGGTTGAAAATCAGCATGATAAGAAAATAAAGATAGTACGATCAGACCGAGGTGGAGAATACTATGGGCGACATACCCCATATGGCCAAATTCCTGGACCGTTTGCAAAGTTTCTACAGGAAAATGACATAGTCGCTCAGTACTCCACACCGGGGGGAGCCTCAGCAGAATGGAGTGGCTGAAAGACGAAACCGTACCTTAATGGATATGGTAAGAAGCATGATAAGTTACTCCACTTTACCGATTAGTTTATGGATGGAGGCACTGAAAACCGCCATTCACATACTTAATCGAGTACCAAGCAAATCGGTGCCTAAAACACCGTATGAATTATGGACAGGAAGGGAACCCTCACTTAACCATTTGCGTGTGTGGGGCTGTCCAGCTGAGGCAAAAGTGTTTAACCCAAACATAGGAAAGTTAGACTCCAAGACAGTCAGCTGCCATTTCATTGGCTATCCAGAAAGATCGAAAGGATATCGATTTTATTGTCCTGACAGACATACGAAGATTGTAGAAACAAGACACGCTGTGTTCTTGGAGGATAACATGATCAGGGGGAGCATGGTAGCACGAGAAATAAGCCTACAGGAGAAACGGGTACATGTACCCACTGCGATGGTTGAAGAACCATTTTTTACGCTACCTGTTGCTGTTGAGCCGACAGTGCAGGACACTGTGGAGCCAACACCTGTTGTAAGTTCTCCCGTGGCGACAATAAATGAACATGAGGAACCTGTCCTTGAGGAAGCTGTCTTTGAGGACCCCATAGAACCAAACGTCGCACATGAGGAAGAACAACAACAGCCCAATGTGGAACAAGTGCCAGAGGCCCCTAGAAGGTCTCAAAGAACAAGAAGGTCAGCTATTTCTAATGATTATGAAGTTTATGAAACAGAAGGTCCTCCCAAACGCACCCCAACTCTTGTCCTGCCCATCCCAACTCAGGCACTAATTTTAGACTAAAAAGTGGGACCTACTGAATAGTGGTTATCCTCTCATTTTAATCGGACTTCTCTCTTAGCTTCAATGCTCCCATGTTCGCAATCGGCACCGCCTCTCTGTGGTGCTAGGAAATTTGAAGCTCATCTAGACTCGAGTGGCTATGGCTCAAGCACAGGTGACAGCATGCAGGCCTCCTACAGGCAAGGTAAAGGGCATAATCCAATCGATAGGGAATGACTTATACAGATTCTGTATGAGAGGATCTCTGCTTGGCCCTGTTGTCGTCTTCGCTGATGTAGAAGCTATACCCTGTGATGGACACCCCCTCCGACCATTGTACCTCGTCCGCAAAAATCAGGATGTTCTCGATGATCAACGTGATGAAGTAGGAGCACAGTTCCCTCGGTATGTCCCTGTTGCACTGCGCGAGACCGTACAGGTTGTGCGAGTGGCGTGGATCGTAGCCGTTCGGAACGCCGCCGCCGCCGTCGAGCTAGGGCGTGGATCGGAGCGTCCGAGTGGCGGAGGCCGACGGCGACGCTGGCGTTGAGGCTCGACGGGCATAGACGGAGCCAGCGGGTGGCACGGGTACGGTGCGGCATACCTAGCTATTGTGGGGTCTGTTTATTTTGTTTCCTTAATTAGTTAATTAAGAGGTCAGCCAGACAGCGTTGAGCGTTCAACAATAGTACTACTAGGCACAAAGCTTAGACATGAGACAGTATGGCATTCCAGAAGGAAGCCATCCTTTTCTGCTCCGGTCCAATAGCGTGTTGAACCTTCTTTTCATTTAAATAATATAATTTGTTTCTCTAAATTAAATTTACACGTTGACATAATGATGAATATACTCCCTCCATCCTTAAATAACTGTCGTTCTCGTTTCCTGATAAATAACTTTGACTAAATTTATATAAAAATATTAATATTTATGGTACATAATTAATATCATTAGATATATCATTTTATCTATTTTCATAATAAATTTATTTAGAGATACAAATGTTGTTAAACTTTTTTCTACAAATCTAGTCAAACTTTCAGCACGCAAACCAAACGACAAATATTTAGTGACAAAGAGAGTATATAACTCACTACTGTTATATGTAAAATCAAATAGGTTTTCGTTATATCAGTAATCATATAGTAGGAGCTAAGGATTATGTACTTTGATTATACATGCTTTGTTAGATTTAAGAATTATACGTATTTCTATATTGAATCGCGGGACAACTTTGGCTGCTGCATACAAAATTGCTAAATAGGTTTTGCTGAATTGCATATGAAAATTTTGATGTAGCATACCCTATGTCAAAATCCTAGATCAATCACTGTCGACGGGCAAGCCTTGGGCGCCTCCGCGCGAAGGCCGCTTGGAGGCACCCTGTCGCACTGGTCTGGCCATAGTACATGGCCATCCCAAACAGGCGAATACCGTCTCGTGCCCTTCGTCGACGATTATTTCTAGAGGTGGTTTTTTTTAATGGAACTACCCCTGGAAATGGATCTTCAGAGGTGATCACGGAGCTACAGAGCTCCCCGGTGCGATTAGAGATGGCGTGCTAGTTGAACCATCTCTGATAGAAAAGGGTGGTATCACTAAAAATCAATTCTATACTAATGTTAAGGGCTACCTTTTCTCGTAAGTTTGATATATTCAGCTTGGAGGTTGTGACGATAGAGATAAGGCAAAATTGGCTAGGGGACACTGAAATTGATCTCCCTTTGCTGCTGAACATCCAAAATAGAGCGGTTTGCTGATAGACACTCTGTTTCTTATCAAATTTGCTGGTGAACACCGAAACCAATAAAATGTTCGTTTCTGGCTTTTGAGGAGAGAAAAGAACAGTGAAATTTCCATTATGCCCCTGCCTATTTCTTCTTCCTCTGACCGCACGAGATGGTCTGGTCGTCAGGGATTGGGGCCGATTCCGGCCTGCCAGAGGTCTGCCGGAGGCGATGAGGCGGTGCCTCGGCTTGACCCCTACCGAGCGCACCCAGCAGTGCTCCTGGCATGTCCTGGCGTGGCCAGAGGAGGCGGGGCCATGAGCGCCGGCGGACCTGCAGCGGCGCCAACGCGGCTAGCCGCGATCCGACGGTGGTAACAGCCAAGGAATGGCGCTGCGGGAGCGGCGCGAGCTAAGGAGTGCAGCGCGACAACCAGCTCGACCTGAGGAGGAAGGAGGAGGAAGTGGTGACGGAGGAGCTCCCTGCTCGGCCGTCCATGGCGGATGAGCAGGGCGGACAGAGAGGGCGAGATTGGGGAGCGTGAGAGAGAGGAGTGCTTGAGCCGTGGTGGTCTCCAGGTGGCAGGACACGGCGGAGTCAAGCTCGAGCTCAGCTCGGCCAACAATGGTGTGCTCGAGCTCTCGAGCAGAGACAGCGAGACAGAGAGGCCAGATGCTCAGCTTTGGAGGGCGCAGGCGGGGTCACGGGCACGGCATGGCCACGCGCGCGGGCCGTGCTCCACTGGCTCAACCTCGACGAGGCACACGGCGTCGCACCGGGCACCCATGTGCCAGAGCTCCAGCACCCAGTCCACCAGCAAGAACCGGCCGTCGTCGTCGTCTCCACGCTCGATCGGCCGCCAGCCGCACGCCACCTCGAGCACCAAGGAGCAGAATGCGAATACGTCCGTGGCCGGCGTCACGCGCCGGGTGTGCGCGAGCACCGGCGCGAGGTACCCCATGGTGCCCACCACGTGCGTGCCCTGCGGGCTGGTGCCGTGCTCGTAAAGCCGTGCGAGCCCGAAGTAGCCGAGGCGAGCGTTCATCTCGCCGTCGAGGAGCACCGAGCACGTTGCTGGCCTTGACGTCGCGGTGGATGACCACCTGCTCCCAGCTCAGGGGCAGCGTGCCGTGGTCATACAGCCACCTGTCTAGGCTGCCGTTCGGCATGTAGTCGTACACCATGAGAAGCTCGCCTTTCCGCCAGCAGTAGCCGAGCAGCTGCACGACGTTGCGGTGACGCAAGCAGCCGATGCTGACGACCTCCGTGACGAACTGCTTCATCCTTTGCGTCGCGTCGTGCGACACGATCTTGACGGCGACCTCGGTCTTGGACGCCTGGAGGACGCGGAGAGAAGAACAGGGAGAGAGAGGAAGAAGAAAGTGACAGGGGGCAAAAGTGACATTTTACCGATCTTCTCTCTCCTCGAAAGTCAGAAATAAATATTTTATTGGGTCCGATATCCACCAGCAAATTTGATAAGAAACAGAGTATTTATCAGCAAACTGCTCTATTTTGAATGTCCAGCAACAAAAGGAAGATCACTTTCAGTTTCCGGTAACCAATTTTGCCATGAGAGAATTGCTGGGTCTAAAGGCTACGACAAGAGAGCTGAAATGTCTTCCTAAGAATTTATTGATCACGTAAGTTAGGTCCCTGCTTGTATCAAGATCCCTTTCCGGTAACCAATTTTGCCATGAGAGAATTGCTAGGTCTAAAGGCTACGACAAGAGAGCTGAAATGTCTTCCTAAGAATTTATTGATCACGTAAGTTAGGTCCCTGCTTGTATCAAGATCCCTTTCCGGTAACCAATTTTGCCATGAGAGAATTGCTGGGTCTAAAGGCTACGACAAGAGAGCTGAAATGTCTTCCTAAGAATTTATTGATCACGTAAGTTAGGTCCCTGCTTGTATCAAGATCCCTTTCTGGTAACCAATTTTGCCATGAGAGAATTGCTGGGTCTAAAGGCTACGACAAGAGAGCTGAAATGTCTTCCTAAGAATTTATTGATCATGTAAGTTAGGTCCCTGCTTGTATCAAGATCCCTTATATACAAAACTTGAGTAATAGCAGTTTGTTATGCCTGAAATATTTGGATACTAAATGCTACACTTTCTTTATGGATCGATTTTGTAGGTACAAGGAAGTGGAGAAAAAGGATACATCGGGCAACACTGGGCTGTACATTACCAAACTTTTTTTTTTTGAGAATTGTACATTACCAAACTGTGAATGTCGTCAAGTGAAGAGATGCATTGAAATAGCACTAGAATGTGTCCATCCTGAACGAAGGCAAAGGCCTAACATTGAGGATATCATAAGTAGGCTGAAGGAAACTGAAAACAATACTGAGAAATCAGCCACAACTTCTTCCTCACAATACGAGACATGACACAGTGCAATGACATCTACACAAGGTAAGAAACCAATGACACAAATGTTCTTGTTTTCTTTTCAATTGGAATGTTTAATGAATTTTATTTGGCCATAACATTAATTAGAAATTTCATGGACTCTAAATATAGAAAATCAAATGCGCATGGAGAAAGTCAATTCTTGTTCAAAACAAAATAAGTATGCTTGTGTCAAAACGATATATTTTTTTTATAAAGCTATGGTACATTATGCATGTATGTGATTTTCAGGGATAATTCACTGGATTGAGGTCCACTAGTTACTACTGCAAATGGAGCAGGGGGTCTGTGCATCCTATCTGGTGAATGCAGCCACTCCTGATCGATGCAGAAACCTTCGCAAGACATGCATATGGAGGATGGTTTAGCAATAGGATTGCAATTTAATTGGTTTAGTGATTGACTTAAGGTTGAAATCCCCCATTCATTTTGCCTTTTAAGTTCTTGTACTAGGAAAAACGCCCATGTTGCCATGGAGTATATAGTCTGATCACCTGGACGACATACAGCTTGGAGATTATTTATTCAACAATTGCGTCATACGTTATCATTCATCTTGAAACCAAATTCTATAACATGTCTAGACACGCTCTACTCGAACTTGTATAGACATATGACACTTTGATATTTATTATCCAATAATAATAGGTCTACTTAAGCTCTGAACCTATTGGTAGTTATCTACTTCACCTCCTCGTCTATAAAACCATGTATTCTACATAATTAAACTATTGAAAACAGTTTAAATAACCCACTAAGGCGTTTTGAAATTGGTTTTTGCTAACGTGGCATATTAAAAGTCATAGCCCCTAACATATCAAGGGTTGACCGGTTGACTATAACCCCTTCATCTATAAAACTTGACAATGTAACCCTTAAAACATTTAATGATATTCAAAATGATCTCCAGATAAGCATGACATCACCATTGTATTATTTGAACCATTAACTTATACTAATATAGCAAGGCGCATTGCTGACCTTTTTGTTAATCTCCAACGCATTTGCTAATTGCTACAGATATCATGATGAGGAAAAATGTTGGCTTTTTCTTGAAGATCTGCACGTACTGACGTATACGAGCACAGGATTAAGAGAAGAAAGCCAGGTGCGATTAACCGGGATGGGGACGAGGGCGTGGACGACACAAACAGAGGTGGCGACGGCTTCATCCAAAGAGGTAGGAACAGTAGTTGCAATACCAGAGGACTGAAGTGTGCCGCATGCGAGAATCACTGTGAAACAATATTAGACGCTTCGATGCTTCCTCAAAAAACAGAGCAATCAAAAACTGGTTAAATGAAAAAGATTGGTCGTAACAAACAACATCACGCAAATACATCACATTGTTTTTCAATTAATTGAAAATATATTGACGTCTTTGTTGATCACCTGATGTTCATCTCCATGCCCAGGCATAACCTTTTCCCAGCGGCCAGCGTAGGAAGCCACGAATCAAAACAGACTGCCCGGCTGGAGCGCTTCATTAGCGGCGTCACGGTGGTAGCATCAAGCATGTACTCCCACAAGCCTACGCGTTGTTTTACCCTGGTGCTTTGCATGTAGTTAATCTCCGATCTCGCATGCAGCTTGTGTAGATTGAACCCCCGCGGCGTTATGGTGGTCGTCCTGATGTCTGCCGACGACGCGCACACACCACAGTGATCTTTGCCACCAGGGGCGACGGCCATAGGGCGAGTGGGCAATGCCCCGGCCGCCGAGCGCTATGCACAGATTCCGATACTTGCGGACACATGCGGGGCGTGACTCTGGTGATCGCCAATTACGATCCAAAGTTCCCAAGTCTAACCATTGAGGGCTCTTGATGCCACAAACGCTAGATAAAAAGACGCACGCGTGGCCGCGGAGGGTATGCCAGCGTACCCCCTGGATCTGTCCCTGCTTGCATCGTGCATATGTCCAATCGGATCAGGGCAGTGTGGTTGGAATTAGAGATACGTGTATAGGAAACCAACTCGCAACTCTAGTCAACTCGGGTCATTGTCGATGTCCAACTCGAACTCAAACTACAATGACGATGAACTAAAACAGGACTCCAGACATAGGGAAACCAGACGTACCAAAACTGGACTTAAAAGGAACGAACAGGAAATTAGAAAGAATACAAATTGAAACCAGACATTCGCGGTGTTAGTTGAGGGATGGCCGAATAAAAAATAGGTGAAGAGAAATTTTGCCTCTTAAATATTAAGGAGGAATAGATAGATATATGTAATAAGAAACAGCCCGATGCACCCAATGGGTCTCTAGGCTATACATAATTTTCTTATGTCCTATCTAAATAATGTATACAAACGTAATAAACTCACTGGGCAAACCCAAGATGTGTGTGCGCCGTGCTCCCACATGTTACTAGGATGTCAAACATAACTAGTTTTGCAATAGTTTTTTTGTTTTTTCATTTGATTAATATGGTTCTAAACTAGTACTTATTTGTTGCAAGCTGTTGTGTTATTAGTTCTATGTATATGCACCATATTTAATTAATCCGTAATCCTATATATGCATTGACGTTTACTTGTTCCTGCTCGACAGTTGAAGCTAACTATACTCTACAATTATATATAGCAGCATTATATTGGAATAATGCAACTGCTTGCATTTGCACCTGAAACTGAGGCTGTGTTTAGTTTCAAATTTTGGAGCGCCAAAATTTACTGTAGCATTTCGATTGTATTTGGTAATAATTGTCCAATCATTGACTAATTAGGCTCAAAACATTCGTCTCGCAAAGTACAACCAAACTGTACAATTAATTTTTGATTTTATCCACATTTAGTACTCCATGCATGTATCGCAAGTTTGATGTGACGGAGAATCTTTTTTTGCATAGTGCACTTTTCAAGTGATCTAAACACAGCCTGAGATGCATTAATTTTTGGTTGGTGGCTGAAGACATAGCCACCCACTGCGCAGCGAGCACTTACCTGTGCTATAGCTTATCTAACAAACAATTGAAATAAAGGGCTATGATTAATTTTGCACGCACAAAATTTGAAATTTGGGCATGCCGCTCTAAATTAGAAAAGACTTTAATCAACATTTTCATTTTGTCTTTTTTTCCCTATATATCTACTCAACTCAAAAGGACGAGGTCCACATCATCGGCGCATTGACCAAACCAACCCCGGCATCACCACCCTCGCCCACCATCTACCCCACCTTGAAATAACCGAGGATGCTACTCACTCCTGTCATGCCTCCACCGTTAGCCCTAATCATAGCATCCTTCTTCCTCTCAAAATGGCGTACTCGTCACGTGCACCACTTAACCGGCCTCTCCCACTATTCCGACGGGTGGCAACACTGTGTCCTGCCCCCACTGTGGCACTATCGTCTCGACTACTATCACTGTTGCTCTGCCGACCTCCTTAAACACCCTTTTACAATTGAATTTACTAGCGCTTGGACATCCGTTCCGAAGCACTAGCGTCGGACGGTGCCATGCACGTAAGAAGCGGAGCCTGCGCTGCCTGTTTTCACGCGCCCCACCATGTGGATCCCATGCTGCTTTTCTGCCCTACCATTACGCCCGCTCTGCTTTGTCTAACCGTCGGCGCGCCCGCGCCTGCACGTGGGAAAAGCCACGTGGGTCCCAGTCACCTGCCCCGCCTATGGATGCGTGTCACGGATGCATCTGTCCGCCTCAGGCGCCCGCACGGTGACCCATGGCCGTGCCCCAACAGCTGAGGCGGGTGGCTGCGGCAGGTGGGTCTCCTTGCAACATGTGCAACACCAGATCTACTTTTGTAACATCCAGATAAACACTTGCAATATACGTCCGAAATAACTGAAACACTTGCAGCATAAGTCTGAAACACTTGCAAAACACAAAAAAAAACCTTGAAAACACATGTGTAGCTATTGCAAACATATATAAACACTTGCAACATACGTATAAAACATCTAAAATATACGCTTACAACACTTGCAACGTACGTATAAAACACCTAAAACATACGCTTACAACACACATCCAGGCCTACTTTGCAACATCTAGATAAAACACTTGCAACATACGTCTGAAATAGTAAACATACTCTTGCAATATACGTGTATAGCCATTGTAACATGTACAACATCCAAATCTACTTTTGCAACATCCATATGAAACAATTGCAACATACCTCTGAAACATCTGAAACACTTGAAACATATATTTGCAACCTGCGCTTTCAGTGCAACATCTCCTTACTGCTTGGGAGAATGGAGGTTCGTCGGCACGTGGAGTTCAACGGCGCGGAGCTCGCCACTCCGGTGGTGGAGAAGGCCACGACAGGTTCAATGTAAGTCCACTCCAGTAGTGAAGCCCACGACGAATCTAGCACAAGCTGTCACCACTCTGGTGCAGGATGGCGGTCCGCATGCTGAAGAAGGTCGCGGCGGGCAGGAGGTGCGATGGAGATGGAGGAAGACAGGCAGCCGCGCTCGGGTGTGGTGAAGATGCTGGTCGGCCAGCCCAAAAACACCATGGAGAATGGCCGTTGGGCTGGTATCCACCACAACATTTCCGTTTTACAATCGAAGAACACCGCAACCCCTGTCCTATAAAACATAAAGCCGTAACCGCCCCTAAAAAAAAACTAAAACCTTTCTTGAGTCGCTAGCTGGATCTCGCTTGGATCCTTGGAGCAGACCTTGGCAGTCATTGAATTTTTTTTCTATTTTCTAAAAAAGAGAGTTGAGTAAGGCGGAGGAAGACAAGACAGACGACCACGTGACTTCGTGAGAGACTAGAAAAAGGAAGACGAACATGTCGGCCCAATTGGCACGCATGACACAGTTGCTCATCATGAGCTCGAGTACATGGAAGACCAGAGCTACGACTGAGCTGTATCAGGGCATCACGTCCAGGATGGCCGAGGCGCCGGTGCCAGGTAGTAGAGGAGGTAGAAGCGACGAAGACAGCTGACAAAATGGGCGGCGAAGAAGACGAAGGAGCCGCCGGGAAGCGAAGGGTGTAAAGGGGCCCGGTGCTGTCACATCGGAGCAGAGGACGCCGGGAAGCCAAATCCTTTACAGTAAGACCAGAAGAGTCAAATTCCACAGAACAAGAATTGTCAGCTGTAAAACATCGAATAGAAAGAAGATTATGAACCATAGAAGGCGCCACAAGAACATCAGGAAGACGAAAGGAGCCATGAGCACCGGCGGTACCCACAGACAAGACTGAAATACAAGAACCATTTGTGATCATAATAGACGACGGAAGAGAGGAAGAGGGAGAGTGAATCGACGAAAGTATACCGGAGTCAGGAGTAGTGTGGTAGGTGGCCCCCGAATCAGCGATCCACTCGGGTCCGACCGGAGGTGTCAGGCCCATGGTGCCGAACGAGCGAGCCAGGGCCGCCTGGTCCCAGCCAGAGACCCCCGGTGGAGGCCCGGAAGGTCCGGAGGGAGGTACCCACGGCGTAGCCGGCGGCGTAGCAGGGAAGACGCCAGCAGGAGGAGCTCCGGTGAGCATGGCCACCAGTGGACGCGAGTCGATCCCGGTGGCGTGGTAGGGCCACATGGAGATGCGCCCAGACCACGGGTTTTGGAAAGAGGGCCATGGTGCCCCCTGTGGTCCACCAGATGCCGGGGCCTGTGTAGGTGCACCCCGGCCGCCGCCGCGACCCCCTCCGCGGTGACGACGGCCGCCATGACCCCCCACCTCCACTCGGCCCGGAGGGAGGGGGACCTAGGAGAGACGACGGCGGTGGAGCAGACGGCCGTGAAGCAGACAGGCGCGGCGGAGTAGCAGCCAGAGCCGTCGAGGAGGCCCCCGGGGAAGCAGTGGAACCCGGCTGGAGGCCCTGCGTGAGCTCCTCCATGACGAGATCGTCACGGACCTCCAGGAAGGTGGGGAAGGGCCTCTGACGGGTGATCCACGTCCGGAGGTGGGCGTAGCGGTCGCTGAGCCCCCGGAGGACATTGAGGACCAAGATGCGATCCTCCACAGGCCACCCGAGGTCCCCCAGTGAGTCAGCCATGGCCTTCATCCGACGGCAGAACTCACCGACGGAGAGGTCACCCTGGACGAAGGTGCGGAAGCTCGCGTCGAGACGCAGAGCCCGGGCCTCGGCGTTGCCCAGGAACTGGCCCTCAAGGGCAAGCCATGCCCGACGCGCGTCAGGGGAGGTGCGGACGAGGTCGTGGAGGTCCAGAGAGATCGTCCCCAAGATCCAGGAGAGGACGATGCTGTCGAGACGGAGCCACGACGACGTCTGGACGGCGACCGAGGCGTCGACGAGGACGTGGTCGTCGAGGGCGTAGCGGCGAAGTGTGAGAACCACCAGATCTCTCCAGCGGGCGTAGGAGGGCGACTCCGGCTCGAGGACGACCGGGACGAGAAGTCGAATGTTCTGGACCCCCCCGGCCTAGTAGTGGAGCTGGGCCACGAGCGGGTCAGCCGGGTCATGCCAGAGGACGGTGGTGTGGTGGATGGGACGCCCGGGCGAGGCAGAGGAGGTGGCACCGACGTCCCGGGAGGCGGGGGGAGCGAGGAGCTGCTCCGCCTCGGCGATCTGGCGAGCCAAAGCGTCGGCCGCGTCGCGCTCGCGCTCCCACACGAGAGCCGCCGCACGCACACGAGCCTGGCCTTCCGCGGCAGCAGCACGGGCAGCCACGAGGGCGGCGGCGAGAGTGGAGTCCCGCCCCGGGGCGCGCAGAAGATGAGGACCACCGAGACCGAGAAGGTCAACGGTAGGAGCAGTGGCGCCGGCACCTGCACCAGCGAGGTCTCCAGGGGAGAGGAGCGGCTGGACAACCCCTAGCTGGACCACCCCCGCCGGCGCGACGTCCTCGGTGCCGTCCCCCACCGTGCCCAGATCGGAAGAAGTGGCGAGGGCACGGGCAGCTGCGGTGCCGTGAGCAGCAGCAGCATCCGCATCAGGAAAGGGCGAGGGGGGGCGGCGCTGGAGTGCTGGATCAGCCAGAAGTGGAGGGCGGGCGGGTCCTGTGCCGGCTGTGGGGTGGCCGGCGGCCAGAGGAAGCCCACCTGCAGGCAGAGGGTGGCCGGCGGCCAGGGGCTGGCCGGCGGGGAGAGGGTGGCCGGCGGCCAGGGGCTGGCCGGCGGGGAGGGGGCGGCCAGAGGAGGGCCGCCGGTCCTGGGTGGCTGTGAAGCGGCAGCAGCGGCTGGAGATGAGGCAGCGGAGGCGCCGGCCAAAATCTGGGCCCAGGACAGAGAGGAGTGAGAGGGGAAATAGGAATAGAGGGAAGGGGGAGGGGGAGGACCGCCGGCCATGGTGGCTGGGCCGGCGACAGCACCACCAGGGAAGGGGCGGCGGCTGGGAGGCAGGGGAAAGAGAAGACCTAACCCTAGGCTCTGATTACCATGTTAGAGAAAGTGGAATTCCATTACTTGGCTAGCCCTAGAAGGGCAGCTATATAGTTTCCATACATGGGCCACATGGGCCTTAGTCTCATGGGCCTAAACATATACTCCAACATGTATAAATACTTAAAAGAAAAGGAAAAAAAGGAGATGAGTGAGTGTTCTTGAGCCAAACTCTTGAAGGCCCATTTCTGAGTGAGTATATTGATGCAATATTGAAGCTTATGAAAAGGGAGAAAGGGAAAAAGGCCCATTTGAAGGCCCAACTCTCCCGCAGACCCTCTCCCACATCCTCTCTGCCTCTCTCGCATCTCTCCCTCTCCCGCACGCACCCGCCGCCGCTGCTGCCCGCGCCTGCGCCTGCTACCGCCCGCGCCTGCGCCTGCCGCCGCCCGCGCCTGCGCCCGCCGCCGCCCGCAGCTCCTCCTCCCCCACCGGCGACCTCCGCCGGACGCTGCTCCACCCCCACCGGCGCCGCCGACGAGCTGCGCCCACCTAGGGGTCCATCTACCCCCTAGGCCAGGCGACGGGCCTCGCCTCACGATTAATCGCGCGGAATCGCGCCTAGGCGAGCGCCTAGCGGAACATTGATCATGTTATGTGACTGTCAATTATTTTATTTTCACCGCTTATGCAATTCATGTTACTCTAGAGAAGGCAATACATGCGTAACAACATTCTATCATGTATCACAGGAAGAAAAAGGTGACTGATCATTGGAGAAAGTATGTAAGCCCATTAATGTGGAGATGCCAATGGCTAGAACTGAGGATGAAGGATTTGCAATCTCAAGTGTCTAAATATGACAAGGAGCTTGCAGTACTCAAGCATGAGAAGGAGTTGCAGACAAAAATGATTGAGTTGGATTGTTCCTCCTCGCGATCAGTACCATTCTCCTCTCTTTGCTGCAGGAAGACTATGAAGCGAAGGAGGAGAAAAAGAAATGAAGAAAAAATTGATACTTCATCATATATCTCTAATCATGCCGTGTTCTCTTATTTTGGTAAGAGTTGCATTCCACTTTACACGCAGAGATATGAATAGCCTTTCTGATATCCCATTTTAACTGTCCTGCAGAAAAACGGAAGCAGATGGCCATTCTATTGAAGACAATGCCAACTTAGGTAATACTATTAATTGCTTAATGACTGAAAACAAATATCATTTATACCATTTCCCTGGTGTGCATTTTGGGCTATTGGCAGTGAAGTAGTGAGTACACTGTTTGCTTCTTCATGCATATTCAACTCTATTTTGTTAATTGTTATGGCTTTGGAAGTAAGTTTATCATTACACTTCTTGGAGCAAGAGATCTCTATTTCCTGCATCTTGCATCTAGGGATTGATTACTGCACAGAAAGTGAGAGCTCCATTTCCTACTTTCCATAGTAATTCACCCAATTAGTGAAATTTCTGTTCTCACGGTTACATGTTGAGTTCAATTTTGCAAACTAACATTCAAATCTGACTGTCAATAGTCGTTTTATTTAGTTTAGGAATATGTTATTTTTCTTATTAAGTGGTGCAGATAAATTAATGAAACCTTTTCTTGACCATGCAGCGGATGACAACACAAAAGGAAATAACGATGCTGATTGGCTACTTGGTATTGAAGGAGGTGATACCACTGTTGAGCAGATTCTTTTAAGCATTCAAGCTGCCCAAGACAGGGTATTCAGTCTGAGATCAAATCTCAAGCAAGCAATGGCCAAGAAGAATAAGGGAATAACCCTTAAAATTAACACATCGGTCAATGGTACACAGAGCTCAAATTGCTCACCAGGAAAGGGCAAAGTTACTGGACTAAATGAGAGATCTCCCCAGGACACATCAGAATGTGATATGGATGATTCTGCCATGCCTGATAGTGCCCTCTCGAGTTATGGAGAAGTTAGCAACATGGATATTTTTGAGAGCACCATGAGCCTATTGTCTGAAGGCCCACATCAGATTGGAGAATTCCGTGAAGTAAGCTTCTACACTTCTTCTTTTTAGTTATTTACAGCAAGCGATGGTGGTTGTGTACTGATCTTCTATATGTGTCCTCATTGGTGAGATGAGTTGCATACAAAATCAAAAGAGGCCTGATAAGTAACTACTCAAGTAAATCAGATGAAATCAAATGTTAACCTGTATTATCTAAAATGAAGCACAAAGGAGCATGACATTCTCTTTAATGTTCTTTGTGGTCCAGTAAGCATCAGGTGGTCAGTAATATATTTTCTTAAGTTCAGATAATAAACCTTATTGTTGATTAGAGAATTTAGTATCTAGGCTCCACTATAAACCAACTTTTAATTAGAATTGCCTTATTATAGTTTTGGACACTTTTTTACTAATCTTCTTTCTTCACTCGCAGAGTTCTGAAGATGTATTGATTGACAACCAAGCAGCAGAGGAAGGGTACCAAAATTTTGAGGTGGTCAGCCATCCAAGCAAGCGGCTAAGGGTATCGGTGAAGCGAGAAGCTGGGGCACATTCTGAGGATGAGAGCGTTGCCCCTGTTATCGCAGTCAAGAAAGAAGAAACACAGGAAGAAGCCACCACCAGCTTCAGTCTGCATGGGGCATTCCTGAAGCCCTGCTTCACAGGGAAGAGGCAGGAGAGGAAGCCAAAGAAGCAAATGAAGCGAAGACGAGGTGGTCCAACTGCAGCAGCTGCAGCTCTCATCTCATGGAGGAGCAAGAGGATCCGGAAGAAGAAGCAACTCTAGGATGGACATGGACTTATTCATGGTTCGCACTTTCTGGTTTACTCAGATGATGGGGTGATGACGACTCTTTCCTTGTACCTTATCTTTTTTGTTTCCTCGCGACAGCATAACCAAGAGCAATCCTTGTACCTTATCTTTTTTGTTTCCTCGCGACAGCATAACCAAGAGCAAGATTGGAAACAGCACATCCACTTCAGATGAGAGGTGCTTGTAAGGCAGTTGTGCACCTGTCTCTATTGTTGTTGTTGCTTTATGGTCTTGTCCTGAACAATGTGACTTGTCATAAGGAGTTGATTTTATGGATTCAGTTCCCCTTTTGGTTCCTTGTTTCAATTTTAGATGGGATTGTTTTGCATTGTGTTTCAGTACATGCCGTCTGGTTCCTGCAATGTTGACATGAAAAACTATAGCCACAAGAAGCTCAAGAGCAGAACCTTGTTTCTGTATACTGATTGCAACTTCCCCCGCGTCGCTCCCAGGGGCGGCTCGGGCGGAACACCGCCGGCCCCGCCGTAGCTCCTCCCTCACCACTCCGCCAGCCTCGCCGCCGCTTGAGCGAGCCGCCGGGAATCCGCGTGGCCGCAAGGACGGCGGCGGCGGGGCCTTTTCCCCTTCCCCTTTTCCTCTCCTGCGCTTTTTCCCTCTCTAGTGCGAACGTCGAGGCCCCTTCGATGGTGGCTGGCGCGGCCGTTCCTGCATCGGGGAGGGCGGATCCGCGTGCTAGCTGGCCGGATCCGGTCATTAGTGGCCGGATCTGGTGGCTGCCGAGCTCACCAGCCCACAGCTCTTCCGGCGGCTGGGACGCGGTGGTCGCCGGTCGGGGCTGCCTGGGTGCTCTCCTCCAGTCCCCTCTCTTGCTCAGGCTGCGTCTGGGCCAGAGGTGGCGGGGGGACGTGGTGGTGCGGCGGTCGGGCTGGTGGTGTGCTGGGCCGGATTTGGTGCTCCTGCGGTGGTAGTGACTACCGGTGCTGGTGTTCGGCTGGGCACCGGCGGCGTTTTTTTGTCAAGGAGGTGGATCGGTTGCTTGGTGGTTCGGCTGGGCGGCGTCTTCGGCGTCTGGGCGGCAATCCAACGGTGGCGGTGTGGTTCCTTCGGCGATGCCGTGGTGGCGTGGCCGGCCGTGGCGGTGGCAGGCCTGCGGTGCCGTGGTGGTGCTGCCGGCATTGCCGGGGCCGGTGGAAGCCACACTTCCTTGTTGGGGCTTGCCGACGCGTGTGCCCGTGCGGGCGCAGGGGGCAGCGGCGGGGTTCCCTCCCTCTCTGCTCGCCCTCTCCTTCTTCTCGATGGTGGCCATTTTGTGGCGGTGGTTGGGTTTCATGCCGGCGTTGGGGGGCGGCCCGTCTTTGCCGTTCTTCCCCACATGATCATGGCTGTCGGCGCGGGGCGGTCGCAGCGAGGACGGAGGCCTCGGCGTCTTCGGGGGTGCTGGTCTAGGGCCTTGCCCCAGATCCGGGATCTTCAGGGCATGGGACGGTGCCCAAGGTGGACGTACACGGCGGCGGAAGGCTGGTTCTTCGGCATGTGGTCCGGTCGGCGGGGGTACTGGCGCAGCTTTGCGGCTGCTTGCGTGGCCGGCGCGTCGACCCCCTCGGAGTGGCCTCGGCTGGTGGTCTGGCGGCGACGTCTTTGGTGCCTGGCAGGGACCCGGCATCTTGACCGACGACTGTGCTGTGGTTTCTTTGGGCGAAGGCCTGGTGACGGCGACACCTGCGGGTGCCGTTCCCCCCGTTGAGGGCGTCGCGTCCACAGCACTCTCCACGGGTGAAAACCCAGTCCGGCCTTGGACGAGCGACGGCGGCGCTTGGACGTCGTTACCTTTTTGAAGGCGTCGTTGTGGAATTTGTCTCGGCCGGGACGGCTCGTGGCGGGGCTACTGCGTCGTTTTTCGCTGTTGTGTTGCGTGGGTGGTGCCAGTGGTGGACAGTTTGTTCTAGTAGAGTCGAGTTGAGTGGACGTCGACCAGCCGCAAGTGGCGGCGTGAGTTGAGATAGTTGTTTAGCTGGGGTCGATTCGACAAGTTGGTGATGAATTGTTGTATCAAGTTGTGTAGGATGAGCGGGGCTCTCCTCAGTTGTATGGTTTTTGTCCAGTTTCCATTCAAAGAACTGGACGGGGCACTTGCCTTCTTTTTCTTTTCTTCGTCTAATAGAAATCGCGGCAAACTTTTGCCGTCCTTTCGAAAAAAGAACCTTGTTTCTGTTACTACACTGTACTCCACTCTTCTTATCGAAGGGTATGTCTAAGCAGTAGCGAGCCATGCTCCGGCCTGAGCTCTTTTCCCTGGGCTTGGATCCGGCCGGGTTTGAAAATTTGAATCAGTCGTTTTCTTTTCTAGTATAGAGCCGGAGCCATTCACTTGAGGCCAAATGATCTGTGTAACGCTAACGTGGCTGTCTGAAATATGTGTGCTGTTGCTCGGCCCATGTTGTGAATAAACTTTAGCAGTTGGGACTGATAAACCACTACAATAATTATATTCATACTAGAAATGCTCGCGGTGTTGCCGCGTGTGGCCAGTACGTGGGCTGTTTGCAGCCTAGATGTGTCCTTTTTCAGTACGACTCTATGGAGTGTAGTAGGATGGCGTGAGCCTTCGTCCTTGGCCACCGAATTCGGCCGTCATTTTGTTTGCTATGCATGTCCCCCATCTACTCTTGCAGGCAGAGTGTTGGTTTAGGGTTTTTGTAAAAGCGTGTTTAGTCTATAATTTTATTTGTGAGGTACTCATGCCATTTATGTAATCTAGTAGTTTTATGTTTTTAGCTTTGACTATAAATCGATTGTTATGAATCATTTTTGGAAATATGAGTTGTTTATAGGACACATCATGATGCATCTTTTGTATACCTTGCTCTCTGCGTTGAGAGAGCTGTTGAGTTGAGCAATAGTTGTACTAATGCATATGATGTAGTCATAAGAAACTGAATGAAGCTTGATTTTTCATTTTATATTTTTCTGTGATTTTAGAACTTTTAGCCCAACATAAAAGTAAAAAGAGAAACCTAATCTCTCTAGAGGATTCTATATTGTATATATGAATTTGTATGGTCTCTAGTAGAATATTGTGGTCAGAGCTGAGCATGTTGCCATGTTCCGCTAGAGACTATACGTGGCTCAGGCCATCGCCTATTTAGGCCCTGTTCTGCAAGTTATGTTTCGGCTTGTTTCAGCTTGTTCTCTCTCATAGAACACTATTGAATCAGCCGAAACCAGTCGGCTTTTCCACCAGCCGAACCAGCCCTTAATTTTACGCTTCTCCTATATTTTATATTTTTCATTTTTACATACTTAAATTAATTGTAAATTATTTAACCAGCATAAATCTAAGGTAAATCAATAGCTTAGTCATACATATACTAATGAAGCTGAAATTTTTAGCACAGATCAAGCATCACATGAATATTGTACCATAACATTTTTATACTAATTGGAGGAAGATAACTGCGAATATGAATTTCACACTAAAAAGCATAGCCTAGCATCTACAACAAAAACTTTGTAAAATAGACATATTATGTGTTTACTGCATAGATCTACATATGTGGAGCTCAACAAAACCGGATTTGTTATTTTTGGATTTTTCTACGAATTACTACGCATTTATCAATTCCAGCTGATTTAATAAAGAATTTGAAACAGAAAATCACTAAAGACAGAGACTTTGCAACTGTAACCCTGAACTTCTACGAAATTAACCCGCAGCACATGAGCACTATGCAGCGTTATTCATTTGAGTGTAGGTCTTTGCACCGGGAACCCTGAAAAAACTTTCTAAATCAATTTTCCTCCTTCCCTCTCTTCTTCCTCACGAACAGAGCAGGGGAATGGGCTCGGCAAAGCCAATTCCAGCCAGCTGGCGACTACGCCGGCGGCGAGAGTCAGCGCTGGGTAGTCCTGGGATAGTGCGCTCCTGTGGACGGACGAATCGAGGGCCGAGGCGGCCTGTAGGCCCGTAGCCACGAGCAACGGCGAACTGGAGCCGTGCTGCTCGGTGGTGAGCAGGCTCCCATGGTGTCGATCGGGCCGGGAAAGGCCACGGCGGCGGCGGCGGCTGGCTGGCCGGCGAGCTGCGCCAGACCTGCGTTGTCCCATGGTCGCCCGCGGCTCGACGGGAGGCGGAGCGTAGTCTGCTGGCCACAGGCCCCGCAAGTTTGCCCTGCTGCTGCAGCGGCGCAGCACGGCCGCGACGGCCACGCGATGGCGGCGGGGATGGCGAGAGGGAGGCGGGAGGGGGGTGCCGCGCCCGCGCTGGGGCTGGTAGCCCCGCCCGTGCCCTGGGAACGAGGGAGGTGCGGGAGTTGCCCGTTATCAGGTTCGCGAGGAACCCGCGACGGCCCGGTTTCACAGCATAACGGGCAGGGCACCCGCGAAGACCGCAATCGGACGGACCAGATCGTTTGCTCGTCCGATCTGATGGCTCGCGGCTTAGCGGGCGACGTGGAACGATGGTGTGCCCGCTTTTGGTGCAAGAATCGTAGTCAGAGATACGACGACGGGCGACCTCCATAAGCCACCGATGAGTCGGGCCCACGTCCGTGCTGTGCGTCACATGCAAACACGGCCAGAAAGGAGCAGTCTCGCTACATAATTCACAGCCTCTTTTTTTTTCGGGTCAATGATGTGATAAGATAATTACTGCAACAAAACATAGCCATAACATGATCTAGCATAATCATATATTATGCCCTGTGTTACTTCGTTTTAACCACAAGCCAAAAATTAACTGCATGCTTCTAGAGAACACACAACGGTTAAGTTGGCTTGCATCCTTTCCTAGTTTGTTTAGTACTTGTAGAGAACGAAGTGTGTGTGAAGTGTAAAGTGCCCAACACGCCGTGCAAGTGCGAAGTTCTGGCCGGGTCAGCAGGACAGCAGCTCAGCTCAGCAGGCTTGCCGTGGAGTGTAAGCTCCTCAACTTAACGGTCCAACCGCATTGAATAATGCTTAGAAGCCGAAGAAAGGGAAATCCATCCCTTAAAAAAATGACACCACAACTAACTAACAACCACGGTGTACACTTTCCATCCCAGTCCTTCCAATGTTCTTGTTTAGCATTCTTACAAAAATATGCATGCTCCATATGTTTCATAACGCCTTGTTCTTTTAACATTCAACATTTTTTAATTAAGAGAATCTTACCGTAAATTATGTACCATTTAAATGCTTACCATGTCATCCTCAGAACAGGTTTACTTCATGTTCTCTTACCTTGATTTTACTGCTTTTATTTAATGCAGCAGCGGTGTAGAAGGAAGTGTTTAGATCTACAATATCATTATGCTTCAAACTTATCCCCTCCGTCCTATAATAAATAAGTTTCTATAAATTTTGAGACAGATTATGGATGCTGGGAAAAGAGACATGTATCATCGTCTTCATTTCTTTCTTGGGAATATCTCTTGGATTTAGCGGTTATCGTTTTGTATACTGATTAGCTTCCACATTAGGAGGTTGTGTTCTATGTTCGTAGAATGTTATTTATTTTAAGATAAACTTTAAACTTCATAAAGTTATTTATTTTAGGACGAAGAGAGCATTAAGCAAAAAAAAATTAATTTTTTTTACCAAAGATCCTTTAGCATTTCTGTTCCATTATAATTTCACATTAAACAGCAAAATGCTTCTACGTGCGAAAATATTTATCAGGTCTTTTGGTGAGACTCGTGAAAGAAAATCTTTTAAATCTTCAAAGTGCTGCAACATGAAAAGATCTGGTCCTGATGGTTTGTCTACATCAGCTTCGATAGCTGGTGGTTGACGTTAGGGTGGCCTGGTGGGGAATAAGATTTCCCACTCTCACATGTTTGTTTGAGGAAAGACTTTTTTGATATCTTGTTTTTTTCACTTTTCATTCAAGGGAATGAAAAACAAAATTTTGTGCGCAGGGAGCACAAATGAAGTGTTTGTTGCTCTTGCAGAATTGCAAGAGGTTCATTCAGCACAGGATCATTTTGCACAAAAGTTGTGTGGATTCAGCAAGATTCAGGATTCAGGATTCTCTCTCTACCAGTCTCTCTGTGTGCCGCGCTGTATCTGTCTGTGAGCCCCCATCTCCCTCTACAGACTACAGCACTGTACTGCTTTGTCCCCTTCTCTCTCTTAAATCTCATCATCACATCAACCGTTCCTTGTACCACTCCCTCCCTCCGCTCTCCCATTGCTTCGCGTTCGCGGCATCTACTGCTGCTCCTCTGCCCCCGCGTCGCCGCCGGGCGATCTCTCCGGCCGCCTCCGCTCCGCGGAGATCGATTCCACCCGCCGCTCTCGCCCGCCACCGCCCACTGTCCCCGCCGCCGCAGGATTCGCCCGGTTCCTTCAGCCCTCCTGCCGGTGCGCCGCGCCGGCGCCTGCCTACTCACCTGACCGGGCCTTAAAAAATCCGTCTTTTTTTCACGGTCTCCGGTTCGGGTGCCGCCATGGCCGCGGCGACGGGAGGGACGCCGTGATGCCGCGCCCGCCCGCCTGTCGCCGCACGTGAGGTGAGAGTGAGATCTCGCCCTCTCGGGGTGGCCATCTCGCGGCGGCGCCGCCATGCCGTCCCTGCAGCTGCTGCAGCTGACGGACCGCGGCCGGGGGCTTCTCGCTTCCAGGAGGTCGGTCGGTCGGCTCGGATCACTCACTCACTCGCCAACTTCCCTCTTTTCACTTTCTCTTGCCGTTGTTGCCAATTGCGTTCCTCATCGTCGTCACTTGTGCGCCACCAACCAGGAGGACGCTCGCCGTTGTCTCCGGCGCCGTGCTTGCTGGTGGAGCTCTGGCGTACGCCCGCTCGAGCCAGAGCCGGAGGAGGAGGCGGCCGGAGGCGAATCGCGGTGGCGAAGGCGGTGCATTGGCCGCCAATGGGGATGGTGCCGGCGGTGGATTGGCTGCAGCAAGGCAGAAAAGGAGTGGCCTCAAATCTCTGCATTTCCTCGCTGCTATCCTACTCAAGAAGATTGGTCCCAGTGGCACGCGCTACCTTCTCGGCTTGGTGTTAACAGCGGTAGGTTCTGCCATTTTTCTCTTAGTAAAGTAATGTACTTGTTTCAGAGATTTCTACTCTTTTTTGTTTTTTGGAGCTTTTCGCTCTTACATACTGTACACACAAGTGGTCCCAGTGTTGCTATTGGCCTACTGCTGCTACCATATAAAGGAAGCATTAGTGAATAGTACATCTGTATTTACTCACTGTAATTTCTTAACGATGCAAGCAGTTTAATAATCCCATGCTTATGAAGAAAATTTGAAAAAACAATTTTTTAGTGAAAAAACAGAAAATAAACAATATAAGTCTAGTACATTTCCATATGTTCACCGGCTAAAGTTTGAAGGCCTAAAAAAATGTATGCTGATGGTTTAATAAAATGATACTACTGTCGCTAGAAACTTCAGGGCTTTTATTATCATCATCAAACTACCTTGGGGAGCTTTAAACAGTATTTGAAGCTTTATTATACTAATGATAGAGAAACATTATTCTCACCACCTTGTGCTTTTCTGCAGGTGTTGCGTACAGCTGTGGGGCATAGATTAGCAAGAGTTCAAGGTTTTTTGTTTAAAGCAGCATTTCTTCGGCGCGTCCCAACATTTACACGCTTGATCATAGAAAATCTTATGTTATGTTTCCTCCAATCCACATTGTATCAGACCTCAAAATACTTAACAGGCTCTTTAAGTTTGCGTTTCAAGAAAGTTTTAACAGATATCGCCCATGCTGATTACTTTGAGGTACATCTGTTGCAGTTTTGCTTTTGCCTCAATTTCATTTTTTGTTCCTTCCTAGCGCACACAGTTCTTAATTGCATCGTTTCCTCAGAATGATACCATGAAGAGCATTGTAAAATTAAACTCCAAGAAAAGTTATTTCCAAAGTTTGTATCTACCAGTGCACTAATTTGGTTCTTGTTGGTATTATGTAATAGATAGTGACCATTTATAAGACTGAAAGTGACCATTGCAGCTAAGGTTTACATGTGATAAAACACTAAAGCTGTTTATATAGTAGAGAAAAAATCCATAAAATACAGCAGGCAGGGGATTCTGTTTCGTCGCCTACTCTTCTGCTAGATTTATTTAAGATGAATTCCATTTCTATGATAGTCAATTACAGTATTACATTGGTTTGTGAACAAACATGCATACTATTTTTCCTAACTGGAATCAGCATGCTGTTTGCCAGTAATTTTTTTTCCCACTCTTTATAGTGTCCTCATTTTCTTTATGCTAGTTGAATTTGCCCACCACTATTTTAGTTCATTCCAGCATTAATTTCTCAGTAAGGCTGGGAAATTTATGTTGTTTTCAGTCTTAGCAGCTTAGCTAGATTGTTTCCTTCTCCTACATGTCTTATTATGAGGATGCAATTGCTTAAACTCATGCTTTCACTTTTAGCACAGTCTGGAGGTTAACTTTTTTCATTAATTTAATGGTTCTCCTTTTTAAGTATAATCTTAACAAGACATCCCACACTCTTGTTTGCTACAGAATATGGTTTACTACAAGATCTCACATGTGGATCATCGGATATCAAATCCAGAGCAAAGGATTGCTAGTGATATCCCAAAGTTATCTTCTGAACTAAGTGAACTTGTACAGGATGATCTGGCTGCAGTTGCAGAAGGGTTAATATACACCTGGCGTCTCTGTTCTTATGCTAGTCCAAAATACGTGTTCTGGATTATGGTAAAATTCTTGTTACAAAATTTCAGCAGTGATACTTCATTTACACATATAATATGTGATAGCCGATGATACCTCTATCGAAGCTGTTTCCTTAGTGCTTTTATAATGTATCACGACAACAAGTTTCTCGCCCATTAACTACTAGGTACTAATAATATGTAAATGCTTTCAGGCATATGTGCTAGTTGCCGGTGGGGTAATAAGGAACTTTTCTCCTGCTTTTGGGAAGCTGAAATCTACGGAACAGCAACTAGAAGGAGACTATCGTCAACTTCATTCACGATTAAGAACACATGCTGAGAGTGTGGCATTTTATGGTGGCGAGAACAGAGAAGCATCTCATATTATGCAGCGGTTTGAGGCTCTTGTTGAGCACCTGAATCTTGTGCGTCATGAAAACTGGTGGTTTGGCATGATTCAAGATTTCTTTCTGAAGTATTTTGGTGCCACTGTGGCAGTTGTCCTTATTATAGAACCTTTCTTCTCTGGCAACCTTAGACCTGATTCATCTACCCTTGGAAGGGCTGAAATGTTGAGCAATCTTCGATATCACACAAGCGTGATCATTTCACTGTTTCAGTCTCTTGGGATCCTTTCTATCAGCACACGACGTTTAAATATCCTGAGGTACTGTTCACCTATTTTAGAAATTGCTACCCTATAGATCTGAATTGTTGAAAGTGACACTTTGCTTGAAAAGTTACTGGATTATGGTGCATGTCATCCAATTAAGTTTGATTTTGTTTTGTGCCCTTGCAACTGGCATTGGCAATGTGACACTTCTTGTTCCATTATTTCTGACAAATGCAGACTGAGAATAACTTTATTTCATGGAACCATTTTAGTGCTATGATCCGTTTTTTATGAACAAGGAAGAATCTCACATCTATTTTTTGTTGCTTGATGGTTTAATATTGTTCCAAGAAGAAGACACATTTTGCCACTTTGTATAGTGCTTTTACGGAGACTGGAAATCATTAACATCCTCTCCCTGATATGTTACCAACCTGTGCTTTTAGTTTCAAATTCTGCCACTTATGACATTATTTTCTATATGATTTGACCTGTTGCATGCTGTGTTAGGTGCCTTTTCTACATTCTAGTATACGAGAATTGCGGTGTCATTAAAGTTTTGCACTGATGTCCATCACCGATTTATGATTGTTTTGGTAGGAACCATACTTGATTTATGTTTGTTTCGGTAGGAACCATACTTTAGGCATAGTACAGCTGGAGAATGTTGACTACATGCAAAACACATTGTAACTTTGATTTTCTTTGGAATACTTTGGTGGAGTCCTGTGCTCCTTTTGTGTTCTGGATGCATTTTCTGCTCATCTGCTTTTGAGTCTTAAACTTTGCACCATCATGATTGTGATGCGTATGGACTTTCAATGTAATTTCACAGTGGCTATGCAGACCGGATTCATGAGTTATTGGATGTATCACGTGAGCTGTCTGGGGTTCGTGATAGATCACTGAATCACAATTCTCCTGGAAATTATGTCAGTGAAGCAAGCCATATAGAATTTTCAGATGTTAAGGTAACAACATGCCGGTTGAGTCATATTCATTTTTATTTGCTATGTATTTCCTACTTCTGATGTCAAATGGTTGCAGGTAGTCACACCTGCTGGTAATGTTTTGGTTGATGATTTGACTCTCCGGGTAGAAACTGGTTCTAATCTTTTGATCACTGGTAATCTTCTATAAAGCATTTGCTATTCTGAATTTAGACTTGCGACTTGCGTTGGTTTCTGTGATGAAACTTGAATGGACTTATGGGCTGATATGCAAATTTATGCAACTATGTATCCTTAGCTTGATGCTCATTTCTATTTAACATATTGTAGACCATTTGGGAATCATCTACAGCTATTTGATTGTGTGATAATGAAGTAGCAATGTTGGATATGATGTGATAGAAATCTTTACATGTCTTGCACCCTCTTGGAGGATAGTGTTAAAATGTCTTGCGCATATTCTTTGATCTTAGATTCTTTTTTTTTTGTCTTGTTACGATCTCAAACTCTCAATATGTATACATCTTTGCACAAAATGTCTGTTTTTTTTTTTTTGAAAATGCAGGAGAGCTGCGTTTCATTGTATTATAGAGATGAAAAATAGGTTGGGTCCCCAACAGGATCCTCACTCATGGGGACTAGATATGAGTGAGGCGATTACACAGAGTTATGGTTTAAACACATAGCGAACAAACACGACTCGACCTTAGCTAAAAGGACCTAGTCTGCAAGCGCCAGTCCTAACCTTTGAAGCTTCTTCGCCCCAGCCATGCACCAGAGGCTGTGCTTGTTCTTTAGCTCACTCCAAATCATGCTAATCGAAGGAGAAGCCCCCTCGAAAACACATGCATTCCTATGTTTCCAAATAATCCAGGCCCCTAGAATAATTAAGGAGTTCACTCCTTTCCTGTGCTCCTTGCTAACTCTGCTCATCGTCTTGCGCAACCAGTCAGCAAAACTCAGTTCGTTTTGTCGGGGGACTGAATCTGCTAGGTTCATTGGAGTGAATAGTTTGAACCATACTTGTCTTGCCACCACACATGATGTTAAAAGATGTTGTATTGTCTCATCTTAGCGAGCCTGTTTGAAAATCTTATGTCCCACTGTGCTAACAATTTTACGGATTTACACTCCTTCCAGGTCCCAATGGTAGCGGAAAAAGCTCCCTTTTCCGGGTCCTTGGGGGTCTATGGCCACTGGTATCTGGCCACATTGTTAAACCTGGTGTTGGTTCAGATCTAAATAAGGAGATCTTTTATGTTCCGCAAAGACCATACACAGCTGTTGGAACTCTACGTGAACAGCTAATCTATCCTCTTACGGCAGATCAGGAGATTGAACCACTTACCTATGATGGAATGGTGGACCTTCTAAAGAATGTAATGCTATTCAAGTTGCGTTTTACATTTGATATTGTGGCTTCTTGAACTACAACTTTTGAGTATATGAACCTACTGGAATTTCTAACCATGCTCCTTTTGCAGGTTGACCTGGAATATTTGCTTGAACGCTATCCTCTTGATAAGGAAGTTAACTGGGGTGATGAGCTGTCCCTTGGCGAGCAGCAAAGATTGGGAATGGCCAGGTTATTCTACCATAAGCCAAAGTTTGCCATCCTTGATGAGTGCACTAGTGCCGTGACAACTGATATGGAAGAACGTTTTTGCAAAAAGGTTCGAGCTATGGGTACATCCTGCATAACAATATCTCATCGACCAGCTTTAGTTGCATTTCATGATATTGTTCTATCCTTGGACGGTGAAGGAGGTTGGAATGTCCAGCATAGAAGGTTAAAACTTATAGCCCTTGATATAAATTGTCAAACGTTTGTTCTTCCAAAATTAATTCACTAGAAATTAGTAACACACCTAATTTTGCAGGGATGACTCATCCTTTTCCACCGAAGAATCTGATTTTTCATCATCAGAAACTGATCGTAAATCTGACGCACTGACTGTTCAAAGGGCTTTTATGAGCAGGGCAAAGGTATATGATTCTGGTCTTCTGAATTTCTGTTCCAATTTCCATCATTATTAACAGCTTTTCTAATGCTGCTGTTTTATGGGGTTTCCTTACCAGAGCAATGCTTCATTGGGGTCCAAGGATCATTCATACTGTACAGAGGTTATAGCAACTTCACCTAAGGTGGAAATAGAACATGCAGCACGGACATCTCGAATTCCACATTTACGATGTCACCCAAGACCTTTGCCTCTCAGAGTAGCTGCAATGCTAAAAATACTAGTATGCTCTTCTCCTTTGTGCTTCACAATTCCTCTTGAGATTTGTGTTTCCCAATGATTCCTATTCAGCCTTCACTGTAGAATTCAGATAACTTTACTTGTTGGTAACAAGTTGCTCTCTGTTTGAACAAAAGCTTTATATGCTATAATAATTAATAACCTTTTGAGTATACTAATCAATTAATGTACTACAAACTCAGTAACTATTAGAAAAAAGAAGGTTGCGCACATAGATCTGATGAAGTACCCTAAACTATCTCTAGGAACTTTGTCCCCTGTGCTCATACAATTTGAAATTCTTATTCTATTCTCATTTACTTTGCTCCCCAGGTTCCTAGACTATTTGATAAACAAGGCGGGCAGTTGCTTGCTGTTGCTGTTCTTGTTTTCTCTCGTACATGGATCTCTGATCGTATTGCTTCGTTGAATGGTTCTTCTTTTAACCCTTTGATATCTTCCATTGTTAGAAAAGCTGCAAGTGTAATTCTCATATGATACTTCAAATCTTACCAGGGACAACGGTGAAGTTTGTCTTGGAACAGGACAAAGCTGCCTTTATTCGCTTGATTGGTGTCAGTATTCTACAAAGTGGTGCAAATTCTTTTGTGGCACCATCTCTTAGGTAATTATGGTTAACTCTATTTTAAGAGATTTATCGCTGAGTAATTGTTACACATGGAGGCCACATTGCTTGTTGCTGCAGCATTAGTGCATGTGGGGCATCAGCCATTTAGCTGCAAGTACCAAGAGACAGAGCTTGAAATGCAGCAAGATGGCAGCACCTCCCATAGGAATAGATAAGGGTAGGAAGTTGTTGATTATTTGGATCATTATCACGTTATCTTAATATTAGGAAGTTGCATTACTTGCCATGTATCAGGTTTTGGTGTTAATTGCATGCACATCACCTTGGTTGATTAGTGCATGCATATCAGGTGGTTAGTTACTTAGTTTCCATCTAATTGGGAATCCTATGCCTGCGTATCAAAGAAATTCTCTAGTCCCTCTTTCTCCAACCAGCCTCAGAATGTTGACTAATGGGATGGGAGAGCCCCCCAGTCAGCTGGCCAATGTGAGCACCCTAACTTCGGTCCTTGGACCCATACCCAATTGTTCACATAACAGTGAGTAATAAATAATCATCGTAGATTTCAAATGAATCACATGCAGTGTTCTAATCAGGATCCAGGAGGTGCATCTGGTCCAAGGCGTCAAAGATTCCATCACCTGGAAATGGACACCAGATGGTAACTACTCAACCCGCTCAGCTTACCGGATCCAATTCAGAGGTTCCTTTGCCAAATTTCCGAGGGATCGCATTTGGAAGGCACATGCTGAAAACAAGTGCAAAGTCTTCACTTGGATTTTAATCCATGGGAAACTCCTAACCGCAGACAACTTGCAAAAGAGAGGATGGCCGCATCAGGAACACTGTGTTCTATGCAATGGGCCCTTAGAGACTGGACTCCATCTTTGTCTCTGCTGTCCCTATGCCAAGGCAGTTTGGAGACAAATTCTTGCATGGGAACACTTCGATACTAATCTAGGACAGCTGCAGGGGGACCCCTTGCAGATCATGTCCTGGTGGGAGAAGGCTGTTACCGTAGTGCCCCTAACAGAGCGGAAACGCTTCAACGGCATGGTCATATACACCTTTTGGAACCTCTGGAAAGAGAGAAACAGGCGCATATTCAACAACAACTATGAATCAGTGATGCAAGTAGCAGCAAGGACCAAAGACGACATTGAGCAAAGAAGGAGAGCTTTCGGCTAGAGGGGGCTTAGTGTTTTGAGGAGAGCATATCCTTTTCCTGCTTCCCAGGGCGTGTTAACCCTGGTTTTGCTTGTACTTGAATCAACTTTTTACCCTCTTAATTGAATGGCAGAGCTGCCAATTTTTCAAAAAAAAGTGACTTGTAATAAACTATCACTGATTCATCACGAGTTTCAGTAAAGAAACTATACGATCAAAGTTTTCTTTAGGGGCGAGTATTTAATGTGGGCATTGAAATCCATTTTTGGGGGCATGCAAGTTTAAGCTTGGGGGGATTTAAGGTCACTTCTGTACATGTTTAATTTCCTGGTCTCAAATAATATGTATCTGTGCAGGACCCTTACTGCAAAACTTGCTCTTGGATGGCGAATTCGCATGACCAATCATTTGCTTCGATATTATTTGAAAAGAAATGCATTCTACAAGGTATATCCTCAAGCAAAAAAAAACGCAAACACATTATTGCTTTATTTTCCTTTTTTGGTTAACCTGCCATACATTATTGCTTCTCTATATACTAGTTATGGTACCTAAAGACTCTGTAGGTGGTGTGGCAGCTGTTCTGATATTCATTTTGATACGTCATTTATTTATCTACAGTCTATACTAGTGGAGAGTTGGAGACTGTTTTGTTCAGAATGAAATGCTGGGGTTGTTAGGCATGCTTATTTGATCAAACTAGCCTACTGAGTAATTGTACGGGTATGGCTTATGGAGCCAGCAATTTGAAATTTGAATCATGGGGTTTCAATGGCAAGGTAGCCAAGTGCTTGAGATTTCTACTGAAATGTACCCAATATTGAAAAGTACCCAATAATGTTGTAAGTGTCCCAACCTTCTCATGTATGGTACCGGCATGAGTTGGTAATGTACTCGGGCCTTTATTTCCTCTCTATAATACAATGATACGCAGCTCTCTTGCGTATTCGAGAAAAAAAAGTGCTCCTTTTAGCTAAACAATAAATAGAAATACTCCAAATTTGGAAACTGTACCTTCTCAAAATGCTTATGAAGTTGTAATATGAATGCTCCACTCTGCATTATGGGATAAGATGCTTGTGGCTCCAGCACTCCAGCAGGCACATCAATGTTGTGTTGGCCCACGCTGGAAAAAGTAGAAATATGTCTGACAGTTTGATCTGGTACTTGGCCCCATGTCCTAATTCCAATGCATTTATTTGTTCCTACTATGTAAAAATGAAGAAGATACTGGGAGATGGCCTAACCATCAAGCTGTCTTATGGTGGCATTAGTAGTTGGCTAGTTGCCAAAGGTGACAACTGCGTTAGGATTGGGATGGATAGGAAGAAAGAAGAAGTAACAAGCCTTGAGAAAGTTGCACGACACTTCTAGGAGCAAAGATAACCTTTCTGTTGTTGGCCTCTAATATTCAGTGTACATTATGCAACCAAAACACGAGTATATTCTGTCAAATTACATCGCTTTATTGTGGTCGGGACCGAGTTTTGGTCAAATGATATTTTGGTGTTTTTCCTAAATGTGTCCATGCCTAGTATTATCTTGTTTTTTGAAGGCTCCTAGTATTATCTTGTTGTGCTGGGGTTCTGGCTGTGAGAATAAGATTGTATATCTCACGACAGTAATACTGTGGGTGACAGATGCTAATAAGTTATAATGGTGTATGATTTCAGGTATTCAACATGTCAGGTAAAAGTATTGATGCAGACCAAAGATTAACACTTGATGTAGACAAGTTGACCACTGACCTTGCTGGCCTAGTTACTGGAATGGTAAAACCGCTAGTTGACATTCTTTGGTGAGTTATCCTTGTACATACTGCTAATCATGAACTTGGTTTGAGTTTCGGTTAGAATCCTAGAATTCATTGTGCTAATTGCAGCTGAATTCACCAGGTTTACATGGAGAATGAAGCTCTTATCTGGACGAAGAGGAGTTGCTATACTGTATGCTTACATGTTACTGGGTTTGGGCTTTCTGAGAGCTATATCCCCTGACTTTGGTCGTCTCTCAGGCCAAGAACAAGAACTTGAAGGAACATTCAGGTAAAATACTGCATATGTTGTTGCGTCTTAGTAGAGCTTTTCATGCCATTTAAAGATTCTAGATGTTAATCTGGTGAACTTTTATAAGGTTCATGCACTCGAGACTGCGGACACATGCTGAATCAATTGCTTTCTTTGGCGGTGGTTCAAGAGAAAAGGCGGTGAGTTCCATCATGCTAAATGGATAATGCCCAAGTTCATACAATGAGAATTGTTTAGGAAAAGGTCCAAATTACTCCCCTCAAGTTTGGCCTATGTTCAATTAACCCTCTAAACCACTGTTTAGTTTGATTTGCTCCCCAACTATTTAAGCTGGTCCAATTTACCCCCTAACAAGATTTTTTATTTTGTTTCTCTGTGTACTAGTTGAGCCTGATTTGCGAGATGAGAGATGATATCATAATTTATGTATTAAAAAAATTTCATAAAATTTTTCTCATTATTTTGATTGGTTAGGACATTTAATAATAAATTAACACTAGAGATACAAAATTGTAAGAAACATAATGATGAAAAATTCGTAAAATATTTTTTAACATAAAATATGATGACCGTTACAACAACAACAACAACAACATAGCCTTTTGTCCCAAGCAAGTTGGGGTAGGCTAGAGATGAAACCCAAAAGAGACGAGAAACAGGGAGACACATAAAGGGACATAAAGGACACAAGACAAAAAAAGGTCACGGTTCAGGCACGTTGATTGCCAATCTCCAAGCGCTCCTGTCCATAGCTAAATCCTTGGAGATATTCCACTCCTTAAGATCTCTCTTAACGGACTCGTCCCAAGTTAGTTTAGGTCGACCTCTACCGCTCTTTACATTATCGGCCCGCTTTAGAACTCCACTACGCACCGGCGCCTCAGGAGGCCTCCGTTGGACATGTCCAAACCATCTCAACGGATGTTGAATCAATTTCTCCTCAATTGGTGCCACCCCAACCCTATCCCGAACGTCTTAAAAAATTGACATTAAAACTTAACTTGTACGTGGAGAAACAAAAAAGATAAATCTTGTTACTGAAATAGCTGGGGGGTGTGGGGGGTGGGGGGGGTGGGGGTGGGGGGGGGGGGTGGGGTGGCGGCCATAGATAGGATGGTATAATGTGGACCATGACAAGGCTCTTTCCTCTCTCATACATGCATAACAGCAATTCCATTTTCTGATGCATCTCTATGGTACTTGCAGAGATCATTTAGTGTTTTAAAAACTTGTGTTTCCTAAGTTTTCCATTGTATTTGCAGTTCAATGCACATGTTATGTTTACAGTTTCCATGTTAAAGATTTTTTCCCCAATAGCTTCTGCTACCCTTATTTTGTTAAATGAGATGACCTTAACTTTTCTGCTTGTTATCTATTCTTCTCATATTTCAGATGGTTGAGGCTAAATTCGTCAAGTTAATTGACCACTCAAAGATTCTTTTGAGGAAACAATGGCTTTATGGTATTGTTGATGATTTTGTAACAAAGCAACTTCCGCACAATGTAACGTGGGGTCTGAGTCTGTTGTATGCTTTGGAGCACAAGGGAGACAGAGCTTTAACCTCAACTCAAGGTTACTAATCTTCAAAACTCTACCATTTTTCCAAACTATATTATTTTTCATCTTATAAACATCTCGAAATGCATTTTTCCTTTGCTTCGTGCAACAGGAGAGTTGGCACATGCCCTGCGGTTCTTGGCTTCAGTGGTGTCACAGAGCTTCATAGCCTTTGGCGACATTCTTGAGTTACATAAGAAGTTCCTTGAACTTTCTGGTGGAATTAACCGGATCTTTGAGCTCGAGGAGTTTACACGCTTCGCTCAAAGAAGTAAGTTCAGTTTGCTAGGACTTAATAGACAATAGCAATCATGTTAAATTCTCTAATTTCAATATTTTTCAGTAATGATTATATAGTTGGTTTGTCATGTGTGCATATTAGTCTAACACTAAACATAATATATTAGGGTAGTAAGTATTCCTGTTGTTTGCTGACATGTCAGGTTGCGCAATGTTTGCTCTAAAAACTCTACTGGCATTTTTGTACAGAATGTTTATTATGGTTGAGCTTGTCACTTCCTAGGAGTTTTCTACATGTTCGCTATAAGAAAATATTCTTATAGCAGGTTTTTGACCTTTTCATCATGCCAAGTTTAATAGTAATGCTGCATAGCAATGGGCTGAAAACCGTGCAGTGTTCTTAAGGTTTTGTCAGCTGTTGTGGGTTTGTTTCAATGCCAGGACTGGCAGAAAAGTTAATAATTGCATTTCAACCACCCTGAGAAAGCTAAAAATGATAAGGCCATTAGTTAAGTTTTTTGCAACCTTTTCTTACTTCCTAGATGAGGTAATGGTTGCATTATATGGGCTTTCTTCCCCTTTCTCTCTCTTTAATATAGAGATACGCAACTCTCCTGCATGTTTGAGAAAAAAAAGTTTTTTTATTCTGAACTTGCTTTTGAAATCAATGTTCCCCAGGTACTGCAGTGTCTCCCAATGCCATCAGTGCAGCCTCAGAAGAAATTATTTCATTTCATGAAGTGGACATTGTAACACCATCACAGAAGCTATTGGCTAGAAAACTCTCGTGCAATGTGGTACAAGGGAAAGGCCTTCTTCTGACTGGTATTCAGTCTTTGTGCAGGCAACCTTTTTTTTTTTTTGGTCTTCTGCTCAGCAGTGAGCTTATATTGTCATGATTCATTTTTTGTTTTACTGAAGGTCCCAATGGTAGTGGAAAGAGTTCTATTTTTAGAGTGCTCAGGGATCTGTGGCCCACCTTCTCTGGGAGAGTTACAAAGCCCTCAGAAGGGATGTTCCATGTTCCTCAGCGGCCATATACCAGCCTGGGTACTCTGCGGGATCAGATCATATACCCTCTCTCAAGGGAGGAAGCGAAGATAAAAGTTCTTTCATTACATAGATCTGGTAGGCCCACCTCTTGAAATAGCTCCGTTGAATTAGTAAGAACCTTGTATTATGATTAGCTAGGAGCATGTCAGTTGATTGGAAGTAATAAGTTACATTGTTGCTTGTCCTGGTAACGGGAAAACTGTTAATATAGGTAACAATTCTAGTGCCTCTGTCCTTCTGGATGATCACCTGAAGACAATTCTAGAGAATGTCCGGTTGCTGTATCTCCTAGAAAGAGAAGGGTGGGATTCTACACCAAACTGGGAAGATGTTCTGTCATTAGGAGAACAACAGAGGCTTGGGATGGTCAGTATTAACTGGCAGACCACCTTTATTTGTTCCTTTTTCATTTTCGTCGCTATTGAGTTAATTGAAAGTCACTCTGTTCCTTTTGTTAGGCTCGTCTGTTTTTTCATCATCCTAAGTTTGGTATCCTCGACGAGTGCACCAAGTATGTGTTCTGTCACAATGCTCTTTTGATTTTTGCATTTTGTTTTCTCTATGCTGATCAATTACTGTGGGTCCTAAATCCGTGCTTGGTTGCAGTGCTACGAGTGTTGATGTTGAAGAGCATATGTACAGGCTTGCAACTAGCATGGGCATAACTGTGATCACTTCCTCACAAGTAAGCATTTGGACAATCCCTGCGATAAAATTTCCGATGGTGGTGAACCGTCAACTTGGGTCTCCCTGTTTCTCGTCTCTTTTGGGTTTCATCTCTAGCCTACCCCAACTTGCTTGGGACAAAAGGCTATGTTGTTGTTGTGGTGGTGAACCATCAAAAAACAAAGAAGATGCTGAATTTGTTGTCAATTTATTCACAACTTGTTTTGTGAAATGAATCAATCCTGTTGCTGAAAATTTTCCCCAATTATTACAGAGGCCTGCTTTGATACCCTTCCATGCCTTGGAGCTGAAGCTTATTGATGGCGAAGGGAACTGGGAGCTATGTGCGATCCAGCAGTGAATGATGGTACCCATTAGTAGTTCATGCCATCAAATGCGCTGTCAGCTGCATGTACAAAAGCAAGCGGCTAGCCCCATTGCCATTGTGTATAGACAATGTAGACGGTGGCAGCATTGCTATGTTGGAAGATGTTGTATTCTTGTCAGAATCTGCCTCACCTTGAGGAGCAGCAAAGCAGTGTTAATGAAATGAAGTGAGGGGGCACGTGATTGTGAGCCATGATATGTAGTGGGGGTTCGTTGGCTTTTAGGTGTTTTGGACTTCAGTTACTATATATATAGTAGCTGGATAGTAGAGTAGAAGGGTTGTGAGTTAGAAGTTGTACCTATTGATTCATTACATTACATTATATTGATCCTGTGTAGTAGATGTATGTGACAGGCAAGGCAATAAATAAATATTTATATAAACCATTGTGATGCCTATCGACACAAATAGATCAAGCAAAGTATAAAATGATCATGGTTACAATATTTTTTAGAACCATATAAATAATATATTAATATAACATATTTTTTTTCATATGTCAAATAAAACTTAATACGGATTTTTCAGATCGATACATCAGGAAAATCAATACTGTTCTGCATCTGGATAATATGACGAACAAGGTAGATTCAGAGATCATGCTTCTTTGCACTCGTTGTGATCTGAAGGTGCAACATTTGTGATGACAATATCATTATCCGATAAATTGGAGCTAAGAGATGTTGTCATGGTGTAGTTGTCTTGAAGGATGGAAGAAATGGAGAAGAGGGAAGGATCGGTTAGGATCCCCACTAGCACCATCCGAAGCAACAAAAGCAAAGAATTTGCAAATTTTGAAGGAAGCTTTTAGCTTTGAAAAAATTTATGTTTTAAAGTTTGGTTTCTTGCAAGCATACAACCGTGGGGGATGCAGCCATAATGGCATCAAGAACGATAGAGCATTTGTCCGAGTCGCCTAGACCACTCACATTCCAGACATCAAAGGATACGGTTGTTTCTATTTATGATAGTGTGAAACAACAGAAGCTTAGGGTCTGTTTGGTTTGTTGGCTAAATCCTGATCTGGCTAGGATTGGAGCCTAGGTAGTGTAGGCCTGGCCCTAGCAACACAACATGGACTTATTTGGTTGGGCTGTTAAACCTAGCCTGGTTGAGTTCATACTTCGTTTGATTGCCTGCTTTAGGTCCTGGCTGCACTAGTGGAGCCAACTGTTGGTGTGTTTGGTTGCTTGTCCACAGCAGTGTGAACTCACCCCTTCCTGGAATCGGTATGGATACCCCCCTTGATCGTACCCCCAATAAATACGCACTCGTGCTTGTCACGGAATCGCCCAAATTATAAGAACAAAAGTACAAAAACAATCGCCGGAGCAATTAAATTCCCGTACTTAAGCTCCTATAACCCCGGTAGTCCAATAAAATCCCGAGGGATTTCAAACCAACCAACATACAAGCCAAGATCGTAGTGGTCCAACATAACAGGTCATATGTTACATCCATTTCATAAGTAATTCAACATATATCGGAGTTCAGTAGAGTTATTACAACTCAAGTTCAAAAGTAGCGGAAGCAAAGTAGTTTAAAAACTAATATCACCTTAATTCAAATACATGCCAGTTCCAAGGTCAATTTCCCATAAAAGCATGAGAGACAAGATAGTTCAGACGGATCATGCCCATGATCACACTCCGCCACTACAGCAAGAGTCTTCTAATTCTTGCAGTAGCTATGATACATCACAACCTGCAACAAGTGGGAATAAACCCTGAGTACGAGAAGGTACTCAGCTAGACTTACCCGTCATAAACCAGAAATAATGACACCAAGGAGTATGCAAGGCTTTCTTTCAGTGGGCTAGCTTGACTCATTTGCGAAAAGCATAAGTTATCATAAATAAACTAATTTAAGTCCTTTTGCATCATATTTATTATAACCTATTCAATCTAGGTAAGCACCTATGCTAAAGCAATCACTTGATTAACCATTAACATCAAAGGTTACCATCTCAGATGTAGCATTTCCAACATTATCCACATAACCATCCGTGTTCCATCATCATTACTACGATGCCGTAACTCGAGTCAAGTGTTCACTATCCAGTGAACGATGGTGATTCGAATCGATTATTAACCAGCTGGTAATTTATTCCTCACACAAACCTCACTCACCCGCTAAAGTGAGGTATTGGTCACCGAGTCAACTATTTAGGTAAAGTCGCGAGCTTGCCAGGAACCACATGTACCCGGAGGCCGTCCGACTGCTCTTTGGCCTTATCATCGCGCCCCCGTTTCCTGCCACTACTGCTCCGGTACAGTGCGTTGCGGGCAATCCACTCGGCCCGAATAATCTCCCAGCTTCGCGGTCGAAAGGTACTTTATTCGGCCAGCTAAATGTGAGGCATGCGTTCAATATGACCCGAGGCCCAACAACGGTCGGTCCTTAATCGACACAGACGGAAACTACAAGCACCCCAGAACCCTGTCTGGTTGTCCAATACTTATTCCGTCCAGTCTCCAATTATTCATCAACACTTGGTTATTTCCAGGATATCATCCATTCCATAGCTAAAGTATTCCAGTAACCACCTATAGTTGCCGGTGACAGGAAATCACCGATCGCTACCGGTCTAAGCAGGGCTAAGCAATATTTTCGATCCTGAACCAAATTAGGATTCCAGGCATATTTACGGGACAAGGAAAGGATATATATGCAGCAAGTATTTTTAATCAACTCCTATAACTTAATGCAACAATACATATATAACATATATATACTCAATTGCTTTTGTAAAGTAGGAGGCTTAGAATGCTCCGGGGCTTGCCTGAGATCGAACACTGGGTTAGTGATTGACAGACGACACTCGCTTGGCGTGCATCTTCCATCCCGACACTTGTTTAGTCTTTCATCTTCAGGATGGGTCCACCAAACGCTGTCTTCAGGTTTGGCTTCAACATCTCATCCTTCACGTGGTGCATCTAGCGTACCTAGATGAGATGCAAGATGCATGCGTATGAATATGATGAATGGTAACACAAGATGCATCACATAATCATTCATGTAAACACACGATTAAGACATAGACACCAAAAGCTAATTAACTAACATCACACAACCAATTAAAGAGGGCAAGCACATTAAGCATAACACAAGTTTGACAAGATCACAAGTATCTTAACTTGACCATCATCAAGGGTATAAGCCACACTTAGCAACACATGGAGTAAACAACCATAACTCGCATCTGACAATTTCTAGACTGCAACAACAGCTACATGTTTGGATCATAACTGGAGTTATACAAATCCAATAGCCATGCAACAAGACATTATGGAAAGCTTATGAAATTGTCTATAATTCATCTTTAATCATCTTAGCATGATTCTTAAGTTAACCAAGTCAAACATGCATAATTACAGAATCTGGTCCAGAGATTCCAGAGAATAACTAATTCTGGAACCCAACTTGAAACAGTCATTACTCACAAACTATAAGGCCAAATACCACCAAAATTTAACACAAGCTAGATTAATGAGTTATCTACAACTTTGTTATAAGCATGTTTCTCAGCAAACATCATTTTCATGGTGCAATTACCAAAGTCCCAGAAACTGTCTAGGAAAGCATCAATTGCAAGAATAAATATTAACTTACATTCCAAACATACATTTGGCCACAACCAATGTAACCATCATAAATTGCATGTTAAATGATCACCAAAAAGCATAGTGCTCATCATTAAATAATTTCTTTTAATGTATTTCTTAATTTATTTAAATAGCAAGGTGAAATAATAAACATATACCAAAAGTCCATAATAAAATCTATAAAAATTACAGTAGCTCTTACATACACCCAATAGTCTACTGTACAAATTTTAAACCATTTGGACGTGTATATCACCCTCTATGAAAAAGACAAATTGCTATTGCAAGAATTCATGTGAGAGCAAGATACACTAATAACTCACTCAAATGGCAACCAAAATTCATGAAATTTTTACCACACATCAATCAGCACATGAGTAGCATGCCACAAAAATTTCACTTCATTTGGAGCCCTAGATCTACAGTTATGAAAATGACAAATACAACTAGCATTAAAAACCTAGCTGCACAAATCTATTTTTACAGAGAAAACTTTAAACTGAAACATGCCATATTATAGATCTACTGCATAGATAATTTCACAAGGATTTCAAAAAGTCCTCATTTGCTATTTTACGATTTTCCTACAATTTACTATGATTATCCAAAGTTTTAGTCATTTTTCTGCAAAAGAAAATTATTAAACCGAAAAGGACAAACACTTTACAACGGGACCCCTGGAAGAAACTTTAATCAAACCGAGTGAACAAGTCCTTCTTGCACTATTCAAATGAGTCTGCGGCTTCACAGAAAGGTCCCTCCATTTTGTCGAATTGTCGCGCGAGGTCCTTGACGCGATTTTGAGCAGAGAGGTCGCCGGAGCTCGCAGTGCCGGCCGGAGGGGGACTCGTCGTCGACAGCTGAGGGGCGAGGGACCACCAGGGGCCTCGCGCGCATCCGTAGAAGGGCGTAGCTCGGCCTGCGGCGGCCCGAGGCGGCCCGGCCACATGGGCCAACGGTGGCGGCGTTAACTGCTCCGCCGACGAGGAGCAGTGACCGCGAGCGGCACCGGAAAAAGAGCTCGGGAGGAGCGGCGTGGGGCGAGGAAGACCAGGGCACAGCCATCTAGGGCGGAGGGGCACTAGAGCGGCGAGACCACGCGGAGGCGGGAGCTTGAGCTGTCGGCTATGGCGATGGCGAGCCGCGGCGCAGCAGCAGGGCGAGGGAGAGCGCGGCAAGAGCAAGGAAGAGTGAGTGGGGAAGGCAGAGTGCTCGGGCGTCCATTCTTAGAGAAGCCAGGACGCAACCACGCGGCAGCGACGGTGGGGGCTCCCTGCCTGCATGGTTGCCACGGCGACGTTCAGCCGAGCAGGTGGCGGGTGCTACAGTGGGCACATTGGATGCCGTTTTTGAGCATATTCGGTGTAGATTCGGGTCCTGTCGCCTGAAGCAAGTTTGATGTTCTCCTTATCCTCTTCAAACTTTATTAAGGGTGCATGACCATTCGGACTCTTTATCAGTAGATAATTAAGCTCCAAGATGGCATTGTCAGCGCTTTCAAAATAGTCATGGAAACTCACTTGCGGAGATCAAAACTCGGTCCGACTGAACCCAACTTTTTGTATGCTCTTCCCCATTAAGTTAACTCCAACTTTCATTTTTGGGTCAACTTGAGTTGCTTAACGAAACCACGAGAACGCGACGTGCCAACCGTCTTGTCCTTGCCGGACGAAGTCTAAGAGTGCGATGAATCTAGCAGTTTTGAGAATAAATTTTGAAGGTCCAAACGAGCTCTAAATCCATTCAAACTTCTCTGAGCTCTTCTCCACTCTAAACACTCCAACTTTTATAAAGAGTCCAACTCTAGTTGTTTAACAAAATTTTGAGAACGCAATGTGCCAACCTGTCAATGTCAGTCCACATATTCCATGACTTAGAATATTTTCCAAGGCTGAAAAACAGCAGCTAATCCAATCTTTGAGCCTCTATTTGACTAGGTTAGAGACCAAACTAGCTCTTGACCATTAAACAAAGTTTCTTCTACACAACATGAACTACAACTTTCATTTAAGGTCCAACATCAGAACTGATATAGAACCAACATTTCTACTCTAACCAAAGTAGTATCGCGATAAAGCTTGAATTGTCCGTTTTGATCCATTGGAGCATTTTATGGGCATTTGCTCAACACGAACCTTTCTTGACTTTTGTTGTAGAGTCCATCTAGTCATTTGGGCAAGGTTGCAAGGTTTGGTTGATAACCTATATTTCCATCCACTTAATAATGCAATTCCAGCACTTAGTAAAGTCATTCCAACAAGCATATAACTTATCATTTCATGTGACTTTTTTATTCCAAACGTCATGAAACCTTTCCAGTGACCAATATAGATAGGTACTAAGGTGAGACACATGAAGATATTGCAATAACACTACCAAGCATATATATTGAAAACTGCATATATGTAAAGCAAGGGTGCAACATCCAAGTTTAGATTGGGGCTCCTGCCCATAGGTTGACCTTGACATCGTCATCTCCACTTAATCTATCATGTTTGAGCTCAAACCCACTGCTTAACTGGTGGCAAACACCTCGGGTGTTACAGTGCTCCTCACCTTCCTCATTCACTCACCTCACACTGCTCTCTCCACTCTAGTCTCGCTCACTCCACCCTCTCACCTTCCCGTCTCCTCCCTTGAATCAGTCGCCGTCGAGCCTCCACACCATTGGCGATGAGCGACAACTCCGCCGCGGTGGACGCCATGCATGTGCGTCAAGCTCTTCAGCGTTGCAGCGGTGCCCCCGGTTGCCCGTTTCGCACTCATCGTCTGTGGCTCCTGCGACGGCTTCAGGGTCCGCGTCGAGGAGCTGGTCGGCAAGCCCTGCCGACACCAACTTCGGTGACTCAGTCAACCGTAGCGGAAGCTACTGGATGACTGATTCCCAGGTATATGCCGATTCCCCCCCTCATCCCCACCTAGGGTTTACTCTGAGTGCCGAAAAGAGGGTTCTTTAGGAAAAAAAATTGGTATGATTTCATATGCTCTGATTAATTTAGGCTTGATTCGATGATTATTTGTGCACTTGTCGGTGTTATAAACACCGACTAGTAAATTTATACGAATACGCGTTTAGGCTCAGATGGTTAGCGAGGTGGGCACAAGGATTTATACTGATTCGGGCAGAACATCCCTACTCCAGTCGCGGTGCTCGTGCTACCCGCTCTGTGTTTTTGTTTGTAGTAGGGATTACAAACGAGAGAGAGAGAGGGAGAGAGCTCCCAGGTTTCTGTGTGTGTGTGTGTTGTGGATAGGTGAACAAGGAATATTCGGTGTCCTGGACGGGGTCCCAAGTCCTCCCTTTTATAGCTCAAGGAAGGAGTAGGGGTTACATGGTGAGGAGAGAAGTCGTGGGGAAGAAGAAAGAGAAAAACAAAAGGAAGCAGGGGAAATGGCCTTCTGGTGTTGTGCCATTCTTCCCCTACAAGCGGGCCTGGTTGACCAGTCGTCAATTAGGGAGGATGGCCCTCCACGTCGTGGCCCGGTCTGTTACTGTGGCTATAGTGGCCTACCGCTCTTCTTGGTCATGGGGCTCCCCTCTGTTGCCACATAGGGAATGGCCATGGTTTGCGCCTCCCTTGACCGACATCGTACGTGGTTTAGACGACACAGTGCCAATCCGCCCGGCACTATTGACAGCGTGCGCCGCCCATCACGGCCGCGGGTGGTGTGGGGGCATGCCAACTCCTGTACCCAGGCATGGCCTGTGGTACGAGCCTCCACGTCCAGAGTGGTTAGGAGATAGCATGGGCCCCACGCGGGGCTATATGCCTTTTTGCCTGATGCCCGGTCCCCCCGTAGACGTTGGGCGAGACGAAATCTTTTTACCTAGGGGGTTAGGCGGGGCGGAGCCCTCGCCCAGACATCGAGTGAGGCAGAACTCATGCTCAGCGGTCGGGGCGAGGCCCACGCTCGGTCACCGGGCATGGCAGTACCCGCGCCTAACTATCGGGCGAGGCGGAGCCCGTGCTCGAAGGGTCGGGTGAGCCGGGGCCCATACCCTTGTGTCGGGCGGGGCGGAGATTATGTCTTGTGGGTCGGCTAGGGCCACAGTCGCACACTTACCTCTTTTGGGGTGAACCAGTGCTTAACGACCATTAGCTCCTAATCTCTGGGTACCCTAGCATTGGCCCCTGACAGTAGCCCCTGGGCGATCTGTAGGATCGATCGGGGGTTTACTCTACTGCCTGAGGGTGTGCGCGAGCATGCCCGATGGGCGTAGCCCCCGAGCCTGTGCAGGGGTTGAAAATTCCTATGCAGGCTCTTTTCTCAGGCGACATGTCATTGGCGCTTTGGCTTTCCCTGGCGATGCGCGAGTCCCTTCGATCTGGTTGGGCTACCCATTTCATGTGTGTGACCGCACGGTGGGTTCCTTTATGCGGTGCCGAGCCCCTGAGCCCTTGGGTCCCTTGCTGGTCGAATCGTGATGCTGCCAACGAGGTACAGCGGGCCGCGAGCCCATTTTTGCTTCATATCCCATCGGGAATCATGACCCGTTGGGGGAGACGGACCATCGCCCGGCGCATCCCTAGAGGGGGCAGCCAGGGATAGCATGCACACGTCCCTCGATGGGACGCAGTGGGCACACGGATCTAGGCGGACGGTTGGCTCTTCGCCTTCGTTCTTTCCTATAAAACCCAGGGTCCACCCTATGCGTTCCGTATGTGCCCTAGCAGATTCGTCTTGCCCGCTCTACCGCCAATGCCGCTAGGGTCCTTGTTCTCGTCTTTCAACCACCATCGCTGCCACCGCCGCTGCCATAGCCTCCGCCTTCCTATTCCTTCCTTCCGTGGATCTGTGGAATAGTTCAAACTGCGCCCACTCACACCTCGAGGGCCTCGTCCACCGTGGTCTCCTCTGCGTGAGGACCGATGCACACGAGTGGAGGGTGCCCCCCGCGGAGCACTGCTTCCTGGTGCCACCGGACGGCTATGTGGTGTCGTTTGCGCCCTTCTACGAGTGCGGGTTCGCGGTTCCTCCTCACTGCTTCCTCCTGTCGCTCCTCCATGAATACAAGATCGAGCTGCAGCACTTGAACCCCAATGGGATCCAGCACATCGTGGTTTTCATCGCGCTGTGCGAAGGCTATCTAGGGATTGAGCCCCACTTTGACCTCTGGCGGTACTTCTTTGCCGTTGACCTGCAGAAGAAGGAGATGCCGGACCCGATGAAGGTGCCGACGCCGATCGGATACGCGAGCATCCACCTCAGGGGGAGCTGGGTCAAGGAGTACATCTCTGTGAAGCCAACGTCGTCCAACAAGGGGTGACACTCCTAGTGGTTTTACCTAAAGAATGTCATCTCCCTTGCTTTGCCGGAGCATGCCCTGCTGAAGTTTATCGGCAGCGTGATCGAGACGATGCCGGAGCAGTGGGCGAAGTGTGGGGTCATGAAGAAGGACATGAAGAAGATCAAGGACCACCTTGAGGCCATCAAGATCTTGAGGGAGCGTGGCCTGAATGGACCAAGCGTCATCAGGGCGTACCACCTAAGGAGAGTGGCGTCGCTGATGGCGCGCGTGCTCCCATTACATCGGATGCTGCCAATGATGCCGCTCGGGGGAACGGTGCTCTCCGAGGGCCTTCTCGCCTTCTCCGAGATTGCCCAACACATCGAAGACATGATGGGCTCTCAGAAAGATTTGGCGGGGAGCACTCTCGAGTATGTGTTCCCAGTGCCTGGGTGTCCTCCGATGCGCCCAGAGCCCGACTTCATCATGTTCGTAAGTTTCCCGTTCCCCTCGCTCCCTTCCTCCGGCTGATTTCTCAGTTTTGCCTGCCTGATTTCGTATTTGGTGACACCAGCCGGGGCACCTTGTCCTCACAGAGCACCTGGCGCCTCTACCAAAGGGCACAGCTGTGAGAGCGGCAAAATGCGCCTTGAACGAGGTGCAGAAGAAGGTGAAGGAGGACAAGCACAGGAGGCGGTAGGTGAAGGCGGCGAGGCAAAGTCGAGGCGAGGACATCTCAGACACCAATGAGGAGGAAGAGGTATTGGAAGGAGAGTTCGGGGATGATTGTAGCGGCATCCCGTGGGAGGACTTGGCTTGCGAGGATGAGTTGGAAGGCGGCGTGTCCTCGCAACTGCAGGCGGACGAGGATGTCGACCTGCCCTTGGAGCAACCGATAGACAGGAGTACGAGCCATCCATGGGAGCGTTGGGTCCGTTCCTGTATCACGAGGGGGAGGACGTTCCCTCAGAGTCAAGGGAGATGGCTCATCCCACTGAAGCACCATAGGGACTGATGGCGGCGAGCCATCCCACCCTGTTCGAGCCCTCGGGCGATCGGAGGAGGCGACGCTCTACCAAGGAGCGGCCGGGATCGGGGACGCTGGCCCCAAAACGTTCGCGAGTGCGGGGGTAAGTCATGAATCTCTTAGCGTTCTGCTGTTTCGTTGGCAGCTGTCATGTGCTTATCATCATGCCTCTTGTAGCGCGGACCTGAGCTTGGCCTCCCTGACGCCGACGCTGAAGAAAAGCGTCGCAGCGCAGGCGGTATCCCAGCCATCGGCTGGCACCTTGACACTGACCAAACAAGTGTCGCCAATGACCATGACACCGTTCGACGGGGAGCATTTGGCGGCGGGCACGCAGGAGGCGCTTGCGGCAGGTGTGGAACAACCTGTCGTGATTGAGGCACTGATGGCGATGACAATGCAAGTGGAACCACCGGTCATGCGGGCGACGATGCCTGCGACAGAGCAGACCAGGGAGGGGCGAACGGAGGAGGTCACCCCCGCGGTGCGCACGGCTAACGTGGTGCGGTCAAACGTGACTCCACCGCCACAGGTGGAGACGGCGGCCAGACGGGGGCACCCGTGGCCAGGGAGGTTGTCCCTGTGGGGACCTCACGACGAGGAAGGTCGGTGCCACCTAGGGTTGGCACGGAGTCATCGCAGGCGTTAGCCTAGGCGAGCGGTGGTCTAGGGGCTTGGGGCGGGCCTCGGATCGAGTGGGCCAGTCGACCCGTAGAACCCGGGGGCCGCACCCTTCGTCCTTGATGATGCCACGGAGTTGAAGGAGTGGCTGGGCTTTGACCAAAGGCTCAGAAGCATGATGCAGACGATGGACTCCGCGCTGGTCTCGCTGAATAACACCGTGGAGCCTTGCCAGGTTTGATGCGTTCGTGCCCTTGTTTCTCACCTCATGTTTTGTCATTTCTGACTCGCGTTCCTCTCGCAATTGCTGATGGCGCGCAGCCAGGTGAAATCTTGGTTCCACCATCAACAGAAGGAGGCCTGGGATCACCTCATCGTGGAGATGGCCAGCCTTCGATCCCGAGAGTTGGAGGCTCGTTAGCAAGCCGAAGAGTTCGAGAAGACGCTCGCGGACCTACGTTGGGATCATGAGGAGGCCACACGGATCAAGGAGCATGACGAGCTACCCCAGGCCGTGTCGTAGCTCCGTGCAATGCGCAACATGGCCTGTCAAGACCACGATGACCCTCGGCGCCAGGTCATTAGCCTCCTGAACGCGGTTGAGGAGGAGAAGAAGCTGAAGGCAGATGCTGAGAGAGCGTCTGCCGACCTTGCTATGGAGGTTGGCCAAGGCAGGGCCCAGGTGGATCGGTGGTGCAAGGATGTGGACCAACTGCGTATGAACGTCAACGGTAAGTCCTTCTCTTCATGCATCGTTGCCTTTTTTGGAGCCGTAGAGTTCCTCTTCCTGATGCAATCCACAACATGCTTTGGATAGGTCTCCAAGACAAGCTCGCGGTCGCGGGGGTGGAGAGGGAGCTCGCTAAGGCCAAGGAGGCCTTTGACAAGGACAATGTTGATCATGTCGGCCTGTCTAGAGTCGTCATCTTTGTCTGCGATGAGCTCCAGGTGGTGCACAGGAGGGGACGAACACGCTGGCAGCTTGTGCCGGCCAGATCACGAGTCGGGTGCACGAACTCGAGAGGGATGTCCTCCGCGCTGGTATCAATCGAACCTCCGCAATCGCTCGCTCCCATTATGCGGCCAGCATCAACTTGGTGGCGCTGAGCCAAGGTTATCCGGACGTTTATGAGGAGTTGGAGGTGCTCAAGACCGAGGTGGCCCCCCTTTTGTAGAACCTGGTAGACAGACTAGAAAACGTAGTGCTCCCCTAGAGGGGTTAGGTGGTTAGATTTGGGCCGTGGTGCTGCGAACTTGTAAGAAACAAGTATTTTGCCTTTGTTTATATTTTAGCAAACTTCTGTTATTTGAATGATTTGCCTTCGTCGAATCGAGACCTTTAAACGTTCGCGCGAAATGGTTTGATGCATTTCGACCCTTCTTAGCTGTTAAGACCACGAAGCATGAGGTGAACGAGAAAAACTTAGATTGCGCGGGTGAGCAAGGTTGTCGTAGCCACCGGGGCGTAGACTTCTTGCAGTCCGACCTGTTCCTCATAGAGTTTTCGAGACCTCTTGCTTTTCATTCTTAATGTAAAAGAGGGGTCGGACGCAAACAAGGCATTTCTAAAAGTAAATACATATAGGTATGTGTCCCTGTTAGCCCCCAAGTGGGATCTGACCCCTGGCCATTTGCAGGGGTCGGATGTCACTGATAGCCAAACGAAAATGATACGAGAAAGCTCTTTTTATTTTAGATATGCAGTTCTTACATCAAAGGCCAACGATTTGAAAAGCATATAAGGGTAAAAGCGACATAGCCGCTCGATGTTCTAGGCGTTGGTGAAGACCTCGCCATCGACGGTTGTGAGCTTGTGGGTTCCCGGCTTGAGCACCTCGACGATGATGTAAGGCCCCTCCCACGGTGGCGATAGCTTGTGGCGGCCTTTGTTGCTTTGGACGAGGCGGAGGACTAGGTCTCCGACGTTGAAGGTGCGTCCCTTGACCCGATGGCTGTGATAGCGTTGCAGGGTCTGCTGATACTTGGCGGAGTGGAGTAGGGTGACGTCGCGTGCTTTATCAAGCTGATCTAAGGCGTCCTCAAGGAACTCCTTTGCCTCTAGCTCCTTGTACCTCATGACCCTCAGTGCTCCGTAGTCAAGGTCGGTTGGGAGAATTGCCTCGGCACCGTAGACCATGAAGAAGGGTGCGTGGCTAGTTGCCTAGCTGGGGGTCGTTCTTTGGCTCCACAGTACTGCGGGGAGTTCCACAACCCACCTCCCGCCGAACTTGTTTAGCTTGTTGAGGATTCTGGGCTTAATCCCTTGCAAGATCATGACATTCACGCGTACTACTTGCCCATTCATTTGGGTGTGCACTATGGCGGCCCACTCGACACGGATATGGTACTCATCATAGAACCTTAGGAATTTCTTCCCCGTGAACTACGTGTCGTTATCGGTGATGATGGAGTTCGGTACTCCAAACCGATGAATGATGTCAGTGAAAAAGAGCACAACTTACTCAGATTTGATCTTGGTGATCAGCCACATCTATCCACTTCAAGAACTTGTCAATGGAGAAAAGCAGGTGAGTGTAGTCCCCGGGCACCTTCTTGAGGGGCCCGACCAAATCAAGCCCCAGACCATGAATGGCCACGTGATGGGGATCGTTTGGAGCGCTTAGGATGGTAGGTGAATTTGCCATGCATAGTACTGGCACCCTTCGCAAGTGCGCACTAGACTTATGGCATCGACCACAGTAGTTGGCCAGTAGAAACCTTGCTGGAACGCATTTCCGACAAGGGTCCTAGGGGCGGTGTGGTTGTTGGGCATTCTTAACGTCACTACCAAAAGTAGACTTAGTTTTCTAATTCTGATAACGGCGCCAAAAATGCCAAACCTATCCCTCATGCCACTTAAGCCAAGTTGTCATCCCCAGCATGACATGAGAGACGCGGTATTGAAATATGCATTTGCTCATCAAGATAAATAATAAAAGGGATCTGCAAGCGCACAGATTAATACCGATGTAGCATTTTAACCGGGAAGTATTCCAGGTATCGTTATTTATATTTTTACCAATGGGAAGGGATTTCTAAGTATCATGGTTGATAATGGAATGAGAATATGGAACTGAGTACACATCATTGCATGTATAACCGAGAGTATTTATCAATCTCTTTATACAGGTATAAATGTCACATTAAGTAAAGGTAAAGTGATAATGGTGACAAAGATAATTAATCTGATCAGCTAGCCACATATAATAATGATAAGCACCTCAACAGATATTCTAGCAAGTCATTAGCATGGAATTAGGATGAACTACAAAGATATTCCCTAAGTTATTATTAACTATAAAGTCTAGCATATCATAGTTAGTGCAATTATACTTGGCAATCATGGTGAGAAAAGACTATATCCATGCATAGTGAATATTAGCAAGGAAGATGAAGAACATAGCAATCACTCCCCTGTAATAGTGTTGCTCTGCCTGCCCTATACACGAGAGGGGGACTATATAAGAATCAACGAAGCTGTCACTATCGCGAACTACCCCACAATCCGGCATATAGGGTGCAATCGCAGATAAATACGGTATAGACACCACGTCTACACAATAATTATCATTCACCCACTGTACACATGGATAAACGCTATACGATCCTAGGCATGTATATAATTCCAATCTAACTAAGCCAAGCATATAACTATGATAAACTAAGAACAATATAATTGCAAATATAATCAAGTAGAGCAAAGTCATAACCAATATATTGAAATAGAACAAAGTCATATTCATAATATTGAAGAACAATGATGAACAATTGAAGAACAATAGAGGAATTACCAAGAATCCTCTTGACAGATCCGGGAACCAATCGAAGATTGACTCCTTCTAGTTCTAATCCTATGTAGCTATGCTAACTAGAGATCTAGTTGATGTGGTGGCTCTAGGGCTTGATCAGAGGCTCTCCTCCTGAATTAGGGTTTCAAGTATGAGACGAGGGCAGCTCCTCCAGGGGCAGGGGCCTTGCTTATATAGCCCTTTCGGATGAATCTGGGCCGTCGGATCAAACCGACATTGAACGGACGGTTTTCCTTGATCCTCTAGGTCGGTGGAGCATAATCCTCGAGGCGGAGCCTGATTGGCTCCGAGGCCAGGGCGGGCGCCCTAAGGACCAGGGCGGGCGCCCTGTGTCCGGCTCCGTTACGCCTCCCGTTCGTTCTCGTGGCTTCTGGACTCTTCTAGATGTAAGATAATTACGTGTTCGGTTAATATCCCGTCATTAATCCGACATGTGGGCCTTTCTTCCATATTTCCTGATAACCCCCTGCAGAAATAGATAAACAGCAAAACTCGTGGAATTCTGTCAGATAAAACCCTAAGTCTAGGTGTTGGTTTCATTTGGATCCTTTTCTCTATTTATTTGATAGTTATAATTGATACTTAAGGACCGTCAACAAACTCCCCCAAGCTTACCTCTTGCTCGTCCCTGAGCAAGGATAGACTCAGCGATGGATGAGAAGTTGCTGAAATGCCTTTGAATTTTGATGGTACACATGCTTTCAAATAGAATCTCATCTCTGAGTTAAAGTAAACTGTCAAGACTTAAAACTTACTCATTATACCTTTCACCATGGGGCTTGCAACCGTCACCTTTGTCTTGAGCGGTTAAAAGATAGAACAGTCTAGTCAAGCGCCATGTCTCTTATTCTTGATTAGCTATAGCTCTTGGAGTTTTTTTTGTAGATTTTCAAATAAAACTCAGAGATTCCTTGTATGACTCTCTCAGGTCTCTCTTTTGTGGTATTTCTGGATCCTCACCAAGGCAGTAATGATGTTTGCCTTCTCTCAAAGCAAAGTATGTAGTATTTGTGGTATAAGGTAGAGTGACATTGCCTTCTCTCTCATCCTATTCTAATAAGGCTTTTGATATCTGGAGCTCATCGGTGGGAGATAAAGTATACATACTTACAAGACATTTATTGCATAGTCAAACTATGGATCCAGAGAAACAAGCCAATAAGTCAAATCAAGATGTGCATGTGTGGCGAATAAATGGTGTATGGTGGTAGTGATGATAACAATGATGAAAGTCTAATTCTACTTTTGCTCTTTTTGAGGGGATACGTACCTTTCTTGCTTTTAAAGCTCTTGAGGAGAATGAGGTGCTCTATATTTTTTTCCTCTCAGGTGGGTATCTTGTACCCCTAATTCTACTGTCGGACACTTGTCCATTTTTACCTCTCTTCTCACACTTTTTCTTTTTTTTTCATCGAGGTTCCGAGCACTTGCTCCTTTTTATTTCCTCATATCTTTTTCTTTTCGTGGTTCCGGGCACTTGCCCCTTTTTATTTCCTCGTATAGAGCACTCATCTCCTTAGAACAATATAGCAAGTGGTAGTAACCAAAATAGCTTGAGCATTTATTTCACAGGGGATAACAAGAATGGGAAAATATTTTTGGCTATTCTCTCCCGGATTAGGAGTAGAATAATTTTATGTGGATCTGGAGATGAGAATGAGTGGATATATGTGGATGCGTACTTCCGGAGTAGAAGCAGCATGTATGAGTGATCGTGCAAGTGAATCATGATTTTAACCACATGACAAGCTCCTAAGGGTCTACACAGCTTGACTACACTCAATGCTCATAAGCAGTAAAAAGTAAAGGTATGGCTTAAAGTCTAGCAAGCATGTATGTATGGCTGTGGTAGGAACTTAAACTCTCATCATACAGGAACTCATCATGTAGCATTTTAAGATTTTCAAAGATAAAATTCTCCAGAATTCTAGCATCTCTAGGAATAGATAAACAGCAGCTCAACCTTCCCATATCATATCCGTTAACAACTTAGACTTTAGATCAAGTTCTCTTCCCACAAGTTCAAGTTTAGAGCAAGCTTTAAATGATAACAATTATGTCTAAACTTAGAGAGAGGACTTCAAATTTGAAAGTTAGGCAAAGCAACTATTCATCATATCCATGCTAGAGTTTTATTATTATCTAGATTCAGTTTAGCATAGCCACTTTATTTATTTATTAAAACACACTAAGCAAAAGATATAGGTATATATATATAAGCACAAAATCTTTATTTGGTTTTTTTATAGTTATGTATATTTTTATTTTTATAGGGTAGAAGTATATATAAATATAAAGATAAAGATAGAAATACTTAACAAGATAATGGAGGTGCTCTCCCCCAAGCTGGATCTTGACATAATCTCTTCTGATGTAGCTAGCAGATGGCGGAGGTGTATTTGAAAGTCGGCAGCACCCTGGCAGCGATTAGAATGTCCTCTGTCTGCTAGTCTCCTTGAATTCTGTGAAGCTCAAATAGATAACAAAGCTTTGTGGAACTGATTAAGTGTTAGCATAAATATCTAGCCTTTATCATGCTGAGCCTCCTTGATTTTTTATGTTTTTTTTCTTTTATAAAGCAGAAGAAAATATTTATGTATTTATTATATATATATATTTTTTATGCCACCACAGTGAATGTACTTATGGGTTTTATGCCACTCGCATACTCACATGGGGCTTTAGGGTTTTTAACATTTTTATTTTCTTTTTAAGATAGTATGAATATGATTAACTAAGCAAACTATTTAAGATAAAGTAAATAATTAAAAGGAATAGGATAACTACCAAGTTACCTCTTGGCAAGGCGTTCGGTGTTTTTAAGTCCTCCGAACGGGACTCTTATTCGTTCAGTCGTCCTGGGACTTGGTGGATGGCGTAGTCGGTGGTTCCGGCGGCGCCTCCTCTTCATGTACAACTGTCTTTTCTTTCCATACCTGTCTCGGTGCTTCGGTCTCCTTAGGACAGTGTTGGTTGAGTGGTATGTCTTCAGATCTTACCACTTCTCCTTCATAATCTGCCCATCCGTCCTTGATGACCTGTTGCTTCTGATTGTGGTTACGCCGCCTTCTTCTTGTCCTGACCTGCTTGGATTCTTCAAATGCATAGTTAGGGTCAGTAAAGTAAAGACGTACCTTCTCAGAGGGGAAGTGCATGTGGACTTCTCCAGTTCCAATGTAGATGATTGCTTTGACAGTACTAAGGAATGGTCTTCCAAGGATGATGGGTGGATCGTATTCATCTTCTCCCATGTCAATAACCTGAAAGTCTGTATGGACAAAGTGATCGTCTATCTTGACAGGGACGTCAGTTACTGTACCTTCGACCTGTCGGAATGTCTGATCTGCCATCTGGAGCTGAATATATGTTGGGTTTAAGGGCATGGTTCCGAACAGAAGTTCATAGGTGACCTTGGCCATTATGTTGACGCCCAACCCAGTGTCGCAAAGTGTCTTATAGAAGTGGGACCCATTAATGAAGCAATAAATGCTTGGCATACCTGGGTCGTCCTTCTTAGGCAAGAACGGTGACTTGAGTTGGCGATCTTGACCTTTGTGCACGGCAGTGACCATCTTAGCTGTCTCGGTCCATACTTGCTTCTTGCTCTTGTTCCTCCTGTTGGTCCTCTTCCTTGGTTCATATTGGGGTTGCTCTGGGATTTGTGCGGTCTTGTTCTTGAAGGAAAACGTTTCCTTCCTCCCCTTGATGTAGAAACTGATCTTGGCAGCACTAGCATAGATGACAGCTCCCGCGGTGTTCAGGAATAGTCTCCCTAGGATGACGGAAGCCCTCTCATCAGAACCGGTCTCTATCACTACGAAGTCTGCTGGAGCGTACGAGGAACCCACTCGGACACAGATGTTCTTCAATATTCCTCTCGGGAAACTCAGTGTCCTATCTGCAAGCTGCAAACACATGGTTGTTTCTAATAATGGTTGCGAAAAGAGTTTTTCATAGAGTACCCTGGGCATGATGTTGACGCTGGAGCCAAAGTCACAGAGTGCTTCTGGGAAGTCTCGCATGCCGATGGAGATCGGGATGACGGGGCGTCCTGGATCGCCTCTCTTGACCGGCAGACGGTCAGTACTTACTTCCACGATAGGGTTACTCCAGTAATCTCCTGCATCAAACATGTCTACAAGATTTGTAGATTCTAGTCCTTCCGGTTGTGATGGTATACCGGGGTTAGTAGCAGGAACAGCAGCAGCTATTTGATTCAACTGAGATTCAATCATTTTATTAAAGCTAATCTGGTTCTTGATGGCAGTAGAGAAATTATCCATTCTATTATTTATATTTTCTAGTATTTTATCATTAGATGCCAATTTCTTAGACAGGTTATCCATTAGCTTTCCTTGGTTGGATACTAACTCTCTCAAAGGTGGATAATTATTATTATTATTGAAAGAATTGTTACCTTGGTAATTACCTGAGTAGTTAGGCCTCTGTTGATTCCAACCTTGATTCTGCTGAGGACGGTTGTAGTAGTTGTTGTTATTGTTGATGTAGTTCACGTCCTCCAGCAACTCAGGACAGTGATTGCCCGAGTGTCCAGTACCTCCACACTCCTCACAAGTCATGTGGGAGTCGTAGACGTGCATGACTTCTTTCTTTTCTCCAGCTCGATCATCGAGCTTCTTCATGAGTAGGTCTAGCTTGGCAGACAGCATGTCTACCTCCTTGAGCTAGTGCATACCTCCACCTCTCTTGCGTGTCTGAGTTCTTTCTTCATTCCAACCTTGGTTGGATGCCATCTTCTCCACAAGAGCTGTGGCTTGAGGTATGGTGAGTGATAGGAATGCTCCTCCAGCTGCAGCATCCATGGTTTCACGGGCACTGTTAATGAGCCTATGATAAAATGTCTGCGTCAGTAGCCAGCTTTCCATTCCATGATGGGGACATTCTAGGATGTAGTCTTGGAAACGCTCCCATGCTTCTGGAACGGATTCATCATGTTGTTGCTGAAAACTTGTAATCTTCCCACGGAGAGCATTGGTCTTGCCCATGGGAAAGAATTTGGCCAGAAAGTTCGTGGAGCAGAGTGCCCACGTAGCATTCTTCTCCTTTGTAGCGTAGAACCACTGCTTCGCTCTCCCCAACAGTGAGAACGGGAAAAGGCGAAGTAGTATGGCGTCTCTGGGGACATCAGCCATGGTGAAAGTGCTGCAGATCTCCAGGAAGTGTTGAAGATGAGCACTAGCATCTTTGTGTGGCTTCCCACAGAACTGGTTAGCTTGCACCATGTTGGTGAGCCCAGGCTTGAGCTCGAAGTTGCGGTCGATCTCCCCAGCAGGTCCAGTGCGGATATTGTCCGTAGTGGGAGCTGAGAACTCGCGGATTGACTTGTTCGCCATGGCTTCGAATTCAGTCGACAAATTCCGGATGAAACTTCGGCGGTCTTCGGATTTGGATGAAGCTTTGTGCTGAAGTGTTGACGATGTCTTCTTGAGCTTGGCTCTTGTTCTTTTGAATAAGGCTTCGGGATCGTCAACAAAGTTGTCTGGAAGATGTCTTCTATTCATGCATCACCCTGCAATAAATAATCAAAATGGAAAATACAGGGGTAAAACTGTATAAGAGAATTGATAAGCTCGATCAGATTAGTGATGCAAATGATGACTCAAAGTTCCATATTCATTCCTACTTAGTAATCAACCTTCCCCGGCAACGGCGCCAAAAATGCTTGTTGGGCATTCTAAACGTCACTACCAAAAGTAGACTTAGTTTTCTAATTCTGATAACGGCGCCAAAAATGCCAAACCTATCCCTCATGCCACTTAAGCCAAGTTGTCATCCCCAGCATGCCATGAGAGACGCGGTATTGAAATATGCATTTGCTCATCAAGATAAATAATAAAAGGGATCTACAAGCGCACAGATTAATACCGATGTAGCATTTTAACCGGGAAGTATTCCAGGTATCGTTATTTATATTTTTACCACTGGGAAGGGATTTCTAAGTATCATGGTTGATAATGGAATGAGAATATGGAACTGAGTACACATCATTGCATGTATAACCGAGAGTATTTATCAATCTCTTTATAAAGGTATAAATGTCACATTAAGTAAAGGTAAAGTGATAATGGTGACAAAGATAATTAATCTGATCAGCTAGCCACATATAATAATGATAAGCACCTCAACAGATATTCTAGCAAGTCATTAGCATGGAATTAGGATGAACTACAAAGATATTCCCTAAGTTATTATTAACTATAAAGTCTAGCATATCATAGTTAGTGCAATTATACTTGGCAATCATGGTGAGAAAAGACTATATCCATGCATAGTGAATATTAGCAAGGAAGATGAAGAACATAGCAATCACTCCCCTGTAATAGTGTTGCTCTGCCTGCCCTATACACGAGAGGGGGACTATATAAGAATCAACGAAGCTGTCACTATCGCGAACTACCCCACAATCCGGCATATAGGGTGCAATCGCAGATAAATACGGTATAGACACCACGTCTATACAATAATTATCATTCACCCACTGTACACATGGATAAACGCTATACGATCCTAGGCATGTATATAATTCCAATCTAACTAAGCCAAGCATATAACTATGATAAACTAAGAACAATATAATTACAAATATAATCAAGTAGAGCAAAGTCATAACCAATATATTGAAATAGAACAAAGTCATATTCATAATATTGAAGAACAATGATGAACAATTGAAGAACAATAGAGGAATTACCAAGAATCCTCTTGACAGATCCGGGAACCAATCGAAGATTGACTCCTTCTAGTTCTAATCCTATGTAGCTATGCTAACTAGAGATCTAGTTGATGTGGTGGCTCTAGGGCTTGATCAGAGGCTCTCCTCCTGAATTAGGGTTTGAAGTATGAGACGAGGGCGGCTCCTCCAGGGGCAGGGGCCTTGCTTATATAGCCCTTTCGGATGAATCTGGGCCGTCGGATCAAACCGACATTGAACGGACGGTTTTCCTTGATCCTCTAGGTCGGTGGAGCATAATCCTCGAGGCGGAGCCTGATTGGCTCCGGGGCCAGGGCGGGCGCCCTAAGGACCAGGGCGGGCGCCCTGTGTCCGGCTCCGTTACGCCTCCCGTTCGTTCTCGTGGTTTCTGGACTCTTCTAGATGTAAGATAATTACGTGTCCGGTTAATATCCCGTCATTAATCCGACATGTGGGCCTTTCTTCCGTATTTCCTGATAACCCCCTGCAGAAATAGATAAACAGCAAAACTCGTGGAATTCTGTCAGATAAAACCCTAAGTCTAGGTGTTGGTTTCATTTGGATCCTTTTCTCTATTTATTTGATAGTTATAATTGATACTTAAGGACCGTCAACAGTGGTGCCCACAGGTTCCACTGTGAATGTCTCACCACTGCTTTCTCCCTTGTTCAATGGGGATGTAGCATTATAGGACCTTGGTGTGGCTCTTTTTATAGAGTTCCCCTTCAATGATGATGAAAGACTTAGCACGACGCGTGAGACGTCAGGCCTCGGTCTTATCTGTTGGGAGCACCTCTCTGATGAGGCAATCGAGGAATGGAATCCTCCAGTCCAGCAAGGGGTCAGATTCCTCCGTTGGGTCCTCGTCGGCCTCCCCTATTGACCCCTAGTCGATCTCCATGACCTCAGGGTTGGACGGGGCCATTGGAGGATCAACCCCTGAGCCTGGGGCGAGCAACACACTGCCGACCCAGGCCTCGAGCCCGAGGCGGGTGGCCTATTGCTTCCCTCCTTTGGCTCTTCATAGTGAATGGAGGGCTTGTGCAGGTCACTGGCGAAAACGCAGGTAGGGACCGGCTCTCGGCCAGACGCCATCTTTGCTAGTTTGTCGGCTGCATCATTGAGTCATCGGGGGATGCGGTTGGGCTCGAGGCCATCGAATTTGTCCTCTAGCTGGGGTTGTGGCAGCTTGACTCCATGACTTGGTCGACAATGAGCTACGAGTTGGCCCTAATGTCTATCCATCGGATCCCTAGCTCAATGGCGATGCGCAGTCCATTGACAAGTGTCTCATACTCAGCCATGTTGTTGGAGGCTAGGAAGTGGAGACGGACCATGTACTTCTTGCGCACACCATGGGGAGAGACGAAGACCAACCCCGCACCGGCTCCTTTTTTCATCAGCGACCCATCGAAGTACATCGTCTAGTACTCTAGATCAATGGGCGCTGGTGGCATCTGGATCTCGGTCCATTCCACAATGAAATCGGCCAGCACCTGGGACTTGATGGTGTTTCGAGGGGCATATGTGATGCCCACGCCCATTAGTTCTAGTGCCTACTTCACAATCTTTCCCATCGCATCCCGGCTCTGTATGACTTCGCCGAGGGGGAACAACGACACGACTGTCACCGGATGGGATCCGAAGTAGTGACACAACTTCCTCTTAGTGATGAGGATGGCGTATAGGAGCTTCTAGATCTGAGGGTAGCGAGTCTTGGTGTCGGACAAGACCTCACTGATGAAGTAGACGGGACACTGTACCTTGAGTGCATGTCCTTTTTCTTCCTGCTCTGCCACCAGGGCGGTGCTAACCACCTGCGTGGTGGCTGCTACGTAGAGCAGGAGCGGTTCCCTCTCTGCCAGTGGGGTCAGGATCGGGGCCTTCATCAGGAGGTCCTTGAGCTTGTCAAGCACCTCCTGGGCCTTGGCTATCCACATGAATCGGTCGGTCTTCTTCAGAAGCCAGTAAAGGGGGAGGCTTCGTTCACAGAGGCATGAATTGGCTAAGCACCACGAGGCACCCAGTGATCCGCTGCAGCCCCTTTAGGTTCTGGATCGGACCCATTTTCATGATGGCTGAGATCTTCTCCGGGTTGGCTTTGATGTCGTGCTCAGAGACGATAAACCCAAGCAGCATACCCCTCAAGACCTCGAAAACGCATTTCTCGGGGTTAAGTTTGATGTCGTTATCCTTGAGTTTTTTGAAGGTTTTGTCGAGGTCAGCCACGAGTTGGTTGGCTTTTTGGACTTGACTACGATGTCATCCATGTATGCCTCGACGGCCTCTTCGATGAGGTCGCCAAAGCACTTGAGCAAGAATCGCTGGTATATAGCTCCTGTGTTCTTAAGACCGAACAGCATACTTACGTAGCAGCATGATTTGAATGGTGTGATGAAGGAAGTCGCGAGTTGTTCAGACTCCTTCATTGTAATCTGATGGTGCAGATGGTTTCGCACCCCGAGGGTGAGTCAAGTACTTGGTCTATGCGTAGTAAAGGAAAAGGGTCCTTAGGACACGCCTCATTGAGACTCATATAGTCAATACACATTCTCCATTTCCCACTTTTCTTTTTTACAAGAACATGATTAGCTAACCCTCGGGATGATACACCTCCTTGATGAACCCCACCGCCAAAAGATTCATGATCTCCTCGTTGATGGCCTTGCGCTTCTTCTTGTCAAAGCAGCGCATGTGCTGCTAAACTAGCTTGGAGCCCGGTGTGATCCTCAAGGCGTGCTCGGCGACTTCCCTTGGTATGTCTGGCATATTCGAGGGTTTCCACATGAAAACATAAATGTTCGTGCAGAGGAAGTCGATGAGAGCTCTTTCCTATTTGGCAGAGAGGCTGGTGTGGATGCTTACCACCTTACCACCTTGCCTTCCGTGGGCTTGCAAGTCCATGTCTACTGCTTGGAGCTAGGGGTGCCCTCGGCGGTCACCGCCTTGATGTCGCGAGCTCTCCCTAGGAGGTGAGGGTGGCCTCCGCGAGCTTGACGCACTCCACTTTGCACTCGTAAGCACGCTAGAATGAGATGCCGACTGTAACACCCCAGGTGTTCGTCACCAGTTAAGCAATGAGTTTGAGCTCAAAACATGGCAAGTTAAGTGATGATTGAAGGTGCTTCTTTCATGTGTCTCACATCACTCTCTATCTATAGTGATCACTGGAAATGTTTCGTGAAGTTTGGAATCAAAAAGTCACATGAAATGATGAGTTATATCCTTGCTTGAATTACACTATTAAGTGAATGGAAATATAGGTCATCAACAAAACCTTGCAACCTTGCTCAAAGGACTCCAATTTAACTCTACAATAGAAGTTATTAAGGGTTCATGTTGAGCCAGTGGCCAGAAAATGCTTCAATAGGTCAAAAAGGATAATATAAGCTTTATCATGAACCTTGAGCAAAGTAGAACTTTAGGTTCTGTGCTTGTTTTGGTGTTTAACCTTAAATGCAAGTTGTAGTTTAGCTTCTGTAGAACAAAGTTTGTTTAAGGGTCATGGACTGGTTTGGTCCCTAACTTAGTCGAATAGAGCTCACAAGATCGAATCCATTGCTGTTTTCTTGGTCTGAAAATCGGCTAAGTCTAGGTGACTAAACTTTTCAGTTTCAGTTTGCATGTACCTTACTTTGGTGCATTTTCTTTTGAAAACCATTGAGAAGCAGACGAAACTCCTTTAATAAAACTTGTTGTACTCATGTAGTGCTACACATTGGTGAAATTGGTTGACCAAAGCACGCCAAGTTTTGAGAGATGAAGGGGCTCAAAGTTAGCAGTTTCAGTCAGCTTGAAACTGAACTCTGGATTTAGTTTTGGGTACCCTTCTTTGGAGCTCCATATCTTCCAATATAGGCCGAATAAGAGTTTGACACTTTAAGAGAAGTTGAAGATCTTGCGTAGCTCTACGACTTTGGTTACTATAGCTTGTGCCAAAACTAAATGGTATAGGAGTTATGAAAGGAGGAAGATTGATGTTCAGTCAGATGTTTGAGGTGGTATTGAATTTTTGGAATCGGCTATAGCTGTAGCAGCAGTAGTGGCCGACCGGCTCTGCTCCCGCACGCCGCGTGGCTCCTTCACGCTGACTCCGCTCCTTCACGCTGACTCCGCTCGCCACCTCGCGCCCACGTGTCAAGCTGATGTAGAAAACCCAAGCGCCTTGCCCATCTCCCTCGCTCATCTCTCTCTTGCTCCGTAGCTCCTCCTATATATAGGTAGCCACGGCGAGCGCCATGGCCGGGCCAGCTGAGCTCCCTGCTCCTCGTGGTTCCCCTCCTCAAATGCTCCTTTGTCCGAGCCAACCACGCCACCATATCCGCCGCACGTTTCCTAACCTCTTGCTCTTCAGCTCCGGCCAAATCGGCCACCGGAGCACTAGCTGCCGCCGTCGCCACCACTGTGCATGTCGCCGCACACGTGGCTAGGTGGCCACGAGCCACCTCCGTCGAGCCGTGGCTACCCATGGGATCGCGCGGACCCCCTGAGGCTCCCCCGCTACTCCACCGCCGCCGACAAGCCTCCTCCGGCCGGCAGTGACGAGCCACCCCTGCTCTGATTTGCGACCAAGGATCTCGCGCTAAAATGAGGAGAAAGGGGAGGGCCTAACTGCAAAGCTATAGACTCATATGAATAGTGCCATTAAGGAACTTTTTGCTGTAATCAGTTGAACTTTGGAAATTCATAGTAAATCGTAGAAAAATCGTAAAATAGCAAATAATGACTTTTTGGAATCTTTGAGAGTAGATCTACACAGTAGAGTTATAATATGATATGTGTTAGTAGAAGGTTTTTGCTGTTTTAATGTATCTACGATATTTAGGGAGAAATTCATATCTAAAGTTGTAGTGCTCCAATTACGGTGAAATTTTTATGGTAGGCTACTGATGCTATGTGTGTATTGTGGTAAAAATTTTATGGTCATTTGTTGCTGTATGGTTGAGTTATTGATTTAACTTGCTTGATGCTTGATAAATGATTTTAATTCAGTTATAATTATTTAGAAGGGTGTAAAAATGGTAAATTTTGTTCTAGTACCTTGGTATAATGTTGTTATGCCCTGTTGATGCATAATATGGTCATAGGTTTACAGAAAATGTTGAGTTTTAGATTTATCTTGCTCTCACATGATTTCTTGCACTAGCGTTTTGAATTTTCCATATAGATTGCTATGCTTATTAAAATGACTTGAAATTTGTATAGTAGATTATCGGAAGTATATGTGAGCTACTGTAATTTTTGTAGATTTTACTGTGCACTTTTGGTATATGTTCATTAAATCACCTTGTTATCCAAATAAATTAAGAAATGTATTAAAAGAATTTATTTGGGGGTGAACATTATGTTTTCTGGTGTTCATTTGACATGTGGAATGTGACGGTGGCATTGGTTTTGCCTAGGTGCATGTTTGAAACATAAGTTGGTAATTATTTTCTTGCAATTGTTGTTTCTGGAGTCTGGACAGTTTTGGGGGCTTTATGAATTGCACCATGTAGATGATGTTTTCTGGGAAACTTGCTAATAACAAAGTTGTAGATAATCCCTGTGTATAGCTTGTGTTAAAATTTGGTGACAATTGGCCTTATGGTTTGTGAGTAATGGCTGTTCTAAGTGGGGTTACAGAAATGGCTGCTCTCTATTATGTCTAGACCAGTTTCTGTAATTGTGCTTATTTGACCCTGTGAAGTTGGAAATCATGCTGAGATAATTAAAGATGATTTGTAGATAATTTCACAAGCTTTCCAGAATGTCTTGTTGCATGATTGTTGGATGTGTATAACTCCAGTTATGGTTGAAACAAGTAACTACTATGCTGCTGTCCAGAATCTGAGTTTGTCCCTAAAGCTGTTTGCTTCACTTGCCTTGATTTGTGTATTATTAAGTGTGGCTCATGCCTTGGATGGTGATTAAGTTGACACACCTGAGATCATGTGAAACTTATGTGCCATGCCTAATATGCTTGCTATCTATTTATATTAGATCGTGTGATGTTTAGTTAAATAACTATAGGTGCATATGTCCTGCATACCCTGGTGTTGTCTTGAATGCTTTTATGTGATGCATTAGTTATTGCCATTCTTCATATTCATGCATTTGCATCTTACATCTCATCTAGGTACGCTAAATGCACCACGTGAAGGACAAGATGTTGGAGCCGAACTCGAAGATGGTGTTTGGTGGACCTATTCCGAAGATGGGAGGACCCTGGAGTGCAGCTTGGAGATGTTCCCCAAGACAGTGCGAGCTAACTTAACTTGACTTGTGTTGGATCCTAGGCAAGCCCCAGAGCATTCTAAGCCTCCTATATTTTATAAAATGCAATTTGAGTATCTTATGATGTTTAATGCATTAAGTTATAGGAGTTGGTTGGAAACTCTTGCTACATATGTATCCTTTCCTTGTACAGTAAACATACCTAGAATCCTATTTAGGTTCAGGGTCGAGTAGTTGCTTAGCCATGCTTAAACCCATAGGAGTTGAGAGATTTCCTGTCATCTACGAGCTATAGGAACAAGTCTGGTCATGGTTGGCTATATTTGCTATCGTGGAAAAGAACCATGTGCTAAAATATACTTGGAGACCAGGTGGAATCTTATAGGTTGGTATTGTGCACTACTGGAGGATGAGAGGTTGTGCGGGGACCTATTGGCGTAAGTCCAAGGAGAGATTGACCTTTGAGGCAGAGTGTAATGGAACCGTCCAAATTATAAGAGCACAAGTACAAAAACATTCACGGAAGTGATCAAATTCTCGCACTTGAGCCCATATAACTTCGGTAGTCCACTAAAATCACGAAGGATTTCAAACCAACCAATGATAAGCCAAGATCATACATGATTCAGCACAACACATCACCTGTTACAACATTTCACAAATAGCTCGCCGAAGTATTCATACATCGGAGTTCACTTAAGTTATTACAAACCGAGTTTGAAAGTAGCGGAAGCAACATAGTTTGAAACCGAGTTCACAACCTTAGTTTATTACATAGCCAGCTCAAGGTCACATCCCACAAAAGCATGTCAGGTACGATAACTAACAGAGACCATGCCCATTGGTCTAGTCTTCATCCCCGGCAGGGAGAAGGCAGTACTTGCAGCATCCATTATAGAACATGTCATCTGCAACAAGAGGAAATAAACCCTGAGTACGGGAATGTACTCAGCTAGACTTACCCATCATAAATCAGAAATAACGAGACACCAAGGAGTATGCAAGGCTTAAGTATAAGTGGAGCTTGCTTGACAACAATTTGCATAAAAGCTTAAGTACAGACAAGTAACCATTTATTTCTTAAGCATCAAGTTAATAACCATTAACTTGTCATCTAGATTTGCACATGTACTAAACAATCATTTGTTTAAGGCAAACAACATTAATAAACATACCGGGTTCATTAAAGGCTAACATCAACATCATCACTTAACCATCAATTCATTTAGTGAGATCTATGTTGTCGCTGCTCTGTCAAGTGCTCACTATCCAAGAGCGATGGCGACTCAAATCGATTTCTACCCAGCTGGGGAAGGTATTCCTAACACTCACCCATCACATCCCCGCTAAGGGCAGCCATAGGTTACCTTTGGTACAACTCAGGAATCTCGGGCCCGATTAGCGTCGCAGTCCCAAGGCTACCACGCTGCCAGGACGATCAGAACTTTTAAACATCTGCCCTTGGGCTCACGTCGATGACCCCCCACACATACATACTTCCGTCGGTAGTGCGCACTTTATACTCGCCGAGGTCCCGGCCTAAGTCGAGCTACTAGGCTTCGCGGTCGGGTCATCAGGCCCGGCCAGCTAAGTGAGAGGCATACGTTCAACATGAACACAGGACGTACATCGAATCGGTCCTTAATCGATATAGACGGGAACTACGCATCAAGACCTCCATGCCTTGCTGCATCCAACATCCCGCCCGGTCTCCAACTTTCATTTTCAACCCATGGTTATTCTCCATGATAGCAATACATAGCCAACCGTGACCCAACTCACCTATATTGTAAGTGACGAAAGATCACTTACGCTACCGTTTAAAGCATGGCTAAGCATCTAAGCGATCCTGTATCTACACGGGATTCCAGGGATACTTGTATTGGACAAGGACGGATATAATATGCAGCAAGTGGTTCCAACCAACTCCTATAACTTAATGCATCAAACAACATAAGATACTCAAATTGCATTTTAGAAAACATAGGAGGTTAAGATGCTCTGGGGCTTGCCTTTCATGAACGCCGACGGTTCGTGCTGCGGGCACTCAAGAATAACCTCTATGCTGGCTCCGGGTCCTGCTGGCTGGGCCTCCTGCTCTCGAACTGCTTCCTGCTCCTCCGGACAAGTCCCCTCAAACTCGAGCAGAGTTGTCCCTTCCGGCACACCTATTGCATGCAAATGCATTGGATGAGTATCATGAATGCATAGGAGATGATATGACATGATGACATGTGTGATCATAACAGCAGCTAATGGAACAAACATTGCTGGACACTCTTTTACCGAGTCAAACCCCAGCTCTATTCAAATCACTTTAAGCATAGGTGCATATCTCCTCTCTAGAGAGCAAGAGCACACTTACCAAGTCTACACAACCTAATATACAATTGTTCATCCTCTGTTAAGGGTCTAGCACCTGCATCTAACAACTTAAAGCAATTAGCCTAAGCACCTAAACCATCACAAGCAGGCACATGCAAAGCAATCACACATTCAAACAAAAACAGCACTTTTGGCATACAAGCAGCAGTCCAGTAATTAGGTCATAACTAGAGATTTATAGACCCAAAAGACTTGCGAGAAGACATTCTGGAAAGCTTATGAAATTATCTACTTTTCATCTTTAAAAATCACAGCAAGATTCCAAACTTAGGTCGGTTGAATTTACAAATTCCCAGAATCTGTCCCTGACAAACAGAGAGCAGTCATCTCTGACCTCCAGCTAAAAACATGCATATCTCACAAACTACTTGGCCAATGGCCATAAAACTTTAAAAACAGCTACATCATGAAGTTTAGTACAACTTTGTTATAGATTATAAGACATGAAAGCATCATTAGCATGGAGTAATTAGCAAAGCTCCTAAATCTGTCCAGAAACATAAATTCTACAATTTAATTATTAAGTGATGTTGCAAACACCCAAATTGGACAAACCAATTTGACCAACATGTAATACATATCTAAATAACACCAGAACACATGGTGTCCAATACCAAAACATTTATTTTAATACCTTTATTAATTAATTGAGTTAATTAGGTGAATAAATCAACATATACTACAAGTACTCCAAAATGTCTACAAAAATTTCAGTGGCTTAGGGATGCCCTACAAAGACTAATATACAAATGTCATGCCATTTGGATAAGTGTAGCATTCCACACAAAAATGACAAGCCACTAGGGTTTTAAAAAGCATAATTAGGAAACCCTATTGAAAAGTGTTAAACAGCAGATTTCATATTTTTCCTAGCTTCAACATCACATAAGAATAGCACTCACCAAATTTCAAGTTCATAGCATGCATAGATTAATTATGAAAATTAGCACAATAAATACTATTTATCCAAAGGAAAATCATAACTCACTCATACAGTGGCCACAATTGATGAAATTTAAACTACTGCCTACTCATAGCATATATAGCATCACATAAAATTTTCATGCCATTTGGAGCTAGACATCAAGAGATATGAATTTCCCCTAATTAATCATGAATTAAAGAGATAAATAATAACTATTTATTTTTATACAGAACATAATATGTTTCCTATTTTTAAAATAAACTAGACATCACAGAGAACATAACCCAAGTTGAACCACCTTAAAAGGAGGTCTAGAACTCTAGATATGGATTTTAGAAGTTATACAAAGAATCTGGAATCTGAAATAACCCTAAAACCCTAAGGAGCCACTGACATGCGGGACCCGCTGGGTCAATGGGCCCACTAGCCAGCGAGAGCAGGGAGCAAAGGAGAGGTTTGACCGGTGGCAGCTCGCCGGCGGCGAGGTCCCAGGCAAAACCACGGGCACCCCTGTACTCCCCACGTTCTCCCGCACACGACCCTGTCCTTGATTTACTCTCTACCGGACCCGAACATGGGTGGTGGCGTGCATGGCGGCTCGGCAGAGCGCGTGGCGACGCATCTCGCCGGAGGTTGCCGCTCGACCTAAACTGCCCCCTCGGTGAGCATCCCTGCACCTCACCGAACCTAACACACACGCTAGAAGAGAGGGAGGATGGCCGGAGATAGTCTGGCCACATGCGGGTCGTGGACATGGCGGCCGAAGACGCGGCACAGTCAGAGCGGCGAGCGTTCCGGTGAGCACAGCGGTCGCATTGCTCCAAAACTTGGACATGACCTTCAGTGACCCAAGACCCTACGAGAACACATGCAAGGAGAAGGAGAGGAAGGCTAGAAGGACATGGCCACGGTGAAGTTGCGGTTGCGGTGATGCGCGTGGCCATGGTGCTCTCGGTCGCTGGCATTGACCCGGGATCCTCACCTACGGCCATGCGGATGGCTCGGCTGGGTGGAGAGGCTAGAGGCGGAGCTGTAGCTAAGAGCAATTGAGGAATGGTGCACGGCGGCGGAGGATTTGGCAATGGCGATGGCGTCTGCTCGGCGGAGAAGACAGCGAGGGGGGGAAGGAAGAGGAAGGGCGAGTAGAATTGGAAAGCATCGACCTGGAACTCGGTTTTTCTCCTTTCTCACATGCAGAGGCAGACGTCGTGGCGCACCACTCGCATGTGGACAGGCCACGCGACGGCCAGAGTCTGTCACCGGTCAGCCACCAAAAGATTTCAAACTCTAAACCCTGAAGGAACTGAATCCCTTCGCGACGCGATTGACAGACGAACTTTGACGCTCTAGAATTCCCAATCTAAGCCGATCTAGTGCAAACCATAATTGACATTCTTGTAGAACTACATATGAACTTCATATTTGTCAATTGGAGCATGAGCTAAAACATCATGGTTTGCAAGTTACAAAGCTCCAAAGAAGGGCTCAGTGAAACTGCAAGTCAGTTGTTGACTTAGGAAAATTTCTAAGTCCAAAACAGCCCCTACTTTCACCTTGTGAGCCCAATTAGATCAAGTTATACACCTTTCTAGCTTAAGATCACTAAACAACTTTTGTTACTTACAAAATTTGCTACAACTTTTGTTTAGATGCCACTGCTATGAAAAGTCTCTAAGTGACATTTTATATTTGGTCAAACAAAAGAGGTCACAAAGGGCTCCAAGTCAAAGTAAACCCTAAGTGCATAATTTGACAATATGACCAACATGAACATTGCTCCATTTTACTTCCTAAATGTAGCTAGGGTGTTCTGGTGGGTCACCACATTAATTTGCATGTGATACATGTACTCTAGCTTCTCAAATCAACTGAAATATACACTTGAAACATATGAAACATTCAACTGAAGCAGGTGAAACAATCAATTGAAACAACTGAAACAGAGACATGCAACACTTGAAACATGGTACATGGGACATGTACAACCCCTCTAGGGTACTAGGTATAACATAGGGACATCACATATGATACACACATACACAAGCACTAATGAAACATCATGTTGCAACATTGAAACATATGATGATGCACATGTGATAAAGAGATGAATGTGCTTATGTGATGCCATGCAAATGCACAAATGCAAGCCAGACACCTGGGGTGTTACACATAGTGGGGGCCCTGAGAGTGCAGCGCTGATTGGACCCGCGATTCCTGAGTTGTTCTAATGGTGCCCTAAGGGACCGTTGATCTGGTTTCCTGGGTGAGTGTTAGGAATATTTCCACAGCTAGGTAGGAATCGATTTGAATCACCGTCTCTCCCGGATAGTGAGAACTTGGCAGAGCATCGGCAACGTAGAACTCACTAAATAAACATGATGGTTATGATGATGATAATGATGATGATGGCTTTACTAAACCTGATATGGTTACTAATGCTTGTATCTTAACTAAGTGATTGCTTTAGTACAGGTGCAAATCTAGATGGCCGGTTAATGATTATTAACTTGATGCTAAGCTTTAAATTGGTTAATTCTTTACAACTTAAGCTTTAATGCAAAATGTTGTCAAGAAAGCTCCACATATGTATCAGCCTTGCATACTCCTTGGTGTCACTTTATTTCTGGTTTATGACAGGTAAGTCTAGCTGAGTACATTCTCGTACTCAGGGTTTATTCCAAATTATTGCAGGTTGTGATGTGTCATGGCTACTGCAAGAATTGGATGGCTCCTGTCGTAGCATATGATGTCATATATATTTTTTTGCGAAACATATGATGCCATATATATGCTTCTATGAGAACCAAATCTGGAATATGGTTAGATAATCTTTGAATAACAAAGCTACCTTGGAGACGCCGATCTCCATTGAGAGGGAGTGTTGGAAATCACAATACATACTTGGAAAGGATGTAGATATTCCAAGAGTAGACTTCCATGGAAGATTCTAGAGCTATCTTCATAGCAAACGATGAAGATACGATACATGCTTCATGGTGAATGGTTAAAGGTTCTAGAGCTAAATGTTTTGTATGATAGAAAGATATCCAAAGTTTAGATGAAGATAATGAATGTTCTAGTGTACAAATATCATATATGTGACAAATATCATATATGTGATTCTTTGGATGGTTACCACTTGGCACAGATCCAATGGTTGTGTAACATTATATACTAATCATTTAACAACTCTGACTATTGGATAAAACTAGCATATAGAAAAGACAACCCAAAAGACTAGAGAAGCCGGACAACTGCTACCCCAAACAAAGCAATGCACATTGATGTTCCTAGAATAGAAAGACATGCTAAAGGAAAGTCTAGGGGCATAACCACACAAAAGATACAAGTGTGCCTAACAATAGAAACACCTCGGCGATGCTAAGTGATGACACATAAACCGCCTGATGCGAAATTTATCGATGCATTGATAAGTTTTAAACATTCAGCTCAAAGTGCACAGTACACAGAGTTTGAGCCCATTAGTGTAGCTCATAGAATCCATGTTGTAAAGCGTTCAATAAAAAGAAAAATGCACCATGCAGTTTGAGCATTAAACATTCAGCTCTAAAACATTAAAGAGGCTGCATATACCACTAAAACATTGTGTTCTAGACACCACTCAGTACTGACCCTCCTCGGCTGCAGCTTCCTGACCCTCCTCGGCTCCAGCTGCAGCTTCCTGACCTTCCTTGGCTGCTTCACCCTCATCTGCTCCAGCGGCGGGATCCAGCTAAGGCCTTAGCAGCACATCAATCACAAGGATCATCATATGATACTCTGGAAACCTTGGCAGCCACGGCAATGTGGTGAAGAGAACATGGCCAATCAGTAGGCGAGCACTGATTTTGCTCCAGCTTTGGAAGAGATCACTTAAGGTGTTGGGGCCAATGTCACGAGAGTCCACAACCTCAGATAGGTAGTTCTGCAAAACCTCAAGCACTCGGTGGTTCCAGAAAGGGAAACACCATGCCTCGCACAACATAACCATGAGTCTCATACAGGAACGTTCCACCTGGCTCTACCGACTATCCCTGTAGACATGGTACCTACTGAGTGTGTTGTAGGTGGCTATCAACTCGCTGATACCTAGACTCATCTCACTGAAGTCTCCATGGTATCCACCATTGAAGCCAAGGTATCTCTAGTGTTCAACATTCTTAGGCTCATCATGCCCACTCCCTAGCAGGTCTGCATCATCGAAGAGGTACCACCTATTCTGCATCATCGAAGAGGTACCACCTATTCTGCATCTACCACCTATTCTGCATCATCGAAGAGGTACCACCTATTTTGTTGCTGAAAACCGACCAGGTACAACTTATGGAAATTAAACACTAGATGAAGAGGCTCTCCTCCCTCCGGACTGTGCATGTCGATGATAAAGAACCCGCCCCAAGAGGTAGAAGATGAAAGTTTCTCTCTGGGATCTCAAATATGCCCACATCTTGTTCATTCAGCCGCGCCTCGATCCAAGTTCAAATAGCTTGGTGGCCCTCCACCATCTCATCTGTTTCGAAGGAGAGGAACCCGTCAGTCCTTGGTGCTTGCAACAGAAGAACCCACCTAGTTTCGATTCAACTATTCGAAAGTTACATCAAAAGTAATTTTTCATCATAAGAAAACAGGTTAGTTTGTTTCGCGGCAATCAGCAGCGCACGCCACCGTGCTCATCCACCGCCTAGCCATCGGCGTCCAGCTGGGAGAGTGCCCGCGGCGGACCAGGCAGCAGCCTACCGCCGGTCAGAGTCAGGGCATGCGGCGCTTGTTCCTGGTGTTTGTTCGAGCCCGTAAGGCGAGTAGGCGACCCACTGTCGCCACAGGGATGTGTCCGCGTCGGCATCCAACACCCCGCGTCCTCCCTCTCCATCTCGTGAATAAAGGTGTCACCTTTCTTGACGAGATGGAGACCCATGGGCTCGATCAAGCACAGTGGGGGCTCCCAGCCCCACGGGGCTTTTCCGAAGGAGCACGGCTACGCCGGTGCCCCGCGAAGGACAAGGTTTACGGCGGACGCGTGCGAGGCATGGTCCGTCGCTGCCGGGATGTGTCCATGCCGGCGTCCAACCCCGCGCGTCCTTCCTCTCCACCTTCGTGAAGAAAGGGGCACCGGCGTAGCCGTGCTCCTTCGAAAAAGCCCCGTGCAGCGAGGGAGCCCCGACCGTGCTCCAAAATCCACGTGTGGCCATCCACCCTCGCCACCGGGATGTGTCTGCGCCGGCGTCCAACCCCACGTCCTCCCTCGCCGCCTCGTGAAGAAAGGCGCACCCTGACACTTCCACGACCCCATCCTTATCAAAGGCCGCATCAATATTCCTGCCGTAGCTATGAACCTTTCTTCATTGATGCTTTGTAATTCTTCGTTAGGGCCGTAATAGACATGGCTGATCTTGATCTTGATGGCCACTAAGCAGTCTCCCCATGAACATATTGCCGCCAAGCCCACATCTAGGGCTTCAACCTGCTCTTCTCTTCTAATAATGTCATCAATGACTACTGAGCCTGAGCGGTCAGTGACTAGGAAGCGCTGCAACAGGTGCCAAGCTATCGCCAGGCCTCCCTTACATGATCATATGTGAGCAACGTATAATTGATATTCTCCAATCCACTCTGACAAACTGACAAAGGTTACAAAATTATTTTTTATAGTTTTCAGAGGAAATCGGACAAGAGTGATAGTTGAGGAGGTAAATTAATAACGACGAATGCCGCATGAGCGTAGTCATATAGGAGCCCCTGCCGGCCCAATTTCTTACAATGTACAGTGGCCCATGTTCTGTTATGGTAGTTTGACCGCTAAACCCCTATGTTAATGCTGATTCAAATGAAAAATTCTATTTTTTTATTGTCACTGTGGAGAGCACCTGAATAATATCAATTAGTATCAACAGCCTCGTTTTTAGGGAACGAGGCAAAACTCTAAAAAAATCTTTTCTTTATCTCCCTAAACTTTTGATGGAGTTTAACTTTCCTCCCTATATAGCAAAACTGGATTATTATTTGGATCCCTAAACTTACAAAACCGTAAGCTAAACCACTTGACTCGTATTCACCCTGGTTTTTTTATCAAATCACGTTGAGTCTATTTATTCATAAACATGAGGTTCAGCAGAGTTTCGAACCAAAGTATTAGATACAAAGCTAGGTAGGGAATCAATCCAAACATGAGGTTGATCCGGGTCCTAACCAAGACTCAAACGAGCAATGTGGCAGCGATTTTGACCGGTCAAACACATGACACTGCAAACTGTCATCAATCAACAAAAAAAAAAGACCCACATGTCGTTCTCTCCGTCGTCTTTCCCGAACCAAAAGCGTCTTGGTGTCGGCATCCACGGCAGCGCGACGGCCTGCGAGAGGCCCTGCTTACACCGTACAGGTCGTCGGCGTGCGAGCGGTGTCGAGCATCCATCACGAGCGAGCAGCTTGTTCTTGTCGGTGATGTCGGCGTGGTGCCCTATAGCGAGGCCCCCAACTTCACCGCCACACCGCGCCCCTCCTCCCCACCACCACCGGTCGAGCCACGCCCTCTTCCTCCCGTGCTGGCGGCATGTTCGCGCAGCCCTCCTCCTGCAGCGGTTGCCGAGCGAGCTCCACCTTTGCCGCGCCGCTCTGCCGCCCTTCCCTCCCTCGCCACGGCGGCCGCACCAGGCCTCGCCTGATTCTCAATCATTCAAGCCACGCCGATGCCAAGAGCCCAAGACGTACACTTCCGTAGTTCTGTTCCTTTTTTGGGTTGTTCTTCTGATTTGGGGAGATGTACATGTGGGTCCAGTCCAGATATATTATTATTATTTTAATTTCCTCGTGTTGACTAGTACGTATTTGACATGCCATGTGTTGACCCGGTCAAAACCGCTGACACATCATCTGAAACCATGGCAGACTGGAGTCAAGGTGGTTTAGCTAACGGTTTTGTAAGCTCAGGGCCGGACCCAAATGAAAGCTCGCCGCACCAATGCTTCGACTGGTACTACCGTCGTGCTGCATTTACCTACACCACCTCCCTGGCCGGCATCGTGTCAAGCCCATCCAGGCCTCCGGCGGCCAAGGCAGTTCATCCCGTGCGCAGGGGCAGACGCCAGACGCATGAGGATGGAATATACTACCCACTCTAGTCCATCTGCATGATATTGTATATTTTTTTGGTTCTAGTTATAGTCGTAGACCTTGTTTGGATCTCATGACTTTAGATCACTAGTATATTGCCTGTATTAACGCTGTGGTGGCGTCTAGAAAAAAATAAATCATAATACAAAATAAATCATAAAACTAAAAAAACAAATCAACAGATGAAAGAAACACAAATTCACTGTCTCGCAGAGATTGACCATTTCTCCTTTTGGTGCCATTCCTCGGACCGCAAAGCCGCCAGAGGATAACAACAGTCTAAATATACTAATATTTGAATATGATAAAAATGCAGCAACGAAACAGTTCAATGATCGCAAGAGCTTAATAAAGCAAACCCAAATCATTCTCTTCTAAATTTCACACCCAACGAAAGATCATTAGCATACTTAAGTTTGTGATCCACCTCCGTACCAGAACCCATTACAATCATATCAGCCTGTTTCAGGTGCACCTTTTTGATTCAGACTTGTATTTGTTGTCCTCATACAAGTCCAACACGGTCCTACGATTCAGACCGACAAAAAATTTAGCATCAATCCAATGCACTCCATAACCATCCTCCTACATGTGCATGCCTAAGATGCACCTCAAACTTATAGACATTACGGTAACAACAGGAAGATTGCTTAAACAACAATGGCAAGTTTAGTACCATGGATACCAGCAGATCATGATCTTCAGATCAAGATGACTGATTGCAAACCTTGTGGAGGTTACCAGGATGACTGAATCTGTATCACCACTGCAGCTTTGTCAAGTCACATAGTGTGATGCTAACTGATAACACCTTTGACACAGGAAGCATGTTTGTTTATCACATATATCAACAAGAAAATTTACTGGTCTTAGAGCTTGATGATGCAGGTTCATTATGCCGCGTCGGTCTACCATCTTGTGAGAAACTCTGCCCTAGAATTTGCATTTTGTTGCACAACCATGCTATCGAGTGCCGACCATGTAGGCATGTACTTCCCAGAAAGATTTCCCAAAATTTGCAGCTGTTTCCCATAAGTTAAAGAGAGCCCCTCAGGATTATGGGGACCAGCTATTTGTCAGGATTCAAGATGCGGCACTGGCAAAGTAGTCCCGAATCGTACAAAATGGAACCATCTTTAGTACGTGTTAAGAAAAAATTTCAGGCGTAACCAAGTAGACTTACCGTGGAATCGTCAGAAGATATTGCGATCTTTCCAACCTCGGATGGACACCTGAAATATGGTAAATTCATATTGAAACATGAGATTGGGTTGTCAGCAAGGGCTCCACTTCAACATTTACGTTTGAAGATCGCAGTATCGCACCAGTCAACCGAAGTTGCTTCGCCTTCATGGCCTTTCAAAAACTATAGGAGCACTTTCAGGTTGATCCACCTATGTCAATGGAAACTATTAGCACGGATTTGAATATAACAATATATAGTGTGTAAGAAAGCAGGTAGCAGATATACACTTGCATCACTTGATCGCCAAAGGATGTGAGCTCCATCAGGACTGATAGCAGACTGCATGGTATAAAGTTTAGGCATTACAGCACATGCAATGATCAAACTAAACATAAAGCATCTCTTTTGTATGTTTCAAGGAAATCAAAACCCCAAATGGCCACTGACTGACCTTACTCTATTTTGTTGCCATGCACTTGCCAGTGCAAGACTGCAAACCTTTATGGGACCCTTGTTTTTTTAGGGAATTTATGGGACTCTTGTTCACATGGAGAACACTGTACAAATAGATTCTGAAAGGCATACGGCCAAAAATCAGTATTTACCCACGGCATGGAAACTATTCAGTGTCTGATGGCAAGGTCTGAATTTACCTGTTATCCATACACGACGCAGCAATGTATGCACCATACGAATCTTGAGACGGGAAAGAGATGTCATGTTTCACCCCCTCCTTCATAAACAAAGGACCAGTAAGTTTGTTCAGAGATTGTCGATCCGGAGAAGAAGGACCAGGAGGGGAGCGGCCACCTGCTCCCGCGGCAGTTCTTCAGCCTCAGCACCGTCGCGCGTTGTCGCCCGACCTCCATGGGCTCGGACGCAGTGCGCGGCGGTTCCGCATCAGCGGACGTCGAGATGGTCTGCGGGCGGGACGACGTTTGGACGGCGCGGTCCCCTACTGTGGTGGTCCTATGGGACCTCAACAACAAGCCCCCGCGCGGCCGCCGTTCCCGGGAGCCATCGCCCTCATCGGCCACGTCGTCTCGGTGTCCGCCTTCGCCGACCGCCATGGTTGGCTGGGTCGCCGCCGAGCGCCGCGATCGCTAGCGACCTCGATCGCACCGAGCGTGGGGGGTCTTCGGCCCTTTCGTGCCCTACTCCTGCGCCGTCTGCGGCCGTCGTTTCCTCGTCCTGCCCGATCTCACCGGCCTATTCTTTTTTTTTTCCGGGAGACAACAAGAAAATGGGGTCGCGCGTGCACCGGGATTGGAATCCAACCCGGTTCTGGTGTTTTATTAGCCCTCCATATTAATGGAGATGAATTTCTATGTATATTTTTCTAGACTAGTCAACATGCACGTGCGGCACGTACATACGTAGAAGATATAGTGTTAATTTTTTATTTTTTACTTAAATTGTTATTATTTTATTATCCTTTTCTTTTTGTATTTTTTAATCTAATATTTTTTTGATAATTCAGATGGCATTTGGACAATTAGTTGGTAAGGGATATGAAAATATGATGTGTTGCAAGCAGTTTTTGGGTGAGGTACGCGAACTCGTCGGCATAGGACGCCATCTCCGGGATGCCACTGAACCATAGCCCGTTCCACACTACCGTGCGAAACCTGGTGGCGCCGCTTGAGTCTACCATCGCGATCTCCGGCGGCTCGCCCTTCGTGACAACCACGTACCGTAAGGTCCCCGGGACAGGTCGTTGTCCACCTTCCAGGACTGGAGGTACCACTCCGTATCCGTCCACAGGTTGCGGCCGATCTTCATGCCCAGTGCCAGTGTGTTCGTCGGGTGGTCGAACGACTGCCACAGAATGCCGCCGCTGCTCCCGTCTCGCACGACGAGGTTATACGTATGTGCATATGACACTAATGAATCGATATTATTCGTAACGTGTGTGCATATGACACTAATGAATCGATATTGTTCGTAACGTATAGGTGGGCTGGGTATTCTTTTTGGTGTGAAAAAATAGGATATGAGGAAACACAGCATAAACACGCGCAAAGAATTAAAAGTTTTCCGGCCAGGTCCGTTTGTCAGGTTAGGACGGGAGATTAGATGCGTTGGATCTATGATCTAAGGGCTAAAACATAGAGTGGGTAGGAATTACCGCTCTTTTATAGGATAGATAGATAGATAGATAGATAGATAGATAGATAGATAGATAGATAAGCAGCTGCTATTTTGACGACGCATAATGCTTTGGTTTTGAACCAACAACAGCCAGACATTGCCGCACCCGGAGTGAGCATCTTGGCGGCAGTGCGCGACTCGTACGAGTTCATGTCCGGGACATCCATGGTCTGCCCACATGTCTCGGGCGTGGTCGCGTTGCTCAAGTCGGTTCACCCCGAGTGGTCGCCGGCCATGGTCAAGTCTGCCATTGTCACCACAGGCATGTTCGCCAGCTCCAACATTATACATGTACCAAGTTCTCTCTTCCAAAATAACGACAGCTAGTAACTGTCGATTTAACTCTTTGCTTTGCGTGCTGTTCATCAGCGTCGAGGACTGACCGCTTCGGCATGCCGATCCAAGCCGAGGGACTCCCCAGGAAACCGGCAGACCCGTTCGACATGGGCGGCGGCCACATCGATCCCGACAGAGCTGCTGACCCCGGCCTGGTGTACGATGTAGACCCAGCCGAGTACACCAGGTTCTTCCGCTGCACGCTGGATCCCAAGGACGACTGCTCGTCCTACATGGGGCGGCTGTACCAGCTCAACCTGCCCTCCATCGCGGTGCCAGACCTCGTGGGCTCCGTCACGGTGTCGCGCACGGTCACCAACGTCGGGCCGGTGGAGGGGACCTACCGGGTGGCCGTCGAAGCTCCGGCTGGGGTCGACGTGTCCGTGGAGCCGACGGTCATGACCTTCGCCATGGATGGCAGCAGGAACGCAACCTTCGAGGTGACGCTCACGGCGAGGCAGATGATGCAAGGCGTCTACACGTTTGGGAGCCTGGCCTGGTCGGAAGAAGGCGGGGGTCATTCGGTTAGGATTCCAATCGCTGTTCGCTCCGTCATGCAAGATTTTGTCACAGATGTCTCCTAAGCATTCGTATCAACTATTTTGTCAGCTGAAGGTTTTATGGATGTCCACGACATATATATAGTAGTAGTAGGTTGACTGCATATGACAATCGATATTGTTCGTAATGTGTGTGCATATGACACTAATGAATCGATATTCTTCGTAACGTATGGGTGGGCTGGGTATTCTTTTTGGTGTGAAAAAAATAGCGATATGAGGAAACACAACATAAACACGCGTAAAGAATTAAAAGTTTTTCGGCCGGGTCTGTTTGTCAGGTTAAGACGGAAGATTAGATGCGTTGGATCTATGATCTAAGGGCTAAAACATAAGGTGGGTAGGAATTACCGAGTAACAGGTATTTTTCAATTTCTTCGCTCTTTTATAGTATAGATGCACAATGGTTAAAGGCTCTCAGCGAGGATGTTTTTCTAGGGAGACCTAATATAATTTTGATTGGTCCATTATAGTAGAGATTTAACTCTTGAGGCTCCAAACAGAAGGTCTAAATAATTGTCTAAAGTTTAGACCATCTCACAAAACTTTAGACCACACAGTTGAGCTAAGTGATTCAAAGTTTTAGTTCTCAACTTTAGTTAACTAAACTTTAAGCCTAAGAATTCAAACAGACCCTACGTCTTGTTGTCAATGTTGTTGGACCTTGCTATGAGTGTGGCGGTTACAGACATTTTGCCCGTGACCGTCCCAACAATAAGAAGCGGCAGAACGCTCCGCGTGCACTCGCACGACAGCAAGCAGCGTGCAAACCAAGTTCCAAAGAAGGGCCGTTTGAACCAGGGAAAAAATATCGGCCGGTAGAATCCGAAATTTCCGAGATATCCCGTTTACCGGCTAGGTCCGAAATTTTTCCTCTATCGTTCGAAATTTTCATATTTTTAAAATTTTATCATCCAAATAGACGCCAAAGCCCACCCAATACTCTAACCTTAATCCATGTTTAATTTTCTATCCTCTTCTTTTCTAAGTTCAAGTTGCCACTGCCACAACACACTCAGCACGCTCCAGCCATGTCACTGTCCTCCTCATTGAATAAGCAATTGATAATATGTTTTATTTAGTTTTTTTATGTTAGATTGTTTAGAAATGATCTATGTGCTTTTCTGAACAAAATGAGTAATTTTTTGTCTAAATTTCTTCCGAAATTTTATTTCTATCGTCGATAAATTTCCGATATATCCGATATTCCCGTTTATCGGTGACCACTGAGATTTTTAAAATACCGGTACAGAAAACCTTGGTTTGAACTACGTTACCACTACCACTGGAGAACACATCCGTTGATGAGCAAGTGATTGTTGGCAAGTTTAATGTCAATTATATCTCAGAAATAGTACTTTTAAATTATGGAGCATCGTATTCATTCATACATGAGGGCTCCGTTGATGAGCAAGTGATTGTTGGCAAGTTAAATGTCAACTCTATCTCAGAAAGAGTACTTTTTGATTATGGAGCATCGCATTCATTAATAAATGAGGACTTTGTTTGGGAAAGTAATTTGCCAGTTAGAGAACTCCACCATGCTTTTCAAGTAGTTGCACCAGGAATCACGCATGAAAACTAACTGGATAGTTAGTAAAGCCAAGCTGGAAATAGCGGGTTTGAATTTTTAGATCAATCTACTTATTTTAAGGTTGAGATATTTAGATGCAATTCTGGAAATGAACTGGATATCCCAACACCAAGGCATAATTTGTTGTGCACCTAAATCGGTAGAATTGCAGCACCCTTCAGGCCAATATGTTGTTCTTTATGCTTCCAAAAATCTCCATTTAGCTTTGCACAATCTAAAGGCTAAGGGGTCTGAAGGAGTAGACTTAGTGCTAGTGGTATGTGAGTTCCTTGATGTTTTCCTCCAAGAGCTCATGGAAATGCCACCCGAAAGAGACATAGAATTTGTGATCCAACCTGAATTTGCGTGTTAGATGATAGGTTCGTCCAGGTTCATTGTAACCTTGCGCAAGGCTCAGGTTGTGCACGCGCTGTAGTTTGTTAGCCGCCGTGTACATGCATGAGAGATAGGAATTGTGTAGAGTTTGTGGTAACAAACCCATCCTTTATATACGCCACGCAGGGGCTATTCCCTGCCTATATAACACGTACCAAGAGACCAAGGGAAGGTCATCTCGTTCCCTAAACTTCAAGCGGCCCTTCTTTGGAACTTGGTTTGCACGCTGCTGCTGTTGTGCGAGCGCACGCGAAGCGTTCTGCCACTTCTTATTGTTGGGTTTGCTTCAATACCGTTAAAGCCCCGTTTAGATGCAACAATTCAGAGTTTTATAGGAATACTCTAGTTTTGTAAAATACTTTGATTTTGGAGCATTATGAAGTGTTTGGATGGAACAAACTTTATAGTTTTGAAAACTACAGTATTACTAAAACTGCAGTCTTATTGGAGCTTTAGAAACTTCACTCTTGATCTCTTTTGTTTTTAAACTGTGTCAATCGATTACACACCAGCTGAACGAAACAAATAATTGCATTTCAACCACCCTGAGAAAGCTAAAAATGATATGGCCATTACTTAAGTTTTTTGCAACTTCTTCTTACTTCGAAGATGAGGTAATGGTTGCCATGGTATGTGGTGGGCACGTGATTGTGAGCCTTGTTCATCTGGCTTATAATCCGTCTTATTCAGCTTGTTTTTTCAGTAGGAACAGTATTTTTCTCTCATAAAAAATCAGCCAACAGTGTTTTGCCGAACGGGGCCGATATGGTACTGATTAGAGCCCTTTAAGTAGAAGATAGGATCGCAAAAGAAGTACTACCAATAAGGTCTTGTTTAGATCTCAAAATTTTTTAGAAAAAATTTATGTAGCACTTTCGTTGTTATTTGACAAAATTTATCTAATCATGGACTAACTAGGCTCAAAAGATTTGTCTTGACATTTACAGACAAACTGTGCAATTAGTTTTTTTACCTACATTTAATGCTCCATGCATGCGTCCAAAGATTCGATGTGAAGGGTACTTAACAAAAATTTTTGAGTCTTTTTGGGAAACTAAACAGGGCCTAATGATAGAAGATAAAACGAAGAGACTGGCAGAGGGAGGCTAGGCGCTAGGGAGGCAGGGAAGTGAAGAGATGCATTAACTAAAAACTGTTGTTCACGTCCACTGAGTAACTGGAAACTACCACACGAATGACTCTGGTGGTGATGACTGAATGATGCGGCTTAAGGAGATGCTAGAGAAATAAACTAGTGAGGTTTTGCTTTATAAGAGTATAAGATTGAAAAGACAGATGGAAATGTGCAAATAAAAAAGTAGAAATAATAAAGATGGAAATGTGCACAGAAAAATAGCATTGAAATGTGCAGATGGAAAAAATAAGATAAAATAATGATGGAAATGTGCACAAAAAAGATGAAAAAAATAATGACATGGAAATGTGCAAATAAAAAATAAAAAGGATGAAAATCTGCACAAGAAAAGAAAAAAACAATGACATGGAAATGTGCAAATAAAAAAGAAAAAAAGCATAGAAATTCACAAAAAAAAAAGAAAAATAGTGAAGAAAAAAAGCATAGAAATTGCACAAAAAAGAAGAAAAATAGTGACGAAGAAAAAAGCATAGAAATTGCACAAAAAAAGAAGACAAATAGTGACAGCTAGTGACGAAGAAAAAAGCATAGAAATTGCACAAAAAAAGAAGACAAATAGTGACAGCTGTGGGATTTGAACCCACGCCCTTTCGGACCAGAGCCTAAATCTGGCGCCTTAGACCACTCGGCCAAACTGTCATTGTTGATATGGGCTGTACGGAAATCTATATAGCTATGAGATTAAATTAACAAAAGACAGAGAAGATAACGAAAGAGAAAAGGTAACGTATCACGTGTGGCTTTAAACGTGCAGACACGTTTGTGAGTTCATTTCATGTTAGAGACCAAAAAAAAGTGGAAATAAAGATCAGCGGCTATATCTGTTCATTAGCGTTGAAAAATTCAGATAAAGATGTTTCAACGGAGGTCTAAGAACAACAGAGAATTTGAGATTGCTTGGCTAACAGATGCACCGTGTGATTAAAGGTCCTCCTAATCTCTTTCATCTACATACATTATACGTTGTTCAAATCCAATTCATATCTGTCACTATCCTTTAAGGGAAGCACTCTCCTCTTAGGGCTTCTCCAACGCGCCCTGTTGACATACAGCTCTAGCCTTCACCTCTGCTTCAAGATTTGATGTCATATGGGCAGGTGGCCTCGCACTCGCAGTAGTATAGCTTGTAGAAGAACCATTGCCCTCAACTAACACACAAGAGGAGCAAGTGTCCAAGAATGCGTCGTGACCACAAGACCACGGACGTGAGGGATGAGGGAGAGTAGAAAAGCTACTACATACATACTATCCATTTTGCTCTACAGGAGCAGGACATATGTAACCATGCATATATGAACAGGTGGTAGCCTTAATCTTTTCTTGTAAACGTGGAGTCTACTTTAATATACGTTGTACTTTAATATAACATGACTTCATTGTCAAAAACAAAAAGAAAGTGTATGCCTGTGCTGTACCCTTAAACTCTTACGAACTCCTAACAGTACCGAGGTACTTATACTTAAAATAAAATGAGTTTGTTGTAAAAAAAATGACTATCAGAAAATAAATTTTGCTATCCATATTTTTTATGAGAATGAAAATGAACGAAAATAAAAAAAACAAAGGTGAGAACGAAAATATAGTACCGGGGTACTTATACTTAAAATAAAATGAGTTTGTTGTAAAAAAAAATAACTATCAGAAAATAAATTTTGCTATCCATATTTTTTATGAGAATGAAAATGAACGAAAATGAAAAAAACGAAGCTGAGAACGAAAATGAAAAAAATGAAAATGAGTTTGTTGTAAAAAAAATAACTATCGGAAAATAAATTTTGCTATCCATATTTTTTATGAGAATGAAAATGAACGAAAATGAAAAAAACGAAGGTGAGAACGAAAATACAGTACCAGGGTACTTATACTTAAAATAAAATGAGTTTGTTGTAAAAAAATTACTATCAGAAAATAAATTTTGCTATCCATATTTTTTATGAGAATGAAAATGAACGAAAATGAAAAAAAACGAAGGTAAGAACGAAAATGGAAAGAAAAAAACGTAGGGCCCATCCGGGTTCGAACCGGAGACCTATTGATCTGCAGTCAATTGCTCTACCACTGAGCTATGGACCCTTGTCTTTTATTCTTCGTCAGCAGACATTAATGAGATCACTTGATTCAACATGGCCAAAAACACACATGAAGACGGATTCTACAAGCCGGAAACGCATAAAAAAAACATACTCCTTTCACGTGGGCAACGAGATCCATCCCTTTTGGCAATTGCAAAGGACGAGCTTTTCACAGACACGATTCCGACAGGATAATCCAGGAAGCGGAACCACAAACTACAGGATACCATTAGCAAATCTCAACATGTTCTTGCTGCTACAAGAATCGATTACCTCATCTGCAACAGTGCAACCATCCACTCCATGCCAGCAGACTCCGGATATCGACACGAATCCACCAGCCTAATTACAGATTACCTCTGCCCTACCAGGTTGTGGCAGGGAGATTAAATCGATTAGCTCTACCATACATTAGGTAAGGAAAAACATGGCACCCACACTCGCAACATATGCACAGGACAAACAACAATTGCTTCCTTCTCCTTATATAAATCCCAGCTGGGTGAGGTCATCGTCTGGGATTTCCAGGGCGCCCGAGAGATCAATGTCTTGCAACGACTCGTCAAGGCCATCCGTGAACCATGAGCTGATATCATTTCCCTGCCCGTCAAGCCCTCCTGGGACGTCCAATATGTCATCTAATCCAGGCAACACTGGCAGTCCAGCATCCGCGTTAAGTCGCTGGGTGGCGTTGCTGGAAGTATTCCTAGTTGGATGCGAATTCGTTGGATGCTGGGTCTTTTTCTCGCTTGCAGGTTCAGGGGGCTCTTGAACTGTCGGAGATGAAAATGGCTCAACCACTCTACCCAGCACATTTCCAGAAGTTGATAGCTGAGCCAGCTTTTGCTTTGGCTTTGTCTTGTTTTTGCGCTCGCCACTCCTCCCGCTGCCACCTGATGAGTGGCGCCCTGATTTCAATCCAGAGCCCTTTGCAGATGCATCTCTGTTGTGATCCCGTTCCCTGTCGCCCTTTTTCCATTTTGCACCACCTGTGATAGGAAAAGCAGCAAGTTGAAATACTTGATCAAACAGGAGTAGTCTTCAGACATCGACCAGTACAATCGTCATGAGAATTGCAGAGTTACCTTGATCAAATGGAGTTCTGTCAAGCTTTTGATGCTTCAGCCTCTCTACACCTGAACCCAAAACAAAAGCAGGCAATAAGTTATGATTTTGATAAAAGAATTAGTCTGACACAAAAATGTGCATGTTACAGTGCACTCTCAAGTACACAAACATAACAGTCATTTCTCTCTGAGCAACAGTAGCACATAAATTACCCTCTGTGGATTTTGCATCATTGCTTGGCAAGGGTGCAGACAGCACACTCCAAAGAGAAGGCTCGCTGAAGCAGCTTTTCCCTGTTTCATCAAATTTGTGGCATCGAACAAGAGTACGCTTGGCAAAAGCCAAGGCAAGCTGTTTTGCAGCTTTATTGGCAGATTTACTGACACCAGCCTTGTGACTAGAGCCAATCCGCCCACCCTACATATCATAAAGAAGAGATGCAATCAGGATCAAAGTTAATGCAGGTAATACATATTACCCCCTTTTTCCAGGCGAAAAAAATATATTAAGCTTAAAGGGGCAAGGATCATCCAACATGGGGAGACCAAAATTTCATTCACCAACTTAAGAAAAAAAAAACAAAAGAAAAGTTCGGTCTTTGTTAAAGCAATGAAGGACGGGCATCTTATATCTCCAAAGACCACAACTAAAATAGCAGAGCCAGGACATTTGTAATCTCATGCAGCGCCAACATTGATTTCAGAACAACAATCATGTGAAGAGAAATGTCAACTACCTTGAGTTTTCTGTATGCCCTTTCAACCAGTTTGTTCATAGCATGTTGCTCCAAGCTCCTGTCAGGTAGTCTTAAAGTTAGCCATTAAAGTAACTTCATGCACTAGCATTTAAGATATAATGTGTATAAATATAATGCATCGCTACCTCTCCTCCATATTCTTTGTATCTTGAATTGATTTATCTAGCTTATGTAATCTGCATTTCTTTTGGTTCACCTGCAAAAACAAGAATGGTACCATTTCAATACGCATTAGTGAAAATCTAGCGAGAAAAAAAACAATTTAACTTTTCAGAATATATGCATGTAAAGTTATGAAAAAACATCACACAGATGTATCAAGTGAGACAGTTTTAAACGGTACAATAAGAACCATTGGTCTTAGTCATTAGATTGAATGCAGATGGCTCATATAAGCCACTTAAAACCACCGAAACTTTTCAAATGGCCCGTAACTATGCCACCTCGCCTTGGTACCATTCCACCTAGCCATATAGGCAAAGGCAACCATCTTGATCTATAGCATTCAAATCTGATCGAGAGGCTTTCCCTATATACAGACCCTAGCATGAAATAGGAAAAAATCTCTGATTTCCATGATTTCAGACATGTATTCAAACCATTATGAAGAAGAGGTACAAAAGACAGTGTTTTCCCCAAAGAAAATATGCTGGTCCTCTCTTAATCCTTACTTGCCAAGATGCCACTTGAATATGTAGCTACTATGAAACTTACTCTTTAAACACATAGTGATGCCAGATGGTCAACAGAAACTTTATATATGTGCTTATACATTATTAACACTTCAAAACTAATTATAATATTTGTAGAAAAGGAAATTCTTACACAACCAAGGTTCCAAAACATGATAGAGATTATGACAGTTTACATTGATCTGGTGAAGTCACACACATTAACAGTTAACACACTGAAAACAGTACACTGAACCCATCCAATTTTAATCAAAACTGAAACATGCTATTAGGAGGGGACGAGGGGTTGTTCACGAACCTGATCATGCAGCCTTTTCCTCAACTCTGAAATCATTTTATTAATGTCCTCATCTTCTCCATCATCTAGCTTCGGCTGAAAAGAGTAGTGTTGCAAAGATAAGGCAAGAATCAAAACCAGAATGTATGAGGGGGAGAAGCACAAATTCTGGTTATTACATACAGTTTGGCTTTCTAGGGACTATAGATTATAACACAGATAAAATAGCATCCAATATAAAAAAATAAAAAAATAATAGCATATGTGCCCCTGGGATAACAGCTAGTATCTAGGCACACCAAATACTTCCTCACTAGTTCCTCTTTTTGTCTGATGTTTCAGGAGTGAAGAGAACTCTTCAAGATACCAAGAACATAGATAACTAAATCTACCTATATTGCCTATATCTCATTTGGTGCGTGTTTTTCGATCTCTTTATTAACAGATCACTGAGGCAAAGAGGGTTGCTTGTAAGAAAATAATGAGGTTGTGACTGGCAAGAGACACAAAGGGCAAAGTAATCATTCTATCCTTTTCTTCAGTATAAGTGAGTCAAAAAACACAAAAAAAAGAGAACAGAGGGGGTTCTCTGGAAACATCTCAAACTATGACGAAGACAAACATCAAAACCATATGAGCACCCACGAGCCCACCCCCCACCTCCCTCCCTCCCTCTTGAAGAAACATATCAGGTTGCCCAAAATCATAGACTATGGTTTTCCAATTATTTGACATGTTTCCTGGTAGGCAATGCATGTAGACTTCCATTAAAAAACCTGTATAAAGCAACACCAGAGTTTAAGGGACATACCACTGTCTCTGGACAAATGCCAATACTTTGCAGCTCAATTAAAATCTTATCTTCCACAGACATCTGCCCATATTGATACTCATATGGAGATAAAGGGAAATCTTTCCCTGGATTTTGACATTGCCGTGGAATTGGTGGTATCAAGTCATGCAAAGGGCCACTTTCTGGGTATACTGTAAAATTGAGTCCATCTGATAAATTCTCACTATGAACTGAATTTTCACTGTTTGAATTGATGAAATTGCTTGAAGCTGTAAAACCATTGCACATGCTCTGATGTACCACAGCAGTACTGTTTGAGTGCACGAAATCCACACTCAGCCCAAAATTAGATGTTATGGCACTAGCTTGAAGTTCATTTTCTAAGTATCTGTTGACAGTGTAAGGGTTGTGGCTATTTGGAAATTCAACAAGTATATCTCTTTGCACGCCATTGGAATCAGGTAAGTCATCTTCCATAATTAAAGCTGAAAGGAGTCTGTGTGCCATTGGAGCCATTTCATTAAACCATTTATCAGCTTCCAGCTTTTGTGGTCCAGTACGGCTTTCGTCACCATGAGAAAAACAACCAATAGATCCTTTTGCTCCGACTCCATTAGTTTTACTTTGCTGGGATGAGGGAGAAAAATTAGATGGAGCCAGTCCCTGAGATGAATGCTCCTCCTGCAGTTTTTTCAGACATATGACAAAGGTCAAATATAGGCAATAAATTTCCATGAAAGGGGAAACATTTTATTGGAATAATTTGGAATTATTGGTGTCATGAAGGCATGTACCATCTTTGACACTCTTCTGTGATCAACTGATGCTATAATATCATATTCACTGTCAGACATGCAGGACATGCTCATCTCAAGCTCTTCAACAAGGTTGATCTGATCACAAACAGACAAATCAGAATGCATCCCAGCAAACAATAAAAGTACATTCAATCATGATTTCTAAAGCAAAACTTGCACCAACCTGGTTTTTTAAGAAAGATAAATTTTCTGAGCTCATAAAAGTTAGCATGGGTTCCATTTTCTTCCAAAAAGGGCCAGAATAGGCACTAACTGCAGAAGAAAGGAAGTTATAAACCATCAACCCAAAGGGATGCCTGACAGAGAGATCACCAGAAGAGGGGGATAAGACAGATACACACCAATAGCGCTGCGAGCAGCATTAACAGCAGCTAAAAGCTCCTCTTGGTCATCTTCTGGTTCACCTGCAATGCACAATTATTAGTTATTATAAGACAAAGGATAATGGCGAGAGACATGAGTAATAAAGGTAAAGCATCTTCAGAAAACCTGCTATGTCTGTAATATCACTATTTAGAGCCTGTGAATGCCAGGATGAAGCTTTGCGGTCAGAGCCTTTTTTCATTGGTGGCCGCCCCAACTTACTGCACAAATGATTAAAAGGTCAAATCAAGTTTCATATGCAAAGCTATGATCCCCAATGCCACCAAAGATGACAATTAAGCACCTCTCACTCTTTTCAGATCCAGGTCTTCCACCTTTTATTGGCTTTCTTGTTTCTGCAGTGTCCACTTTTTCTTTTGGTATGGGAGAACACCCTTTGACATGCATAGCACCCCTTCCACTCCTCCCTTGACGACGAACACCACCATCTTCCAGCTCTTCTTTCAAAGGAATCCTATTTTTATTGGACGAAAATATCAATCCCATTGCATTATGGGCTGTATTTGCACCCTCGTTACCCACTTCACCACTATGCATGGCTTTCTCCTTGGACTTGCTTTCAGCTACAGCCGATCCCTCACTTTCTGACAACCCAGCAGGAGATGAGATGCTATCCATTTTGGTTGATGATGTGTTCTTTGTCAGCAAGACACTGCCAGACTCTATAGGTGCTGATCTAGTGGCAGTGTCAAGTGGTGATCCTTCAGATAATGCTTCATCAAAATTTGACACTGGAGAAACAACATTTGCTCTTCTTGTCCGTGACATCTTCTGTGGGCGTTGCCCAACCCAGGCAATAGGAGGTGAGGAAGCATTTGAATGTGTGGAACGTTTGCGATTTGTCATGCCTCCCAAAGGTGAGGCTTTATTTGGGTAAGGTGCTTCTTCCCATTCATCACTTCCTCCGGTTGAACGTTGGAAATTAGAAGACGAGTTCATAGCAAGCGAACTGGTTCTTGGTGCCCTGCATGCTTTAGCCTTGGGCAAGGGGCTTAAACTTCCGTTTTGCATATCATCAGAAGTATTTGCCCTAGTTAACAAATTGCATATATCATCAAATAAATGGAAATTTTGCAATACTCCATCACATATGTGTAGCAAAGAAAAAACGAGAATTATCAGGACAACAGATGCATCTTAGCTTACTTGTTTCCTTTTACTGTAGTCCTTTCTTTTTCAACTCCAGCATGACGTTCTCTTCTTTCATTTGGCTGAGCCACATAATCGACATCTGACTTGGACAGAATGCGGGATACAATGTTATTCGGCTGAGAAGTGCCATCCAACTTGTTACCTGCTAGTGCTCCCGCAGAAACTCCATGTCTGCAATGTGAGAATTAATAAAGATGAGCTCTAACATGGATACCCAGGCAAAGAAGATTTCCAAATATAGTGCTGGAAGAGGACTCAAGTTGCAAACGACAAAAAAAAAGCGTGTTGATCAAAGAATAGCCCAAGCAAGAGCTAAAAACACAAGCTGCCAAACACCACCTTTCTGATGATGCACGTATACAGTAATATCATTCTACTCGCTGATGTTGGACCCTTATATCTCTATTTCAAGGCAGCAGATGATATCAATTTGTGAATGTACCCAATATATCTTCTCAATGTTTAAGTTTTCCCAAGATTACATGTTTTAGTTAATTAGTTCAGCATGATGATCAATCAGACACAATCATTTCAGGGAGTTAGCAACCAGAAACAAACTAGAGTTCTAACTCAAGGAACAAAAAATAATGGCAAGCACAAGTTTTTTACCTATATCCAAGGCCATCACTAGATCGTGGGCGTACTTCATTGGCTGGTCTATGCTGGCCCACGGATTTGACATCTCGATCAGCATCACTGCCTCTGCTGAGCATTGTTCCAACAGAGCGCTTACGCTTCATCTTTTTTTCCCACCCTTCACTGCCAGTAGATAAACCCCGCAGTTTGTCATCAGAAAGCCCAGAGACTGTAGCAGATATTCTTGTACTGCTCTTTTCCTTCTCCACAGGTGAATTTTTCTCATTACTAACCAAAGGGCCTTGCCTTGTAGGAACACTACCACGTCCTTCCACCTGAAACATGCATAAACAACAGAACCAAGTTTTTAAAGTGAAGAAATGGTAACACAGGAGATTCATAAGGAATGTGAAAACAGTATCATGGTAAAAAAAATTGTGATTGAAGTTCAGAAGAATGCATAATACATGAAGCACATTAATTAAAAGGTCATATTTTTGAAGGTGAAGCAGCATTGAAACTAAGTCAACTGGAGTTGTAGTAGTTTCCAAACCCAAGAACAATAAGACTATGTACAAAGGAGTATGAGTGACATGAGTGTGAGAATAAAAGGCTACATCAGTTGACTGCGGAATTCGTCCAAGATCACCATTTTCCCACACTTGTCCTGAATGCTCTTTATAAATGAAAAATGAGTTGAGATCAAGGTGGTAACCAGGTCCCCATGCAACTCAGCTTACAAGAAGGGCAAGCTTTCTGGAATCACACTGGTTTCCACCAATACGCGACAAAAGAACATGAGCAGCTAGCAACACTTGCATGAGTTTTAATTAGCCATTAGGACTGAAAAGGTACGGCCTTTTCAACGACCATGATCCAGATTCCAGAATCTGATGGGAGACTATTAACGAAATCAGGAACATTTCGTTGCAGCCCAAAAAAACAAACCAAGGAAAGTAATAACAAGTGCAAACGCTGTGAGCTGAGACGAAAGAGTGGGCTGAGCACACGAACCCGGGCATCGGCGAGCGAGGAGCGCACGCGCTTGCTCAAGACAGAAGAGTTGTTCTGCGCGCCCATCCTGAGCGCGCCCGAGGACGAGGAGGAGGGGCCGGCGGGTCCGAGCTTGTCGGGCGCAGCCGACGCGTCGGTGGCGCGCTGGCGCTTGCGGGTGACAATGTTCCTGTACTTGTCGAGCTTCTGGATGGCCTCGTGCAGCGACCTGACCTTATCCCTGCCGGGAAGGAAGGGGGGGGCACGGAATTGAGCAGCGGGCAGTCAGCATCAGCAATGCGAAATTCGACAGAGGAGGGGGAAGGGAAGGGTACGCACTTGGCCTTGCCCGCGGAGTCCTGGACGCTGGCGCGGATCCGCCGGAGCTCGTCGGCCTGGTCGTCGGAGGCGAGCGCGCGGCGGAGCTCGGGGTGGCGCCAGTGCGGCTGCTTGGGGTCGGAGCCCCAGGAGGGGAGCGCGTCGAGCGCGAGGAACTGCGAGAGGGGCGGCGTCGGCGTGGGCGGGGGCGCGTGGGCGTCCCCCGGCCCCGCGCCCTCGCGGAAGCTCCCCGCCATGTGGGGGACCGGATTGCTAGGGCTAGGGTCCCCCTCCCTCCTCCTCCTCGCCGGCTCGGCTCGGCTATCTGAGAGCGGCGGCGGCAGCGCGCATCGGATGCCGCGGGAAGGGAGAAGGGTTCCGGCGGCCGATTGGGGGCGGAATTGCTCCCTCGGCGAGGGGAGGGGTTAGTCGGCGGGGCTGCTGACGTCGTCGCAGGCTCGTGGGGAGGAAGCAGAAGGGGGCGATTAGACGAGAACGAGAGACGGGAGAGAGGAGAGGGGAATTTGGAGTCAACTTTTGCCGCTGATTGGTCAACGCAGCCTGTGATGGGCCCAATTTGGTAATAATCCTAATAATAATGCCTCCCGTGTTGGTTTCCGAGCTCTTTGGCTCGAGGCACACTAGTGTGTGCGTGCTACTGATGGGAGTTCAACACTGATCTCCCTGATACTAACAGAATCCACAGAGGATCTTGGTAGCCTCCTATTTTTTTAAACGAACCGGAAGTGTTTCTATTCTATTATTATTGATATAAAAAGAAAATATAAACAAATGAACTTAGAAGGCCACCTACACGAAACAAACAAAACAACAACAATTAAAACTTTGCGGGCAGTCAGCAACAGCAACCACGCATAACACCGTCACCACAAACTATCCTCTATCAACAGCGCTCGCCACCACAACAGATTCCCCAGTGCAACCGTAGGCTACTCAACCGTAATCCACGCTCGCACTCAAGTCTTCTATATTGTGGACATTGAATACCATGGGTCCAGTTTCTCCAAATAAGAAAAATGAGAGAGAAATGAATTGCAACGCACTGACAAAGCCACCATTGTGCAGAACCATCGTCGTGATGCCATTGTGGCTCCACAGCGCAAACCGACGATTCGGACTTTTCCAATTCTGCTCTATAGTCACCACCATAGAAAGACAACACACAGTGGCCTTGTCGCATCCACTATTGGACTCCACACCTGGCTCTCATCGCCTTGAAAGAAACCACAATACATGGGGGCTTGGCCACATCTGACACTAGACACCATGTTACAGATCCATTTTTTGTATTGCCATCAGAAAGGATTATATAGTGTTGCTCCATAACCTTAAGAACTCCACCTTTTGCATAACCGCCATGGCCACCACTAGCATGTCAGTACGCCATCTATTCACGATGCCCCACATCGAAGTAGTCGTAGCCATGATAGGCTACCCGCTATAGCCCGCTGCAAGTTGAGTTGCCACACATTGTCTCATTGCTGCAAGTGTCGTCTTCCGATGTTGTATTGCATTGCATTAACCACTTCTATGTAGGGCCAAGCGTCGCAGTCTGCTACAAAGAGGCTAGCCAACATATGTGCAACCATAAGCCACCTACCAGCCTTATGTGATCTACCTTCACCGACACCCTTCTGTAGCCTTCCACAGCCTTGAGCCGCCATCACCGCCCACAATTATGCCATTGCCACCGGCCGACCTCAAGATAGGCACAAAGCCACTAAAACATGGTAGTTGTGCATTCCGCTGGCACCATCATCTGTTGTCATGGCCCTAGCCTTCGCCACTCTAACATTGCACCCTTCACTAATAGGCTTCCTCATCGCTCTCTGCTCCCATAAGCGGCCACCATCCTCACGCCATAGCCTCACCAATGGGGATGCGTCCAACAGCACTACGCTAGCTCTGACGCTCGCTCACAGGCCACAACCACCCTGTCGAGGTGACCCTCTGCGTGGCCGTGAGCTACCACAACCTCTCATTCACCTATGTCACCCCCTTAGTTGACGAGTCGAGTAGGCCGAGGGAGACCTTGCCGACTCCGTGCGCGACACTCGACATCGATCCGCTACATCCTGCCCTCAAGCACGTCGAGCCACAACAGGATAAAAGAAGAAATGAGGCTGCTAACGGATGTATTGGATGAAGAAGAAATGAGGCCCCCTCCCTCGACGTGTGAAGAAGAAATGACTAATGAGGCCGTCAATGGTAAAACATCATGCGAACTTCATAGGTTGTTCAGCCCGTAAAGCAGCAAAAAAATGAATTGTTGCTTCAAAAAAAATGAATTGCCAAAGGGAGTATGCAAGGAACCACCAAATTAATTAAGCTAAACTTAACTATCAACCACTTGACAGCTCAACTTAATTAACTCAGTCACCCCTAGGCCACACCACCCATGTGCCCCCCTACGCATAGATAAAACACATGCGGAATATCAAACATAGTCACAACCAAGTCTTTACAAAACATGCTGTTCAAGCAAATTAAGTTCACGTATTACACTATGGAAACCTAGATTTTGGCCTGGTATGATAGGTTATATTACAAGGTTATTTGGATTGGTGCCATTATACACCATTATAATCCCCTTCCCTGAAATATGGCAAGCTATACGCTAGATAAGGCCTTAGGCCCGTTTGCAAGCGTACACGGCATAAGTTCAATTATGTATGGATGATATTGCCCTTGTCTTAAAGGGGAAAAGGCACCCAGTCTGTCCGTGTTCGTCCTCCTCTCTCACTCTCTCCTTCACTCACTCCTCGACGAACTCTAAGCGGCGATATATGACAATGACCCTTGTAGACAAGGGAAATACTATCCATACAGAATTCGCTATATGCCACGTACGCCTACACGGGCCAAAAGGCCTCATCTTGCGTATAGCGTGGCATATTTCAAAGGAGGAGATTACAACGGCATACTTCTGAATAGGTGAATAGTGATGACACTTCTTCGATATGAGAAAATTATAATAGCACCAATCCAAATAACCCTACATGATATGTGGTAAGTACAAAATATGCTCAAATAAGCTAAATCTTTGTAATTTTTATGAGAATGTTTATGACCTTTTTTCTATTAGTAACACGTCATCTAAGAATTAACATGGAGATTCTATTAGCCCCTATTCACAATGGTAAGAAAAGATGTATGTTCGGGAAAGAAAATAATTAATCACGTTTGGGTCCAACGATGATTCTGCTTATTCTTAGAGAAAACGTACATTATTTACTTGATAATATGCTCCTGAATTATTTCTCCTTTTTCATGTTATCATATTATTAAATATAAGCTGCTTTTGAATATGTATTAACCACCGATACAGCAACAATACTTAGGGCTGGGACACTTACACATACATCCGTACGTACAACAGCGATTTATAGTTTTGGTCTTAGTTCGTTCTCTGAATTAGTAGGCGCATCGTCGTGTCGTCTACAGGTACTCAATTGGCGTCAGTGACCATGGCGATGCCGGCGCCAGCGGCTGAGGAAGCAGCGGCGGTGTTGCGTCCGAACCTGGCGACCGCGCAGTCGGCGTCGAAGAGTCCCGAGGAGCGGAAGGTGTCGGCGCCTCCCATGAGGGGCATCTTGGCGGTGACGTTGAGCCTGTTGACGTAGTCGGTGCGGTAGGTCTGCCCCAGCACGCCGTGGACGTCGTCGGTGAGGTCGTAGAACTTGAACCCGAGGTCAAGGTGCGCGAGGCAGTCGTCCTCCGTAACCCCATAGTTGTGGATCCGCGAGTCCTCGGCGGTGATGGGCACGACGTTGGCCACGACGCGGAAGACGCCCTTCAGCTCGACGACGACGGTGTTGACGCGCGCGGTGCGGGTGACGGACAGCCCCGGCGCGGCGGGCGGGGACCACCGGGCGCCGAGGGAGGCGGGTAGCGCGACGGCTTCCTCGTCGAAGGCGAGGGCCAGGTGGTCGGCGGCGGCGTCCCACGTGGCGGCGCCCCTGGTGGCGCCGACGTAGAGGGTGTGGTGCGCGAAGCGGATGCCCAGCGCCTGGATCCACGTGAAGTCACGGCTCGTGGCCGGGTTGTGGTTGCCGATGAAGTGCGCGTTGATGTGCAGGCCGGCGTCGGTGAGGATGCAGAAGTCCTGGTCCTTCTTCCCGTGGAAGTAGAAGGTGTTGCCGTCGGCGCCCGTGAACCGCGGGTCGCCGCACGACACGCCGGGGTAGAAGTCGCACACTGCACAGAGGTCCCGAACGAATGAATAATTTGGTTGTTGGTCGAAGGAAGAAGAAGCACAGTGTATGAGTAGTACTTACAGCAGAAGGTCTTGCAGGTTGGGCAGAGGACGAGGCACCTCTTGGGGCAGCGGGTGGGGCAGGTGGCCGTGCACCCGGGCCGCTTCGAGTTCTTGGTGTCGGTGCAGGTGAACTTGCTGTTGCGGCGGCCGTCCAGGGTGATCACCTGCATGTTGCCCGGCCCCGGCTGCTGCGCCGACGCCGTCGTCATCAGAGCCATGCTGTAGAGCAGGCTCGCGCCCAGCACGGCGGCCACCGTGGCAGCGGTCGACGCCGACCACCGCGCCATTGTTTGTTGTTATTGATCGACACACACTACTAGCTTTGATGATGGATCTTTGTTGCTTAGCTGATAGCTGATGCTGGCTCGCTAGGTGATGGATGGATGGAGGACGAATTAAGGGGGCAATCAAGGTGTCTTATACTAGTCGATCACTCGCTCATGCATATGGCAGCAAGGCAATTAGCCAATTAACAAGCAATGGGTTAAGATAACCATGCATGGCCGGCGTTGACCGGCCGGCCCTCAGGTATAGTCAGGTGGAGGCTAATAATGCTGGCTGGAGGGAGGGAGAGTACGTGCCGGATCAGCAAGGCAATGGCCTTTTCTTTTCCTTGCAGCTGCAGCTGAACAAAGCACAGGCCTTTAGCTTTTGTTTTGGCTGAATAATAATGTGTATTACGAAGTGTCTGCCTGCGTATATATAGCTTGGAAAGGTGAAAGAGGACTAATAGGATGTGTACTATACGTAGCTGCATGTGCATGCATGTGTTTTCTTTAATTTTCCAAAGTTTATCAGTGCTAATTAAGCTACCTGATCGATATGATGATACGCTACATAATCTACCTGGGACAATAAGAAGATTACATATGATGCAATGTACTAACTAATATATACTACTAGTTTTGCTTACTAGGTACTGTACTGTTGAAGCACGTACAATAATATAAATTTTTAGCACGAATATGCTTCTGAGGCTTTATATTATTTTCTCGAGCGTCTTAACGACCTTAAATGTAAAACCTCAAAACTATAACGTTGTATACCTCATTAAGAGCTAAATTTTTATATAAATTATATCTTTGTTTGAATCCATACCAAAAAAATATGATTTTCATAATGCAAAGATCACTAATACGCGATTATTTTGGTGCTGAAAGTTTATATATTTTTTTGAGCATCTTAACGTCGTCAAACAAAAAAACTCAAAACTACAAAGTTGCAGACCTCATCGAGAGCTATAATTTTCATATAAAAATCATCTTCATCCGACGTCGTATTGAAGAGTTATGATTTTTCGAAAATTCAGTCTTGTCGTGCCATTCCCGGTGGCGCGACAAGACTGTACTGTCACGCCAACAGGGGTGGCGCGACAAACTTTTCCATGTCGGAAACGCCGTCGAATGTGTCGTATCTTGTCACGCCAACGCATGTGGCGCGACTATGTTATTTGGTCACGCCATTGGGAATGGCGCGACCAAAAAGAGCTACCGGATGCAAATTATTTTCTGGGACGGTTAATATTGAAATATTTATTTAAAAGGGGTTAAATATAAAAAAACGCCCACCAGGAGAGCTTGCTAGCTGGACTCTTCAAAACCATTCTCTCGCTCCCAGCAGTAGCTAGCAGCCATCCCATTTTTTCGGGCCGTATCTATAGATGGTCAAATGGGCGGCACAACCGAGTAATGGCACCGACCCATTTAAGCATACTCTGTTTAGGAACGGACTCGATAGGCATTGTGTCGTGCCAACCTAAGGCCCAAGCACGCCTATAGTAAGTCCGACGGGCTGTGCCAGCCTGGTAACATATCTCGGCAAAAATAATTGACAAAAATCAAAGTTTGTATTTTCCATCTTCATAGGTCAATTAGATACTAGCGCATCTCAGATTCTCAGTCAATCAAACTACCAAAGATTCAATAAAAAAAGTCATCTTAGATCTTGCCATTGTCGGTTGCTCGCCATGGGTAGTTTGCCGTCTTCTCCCTTCCTGCTCGCGTGGCCATGCTCGCAGTCATAGTCAAAGGGGCAACTAAGTGGGCTCAGTCAGAGGAGGCAGAGTGCCCTTTCCCTGCTCGTGTTTTGTCAAGTGAAATCCAAGGGAAGAGAGAAGGGCGTAGCCAAGGGAAGAGATCAGTCAGAGGCAAGAGTCGAAGGGGGCTGGGTCGAAGGCGAAGAGGGGGACAGACGGGGGCGGCCAGCTAGAGACGAGATCCGACGCCAAACGACCGGCCTCCGTTGTTCATCCGACAGCCATATATTCGGATGATACATGGAGCTAAAACAATCGACAGTTGCGAACTGATCATAGATCAGCTGGTTAGGTTCATTGTGGTGGAACTTACCCATCCGGGTTCAAGTTCTCGACTTGACATGGGTGCTCGCATTCCTAGATTTTTTTTAGGATTTAACGATGCTATGCTTTTAGTGATAGGCGACGTCCCCGTCGACAGCAAGATGCTAGTGGTGACTTCATGAATCTCAAGATCTGCCGGCTCAAAAAAAACCAACAGTTGTTAAGCGGTTCTCAGAAATTAATTAACCACGTTTGAGTCCAACGATGATTCTGTTTTCTGCTTATTCTTAGAGAATACGTACAATATTTACTTGATAATATGCTCCTGAATTATTTCTCCTTTTTCATGTTATCGTATTATTAAATACTAACAAACATGCCCATACGTTGCAACGGGAGAAATTATCAAAGGCTTATAGTAAATTATGAGTATAGTCTCTAATTAAAGTCAGTACAACCTATTTTAACGAAGTCGATGTTTAGGGTTAAGATTGCGAAGCGTCACGATTGAAGTCCTAAGTATGTAAATTTCTCATTACATATACGTACATCTTAGAGATTTACACTGACATGTGCATATAGTTAGAAGAAACATTTATTTTTATTATATTCGATGACAAAGTGTTAAAGATTTAAGTTTACGGTTTGATTAGTTAGGTCATCAGCCGATTCATCTTATAGTAATAATTTTTTATTTCTAAATAATTTATTAATAAAATACATGTTTATTATAGTTAAAGGTCAACGTTTAAAATACTATATTTATTGTTAGAATTTGATAGCAGCCAGTGTGGAATTATTGGCGACTTTCACCTTCCCAATGCTAGCTTATTTTGGCCCAAGATTACTTCAAGAGAGCAGCGTAGAGCAGGCTCGTGTGCGAGCCAGCCTCTTCAAAAAACGACGTGGAAGAAAGGAACTCCTAAAAAAGGAAACGGTCAGCGTAATAAACCACATGTGCATCTTGTTAAGTCCGAAACAATAATCTGCACTTAGTATACATTAGACATTAATGCATTATTAGTATTACTCGTGTCTTTTATTTATGGATGTTTGGTCAGGGAGAGTCACGGGAGGTTGTATGTCTACTTGGGACCAAGATTGCAAGAGGCAGTGGAATTTGATTCGGACAGAAGATGGAGTTTGACTCGACGAAAATACTGCTCAGTTTTGACACAAGAAACTCTTCTGAACCACGTTGAAGCGAATTGCCTTATACATGCTAAGTGGAATGGACGGTCATTACGGAGTTGGACACGGATGGATGGGCCGGACAAAAAAATGAGGAGAGAAATTTTGCCTCTTTAAAATGGACGTTGCCCGGCGTGTGTGAGCCAGAATACTTGGGCTTAGCTCAACCGTGTTTCAACTAAACACTAATAAGGCCCATAATAAATAATATCTGCACTAAATTATTTGTCCCGTATAGAAAATAAAGGAGAGATTGGCTCGGTTTAATTAGGTGACTATTATCCTGTATGGAAAATCAAGGAGAGATTGACTCGGTTTAATTAGGTGGCTTGTCTATCACCCTGTTCGTTTCGCTGGTTTATTATGCTGAAAGTACTGTTCGCTGGTTTGTTGTGAGAGAAAAACACTGTTAGATTGCTGCTGATTCTGCTGATAAGTCCAAACGAACAGGGCGTATATCTGTTGTAATCTATACCTAATAATAAAGAGGCGATGCGAATAATGTTTTTTAATTCTATAAACTAAGAAGAGTGATGTTGAGGTTTTTCAATTCTAAACTAAGAAGAGTGATGCCGAGTAGTTAGAGGAGGGCCGAACGAAAAAAATGGGGTATGAGAAATTTTGCCTCTTTATCACTAGGACTAGGAATATATATTAACCACTGAAACAACAACAATTAGGCCGTTGCTCAAAAAAAAAAGGCCGGGACACTTACAAGTACATACATAGTACGTACAACAGTAGTTTATAGTCTTGGTCTCATGCAATGCATGTTGAATTTCTCTGATTATAATTAGTAGGCGCGTCGTCGTGTCGTCTACAGGTACTTGGCGTCAGTGACCATGGCGATGCCGGTGCCGGCGGCGGTGTTGCGTCCGAACCTGGCGACCGCGCAGTCGGCACCGAAGAGTCCCGATGAGCGGTACGTGTCGGCGCCTCCCATGACGGGCATCTTGGCGGTGACGTTGAGCCTGTTGACGTAGTCGGTGCGGTAGGTCTGCCCCAGCACGCCGTGGACGTCGTCGGTGAGGTCGTAGAACTTGAACCCGAGGTCGAGGTGCGCGAGGCAGTCGTTGGCGCCGACGCCGTAGCCGTGGATCCGGGAGTCCTCGGCGGTGATGGGCACGACGTTGGCCACGATGCGGAAGACACCCCTCAGCTCGACGACGACGGCGTTTACGCGCGCGGTGCGGGTGACGGACAGCCCCGGCGCGGTGGGCGGGGACCACCGGGCGCCGACGACGGCGGGCAGCAGCGACGCGACGTCGACGTCGTCGTCGTCGTCGAAGGCGAGCGCGATGTGGTCGGCGGCAGCTTCCCACGTGGCGGCGCCCCTGGTGGCGCCGACGTAGAGGGTGTGGTGCGCGAAGCGGATGCCCAGCGCCTGGATCCACGTGAAGTCGCGGCTCGTGGCCGGGTTGTGGTTGCCGATGAAGTGCGCGTTGATGTGCAGGCCGGCGTCGGTGAGGATGCAGAAGTCCTGGTCCTTCTTGCCGTGGAAGTAGAAGGTGTTGCCGTCGGCGCCCGTGAAGCGCGGGTCGCCGCAAGACACGCCGGGGTAGACGTCTTCGCACACTGTACATACGTCGATCGGTTATTGGCTGAAGGAAGAAGAAGCACAGTATGAGTAGTACTTACAGCAGAAGGTCTTGCAGGTTGGGCAGAGGACGAGGCACCTCTTGGGGCAGCGGGTGTGGCAGGTGGCCATGCACCCGGGCCACTTCGTGTCGGTGCAGGCGAACTTGCTGTTGTGGTGGCCGTCCAGGTCGATCACCTGCATGTATCTCGGCCCCGGCTGCTGCGCCGACGCCGTCGTCATCAGAGCCATGATGTAGAGCAGGCTCGCGCCCAGCACGGCGGCCACCGTGGCAGCGGTCGACGCCGACCACCACGCCATTGTTGTTGCTGCTGTTGTTATTATTGACACACACTACTGCAGCAACGCAAGCCACGCATCTGGTGAGCTGGAGCCTCTGTACTAGCTTAATTTGGTGATGGATCTTTGCTAGCTGATGCTGGCTAGCTAAGTAGCTAGGTGATGGATGGATGGAGGAGGAACTGAATTGAAGGGGCAATGAACGAAGGTGTCTTATGCTACTCACTCATGCATAGGGCAGCATGCATGGCAATTAGCCAATTAGCAAGCAAGAGCCTATTCGCTTAAGCTTATCAGTCAGAATCAACTAGTCATTTAACAATGTTTTTTTCTCACAACAAATCAGTATCAGTCAGAAACTATCCAGCGAACAAGGTGAATGGGTTAAGCTGAGCATGCATGGCCGGCGTTGACCGGCCGGCCCTCAGGTATAGTTAGGGTGTGTTTACTTCCCATGCAAACCCAAAATATTTCCTCTTCCATCCATCACATCGAATTTTGAACGTATGTATGGAGTATTAAATGTAGGTATTGTATAATTTGTCTGTAAATGTTGAGACGAATCTTTTGAGCCTAATTAATCTATGGTTGGATAAATTTTGTCAAATAACAACAAAAGGTACTACAGTAACTTTTCACCCACTTTTCACCAACTGAACACACCCTCAGGTGGAGGCTAATAATGCTGGCTGGAGGGAGGGAGAGTACGTGCCGGATCAGCAAGGCAATGGCCTTTTCTTTTGGAAAAAGTCTAATTGACCCCCCCAACTATTGGGGGTGTCTACTTTACCCCCTAAACTATGAAACGGTCTAATTTACCCCCTGAACTTTGCAAAACCGGCCAAATCACCTCCTCGAGCGGTTTTGGGCGGTGGTTTTGCTACAGTAACAGCGGTTTTGCTACAGTAACAGTTGTTTTGTCTTTTTCCTTTTTTATTTATTTCATCTGAATCTTTGAAAAAATATAGTAAATCATAGAAAAATCATAAAATGAAAAATCCAATTTTATTGGACTCCACATAAGTAGATCTACACAGTGAACTTATAATATAGCATGCTTTAGTACAAAGTTTTTGCTGTAAATTTTGATCTATTTTTTTTTTCTATAATTAATTTGAATAATTCATACAACAAAAACTTTGTACTAAAACATACTATATTATAAGTTCACTGTGTAGATCTACTCATGTGGAGTCCAATAAAACTGGATTTTCTATTTTATGATTTTTCTGTGATTTACTATGTTTTTTCAAAGATTCAGACGAAATAAATAAAAAAAGAAAAGACAAAACCGCCGTTACTGTAGCAAAACTACCGCCCAAAACCGCTCGAGGGGGTGATTTGACCGGTTTTGCAAAGTTTAGGAGGGTAAATTAGACCGTTTCATAGTTTAGGGGTAAAGTAGACCACCCCCAATAGTTGGAGGGGTCAATTAGACTTTTTCCCTTTTCTTTTCCTTGCAGCTGCAGCTGAACAAAGCACAGGCCTTTAGCTTTTGTTTTGGCTGAATAATAATGTGTATTACGAAGTGTCTGTCTGCGTATATATAGCTTGGAAAGGTGAAAGAGGACTAATAGGATGTGTACTATACGTAGCTGCATGTGCGTGCTATGATTCATGCATGCATGTGTTTTCTTTTCCAAAGTTTATCAGTGCTAATTAAGCTACCTGATCGATATGATGATACGCTACATAAGATCTACCTGGGACAATACGAAGATTATATATGATACAATGTACTAGGTACTGTTGAAGCACGTACAGCTAGGAGCTAAGCTAGCTAGCGCGGGCCGGCCGGTCAAACGATGACGACGTACGTCGACTGTGCAACGGACGCAATGCATATGCATGTGTACGTGTGTCAGGGGCGGATCCAGCGGTGGGGCGGGAGGGGCTCAAGCCCCCCTACCGCTTCCGCAATAATGGAGCTCCTCCTAAATTTTGAAGGCATGAAAGAGATGGAGGAGAGGCTTTAGAGGTTGAAGATGAGTTGAGCCCCCTCTTCTATGAATTCCTAGATTCGCCACTGCGTGTGTCCGTCTTTTATTTTTCCCTCGCGTGTCCAGGGGAGCAGACGTCGAACATATTTATTGTTTAGTTTTGTCGTGTAATCACGTTATTTTTATTTCTTCTTACGTTGTGTGTGCCTCGTGATCTGCACACTAAACCCCACCCATTGCTCGATACCGAGATAGAAGGCACGAAATAAGACAGCATTAATTTATGGTGCGCTTGGTTTCTTTGCTCCCTATTGTTTTACCTCGTCCTCGTCTAACCAGGAGAGTTTGCTTGACTCTTCAAAACCATTCTTTCGCTCAAGCACCACTAGTAGCTTAGCAGCCATTTTTCCCGGCCGTATCTATAGATGGTCAAATGGGCGGCACGGCCCAGCAATGGCATAGACCCATTTAAGCATACTCTATTTAGGAACGGACTCGATAGGCATTGTGTCGTGCCGACCTAAGGCCTAAGCACGACACTAGGTGCAAATAATAGTGTCATACCGTCCTAGTAAGTCCGACGGGCCGTGCCAGCCCGATAACATATCTCGGCAAAAAATAATCGACAAAAATCAAAGTTTGTATTTTCCATCTTCATAGGTCAATTAGATACTAGTGCATCTCAGATTCTCAGGTCAATCAAACTACCAAAGAAAACACAAAAAAAGTCATCTTAGATCTTGCCATTGTGGGTTGCTCGCCATCGGTAGTACGCCGTCTTCTCCCTTCTTGCTCGCGGTCAGAGTCAAAGGGGCGGCTAAGTGGGCTGAGTTAGAGGAGGCAGAGTGCCCTTTATTCCCTGCTCATGTTTGTCAAGTGAAATCCAGGGGTGGAAGAGGGAAGGGGCAGCCAAGGGAAGAGATCAGTCGGAAGCAAGAGTCGAAGGGGGCTGGGTCGAAGGCGGAGAGGGGGACAGACTAATGGGCGGAGTCAAAAGGCATGGAGGTTGACGAGGATAGGAGACAAGATTGACTAATCGCAAATGCTATATGCAGGGCGTCTATCCATCCGGACGCCTCTTCGTGGGCCTGCATACCAACCCAATAGACCTTTGCTTTGCGCCTGCTCATTTTTTTACTACGGTATATTCGCGTCTGCCTTTTCCGTTGCGCCGGTTGGATAAGAAAAGGAGGAGATGAGAAACCTGCTTCGCTCTGCTCCGCGTGTTGACAGTCACCCCGCTTGCTCCTGCTCCGTCGATCGTGCCGTTTCTCCTGCTCTGCGTCTCGCTCCGCCGCCGACGGTCCCCCACGCTGCTCCTTCTCCTGCTCCACTGCGCCGCCCCACTGCTTCCTACCGTTGCCTCTGCTCTACAGCCCACTTTGCTTGATGGCACGGGCACCGCCGCGCCAACGCGTGGCGACCGCTCCCTCGACCACCAGCTAGCCACTGAGGCCGCCGCGCAAGGAAAAGCGTCGGGCCCTAGCGTAGAATCCCTCCAGCCTCGCCTCCTGCTACAGCTGCGGCGCCTTGATGTAGACAGAGGATGTTGTAAAAATAGATCAGAATGTTGCACGTGTTGCAATGGGCTATACTATACACGTATGTTTTAAGTGTATATTCTAAATGTTTCATTTGTTTTAGACATATGTTGTAAGTGTTTCGTTTGGACGTTGCAAAACTAGATCGGGATGTTGCATATATATATATATGCAAGTGTTTCAAGTGTTATTATATCTATGTTGCAAGTGTTTTAGTTGTTTCGGACGTATGTTGCAAGTGTTTCATCTTGATGTTACAAAAGTAGATCGGGTGTTGCACATGTTGCAATGCGCGTGAGAAGGGGAGATGGCGTGAGCGGTCCCTACGCGCGGTCTGGCGGCGCGGGCGGCGTCCAGGAGGTGCGGGCCCCGCCTGGGCGCGCGAAATGCAGGCTCGGGCGGGGCATGCTAGCCCGAGCGCGAGAAACAGAGTACAGCCCGGGCGTCCGCGTTGACTAATTGAGGCAGTTGGATGAGGTTGATTTATACTAGGGTTGTCATTTGATGGGCCTTTAACGGGCCTATGCTAATCGTGCTAGGCTCGTGCTAACATTACGGGCCAAAAGTGTAGCCCAAGCATAACTTAATGCATCGAGCTGGGCCAGCACGGGCCTATTAACTTTCATGTCATGTCGTGTACGTTCAGGTTATGTTTAAATGGATCGTGCCTTTTGCAGCCCATAAAGCCTAGCCCATTCGGCCATCTATCTGATTTTATCACATGCGCCAAGCAATAAATTATGCATACAAATAATTGCTTGATAATTATTGTTGTCAGTCAAAATTTGATCAGAAGAGTTGAAGATGGAATGAAAAATCATGTGCAAACAAAAAAAGGTTTAAATTTGGATTGAATTGTTCAAGTGTGCAAAAACATAGAAAAAATCAACCAGGTCAGTTTTGGGCCTCCCTGGCCGAAGATAGCTAAAACCGATGTTTAAACCGACCTGAGCCTTGGACCCTACGAAGCATGAACTGACCAAACACATTGGAGCCGATGCTATGCTTTCTATATGAGATCAGTGTTGTTGACGACTCACCTTGAGTTTGAGGAGGATGTTATTAGATGTATATACTGTTGTCACTAGACTAGAGTAGGGTGTTATCTGCACTTTCTACATCTCTCTATCTTAGCCCTTTAGTCATTGGAATACACCTGAGTTGCAGTTTCTAACATTGCTGACCCGCTATATCCTGATTCGTGAGTAGTCATGGCGGTGGCAGTTTCCCTGGCCACGAGGAGTTACGCCGCGACTACAAATTACTCCGTATTTCGCCTATGAGGTTGCGACGGTGGTAGGGGATGGAAAATACAGAATAAATATTGGAAAGTACTGCTAAAACCAGATCGATCTACCCGATAAGAAAACCAATGCAGTAGAAAGGAAGGGAGTAGCTACACTCTGAAAGTAGAAATGATCGAGCACTAGTCCAGCCTTGGAATCAAATAAACACTTGCTTGTTTAGCAGAAGCTTTCGAAGAAGACAGGATGAGCGCACTCCCTGATGAGTGTTGATGAGATCCTGCTCCACATCCTGCAGTGTATCCAGGCCAGCACATTCTCCCGGCGGTGGGCTCATCTCCCTCTCTCGCTCATCACCTGCACCTGCACGGTGGATCAGGTATTCAGGTCACACAGCATCTCTCCCCTAAACTCAGTAACCTCAGAGATGTTTATATGTACAACATTTTCGTTGAGTGACCTCAATTGGACTGACTATATATGTTTGTCCTTGAAGCTGAACGTCCTTGTTGCCATCAATTGTACCACTTCCTTTGCCTTCTGACTTTCTCAGACTAATTTGTGGAAGATGTCTCGGTGCTTTGTAATTGCCTAGAAAGAAATCATGGTTATCTATAGTAAACTGCTACGGTTAAATTTAAGCTGACCATATACTTCGGTCATGCAATTTAATTTATTCCCACAAAAGCATATATAACAAGTAGGAGTATATTACTGCATGATAACTTTTACCATATATAAATTGTTTCTGGAACATACATAAGCATATCCGTGAAAAGCAAACAGGAAAATAGGCAGTCAAAGAACCTAACCTACTACTTTGCCTACTGATGAATGCTGACCTAAAACAGGGTTTCGCTTCTCCTCGTGTACTACTTGTTTCTTCGTCTATGTACATTACGCCAAAACAGGCTGATGACATATATAGATAGCTTTGTATTGTATCCAGCATTGTAGTGCCAAGAAAATAATAATGGCCGCTGGCCTTTTTGCATCACCCAGTATATATGACCTTGTTGGATATGTGCTTCGTTTGATAATTTGCTTCTGGTGAGTAGTGATGCTGGAGTCTTGCAGTTTTCTACAAGTTCCATGATGGCACAGGTCAACCTCAAGTTGAGGCTGCTGATGACACACGCTCAGAGCTCTTCACGTTGTATCGCTCATACACTTTTTCCCGGTTCTCATTCCACCAATTTTCCGCCTGATACTCACCAAAACGTCTTCGGCTGCGAAAAGTAAATTTCAAGAAAGGCAAGAATTCAGATAAGTGGGACTTTGCAAAGAAATACTGGCTTGTCAATGTTCAATACAGCAGTCCTGGATAGCTATACAGTATTACTTGCTGCTACATGTAATGGAAAAGGTGCTCGTACCGCCTGCTCAGAGAATAATAATGCAGCCTTTATTTCTCTAAAAAGAATGTGTGGTTTGGAACATTTTGTGTTCAAGAATTTAAAGACAAACGCACTTTAGTTCTTGTTTGGCAGCATGTTTTGAAGTGCCTAGATACTGTATAGTGTCAGGAAAGGTGAAGTGATGTGAAGAGTGCCAATTAATAATAAGGCGGTGTTTACTTCCTTCAAAATTCCAAAAATTTTACAAGATTTCCCGTCACATCGAATCTTTGGACGCATGCATGGAGTATTAAATGTAGGTAAAAAAATAATTAATTGTACAGTTTGTCTGTAAATGTCGAGACGAATCTTTTGAGCCTAGTTAGTCCATGATTGGATAAATTTTACCAAATAACAACGAAAAGTGCTACAGAAATTTTACACCCACTTTTACACCATCTAAACACTACCTAAAGCGACTAAATAAAACAATACAATTGTCAAGATTTGTAAGCTGTATATGAAAAATGCAACTGGGCAAGGGATTAGTCCAGGAAACAGAGATAAATTATAGTTAAATCACCTGAAGCGAACCCTCTTCAGATCCCGGGTCCCATCCCATCACGAAGGGTTGTGAGTGTTATGTATACGCCGGGTTCATGCATACTGCTCGATCCATTCAGCCTGAACTTGGTTGCTTGGTAATGATATCGTACCTCGAGGCTTGTAGCCATCCTCACCGCTTTGAAGGGACATAGCATCCATGCTATGCTAACATTATCATCCACTCTACTGGCTGCTGTCAGCATCTCATCACTGTTGCTGCGTGCTCTTCGATTAGGAAGTTCTCAATCGGGAGGGCGAATTGAAGGGGCGATGAGGGTGTGTCTTGTACTACTACTTTCACTCATGCATGGTAGCATGGCAATTAGCCAGTTAGCAAGCAATATTAGTTAAGCATGTACGCATGTATGGGGCCGTGCATGGCCGGCCCTCAGGTGGAGGTTAATAATGCTGGTTGGAGGGAGGGAGAGAGTACGTGCCGGATCAGCAAGGTAGTGACCTTTTCTTTTCCTTGCAGCTGAACAAAGCCTCTAACTTTTGTTTTTTTTTCCGTTTTCATGCATGCAAGAAAAAAAAACTAAGTACTTAAATATGACCGATTTATAATGCATGGAAGGCTTACACAGTTAGAGTTAGAGCATCGCATTTTGCTTAGCTAGTAATGCGCCGTCGTAACATACAAGGTATCAAAGGTTTTATTCTAATAATTCTAGATACCAGCTCTGGTAGTTCTACAGTGCACGTGCTGCCAACTCATTGCTAATTAAAATTTTGCACACAAATGTGGTAACAACAGAGCCAACAGGAAAAACAGAGCCTTGAATCTAATCTCTTGCATTACAGACCGGTGAGGCAAATGACACCTTTGATGATCTATTCTCTCTGCTGCTTCATATTCTGAGGCCAGAGGATTGGACTGAACATCATGGCCATCCAAGCATATGCATCCGTTGAGCTTGATGACAGACTCGTGTTCCCCTTCATGTGTTAAGCTTACGAACCCCATGCACCCTGTGGAACGACCGGAGTAGAAAATAAATAAATAAATAAATAAATAAATAAATAAATAGGAGACCGCCTTGATCTGTATGTGCCAACCAAATACCATGGCTAGAGATTATTAGTCCCGCCGGCCATGTGCCCGCAGGATGCCGCGGAGCTTGGCGTCTATAAAGGATGCTGCTGCAAAAGGAAGAGCAAAGGCCCCTAAGTTCTTTTAGGGTGTCGTCATGCGCATGACACGACAGCAATGGAGATTTTCGCTTCAAATGGATGGCTGTTTTGCAATAGACTCCCTATCTTTTAAGAATAGAGCTATGGATATCTTGAATTTGTGTTTTGCGATATCTTGAATTTGTGTTTTGCCGGTTTTGGTACTTGTTCGGATTTATTCGTGGCTGTAACAGCGAACAACTATATGTATCGATACAGAGGTTGCAATATTAATACATATTCCCTTTTCTAAAAAATGAAGCAGTCGGAGCCCACAAGCTCCACGCATGAAGCAGTTGATCTGCGGATCTGAATGGAGAGATAGAGCATGTTGTATTGACTATTCACACTAAGGAGTAGTTGTGAAATGCAGCTGTATACAGGAACATAGAAACAGAGAGAAGCCATATATTGTCATACACAACTGGTGATAAATCTGGAAGACAAATCATAGGTATATTGGCACTTCCACGACCTTCGAAATGAAACTCTTGCTGTTTGTTGACGCCTACGACAATATGCAAGATCTTTGGATGACGACTTCTCAATTCACTCGAGAGAAAAAAAACAAATATATTTATTGGATCCACGAGTCCAACAACTTTATTTGTGGCAACATACAAGCAAGCTACCCGTATTATATAGTAGTACAAGTAGTATGTGTTTTACATATAGGTGCGGCAGGGATCGTCGTATCATTGCTGGATCGGACAAGGAGCACCAGTCTCAAGGCGGGTATGGGAATGCACATGGAGTCTCACAGTAGCATTCAGGGGGGAGCCGTCACACGCGCCGCCAATATTATGGCGTGGGTCGTCGTAGTTGATGCAGAAATCCGCACAAGCATTGTCAATGACGCACCACCCATCAAATGTGTCGCTCAGGTGGCTGCAAGGGGCACGACCTGCCCTAACCGACAACATCTCTGCAGGCATGAAAAAGCCGGCCAGCCAAGAAGGTTGTTGATTAGCCAGATAAAAGAAAATATGGTCAAACCACTTGGCTTGCCACATTGTTTTACACACACATGTTTCAAGTTATTGGCCATTTTGGTTTTTGTTGGCATTAATTAACGCAATCGCTAAATAGCAACGGCGTTAAAAATACATAGTAATAAATTAACATGTCTCTAAATACTAATCACCTTTTATATTTACCTATACTTCTTAGCATAGAACTAGGTTGTCATCCCTAATGAATAAATCTTAGAAGTAAATAAGTGGCACTATGATTTTATATAACTAGGCAGAAATATAAATGATATAAAGATATGAGCAATTAGGAATAAGAACAATTAAGAACATCTGCAAGCGGATAGATAATTATACCATTGTAGCATTTTACCTAGAGTATTACCAGGTTGTCATTTATAATTTTACCACTGGGAAGGTCTAGCTAAACTTCTATCTAGAGTATTGATAAACTTTATATTCATGATAAAGAGAGTAAACCAATGTTATGCACTTTTACTCAATAACATGGATAAGTCACATGATAAAAGATATATATATATATATATATATATATATATATATATATATATATATATATATATATATATATATATATATATATATATATATATATATATATGATAAGTAATGATCAGTCATCATAAATAAATAAGTAGATACATTCCGAGCTCCCTAACTATTACTAATAACGTAATCCAATCAGAATATTAGAGGAATAATTCCTAAGTATTCAAATTACATGTCAAGCTACTACAACTAATAATCATCGTCAAGTAATACTACTATATGTCACAACCACAATGGAGCCATGAACAGGAGAAGTTGAGTTCAGAAACATCTGATATACGAATATATCCTTAACTAGATAATGCTGCTCTACCAATAATCTACTGCACAGGGGGAGGACTACAGATGACTCAATGGGCCTATAAAAGTCACACTCACGATCTACCACACAACCCTGAACAACTGGTGGCATCCGCAGATATGCGAAGCATCTAAGCACCACGCTTACATAATGCATACCACTCATCTTATGTCCAAATAGACGAGCGCTATACGAACATGTGATCGAACTAAATAGCAACCTAACTATACTAGAATTGAAGTAGATAATGAATGATGCATTCAAGAACGTAATAAAGATGAAGAATAATGTTGACATTGCAATAATTGTGCAAAGACAGAATTACAATAAGAGCGGAGAACTAGAACATTACCAAAACTCCACGCTCGCCAACGATCGGGAGTCCAAGCTAGGTTGACTCAGTTTGACTTCCTCTAGACCTGATCTAACTATGCTAAAGCTATGAACTAGAGGAACTCTGATGATCTAGGGTTTCTGACTCCGGATGAACTGATCTTCAAATGACTTAATGCCTTCAGGGGTCTGCCCCTGTATTTATACCCTGGTAGGACGCACGCGAGCCATTGGATCAAACCGAGTTCACGTAGGGCTAGGATTGATCCTTAAGGTCGGCAGAAGAATACTTCAGAAGCTCATGGAAGGGGGAAGAAGGGGGTGGCCGTCCGACCACCTCTCTGGCCAGCTGACCCCATCTGGCTCCACTTCGTTCCAGTGTCTTCTGGGGTCTTCTATAATATACTAGTATTTATCTCACGATGAAATTCCAAAAATTCTTTCAATAATTAGATATTTCTCTCCACTTTTCTGCATAACTCCCTGCAAATATTAAAATTCAACAAAGCTCATGGAATTCATCAGATAACACCCTAGTCTTCTATGTTTTCATGTATTTTGACCATTCTCTCATGTTTATTTCACTATATATTGTTGACGTTAACAACCGTCAACAATCATGTTCATCTTTTTTTAATGCAGATTGTTACTCCAGAAAATTCTCTTGCTCCTGAAGCTGCAGTTCCTTTTACCCTTGAAGATGAAGTTGTTTATCTGTTTGTTGTTGATAATTTAGATTTAGCTGTGGGAGAGCAATCTCTGCTTCTTGCTGCTAAGGGTTTGGCTAGTGACAATCCTGTTAAATTAGTGGCTCGGGTTGTTAAGCAGAATTGCGATGGTGATTTTCTGCCTTCTTGCAAGTTTGCTTATGATCCTACTAATGGAACTATGTATGTGAAGGTGGATAAAGAATCCGATGCAATTCTGATGGTTGAGTGTTTTTTTTTGAGGTTGCATGTCAAATAATGTCCTTTTATCGTATTCTCAGTTTAAGTGTTCGTGCTGCTGAAGAAGATTGATGAGGACATCACCAAGATGGAGTCGAGGACGACTCCAATTCAAGAAGGGGAGGATGATGAGGACATCGCCACGCTGGACACACCGACGCTATGGTCTTCTCCAAGTTGCAATTCGTCCCCAACTCAGCTGCCACGTCACCCTCGGATTCAGCAGACACGTCGTCACTGTTTCGGTCATAACTCTCTCATACGACATCGAAACGGGGCGTTCTTGGATGCGTTGGAAAGGGGACGACGACGCCGTCGTTTTGGATCTGGTCCCAGCTCCAAAAGATCCGTGGATCATTCTGTGTGACCACGGCAAGGTGCTGCGTCACCTATTTGGGCCAACTTGGCCATGTATCGTGTCGGGCCTTAAGCCCAAGTTGTGGGCGCCCAACCCCTGGCCGTCCTCAACCCTAGGTCGAGTCTTAGACTATAAAAACAGCTACCGCCACTGCTAGACAATTGGGTTTTGTTTAGAGTTTAGTTTTCCATCGAGAAACTGAATTGTTCATTGTAACTGTGGTGACAAATCATTTTACAGTGATCCAGGGCCCCTGTTCTTGATCTCCTCCACTGTGTCGATTAGTCCTTTGGAACCGAGTTCTTGAACCCTCAATTGATATTCACATCATTCATATTTACAATTTCAGATTGCGTGTTTTACCTTCTTGCTTGTGTTCTTCGATTCACTTGCAGGAAAAGCCTTCTTGGCGAGGTCAATCAAGTTGTGCTTGGTTGATAACCAACGGAGCAGTGGTGTAACGGTTGCAGGGTTCGAATCGTGTCTGATTTGAAGCCGGATCGCCAACGTCGAGATCTCCACAAGTCGAACTTACCGGTTACCTCTCGGAAGATCGGGCCTGTATCTCATCCATTGGTATCAGAGATTTTAGGTTTACCGCGAGGTATATTCTCGTTTGCCTTAGATTCATATTTGTTCATTACCTAGAGTCCACAAAAAACCCAAAAATATTTCAATTTCCGCTGTCCTATCACCTTTTGTGCCTTTGCAATTTCGTTTCAGATTCGCGTTGTTGAGTTTGTGTCCGTGGTCGAGTCTTGTTGCTGGTTTAGGATTGTGATCGTGGTCGTAGTTCAATCGCCCGTTGCTGTGATTTTTGTTTTCCGCCGCTATCCCATCCACCGTTCCCAAACAAGTCGAAGCCACCACATTACTCGACTTGCCCCCGCTAGCCGCCTTGTGTGACTTCTCGCCGCCGCGCAAACCCTAGATAGGTTGCAAGCACTACTAGAAATGTGTTAATCAATGACGATTCACTCGTGACAATTACTAATTTCATCACCGAATACTAGCATTCGATGACGAAATGTGTAGGTTCGTCATTAGTCACAAGTGACGGAGCTTTGGCACGAATAATAATGACGAAAACAAATGAATCGTCATACAATAACAAACCTAAATCGTCACTGATTGTTTAGCTCGTGTACCACCTCGAGGACATGGGTCCAGCTGGAGCTGCAGCCTGCCGCCTTCATTGTTTTGAAAAAAAATAGCTCATTGAGTGAGCTTTGAACCCGCGACCTGCTGCTACGTTGGCAGGTGACTTACCACTAGAGCACTCTACCTCTCGTGATAATAGTATGCATATTTTTTTATTTGTAAACTTACAATATGGTAATTGAATTGTAGATGATGACGTGGCGCGGTGGTTCCACCATCGGGTCCCACGTCGATGACGTGGCGATACGGTCCCACCAGCGGGCGAAACAGCGAACACGTGGCGTTGCGGGCCCAGGGGCCAGTTCCTCCTTTTAATTTTTGCAAAAAGACCGCAGGGGAGGGGATTTGAACCAGAGACCTACTGATACAAAGGGAGGAGGCATTACCACTGGAACTATGAGCCGCGTGTGTTAATGGCAAGCATATTTTCTTATTTGTACGTACCAAATGGTATTATATTTTTTTGTCGATCAAGTGTTAATGGGCCTTACGTGCGTGGCTGCTGGTCGCGTAGCCATAGGTGCGTGCGTAGGTAGGTTTCGTGCCGCCGCCGTAATGTTTCTCTTGGGAGGCCTAGTGCTCAGACTGGAGATCACCGTGCGTCGCTCGTCGCTGGCCAGTACCAAGCTGGCGATCGCCATCTCCTTCTCGGTGCGTCCACGCCGACACCGTCGTTGTCAGTCGATCAGTCGACCGTCCGTGCTCCGCCATATCAGGTGAGATTAAAATAATCGTTCTTTGTTCTTCGGATGTTCATAAAAAAGTCTACAATGAGCGGGACATTTAGAGGATATGTTGTTAATCCATGAATTAAGTCTTATTACTGAATTAGTAAATAGAGTTACCAAATCGTGTATGATTTTTTTTTGAAAGGCCTTAAATCCTAGATTCGCCACTACGCGCGTGGGACAGAGCAGTGGCGACGGCGAGAAGAGCTGCGCGTGGCGCGCGAGCAAAGGATTGCCGAGTACAAGGTTTGATTTGTTTAGCAATTATTTTTATATATATGCATGTCTTTGATGTGTTTTTGAATTTTGTTTACTTTATTACTGGAATTTAAGGACTAAGAGCAAAGTTTATTGTACTATCAAAACAGATGGATAGAAGCTGGATTTTTGGGGTACCATTCACACCTGCATATGTGAAAGGAGTTGAAGAGTTCATGAAATTTGTTCGTGAAAGATACCCCAAAGACAGCCAGATACTTTGCTCGTGCAGCAGATGTCTAAATCAAAAAATGCGGTCTCAACGTGATGCAAGTGACCATATACACATTTATGGAATGTCAGCTATGTACACCAGGTGGACCCATCATGGGGAGTCACCGGATACTGAAGTGGTTGAGAATTTGGAGCAGCAGGTCGAAGGAAGGGATCATGACTTTGGGATACATGTGGATGTGGTCGATGATGACTATGACGAGGATCACGGAGTACCAGAGATGATAGGAGAGTTGTATGCTACGGCAGAGGCAGAGGGACAACAACCAAGGTTTGCAAGAGTCCTTGAAGATGCGAAGAAGTCACTTAGTCCGGGATCTAGCCACTCAAAATTCTCTTTTCTGGTGAGGATGTTGTATATCAAGTCTCGTTATCGAATTGGCAATACAGCATTTTCCGCAATGATCAAGTTGTTGTCAGAAGGATACCCTCAGAGTGAGTTGCCAAAATCATATGACGAGGCTAAGAAATATCTTAGAGAATTGGGTCTTGGCTGTGAAAACATCGATGTGTGCCCGAATAATTGTGTGTTGTTTCGGAAGAGGTATGCTAAAGACAATGTGTGTCCAGTATGCAAGGCATCTAGATGGAAAGATGAAACTGGGACCAAGAGGGTTCCACACAAGGTGTTGAGGCATTTTCCACTTTTGCCAAGGTTGAAAAGAATTTTTGCTTCAAAGCGAACTTCTGAGGAAACACAATGGCACCAGAAAAAGAGGACGCCAGTCGACAATGTAATGAGCCATCCAGCTGATGGGGAAGCATGGAAGGATTTCGACAGGAGAGAAAAAACCTTTGCATCCGACCCGAGGAACCTGAGGCTTGCCTTAGCTACCGATGGTTTCAATCCATTTGGCAACATGAGTACCCAGTACAGTATGTGGCCAGTGCTTCTGACACCGCTGAATCTCCCACCATGGGAATGCGTGAATCCAGCAAACTGCTTTATGGCATTACTCATCCCAGGTCCAAAATCTCTAGGAAAGGATTTTCATGTGTTCCTTGAGCCCCTAATTGAAGACCTGATTGATCTATGGAAGGGTGTCAGCACCTTCGATGCATGTACTGGTAAGAAGTTTGACCTTCGTGCTGCCGTGCTGTGGTGTATACATGATTATCCAGCGTTGAGCACGTTATCAGGGCGAACAACGAAAGGGTATTATGCATGTATTCATTGCGACAAGGATCTGTTGTCTCGGGCAATAAGGAATAAGATATGTTACATTGGACACCGTCGTTACCTTTTTCAGGGACATGCATGGCGGAGAAGCTTGGCTTTCGATGGTAAGCGTGAAAACAAAGATGAGCCAGGCAAGTTCACTTTGGAGGAGGTCCTAGAGGAGCTAGAGAAGGTGAAAGATGTCAGGCCAGGGAAGCATCCTGACATTACTAGAAATAAAAGGAAGCGCAATGTGGGTCCAAAGATTTATAGCCGCAAAGCTGGGTTGTGGAGACTGCCATACTGGCAACATTTGAAGCTTCGACATAATCTTGATGTGATGCACATAGAGAACATATGTGAAAACATTCTTGGCACATTACTCAATGTACAGGGCAAGACCAAGGACACAACCAATGCTAGGCTAGATTTGTATGATATGGGCATAAGGCCTGAATTGCACTTGCAGCAGCATGGCAACTCAGTCATTGCTCCACCTGCTCCGTATGTCTTGGGGAAGGATCAGAAAATCATGTTCTGCAAGTTTCTCAAAGGTATCAAGTTTCCTGATGGATATGCGGCTAACCTAGCAAGGTACATAAGTGAAGATGGTTCGAAGATCCAGGGAAAGATGAAAACACACTCTTGCCACATACTCCTGCAAAGAATCATACCTGCTGGCCTAAGAGGACTGGTGAGGAAGGATGTATATGAGGCAGTTGCACAGCTCGGGACCTTCTTCAGGGAACTATGCAGTAGAAATCTACGGATTGATGTTGTGAAACGACTGAAAGAAGAAATTCCATTGATCCTATGCAAGCTTGAGAAGATCTTTCCACCTGCCTTCTTTGATGTCATGGTGCACTTGGCCGTCCATCTTCCTGATGAGGCACTGCTTAGAGGACCTGTTCAGTACGGATGGATGTACCCAATAGAAAGGCGGCTAGGCACTCTGAAGAATTTTGTAAGCAACAGGGGTAGGCCAGAAGGATCAATTGCTAACGCATATATGGCAAGTGACACCCTGACTTTTTGTTCTAGGTATATGGAGGATGTTGACACTAGATTTAACCGTGATGATGGTAATGATGGAGAGGTGCCATTGCCTGATGACATCTCTGTTTTTAAGCATGGTGTTACTCTTGTTGGATCTGACAGGAGGCAGTACATTGATGATGCTGTCCTAGATAAGTTAGTTTGGTATGTGCTAAATAATTGTGACGAAGTAGGGGATTATGTGGAGTAAGTATCATTTATATGTTTGAGTTTTAGTTTTTGTCGTTTTTTAATTTTAGAATTATTCTTATGACCATACTTTGCCCTGCAGCTTGTACAAGGCCGAGCTACAGGAGCAAGGTGCACGTGATGTTGATAGAATGGTTGAAAAAGGATTTGCAAAGTGGTTTAAGTGCCATGTAAGTCAATACACATTTTGTTTGTAGGTTCAGTAAAATGCATTAGTATCCATATGTAATTGGTGAACTGATTACTTTTGTTGCAACAGATTGCAAAGAAATGCAAGGAGAATCCAGAATCTGTTAGCGAAGGACTGTGGGCGCTGTCATGTGGCCCAGATCTGCGAGTTAAGACTTGTGCAGCTTGCAAGGTCAATGGAGTGCGGTATAGCACTGTGGATCGTGAGAAGTACCTTCTGACACAAAATAGTGGTGTACTGACTGAAGGTTCACATAATGGGAAAGACGTAGATTTTTATGGAGTCCTTAAAGAGGTAATTGAGTTGGAATATAACTCAAATTTTCAAGTCCGTCGGACGGTGGTTCTATTTCGATGCGAATGGTTCAATCTAGAAGGCAAGACGAGAGGCCTTCGAGATGACGGACATTTCAAATCAATAAATGTGCAGTCATTATGGTACAAGACTGATCCTTTCATCTTAGTGACTCAATCGAAAAAGGTATTTTACCTGCAAGACACATCTTTAGGTAAAGATTGGCGAGTTGTGCAGAAATTTGAACATAGGAATATTTATGATGTGTCTGAAAAAGATGAGGCCAGTCATGATGTGCATCAGGATGAGTATGGTTCTGATACTGAACATGTAGTGCAAGCAGGTGCTGAAAATGAGGTCATGCAGAATGTTCAAGGTGGAGAAGCCACTGTAATTGAAGGAAATTTACAATACCTTATAAATAGCAAGAAGCAACCTATTGTTCATGAAGATAGTGAGGATGAGGAGGAGGATGAGACAGCAGAGCAGTACTGTAGTGATGGTGGCAATGAGAACAATGGTTACTTGTCCCTAGACGATGAAGATGATGATTTCTAGTATGGACCAATGTCATGTCCCTAGGCTGCACATGATTGTCCCAAATTCTATTGAATTTGTTTGTACCTAGACGTACTGTTTTGATTTCTAGTCTGGAACTATGTTATTGTGACTTAAGTGCTCCTCGCCCAGAACCCAAAGGGAGGACGGCTGGCGGCACAGCTCTCCTGGGAGGATGGGCAGTGGCGGCGCCCTTCTTTGCATCTTATCGTGCGACCCCGAGAGGAGGGGGCAAAGTAGGCCTTAGTGGAAACAGTTTAAGTAAGACTGCGCACGAGAACTAACGAAATTACTTGAATGGCGCATTGGTAAGGCACTCTGAGTTTATCCCTGAGCTCCTAGGTTCGAACCCAACGGGAGCCACATTTTTTTGTTTCCCGACGTTTTTTATGTTTATTACTTTTCTATATTTGTGTATATTTATTTTTTTGCCAGATTTTGACTTAATTAGTACTATATTATTGCTTAATGATTTATCTCATAGATTTTGAAACATCTTATTACATTTTTTATCTATTATTATACTAATTTGATGAATGACTAAAGGATAAAAGCTTTAAGGTACCTTGTGCCTAAGTGAGAGTTGTTCATGCTTATACAAGATGTGTAGTACCATCTTGTCAAAATCATTTGAATTTTTTATGGGATGTTTATGAACCAAACTATGATGTTGTGTGCATCTATGCAAATTTCTGACCAAGTTTACCTATTATAGTAATTTTTTGTTGGATTAGTGAAGGATAAATGTTAAAATACCCTAAGCTAGCCAAAAAATTCTACAAACTTTCATGGACACCTCACTTTGGTGTATAATGTTGACAAAAAAGGTTTCAACTAATTCTGAGAAAGTGGTCATGCACATCCTTCGAAAGGCATATATGTCTAACATATATCCTTATAACTAAGTGGGAGATGTGTATGCTTCTACAAGATGTATAGTCCAATCTTGTCAAAATCATTTGAAACTTTAATGGGATGTTTATTGAGCCAAACAATGATGTTGTGTGCATCTGTGCAATTTTTTGACCAAATTTACCTATTATAGTAATTTTTTGTTGGATTAGTGAAGGATAAATGTTAAAATACCCTAAGCTAGCCAAAAAAATTCTACAAACTTTCATGGACACCTCACTTTGGTGTATAATGTTGACAAAAAAGGTTTCAACTAATTCTGAGAAAGTGGTCATGCACATCCTTCGAAAGGCATATATGTCTAACATATATCCTTATAACTAAGTGGGAGATGTGTATGCTTCTACAAGATGTATAGTCCAATCTTGTCAAAATCATTTGAAACTTTAATGGGATGTTTATTGAGCCAAACAATGATGTTGTGTGCATCTATGCAATTTTTTGACCAAATTTACCTATTATAGTAATTTTTTGTTGGATTAGTGAAGGATAAATGTTAAAATACCCTAAGCTAGCCAAAAAATTCTACAAACTTTCATGGACACCTCACTTTGGTGTATAATGTTGACAAAAAAGGTTTCAACTAATTCTGAGAAAGTGGTCATGCACATCCTTCGAAAGGCATATATGTCTAACATATATCCTTATAACTAAGTGGGAGATGTGTATGCTTCTACAAGATGTATAGTCCAATTTTGTCGAAATAATTTGAAACTTTAATGGGATGTTTATTGAGCCAAACAATGATGTTGTGTGCATCTATGCAATTTTTTGACCAAATTTACCTATTATAGTAAGTTTTTGTTGGATTAGTGAAGGATAAATGTTAAAATACCCTAAGGTAGCCAAAAAATTCTACAAACATGCATGGACACCTCACTTTGGTGTATAATGTTGACAAAAAAGTTTCAACTAATTCTGAGAAAGTGGTCATGCACATCCTCTGAAAGGCATACATGTCTAACATATATCCTTATTACTAAGTGGGAGATGTGTTTGCTTCTACAAGATGTATAGTCCAATTTGTCGAAATCAACTAATTCTGATAAAATGGTCATGCACATTCTCAATATTATACTAATTAAAAATATACAAAAAATATGAATATAGAGAAATAAAGAAATTATAAACACAAAAAATATAGCAATACAAAAACAATTGGTTACCATAGGGTTTTCAAGCCCGGGAGCTCGGGCCATGCGGCCATGCCAAAATAAAAAAATTAGCGCGTCGTGGAGGGAAAAAATGCCGCCAAACAATTGAGTGGCCTAAAACTGATTACCCCTAATTTAGCCATTAGATCCCACTCCCTCGTCCCCCAACCACTCGTCCTCTCTTCCCCCCGCACTCCGCACCCCCACGCACACATTTCCCCAACCCTGGCCGCCACCGCAGGAACTGAACCATCGTCACCGAGCTGCTTCCTCGCCCGCGAGCTGCGTCGTCGCCGCCATCAATCACCGCATCCACCTCTCTCATCGCCCCATGCAACTATCTCGCCCCATCCACCTCTTTCTCGTCCGAACCTAACCCTAACCCCGCCGGGTTTTGGGTCATCGCCGTGGACGAGGCTGACGGCCACGAGGTGACGCCCACCGCCGACGTCCACTAGGTGACGACCACCGCCGACGACCACCTCGTGTACATCCGCAATGGTGACAACCAAGCGTCGAGGTAGTAAGAGACTGGCACAACAAGATCAAGGTAACCATTTGGCAATTTGTCTTCCCAGATTTGCCCAAAATTTTACTCTGCAGTTAGTTTCTTGCACTGAAATGATAAATGCAGAGTTCATGTCCCCAAACTGAACGTACTTGTCCCCAAACTGGCACTGAACTGAACATACATGTCCCCAAATTGATAGATGCAGTTATTTTCTTGAACTGAACTGATAGATGTCGTTAGTTTCTTGAACTGAAGTGATAGATGCAGTAAGTTTCTTGAATTCAACTGATAGATGCAGAGTTCATCTCCCCAAACTGAACGTGCATGTCCTCAAACTGATAGATGCAAAGTTTCTTGCTTTGTCTTTCTTGCAATGGCACTGAACGTACATGTCCCCAAACTGAACTAAAATATAGAACCAATAGATGCATAGTAGAAATTATAAGCAATCACATATATCTTCATTGTCCTCATAGCGCAGATAGGTTTCTATGCAAAATTGGATTAGGGAATGAGTTCAGGTGCTTGTCAAAAAATGATATGATGGTTAGCGCCTACTAAAAGTTTATATGGTACTTTTACAGCTACCTTATTTAATTCTACAAGTTAACTTTTGCAAAGTGTGACACTTGAGATATTACAAGTCACCTCCCTTGGTTTTTAAGCACTGATTTTCAAGGCTATGGATTTCCTTTTTTACTTCTTCTTTTTTTTTCTGACTTCCAAGACTGATACTGGAGCTATACATCATTTAAGTATTGAATCCTGTAGTACTATAGAAGAGGAAAAGAGTAAAGGTATTTCTATTTTTTTATCCAGATTTCAGATGATGAATTCTATGATGATGCCTTAGTTTCTTGTTGCTTCTGGTCTTATTTGTCGTTATCTGAAATAAATCTGCAATGAGAAGCCAGCAGATTTAATCCTATCTGCTAGCATGCATTAGTTTTAAGATGGAACCTCATCTAGTCCAACATGTTTGTCGTCAAGCACATATATATAACTAAGGAGTTCATGTCTTAGTTTTTTACATGGTTTATGCCTATTTGTTATGGATTGTATAAACTTATATCTCATCACTACCAAAAGTAAGCACTGATATGGCAGGGGGTAGTCACTTATCAGTTTAGTAAATGGCTACTTAATGTTTTTAGTTAGTCCAACTCTGAATATTTTCACTTACAGTCAATGACACTATGCTAGTTCTGAATTTGTTCTAGCCATGAATATCACCTCTTATCCCTTAGCTTTTCAGCAGCCACTAATAGCACCTACATCTTTTCTAATTAGCTTCTAATCCTACTAATATACACAATTTGCTTGCACTTAGAAGAACCTCCAAAATGTGATTATGAGAGGAGGCGGGATGCACGCGTGGCGGAGACTAATGCAATGTTTGCAGCGCTCAGACTGAAAGAAATAGCTGCTGAATTTAATAATTCTTTACCACAACCTGCAAATGACAAGGGGAAAACCTCAGCAAATAAGAAAACAAGTAACAAAGATTCGGATACATCGGAGTATCTCCTTGAAAATGATGATCAAGGAGATAGTGATGATGATGAAACTGAATCTGTTGCGCAGCCACAACCCACTAAGGTTTTTAGATATATGCCCTTGCTTTTTAGATACATGTTCTTTCTTTCAATTCAGTTCACTAATATATGCTCTTGCTTACTAATGCACATGGCTTACTTGATTTTTTTTCCCACAGTCTCCTCCAGGGTTTAGTCGGAAAGTCCTCGCTTCGAAAAAGAAGAAGAAGACAGGTCCCAACATGCCGCCAGGACGTAAGGCTGGTAAGAGAGTGAGGGCAGAACCTCCTAGGGCCCAATTAAGATCATCAAAAAGGCTTCAACTGTCAGCGATAGATGGGCAGACTGTAGAGGAAGGCAATGGAGCTGGTGCAGCGCAAGGCAATGGAGCTGGTTCAGCGCAAGGCAATGGAGCTGGTGCTCAGGACATTACAGCCGCAGATGAAGACAGTGTAGCTGGTGATCTAGACATGACACGTGCAAATGAAGACAACACGGCTGGAGAGGATGACACTCAAGGCAAGTTAAATTTTCTTTGTCATTCCAATATGGCATCTCTTTGGCTGATTTGCATGAAACTAAAGCATTTAAATACAAATTCTATTTTGTAGCTACTGCACATCGAGCCCCAAGGGACCCCAGGCCACCCACCAAGGGAGCACAACTGGATAGGATGACAAAAGCTATGGGAAGGAGATTGCCCATATCTATTGCTGAAGGCAAAAGAAGGCCTAATGATCCTGTTCAAGCAGCCAAGCTTGCATCTGAGTCTGGTGTCATCATTCGGCAAAAGGTTCCTATCCTAACTCATTGGAAAGAGTACAAGAAAGACGAAAAATATTACAAGGAGTTCGTGTCAAAGCTCTCTGTAAGTGCCTCCTTTCTTCTCTCCCTAACGTAATCTGCTGAGTGCTGTAATATGTTGCTCCTCCTTTCTTCTCTCCCTAATGAGGTCAAATGCAGGTAGAAGGTTAGCTCAGTGTTGTCCATGTTCTTGTTCCTGTAGCAGTAAGAAAATAGGCTTGATTATATGTCTAGGTGGTCCATGTACTTAACTTTACTGCCACCTAGGAGGTTCCACACATCAGCTGTCCATGTACTTGACTTTACTGCTATCCTGTTGGTCTCTTGGATTATATGTTTAGGTGGTAGTGAAATATTTGGATAGTAAGACAATGTATCATATGTTCATGGATTATATATGGATTATATGTTTTACTGCTATGCCTTGGATATTTGGTTTCACTACTAACCTGAATTGACTAACTATGGAATTGTCACATGACTAGGGGTGCTTGGCCATTAATGATAAAGACAAGGCAACAGAGGAAGCTTGCACCGATGTGCTGTGCTCTGGGGTGCGGCAAATGCGTCATTGGCTCAAGAAGAAATACTTCAACGGTGTACCTGCAAATGAGATTCCGACAACATCTCCAGTTTCTTACATGGAAGATAAGCAGTGGAATGAACTAGTTGCAAAGTGGAAAGATCCAAAGAACATGGTATGGGTATCCTTTCATATTCTCTTTCTCATTCAGTTTGCAAACGATCTTCTCATTTTAAACCTATGATGTAACCTAACATTCTTCATCTCTTTTTTGTAGCAAACAAGTGAAAAGAACAAGCGGAATCGCAGTAAAGTCAAGTATCATCAGAAGACGGGTTCTCGCAGCTATGTGGCACACTTACATGCATATGTAAGTAAATAGTACCTTGTACATATTTGCACTGAACAACTTATTCTGCATTTGATCTGACAAATCTTTGCTGTAATTGATTCTCTATGACACAGAAGCAGAAGAGTAACAATGCAGAACCAAGCACTGAACAAAATGAAGAACTTGATGTGGTGGAGGCCTTCAAGTCCTGCCATACCAGCTCCAAACATGGTCTAGATGAAGCAGCAAGAGAAGCAATTGTAAGTCCCCACATCTTTCCATTTTGTTAGCTTTGCTTCTACCTATAGCTGTGCCTATGATTGTGGGTTAGGAACCATCATGCTTGTCTGATTCTATTGACTGAAATTCCAGATTCACAAGGAACTAAAGCAACCTTCTATTCTGATGCACTTAAACCACTTGATTAGGATAATTAGTGCTGGACTGCTCCACAACTTTCTTCCCAGCAGCCAACTTTCTTCCACATGACAAATCTTTTAAATTGTACAACAATCTGTCCATTTTGCTAGGTTTACTTCTACCTCTCTCTAGCACACATCTTCCTGTTTATATTTTTTTAAAATACATCTTGTGTGATATTTGCACCTCACTTTAATGCAATAAATATGAACTAATTATGGGTCATTGATGTTTCAGTCAAATATGGAAGCTTTGAGGGCAGAACCTGTTGCTGAAGGTGAGACAGGAGTATCTAGTGTGCAGGTTGTGTCCCAGGTGCTCTCCAAGAACAGCTCAAACATTTTCCTGAAGAATGTTGGCATCAAACAAGTGCCATCCTCCAACTCATCAGCATCAAATGAAGGTGAGCTTCGGGAACAACTAGCAGCTGAAGCTAAGGCTGCTGTACAAGGTGAACTCGAGGAGCTCAAGAAAAGAAGCGAAGAAGCTGAGGAAAAGCTAGAGAGGACACAAAGGGAGATGGAGGAGATGAAGAAGCTGACAGAGATAAATCAAAAGGCAATGGAGGAGAACAATACGCTGCTCAAGCGTATCTTGTCCCTCAACAATGTTTCTTCGACATGAAAGGTATCTGTTGGTGTGCTGCCCTTTTAACCTTTTCCACAGCTATTAGTAGGTGCAGATGCCTGAGTTGCGTCTTTTATATGAACCTAGGAGGTTCAACTTTTATTTCTTGAGTAACTTTTAGCATATTGTGACATCTAACCCCAAAGCAACTTTCCTCCTTAACATCTGGCCATCTGTACTTTTTTAGAAATCTATTTAGAATAAAAATAAAAGAGTTCAGTTCCTTGTTGAGTCCTAATCAAGTTCGACAGCCAAATCCATACCATACTTTCTTATGTGACATGCTTTAAGCATTGGGTAAACTACTAGAGTCTGAATCTTTAGGTAGGATGGAGTACAAATTTCAAAATAATCTGCTTACTGTGTGGCATTAAAGCATTTGCCCATCCTGTGAAAAGGTTATTCTAGTTAGTTTCATATCATTTTCTTAACAATCTGTTTATTATATCCTAAGTGCCGTTAACGAACTTGATCAACCTGTACAAAGATTACTCTGGGTACTTCCATACCAACACTGAACAAAGCAGCTAGCCTTACATTTGCTAACATATTCAGTTGCTCTCAGCTCCTCTCAGGTGGCTACAATGAACATATTTAGTTGCTCTCAGCCAGCCTTACATTTGCAAAACAAATTTCTTCCAATGATACCTGATGTTTCAGTTATAATGTGTTTTTCTTCTGCCTGATCAAACTAACTGCTCCACTTGTTCCTACTGCATGTTTGTGCTCTATAGTGTCATGTTATCCAATAATGTGTGGAATTTATAGTTAATATACTTTGCTCTTCTTGCAGCCGCTTCTTCAGACATAAGCTACTCGTACTTGCCGATCGGTGCTGGTGATTTTGTGTATGCAGTCTGTGCTGTTGCTGGTGGGTGGCAATTTCCTCTGATCTTCAGTCAACTGAGATGGAAGTGTTGTTGCTGCTGGGTGGCAATTTGCTATGATCTTCAGTGAACTGAGATGAAAGTAGTAGTTCGAATGTGATGTCAAGTGACTTTTGTATAATGTGAACCGAGTTTAGTGTTATGGGTCATTCGAATACTGGAACAACTAATAATAGAACTGCTAATTTATGGAAGCTTTTGGTCATGTGCAGACTATATTTCTATTTTGTATTGAAATCTGCATGTGCACATGTGATGATTCTATAATTGTTTTAGTGACAAATTTGTAACCACATCTGTGACGAAAAAGTTAGTGTACACGTGCGCCACATGGCACATAAAAAACCGACACCTGGACACCCACGTCACTGCCAGGTCAGCAGACACATGGCAGGACACGTCATCTACAATACACGTCAGCCGCCGCGTGGCACGGCACATCAGCGACCACAAGGTAGGACACGTCAGCTGCCGCGTGGCACGACATGTCAGCGGCCACGTGGCGGGACACGTCAGCGGCCACGTGGCAGGACACGTCAGCTGCCAGTGTGGCAAACGTCGTTTGGCAGCCTGACGGAGCAGCATGTTATGACGAAAACCGGGGTACATCGGTGACGAATAGGATTCGTCATTGAATGAATTCCATTCGGTGACGATGGTTATTTCGTCATTGAATGAATTCCATTCAGTGACGAAAATAGTCGTTTTGTCACCGTGGTCAATCAATGACGCTCATTCCATGACGAAACTATTTTCGTCACAAGTTCGTCATAGAAGACCTTCGGTGACGATTTTGGAGTCTTCCGTGACGAAAGGAGAGCGTCATTGATGAGCACTTCCCTAGTAGTGAAGCCGCTCTTATTTTGCCTGCATCGCAGCCCTCCTTACATCATCAGGCGCATACCTACTGTCGCTGTTGGAGTCACAGGGATGATCTTGTGATCGGTGTTGGAGTTTAGGGACGCTTTGCCCTAACTGCCGCTTTCGTGTTGTGCCTCCAGTCAAAACATAACTTGAGATACCTTCGGTAAAACAGGCATAACTTTTCGCTCGTTTATCAGAAAAATCTGAAATTTTTACAGCAGCTTTGCCCTGTTTGGTTTCGTCAAAATTGCCAAAAAAATCAGGAAAATAAAGAAAAAAATTATCAAAGCTTTTGCACGCTTTTCAGAGAACGTGCTATTTTTCTGTAGACCACATCCCACCTCAGTTGTAGGTGCCAATTTTTGTGGTTGCATCTTTTGTGATCCTTGTTTCGAGAAAAATATAAAAAAAATAGTGAAAAAATAAAAAAAGTTTGATTCCTACTAGTGCCTTTTGGGAAAATCAGGGAAAAATTCAGGAAAAAGGAAAAATCCGGTTATTTGCTTGTTCTGTGCGTTCTTTCTATCATCCTTTGTTTTCACCTTGTTGCGCTACGTCTCGACACGTCTTAGCCAGCAGCTGTGATTTGTACTTTGGATCTGGATTGAACAATCGCTAATCTGCTTTCGATAATTGCTAATCCTTGCTGTCATATTGTGTGCCTACCTATAGCTCCACATATTCTTCTGTCAGCACAGGTTTATCTTGTAACTGTTACCCACGCTTAACAACAGATTGCTTCGCCACGTTGGTTTTGCTCTTGTTTGGCGTTGGTAAGAATACAGGCAAGACGGTGGTAAGCCGCTTGTGATTTTGCATTCCACTTTCACCACCACCACTACTTGGTTCCTTTTAGTTGATAGGGATAATATTTTTGGTGTTGTCTTTTTCTATCTTCTAACCATGGCAGGATCTCCGACAGACTTCAATGATTGCGTGTCCAAGGGTGAGCTTACAACGTTCATGACTGAACAACGCAATCTTATGACCGAGCTGACGCGCAATGTGAACAATCTGGTCACCCGCATTGAACAACTCGAGCAACGTCCTCCACCTCATCGTGCTGTTGATGACGATGCGGATGATTTTGGTGATGACGATGCGGATGTGAATGCTGACGGTTATGCCCGTCGCCGCCTCAACTTCAACCGTCGCGGTATGGGAGGTAATAATCATGGTAATAACGATCCTTTTGCTAAAGTTAAATTTAGCCTTCCTCCTTTTGCTGGTAATGTTGATCCAGAGGCTTATTTAGATTGGGAGCTTGCTGTTCAACAAAAATTTGATTCTCATAATGTTCCTGCTGAGCATAGAGTTAGACTTGCTACTAGTGAGTTTACTAATTTTGCTTTATTCTAGTGGAGTGATCTTTGCAATGCTAATAATGCTGCTGTTGTGCCTTAAACTTGGAATGCTTTAAAGCAACGTATGAAATCTCGTTTTGTTCCTCCTTATTACCAACGTGATTTACGTTTGAAACTACAAACTTTAAAACAAGGTGATAAAGGAGTAGAAGCTTACTATCAAGAATTGCTTATTGGTTTAGCCCGTTGTGGTATAAATGAAGATGATAATGATGCTAGTGCTAGATTTTTTGGTGGTCTAAATTATGATATACAGAACATACTTGATTACAAAGAATGGCACAATTTTTTCCAATTGTATCATCTTGCTATTAAGGCAGAACGTGAAGTGCAGGGACGCAAACAACACCAGCCTTTCAGGTCTAATAATGGAAGGAATTTTCAGCAGCGTTCAACGCCGGATACACCCAAGATTCCTGTTGCATCACAGCCATCTACACCTCCATTGTCTTCCGGGGTAAGTCAATTGTCTAATGTGCAGAAGAAAGGTGCCACTCCAGGTGTTTCTACTAGCTCCTCCTCGTCCAGCGCTAAAATCATTTGCCACCGATGCAAAGGCATGGGACATGTCATGAAGGATTGCCCCAGTCGTCGTGCTTTCATTGCTACCGAGGATGGATATGTAAGTACTAGTGATGCTGAAGATGATTTAGCCCTTGCTGTTAACATTGATGCAGATTCCACCGAGGGCGATCAAGACAAGGAGGCTATCATCATTGACTCTGTGACTGCTGCCACGGATTACCCTAGCCTTCTTGTGCAGCGTGTGTTAAGTACACGTGTGGGACATGAAGACGAGATGAAGATCCAACGAAACAATTTGTTCCACATGTATTTCATTGTGCAGGGTTGTCGTGTTCTCACTATCATTGATAGCGGAAGTTGCAATAACTTGGTGAGTTCAGATTTGGTTGAGAAGCTTGGCTTGACCACACGACAACATTCGTATCCATATAAACTTCAATGGTTCAATAATAGTGGTAAGACTAAGGTAACTAAATCAGCACGCATTAGCTTTTTCACAGGTTCTTATCATGATACTGCTGATTTTGATGTTGTCCCTATGCAAACTTGTTCTATTTTGTTAGGTCGTCCATGGGAATTTGATAATGATGCTATACACCATGGTAGAACTAATACATACACTATCGTACATAAGGATAAGAAAATTACATTGCTGCCTTTGTCTCCTACGAAAATTATTAAACATGCTAAAGAGATTAAAAATAAACCTCCAACTGACATTGCTAAAAATAATGAGATTAAGTTAAAAGGAGGTACTTTTCTTGCTACAACTTCTGCTACTGCTGAGTTATGTGATAATCCTGATGCACCATGTTATACTATGTTTTGTCAACCTATTATGTCTGGTGCATTGCCTGCTGTCACTAACCTTTTGCAGGAGTTCGCTGATGATGGGATGAAGTCGAGGGCGACTCCAATTCTAGAAGGAGGGAATGATGAGGACATCGCCAAGATGGAGTCGAGGACGACTTCAATTCAAGAAGAGGAGGATGATGAGGACATCGCCACGCTGGACACACCGACACTATGGTCTTCTCCAAGTTGCAATTCGTCCCCAACTCAGCTGCCACGTCACCCTCGGATTCAGCAGACACGTCGTCACTGTTTCGGTCATAACTCTCTCATACGACATCGAAACGGGGCGTTCTTGGATGCGTTGGAAAGGGGACGACGCCGCCGTCGTTTTGGATCTGGTCCCAGCTCCAAAAGATCCGTGGATCATTCTGTGTGGCCACGGCAATGTGCTGCGTCACCTATTTGGGCCAACTTGGCCATGTATCGTGTCGGGCCTTAAGCCCAAGTTGTGGGCGCCCAACCCCTGGCTGTCCTCAACCCTAGGTGCCATGTATCGTGTCGGGCCTTAAGCCCAAGTTGTGGGCGCCCAACCCCTGGCCGTCCTCAACCCTAGGTCGAGTCTTAGACTATAAAAACAGCTGCCGCCACTGCTAGACAATTGGGTTTTGTTTAGAGTTTAGTTTTCCATCGAGAAATTGAATCGTTCATTGTAACTGTGGTGACAAATCATTTTACAGTGATCCAGGGCCCCTGTTCTTGATCTCCTCCACTGTGTCGATTAGTCCTTTGGAACCGAGTTCTTGAACCCTCAATTGATATTCGCATCATTCATATTTGCAATTTCAGATTGCGTGTTTTACCTTCTTGCTTGTGTTCTTCGATTCGCTTGCAGGAAAAGCCTTCTTGGCGAGGTCAATCAAGTTGTGCTTGGTTGATAACCAACGGAGCAGTGGTGTAACGGTTGCAGGGTTCGAATCGTGTCTGATTTGAAGCCGGATCGCCAACGTCGAGATCTCAACAAGTCGAACTTACCGGTTACCTCTCGGAAGATCGGGCCTGTATCTCATCAAAGATGTCTATCAGACTGTAAAATGCCGTCAGTTTTCTCCTAATATTGGCGAGTAGTTGGTTTTCTGTCAAGTTGTTTATGTAATAAGTGAACTTTGGTTAATCTGAAACTTTGGTTATTATGTCTAGTTATTTATGTAATAAGTGAACAAGTTTTTTTTTTGCTATTTCAAAGAATTTTTTTTAGTTTTTTTTTGTAATTTTTAGAATGATCCATATGCTTCTTCTAGTGATATTAATGTTTTTAGATTATTCTTATTGTATAATGATATACGTTGATAGAATATTTTTTGTGTTGTCTGTCCTTACAGAGACATATTGTTTATATTTGATATTTGAATGTTAAATGTTTTTAACTCCGCCTATGGTGGGTGCCTACAGTGCTCCATCATAGCAGGCCCTAAGCCCTGGTAAAGGAGAAGAGTTGCGTTAGGCTTGGTGAGCCAACGTAAAAAAAACTTTGTTGTTAAATTTTTTTAATGTTATATATGTTCATGTGTTCCTCCTTAGGTTTTTTTTGAGCAAGTGTTCCTCCTTAGGTTTTGACTATGCCTTTGTTCATGTCTGTCTCCTTAGTCCAAGTATTTTTTTTGTTTAACAAATATCACTGGTTGATTGAATTTGATTGATTCAAATTATCTGTTTTACTTCCTGTTTAAAAAAAGTTTGTAATTCTATCTTTCTAAGAAGTTAATCAATTTCAAATTTGACAAAGTTTATAGATATGGTTAAACTTGAAATTGTTTTACTTCTTGGGAAGTGACAATTACACTGTTTTTAAAATTGTTGGTTTAGCTGATATTTTGAGCTTTTTCTTTGTCTGTGTTATTAATGAGTTCATATGTGGCCTCTGAGTTCACCTGATAATGCCCTTACAAATCTTTCTTCATGTTATTATGAATTAATTTTGTTTTTACTCTAAAGTTGAACTATACTTTCAGTGATTGAATAGGTGTAAATCGTAGGTGTTATTAATGTATCTAATACTTTAGTTTAAATATTCTTACAGTTGTTAATTATGTGTATTTGCTGGGTATTAGTGATCTATCTGATTCTAATTTAAATATTGACTAGTATGTTGTTGAATGCCTTGAATATGCCCCCCTTTTTTTTTGACCAGGTTGTGTATTTGATACTGTGATCTCATTTGCTGATTTATTCTTGGTTTCCAGGGCTTTTACGTTGTTGTTCATCGCTTCTCAAATGTTGACTTTGTAGTTTGCTCAAATATTTCTAGTAAGCTATTGTTTTGTCCCACATTCTCCTTCTTCTTTCATTCTTGTTCATTTAAGTAATAAAGCTGAGACAACTGTTTTTTTTGGTTGCCGTGGTGTTGTCGACTGGTGGTGCCTAATTCTGGATTGGTGTGGTTGTGCTTAAGCAGGTGAATCTCTGAACTTTTATTTCATATTTGTAGAATCAGTTCTATTTGTTCAATAGTGGCTTCCTGTTTTTAGGTATCTTACTTAGGTGACTTAGTTTCTTCTATTCGATGTAACTGATATGTCTTTTTGTCCTCAATCTTTACTTATTGTATATTTCAATATAACTTATATTTATATATTAAGTGTAATTGTTATGCATGGTTAATGTAACTAATTTCCTTCCTATTTATCTGATGACACGAGTCAGGATGTGGCTGTGGGTCGACCAGGCGCGACTTGAAAGCAGCCAGCCCGTGCACAGGAGCCGCGAACAGCATGGTCATCGTGAGCTCTAGGATCTTGTGACTACACGGCCACCGAGCTCTTGAGCGCGAGTGGCCATGACCATGATGGGGCTTTGGCGGCTGGGACTGCTGGTCTTGAGAGCGCGAGGTACCAGCGACTCAGCGAGCCGTGGATGCACAGTGGCACCAGCGAGGATGGCCCTGTTCATCTGGCTTATAATCCGTTTTATTCGACTTATTTTTTCAGCCAAAACAGTATTTTTCTTTTAAAAAAATCAGTCAAAAGTATTTTTCAACCGGCTTATAATTTCAGCCGAGTCGGGACGCGAACGCCTGCGTGGAGGTGCGGCTGGCGGCAATGCGAGCGAGGAGACGTGGCCCAGCGGCGAGGCATGCTCCGCATGCGGACTCTGGGAGAAAACCAGCGCTAATCTTGAAAAGTTGCAATGAATTAGTTATTTTTTGGAATTAAACAATTTGACGAGGCCGCGACCGTTTCTAACGAGAACTTGTCGGACGCTTGCTCCGTATACATGGCGGAGGGAGGCGGGATAGTTTTTTTGTTCTGCCTGTGTTAACGATGGTGAACGATTCTCCCTTACACAATTACTAGCAAATGTGCCCGTGCGTTGCGACGGGAGAGACAAAAACACTAATTCCGATAACTCATAATTGTATAGATCTCTTTTGTCAAGATAAAATGATAAATTATGAAAATTGATTTTTGATTGACTTACATGTCTACATCAATTTATAATGGGACATGCTATATCCCAGTCGCCTGGATTTTAGGAAAAACCCAGGCGACGTCCAGCACCGTTGGATGGAGACCCAACTGACGCATTCTGTTTCTGTGCTGTATCTGTGAGTCTGTGTTCGTACCGGGTCCGTAAAGTGACCCGCAAACGCATACCGGGCCCGCAAACGTTAACGGATCCAACATCCGAAACCCAATAATACTTGGAGTTCGTTTCACTGAATGCGGCCTTTTACAACGGGCTTTACACACTGGGCTTTACATAACTGGGCTTTACATAACTGGCTTTCCCCTGCTGCAAGAAAGAGACAGATCTGGATCCATCGGATATCCACAAATCATCTGCATGTAGTACTTTCCCCTGCTGCAAGAAAGAGACAGATCTGGATCCATCGGAGATCCAGACGCTGGCGAAAAAAATCAACCACACATGATGGAGAAAATACATCAATTCCATCAACCAAGGAAGAAGGTACTTATCTGTACTTGTTCCAGTACATTGCTTATGTCCTTTTGTTCCTTGCTTCTGTCTTGTTCTTGTTCATCTGTACGATTTGGCTCAGAATCTATAATCAAGATACATAACCTGCTGGGCAGTGTCTTCACCTTGTTCATCTCCAGGCCCACCTCTGAACACATATGGAAACAATTAGTTCTTTTATTTGCTTTTTGACATTACTACAGTGTGGACACTAATCAGTACAAATCAAAAATCTAAACCTGCCTTATGTATGTAGTACTCCTGCATATGGACCATAGATTGACAAAATTTCATATACTCATCACCACAACTGCAGTAATGTGTATTTGCAATTTACATTATTAAAGTTTACAATTTACAATAATCTATATTTGCTTATGACCAATATACAAAATTCACTGTAAATCTATAGAACATGCACTTCTAAACCATTAGTGGAATTTGAACAATTTGCAGAAAAAGGCAACAGCCAAATAAGAACCATTCCAAGTAGATCAGGATGATTTCAATGTACACCAATACTAGACACAAACTATTTGTGCAGGTTAATGAAATATCAGATGCAGATTTCTTTGAGGAAATGGGTTTTGGATCTGAAGATAGTGCACTGGAGCTTACTCAATTGTCTGAGATAACAACTAACATATATTGTCAGCAGGTTTGCAAAAAAGACTTAGGTCCATTTCATGAAATTTATGTGTTTTCCTTTATACCATATTATGCATGAATCAATTTATCTTTGTATATGCAGCATGCTTTGGCAAGAGATTTGGAAGAAAATGTTGAAAGTTACTACAATTTTGATTCAAACATTGTTAACCACAATTATACTCAAGAGGTAAATAGAAATTATAGTTATTGCAAATTAAGAAGACAACAATTGCAGTGGGACAAACTTGCAATTTACACTATTCCTAATTGCAACTACTGATATTTGACTTTTTTTTGGCTTGTTTCTAATGAACAGGATATTTCAACAACACTAGTGCAAGACAACTGCTATGGACAAGACCAACAAAGAGAAGAAATGAATGTTAGCTTCTAAAATTTCAAAATACTAAGTTTAAATAACTTAAAACACACATATTCAAACATACACAGCCTTATAAACTAACCCATATGTCTTTTTCATATCCAGAGTGCTTCCACAAAGGATTTGGAATTGAATCCTGAAACCTTCTACAGATTTCAGTCAAATATTCAAAATGTCAGGAATGCTAATGAGGTACAAAGGAAATCAACTTACTTTGTCTATCTTCAATCTGTTATTCCACTAATTTGTCATCCTCTTTATATCCTTGACATCTCACTCAAACCATGCTTTACCAGGAGAGCTCAGCACCACCAGTGAACTACAACAACTATGGACAACAAGAAATACAGACAAAAGAAGTGAGATTCCTAAAACTCACAGTGCATTTTTTTAAAATAAAACTTGATACTAACAATGAATCTAAGATTTTATTGTTGTTGTCAATACCAACATTTACAGCTCATCACATCACAGGGAGGAACAACTTATGTCCTATCACAGGGAGGAACAAGCTATACAAGCCTTATTAACCAAGTCATAGCTGAAGCAAAATCTTTAAATCAGAATTATGAAGATATTTTATCATCACAAATGACAGGAAGTTACATGGACATGCTCAACGAGCCATTTCCACTAGATGTATTTACTTGTTCTCTATATATACATGTAGATTACTTTGTTTTCTTCAAATACATGTTCAAATGTGTAACAGTAAACATTTTTTCTTACCTATGACTACAGAACCAGATGTACATTAGTACTAGCAGAATCTCAGAGCATGAGCCAGCACAAGACCATCCAAAAGGAGACTTTTGGATGCTCTTTAACAACATGGTGCAACAACATGGTCCTACTGAGGTTGAGTCAGTACTAGTACCACACTTTGGCAGTGAAGAAAACATGGTGCAACAACAACCACAACAAGAACAAGCCAGAGAAGGGGAACAAAATGCTAAGGGTCAACAACATGTACAGCCTACAGATGAACAAGATGACGAAGAGGTCAGAGCTATACAAGCTGAAAATGAGAGTATTATGGCAGCTGAGCGTTTGTCTCAGGAGGAAGCTAGCAGACATGTTCCTCGGCTTGGCATGAAATTCAAAACACAGAAAGAAGCATACAAATTCTACAACGACTATGCATTTATTGTGGGGTTTTCGTTACTCAAAAGCCACACATACAAGTGCAAAGATAAAAAAGATCCCAATTATGACCAGGTAACAAGAGTCACACTCAAGTGCAACATGTCAGGTGGAGGAAAGAGGGATCATAGCTCTGCTGCTTCAGGAGTGCAAAGTGCAAGAAAGAACAAAAAGAAGATTTCTGGTACACCACCAACACCCAATCCAGTGGCAAACAAACGGAAAACAAGTACACTTGTACCGACCCAGTGCCCCGCTGAACTTGTTGTCACTCTACAAAATGGAGAATGGACAATCACTAGATTGAATCTTGAGCATAATCATGCGTTTGCAGGCAAGAATCAAAAGAACAAGCTGTTTTCACAGATTAGGATGACTGAAATGGAGAAGCAACTAATTGAAACATTCAACAAAGTCAACCTACCGGACAGGAAGATAATGGCAATCCTATCTTATATAAGAGGCGATGTCACACCATACAACAAGAAGCATATCAGTAATGAGAAGACAAAGTTAAACAAGGCAACATCAGACAATGATATGCAGCAAGTGTATGACTGGTTCTCTAAGAAGCAGGCAGAAGACCCCATGTTTTTCTACAGGTTTTCCATAGATGAAAACAACAAAGTGAAAAACATTTTCTGGTCCAATGGAATAAGTAGAAGATACTATGAGGAGTTTGGAGATTGCATCAGTTTCGATACAACCTACAACACCAACAAGTACTCGCTCAAGTTTGCACCAATTGTAGGAATTACAGGGCATGGGGACAACTGCCTCTTTGGCTGCGCCTTTATCATGGATGAAACGACAGAAACTTTTGAGTGGCTCTTTCAGACAATGCTCATTTGTATGCAAGGGAAGCACCCTAAAACTATAATCACAGATCAAGACCTAGCAATGAAGGCTGCCATCAGAAAGATACTACCAGAAACTATTCATCGCAACTGCTTCTTCCACATTGTTAAGAAAGCACAAGAGAAGGGTGGAAGGGTATTTTCAACCGAGAAGAATAAGAAGCTCCATGATGATCTCTTTGACATCCTAAGAAACTCGCTGACAGAAACTGAATTTGAGCACATGTACAAGAAGTTGCCAGAAACATATGATGTTAGTGGCTTCAAATACCTTGGCGAAATGTGGTTGAATAGGAAAAATTTTGTTCCATGCTACTTCAAG
>CM039612.1:3952102-4154483 GCA_022457205.1 Saccharum spontaneum
GACTTAAAATGCTTATTTTAAAATAGTCCAAAATGAGAGTTAGTAAAAGATACAATAAGAACAAGAGTTTTAGCTTGAGAAAAAAATCTATAGCAGTCAATAAAAATAAAGTTAAAAAATCAAAATTCATATTCATGACTTAATATATGATGCAATAAGGGTCACCATAGTTAATGGAAAGGAAACAAACTAATTGCATATTAAAATATACAAGGTGCCATGCAAAGTAAAAGTATGAATATGCATGAAAAATATACAAGTCAGTCCCTTGCAAAAAAGCAATTAATAAGTTTATGATTATTAGATATAGACTACAAAGTATCTATTATGTCAATTTTATAGAAAATAAACAAAGAAAACATACAATTTAATATAAGATATTTCTATTAATTAAATAAAATATATTAATAGTACATCTTTTAAAATTATAGCCCGTGCGAGAGCACGGGTTGATGGACCAGTGCTAAAAAATATGGATTGGAATAGATTTGGAGCTTGTTTGGCTACATTCATATTATCCTCAATCCCCACGTGGATATATTAGAATGGATTGAGACAAAAATTTGTTAATTTTCCATGCACCTTAGTCCATCTTCTCATTTGAATTGAGGTGGATCAATGAGTGCGGCCAAACAGCAAAACAAAATCTTGAAGGACGATATGATAGGACAACAGAGCATCATAGTGATGATGGCGAAGAACCGTACATGAGAAGAGTGGCAATCAGCTAGGCAGGGGACAGTAGGACTAGGATATGATGGATCATCGGAGAGGCCGTACAAGAAGGCGCAGCACACGTCTCCGAAAAAAAAACATGCTTGGGCCTCGTTAAGATACACTCAAAAAGTTAAAAATTTTTCACTCTCTCCATCACATCAATCTTTAGACCCATGCATAAAGTAGTAAATGTAAGTAAAAAAATAACTAATTACACAGTTTAGTTGGAAATCACGAGATGAATCTTTTGAGCCTAGTTGGTCCACGATTGGACAATATTTGTCAAATAAGACGAAAGTGGTACTATTCATCAGTTTGAAATTTTTTCAGCATCTAAACGAGGCCTCGATGACACAGAAATTCAGCTAGCTGATGATGAAGCTCAAAAAAGGTTACTGTTGCGTACTGTGCGTTTTTATCTATAGCCGGCACACGTGTCAAAATATACTTGCATGCACACGGTACAGCAATATCCCGGTATAAACAAACCACGAAGGAATATAATTGTATTTTTTTACCCATATAAAAACTCTCCAGAAATGAGATGCATTAGGTTATATTTTTGCCACATCATATTTTTTTAAAATAATGAAACAAAGTTTCAGCCTATACCATCTGGGATAATTTAAATACAGTGCAGCGAGCCATGCATATGCATGCACAAGCACTGAATTATATTAGCTATATAGGTAGCTTATATACACCGGTGGTTGCTCTCAAAAGAGCGAGATTGCTTACTGTACTGGCGGTTGCTCTAAAAAAGAAAGACATAGCTTACTGGTTAAGGTTGTAATAATGCATCCATGATCCATCCACGCATATTTGGCAAAGCAGAGCAAAGCAATGGGGTGTGTGTCGTCAACTCAAATGTCCTGTCTGGCTTCCTCTGACATCATATACGTACGTACTCGCAGGTGTGGAGCTAGCTAGCTATATATGCTTCGTCATTTCCAAATTCTAGCTTGCTTTGCCTTTGGTTCAAAGTGTGTGAAACTTCTCTAATATTGATCAAAGTTTTTAGAAGAAAAAATATATTAACATGTGCAAGATAAAATAAAAGCCACTACAAAACATATTGCACGGAGAAATTAATTAATTAATTTCAGGCTCGCAAAACCTTAAGACACTACAAAACCTTAACCTTTCTTCTTATGAGTTGCAGGCTCGCAAAACTTGTCATGACTTACTAGCTCAGGCAGTCAAAGAGAAGGCCACTTACTGGAAGCAGCGAAGCAAATCCCGTGCGGTGAAGGAGAGTGATGCCAATACCGCCTTCCACCACGCCCAGGCAACTGTGCGCATGGCGCAGCAACAACATCCGATATGTCGAGGTTCAAGGTTCTATCATTGCCAACCATGATGGCAAGCTGCAAGCTCTAACGGATTTCTTCATCTCCATCATAGGACAACCGGGGAGTTCATCTTGGCACTTTGACGTCGAGGCGTTGTTCCACAATCATTACCGGCCGGCAGATGAGCTCGTCGCCCCCTTCTCTGAACAAGAGACCATAGAAGCTCTAAAAACAATGGACCGCAACAGTGCTCCAGGGCCGGACGGTTTTGGACCGTCGTTTTACAGAGCTGCTTGGGGCACAATCAAGCACGATGTGATGGCCTTCCTCTCAGCTTTCCACCAGGGGCAGGCACAACTTGAGAGGATTAATCGATCCTATATGGTACTGATTCCCAAGAAACCTGGGGCTGTGGCTGTGGATGCTTTCCGCCCCATATGTCTGCAAAATTGCTCAATAAAAATCCTGGGAAAGGTACTCACAAGAAGGCTTCAGAAAGAAATTGGGCAAATGATCGACTTGCATCAGACGGGCTTTCTACAAGGCCGGTCTATTTCTGAAACATTTGTCTTCGCTGCGGAAGTAGTACAGGCCTGTCATAAAAGGAAGGTACCCTCCCTTGTGCTGAAACTTGATTTCGCCAAAGCCTTTGATACAGTGAATTGGGATGGTCTAAATCATATCCTGCGTGCTAGGGGCTTCCATCAGGTTTGGTGCAACTGGATGCAAGATATCTTATCATCTTCAAAGTCGGCTGTGCTCGTGAATGGTTGCCCGGGAAGGTGGATCAACTGCAAGTGTGGCCTTCGGCAGGGGGATCCTCTGTCGCCATACCTATTCCTTCTGGTTGCAGATACACTGCAGGCTCTGATAAAGATGGCAACTGCAGCAAAGCACCCGATTGACAGTGGCGCTCCTCCTGTGGTCCTGCAGTACGCAGACGATACACTGATTGTGCTTCAAGGTGAAGTCGCTGCTACTCAAGAACTAAAATCTATTTTAGATAGGTTCTCTGAGGCGACTGGCCTCAAGATCAATTTCAGCAAGAGCACTATGGTACCAATTCACATGGAACAACAACCGATACAGCAACGCACTGACATCCTAGGTTGCAGTCTACAAACCTTCCCACAGAATTACTTGGGCTTACCACTTTCAGCTTACAAATTGCCTCAGGCTGCTTTCACCACCTATGTTGACAAAACAGATAGATTTCTTTCCTCCTGGCAAGCTTCGGTCCTCAACAACATGGGTAGAGTTGTTCTGATCAATTCAGTCCTGGACAGTCAGTTGGTTTACATCATGTCGGCAACTCAAATCCCACCAGAAATCATCAAGCAGATTGACAGACGCAGGCGAGCTTTTCTGTGGTCGGGCGACAAGGAGACATCTCCACCAAAATGCCTAGTCGCCTGGCCGAACGTCTGCACCACGAAGGATTTGGGGGGCCTTGGTATCAGGGATTTCGGGACACAAAACATCTGCCTTCTGCTAAGCCTCATTCATCGCCTCCACTGCGCACATTCATCTGCCTTGGCGTCCTAGATCAGACAGAGGGCAGACATTGCCAACATGAGGTGTGAAGGCCTGGGACAACATTGGGAGCTCCTCAGATCACTCTTGCCGCTCTACCAAGCACTGACTACGGTTCAGCTAGGAGACGGCCACACCACCCTATTCTGGTCAGACGTGTGGATTGGAGACGACGCTCTTGCCGATCGATTCCCTAGATTATACAGCCATTGCAAACTGAAGGACTCTACAGTTCAGCAAGCCTTAGCCTCAAATCTTCATGGAGCTTTTGTCAACCGGTTGTCACCGCAAGCACAACAGGAACTCGTTGCTTTGACTGAAATCGTTCACTTGACGTGTCTCAATGATGAGCCGGACAAACGCCTATCCCAATTTAGCCGGACGCTGGACAAGCTCGACACATCGACCATCTATAGGCTTCTCAAGGCAAAGGGACAACCCAATGATCCAGCGTCCATCCTCATCTGGAAGAATGCAGCTCCGCCGAGGGTCTAGCTCTTTGCTTGGTTGCTTGTCAAGGGAAGAATACAGTGCAAAGCAAACTTATATCGCAAGAAGATTGTTGACTCGCCAGCATGCATAGTCTGTGGGGTGGATCAAGAAACTGCGGACCACATAATCCTGCACTGCCCCTTTGCTGCCCAGTTCTGGTCGACGTTGGGTTTCCAAGACGTCCACAATCTTCAGACCAAAAACCTGGACTACTTTCAGAAACTTCAAAACCTCCCTGATGACCAATACAGTGCTTTCATCATCCTATGTTGCTGGCAGCTATGGAAAAGGAGAAACGAGGTGGTCTTTCGAGATGTTCACCAAAATTTGAGGACAATAGTAATTTCGTGCAGATCAGAGGTCTTTCAGTGGAAGGCAGAATGCCAAAGAAAAGCAAAAAGGTCATACAAAGCCTGGTCCTCCTTTCTGGAAATGACAGTGAACAATTCTGTGATGTAATCTAGTCTAAAAAGGCAATTTCTTTCCCAACACTTGTAAACATCTTTGTAATCTGGTTGCCAATGCTATAAATCAATAAAATTAGGTGGGGAGCAATCCCCCGTTGAAGTTGTCAAAAAAATTAATTAATTAATGGAACTAAATTGATGTTGGTGCTTTATTATTCTATAAACTTAGTCAAAGTTAATTTAAAAAAACTTGACTTAGAACAAAATCAAAGCAAACCATACGCTAGAACCGATAGAATATCGCGTACAATAATAGTGGTGTCATATCATACATGACATGCGTGCGTATGTACTGTAGCTACTGGCTACACCAACCCATGGATCTCACTCATTGTGGGCATATGTGTCGATCGCCCACCACCCCTCCTCGCCCGATCCGGTCTAGCTATGGGTTTCTCTTTCACCTCGTCATAACATATATATTTGTTATCGTCATCATCCACTTACTGATGATGATTGTATTACCAACAATCAAATCTGAAACCATATAATTATACCCTCACTACTCTATGTGTGCTTCGGCATGCAGATGATGATAAAACATACAAGCTCACAATATATATGTATGCATAATATAGCTTCTATCTAATATTCAGGACTTGTATGGGATTTTTTTACTCCACACTACCCACTTGGGAGGCACTTTTCATTTAGAGTACCAATAAGCCATAGTGAATGACACGTGAGGTGTGGGCCTATATGTGATTCAAATTAAGTAAAGAGTAAAATGCACTAGCAGCAACCCTAAATTTACCAAGGAGTATCACTTGGGTCCATTAACCTCAAAATATGTATTTTTCAGGTCTACAAAAATTTTGGGTTGTTCACCACAAGTCAGTCCTCTTCCACACGATGGGGTTCTCCAAATCTAGAAACTAGGATAGTTCTTATGTTCATTAATTAGAATGCTAGCTAAGCAAAATAATGTTGTGGTATTAAAGAAGAGAAATGAGAAATTGATTTATTAGATAAGAAAATATGACTGATACAAAGAGATACGATAAGTAAATGATGGAGAGAGAAAGCGTGAGATATGGTTTCTATGTGTACTTGTGTAGTGTTTACATGATTTAGCAAGTATATAAAAACTATTTTAGTTTTTTTTTTTGTGAATACTGCTCTCTCTACCAAAACGGTCTGCATTTTTTAGTTAAAAAAACGGTCTGCATTTCATGGAGAATGGGGGCCTAGCCCAAAGAGGGATGTGCAACCGTACCGGACAGGTCATCATTAGTGACGGATGTCGCCCACGGGCCTAGCCCAAAGAGAGATCTCAATCTCGGCCCATGAGCCCATGAAGGAATAGTAGTATTTTATTGTATTTTTTGTTTCTGGCAATGGCAATTCCAGTCCACAGAAACAAGAAAGAAGAAACGGGGAGGCACGCACATCCAAGCCAAGCCAAGAAGCTGCGTCGTGGCCTGACCCTCACCCCGTCCCTCCTCTCCGGCCGGCGAGAGCAACAAGAGATCCCGGCGACGCCCTCTCCTCCATCAGTCCATCTCCACCCATGGCGACCTCCACCTTCAGCGGCGACGAGACGGCGCCCTTCTTCGGCTTCCTCGGCGCCGCCGCCGCGCTCGTCTTCTCCTGTAAGAAGCACCCATCAGATCTCCCCCCTCCCTCCCCTCTCTCTCTTTCCCCCCGCCGGATCCATCCATCCATTCCTCACTCCCCTCACCCTCTGATGCCTAGGCATGGGCGCCGCCTACGGGACGGCCAAGAGCGGCGTCGGCGTCGCGTCCATGGGCGTCATGCGCCCCGAGCTCGTCATGAAGTCCATCGTCCCCGTCGTCATGGCCGGAGTGCTCGGCATCTACGGCCTCATCATCGCCGTCATCATCTCCACCGGGATCAACCCCAAGGCCAAGCCCTACTACCTCTTCGACGGCTACGCGCACCTCTCCTCCGGACTCGCATGCGGCCTCGCGGGGCTCGCCGCCGGCATGGCCATCGGCATCGTCGGAGACGCCGGAGTCAGGTACTGTGCTACTGTAACTCTGATTGCAGTTGCCATCCTTTCTGCATGTCCTATCTGATTCCAAACACATTTTATTTAAACTGACATCGTCGTCATCATGCTAATTGATTCCCAGTTAAAATTAAAACTGTCGTCAAGATAGATCAAGCAATTAGCAATGTAAGACGGGTGATTTCATTAGCCTGGCCTACTTACCACGATAGTTCCAAGGCTAATTGATTGATGGAAATGAGTAGATTTCTGTCGTGTACTATTGTTAAACAATTGATGAAAATGAGTACATTTTCTATATTGTGTTGCTTGATTGATGAAGATGAGTAGACTTCCTCTCTTGCACTAGGCAATGATGCTTACAAACTACAGATAAGTTAGTGTGTCTTATATGTTGGTTTACCTATATGCTATGCTTTTCATTTAAGACCTGACCTGTTACTATGCTGTTGTTTGTGGCTGGAATATCTGTGGCCCTAGCCTCTAAACTTGACAAAGATTCACATTGTGTTCATGTGTTGCTACTTTATCTGAATTGGGCATACTTCAACCTCAGTAGTTATGTATATCAAAGTTGTCCGTCTTTAAACTTAGAAAAATTGTAAATCAAGAGAAAAGCTCATTCATGAGGTTGGGGTGTCCATTCAACATGCAAACTAGAGTGTGTGTGGTAGTGGCTGATCCACTGAGACCTTGCAAACCTTCATGAGATTGATGGATGCTGATAAATTACAGATGATTTATTTTCATTCAACGTCTATGCTTCTTGGTTTAATGCTTTTTTGAGCGTGACATGATACTATGCCTTTCTGGAGGGCATATCTATGGCCCTGTGCTGCAGACCCTGAATCTCAAAGAACCAAATATTTGCGCTATGTTGCTACTTCCATTGAATGAGCATGCTTCAGTAGTTGCATATGGCAAGGTTACCAGTTTTTAGCTCCTTTGTATCTCTCAAACATGAAAATAGATAGTGATAGTGAGATAGCAGTGGATTCATTGATACCTTGCAAACCTGTGTTTAGCTCTGGTTTTGAATTTCACAATTTACACTCATTCACTCCAGCTATGTCAATCTCATTTCACAATCTGTTCCAAGGAATGGAGTTTTTAAGATGCTCATCTGTTACATTGTTCCATGTGAGCTAGGCATGTTCCCTGGACTTGGGGAATGAGGAGGGAGGAAATTGTTAAAGGGCTGTGGCCTGTGGACCTGTGGCATTAAGGACCCCTTTTGTAATTTTGGTTGTTGGGGTTTGGTGATACCTGAAGAACTTAGCTCCCAGTTGTCAAATCCCTAACACTTCCGTTCCGTATGCTAATACCATCACTAGCAATTTGCCTCGATTTTTCTTAGCTGACCTGCTTTAACGAGTTCCGTCAATGAAGGGCATGCACACACTTCTATTCGTTTCTGTTCTTATGTCATGCTTCAGTACTTATGAAGCTCTGTTATACCAAGTTAGTTCAGATTGAGTACAAATAATATGCCATTGTACCCACCAGTTTCTGTTATTTGTTGCTTGTATGCACTATATTTTATTATCAGGGAATACATTTTGTTGTGCCTCTAGATTTTCTACATATTCGCCCTTGTTTGCAGTAAGTTGGCACTCTTGACTTATATCCAGTTGACCTTCTTTAACATATTTGTAAATGGAATGTCAGGAAAATAATTTAATTGGTTTCTTTTGTTACCTTAGCTTTTTGGTACTTCTAGAGCTCTCTTGTACTAAGTTTATTCAGACTGAGCATAAATAGTATGCCATTATAGACAGCAGTTTATTTTATTTATTGCTAGTATGCACTAACTAAATTTTCTTTATCAGGGGGTATATACACAGTCAAATTTTCTACAGCTTAAACCTTATATAATTATATCCAGCAAGTTGTCATTCTTATCTTATTCTGATTTATCTCCTCTCCAGGGCGAATGCACAGCAGCCAAAGTTGTTTGTGGGCATGATTCTGATTCTCATCTTCGCAGAAGCTCTTGCTCTGTATGGTCTCATCGTTGGTATCATCCTCTCATCCCGTGCTGGCCAATCTCGCGCCGATTAGAAGGCTTGATATATGGCACACGAGTCATCAGCCATTGTATTCAGAGTGTTCCTTTCTCGGTGAACATTGTGAGGGATCATGTTGAGCCTGTTCCACCTTTGTAATATTATATTACTATTCTGCAAAGACAAACCTAGCTAGCGCATGTAGTTGTGCTGTTGTATTTATTTGAAATAATAGGCAGCAAGCCCCGGATGTGATGAATAATAAGCAAGCTGGACTAGTTGTTTTGTTTTTTTTAATGTGGATTGGTTTTGTTTATGTCTAGTGTTTGCAGTTCGTTCTTTGCTTCACGGGGTGTTGGTGATGCCATATTGCCATTGCTGACTACGATTGCAATGATGAGAATTGCTATTGATTTTAATATAGTTTCTCGTTACTTCCATAAAATCCTGTTGATCTAACTTGCTATTTACATCCTTTTTTCAAAAAAAAATAATGCAAGATTAAGTATAAATTGTGTGATAGGGTAGATTTGTGCACTTCTCATTTAGCTAAGGTTAGAGGCTGGAGCAAATCATTGAATAAGGACATCGGTTCACACGAATAGAGTATAGAAATAGTGTAAGGAAATTTTCTTTTACTGCTGTTTTGGAGGAAACTTAGCATCCACTCAAACCTCTTGGTAAAAGTCTTTTTTTTTTCTATGCATTCCTTCAAAATTATTGTGTGTTTCCAATCCTCTGTTTTGCAACTGCATTCATGAGGAATTCCTATTTTTTTTATTTCTATGTGTTTTTTACTTTCCTGTGTCCCAAAAAGGATCTAAAAGTTATTCTGAGCCTGTTAGGAATTTGGTTTCTTGAAGCAACATTTTTAGAGAGGAACCAATTTCGCTTCTAGTTCTGACTTAGTGATTATCTTGTTTGTCTCCAGAAACATATTTTATTTGGTTTCTCTTGTTTTCCAAGAGAAACAGTTTGGAGTATTCCTACCAAAGACACCCCAAATAGTAAAAGAACTGACACTTGATATTTTATATCTAAGGGTGCCACGTAAGACAATAAATACAAGTGTAGAAAAATCGTGAATTGTGGCCTCCGTGTCTTGAAAAACTACCATGTGGAAGCATTTTAAGCCTAGGGTTATGATTTAAGGATCCTCTCTTGTGTGTAGCTCTAGAGGAAACATCGGGAGGTTGGAAGGGATGTTGGCAAGGACTAGTGGTGTTGTGACTCGTGACTCGCAAAGCAGGACTGCAGGAGCGGGCTTGCTAGCGTCCAAGTGGATGGAACGTCTAGATGCCTTCGCCTGCAGCTGTTTTTCGCGCTGTTTTGCGCGCCCACATGGGGCCCGCGTCACCTTGAACATCACCAGCATCGAGAAAGAGGGAAGGGGGCGGCAAATGCCCAACCGGCGCCGGAAAGAGGAGGAGGAGACACTGAGGCGAGGCAGAAGAAAGTGAGGAATGAGATGCAACACTCGATCTACTTTTGAAATATCCACATGCAGCAATTGCAACATACGTCTGAAGGCAGATAAAATACTTGCAAAAACACATAAAAACATTTGAAAGTCATTGTAAAACATATGCAACATGTAGATAAAACATTTGCAATATATATGTGAAACATATGCAACATCCAAATAAACACACTTGCAGCGTACGTCTGGAAAAAACAGATGAAACGGTGGGAACATAAGCTTGCAACATATGTGTACAACTATTGCAACATGTGCAACATCCCGATCTACTTTTGCAACATCCGCGTGAAACACTTGCAATGTACCACTAAAACATCTGAAACACTTGAAACATATGCTTGCAACATGCGCTTTCAGCGCAATGTCACCTTACTGCTTGAACGAATGGAGGATCGTCGTTGCGGAGCTCGATGCCAGCGTGGAGGTCGGTAGCGACGCATGGAGCTCGTGGCGGCGCGGAGGTCACTAGTGTAGAGCTTGTAGCTTCGGTGGAGAAGGCCGCGGTAGATCCGGTGGAGAAGATCGGCCATAGCGGGCGAGAGGCAAGGTGGAGAGGGAGGAAGACGGGCTGCCACGCTCTAGTGCGGTGGAGATGCCGGCTGGCGGAGCGGAGGTGTGGTGGAGAGCATGGTCGCCGAGGTGGCGCGGGCGCATGACGGAGCACGGTCGCGGAGCATGGTGCTGCGGTGAGATGAATTTTTTTAGAACGGTTGAGGGCGAATGGATGAGCAGATAAGAGGCGGTCATTAGGCTGGCGTGGGCGGCCCACCATTGGGAGCGTCTAGCACGGACGGACGCCCTATAGCAAGAACAACCGAAGCAGGAGAGTACCTCTAAAGGAAGAGTACATGGTGTGAAGTGTAAGGAGATAAGTGAGGTGACTAATTTCGTAGATTGATACTCCCTTCAATGAAAAAAACATGTCGGTAAGGATAAAGACTTTGTTAAACCTTAAAAAAACCATACAAACATCAGTAAACTATTGGTAGTTCAGGAAATAAATTTAAATTGAGCATCCAACGATAGTTGAGTGAAGGATACAGTTATTTCATTGAAGTATTTTATGGAATTAAGATAAACTACCTCAACCCATCTTGTGATCCAAATAAGGGTGTTAGAGATGATAGTGCCTGAGAAGCTTTGAATTTAAGAGCTCAGAGTCGGACACTAGTTAATCTAGCCCTGAGTCACCCACCTCTAATATCAACATTAAGTTAGGGACATGGTTGTAAGATACTCTCTTTTGGAAACCCTAGAGGAAAGACCAGGAGTTATATTTCATCTGGTTAGAAGGGATGTTAGCAGACACCAGCGGGTCTCAAATTCCATAGATTGATAGTCCAATCTATATATATAGTATATAAACATTCAAGATAGGACTTAGCCAAACCTTAAAAGTTATACATCAATAACTATTGCATCGTTTACTTTGGAGACACATACTCCCTCCGTTTCAAATATAAATTGTTTTTGCTTTTCTAGATACATAGGTTATTGTATGCACCATATCCATATGTATAGATACATAATAAAAACTATGTAATAGTACTATGTATTTAGAAAAACCAAAACGATTTATAATTTAGAAAAGGAGTGAGTGTAGATTTGTATTCAAAATACTTGCATAGTATCTTATATTTGAAAAGTATCCATGTTGTATTCTAGAAGAAATTAATGGTCAGGGAGTATTATGTAAGGAGTGACTAGCATTTGTCCAGTCAATGTCAAAAGGGAATATAATTCGGAGACTGAAGACCTGCCGTTGAGTTGCTTTGAGATTCGCACAACATCACTAGTGGGGTGGTGACAGAGGGAAGAAAAGCAAAGAAGAGGCATTCTCCGGCCGCCGTTAAACCCGCGACGCCAGCAAAGGTGAGCTCCGACCGACCGACCAACCCGAACCGACCGAGAGCCCCAGCCGCCGCAGCCGGCGAGAGAGAGAGGCACACACGAAACCCTAGCGGGGAAGCCCTCCACGCCACAGGCAAAGAAGGGAGGGGGAGGCGATGGAGTACCCGGCGGCGGCCGCCGGATCGGGGGGCCACAAGTACTACTACCCACCGCAGCACTCGCAGCCGCAGGCGCTTCGCCGCCCGCCGCGCCCCGCCGCTCGGTGGGTCAAGCAATGGTGCGTTCTTGGCTCCTCTCCCTCTCCCTCCCTCTCCCTGCGAAGGAGAGAATTTCCGCTTCTTCTGACTGGAATTCACCTGAGCTGATAAATTGCGCGCGCTGCATTGTTCTTGGTTGCGCTTGGCTTCGCAGGATCCCGCAGGATCTCGCGTCCTCCGGCGGCAAGTGCTCGCTCTTCAAGTGGGTCAGAGGTACTAACTGTCTGTTCCTACTAAATCTCCCCCCTTTTCTTCATTTCCTTGGTTTCCCCCTTCACTGAAGTTGTATTGTCAGATATACATGGGTTCTTGAATCTGTCACAAGAGGCTAGGTCTAGATGTCCATTGATGACGCTGATTGTTCATTCGTCTAGAGCAGTAGCTAAGTGCAGATTTGTGGTACTGTACAGCTAGCTAGCCGGTGATTACAGTTACAACCCCTTTTCTTACCTGTGTGCAGAGGATGGGTACAGAAACTCCAAGGAGAACCCCAGAGTGCTAGATGTAGAAGCCCCCAAGCCTGAACCCACCACGGAGATCCTCTTCCTCTGCAGCTACGAGAACTGCGGCAAGACCTTTGTTGATGTCAGCGCGCTCCGCAAGCATGCTCATGTGCACAACGAGAAGCAGTATATCTGCAACGAGCCCAACTGTGGGAAGGTATCTCTGCCTGGATCCGGATTGGAACTAGCATCAGTACCACATACTTTTTGTTTGTTATTGCAATAAAAATATGCACTTGGGCCTTACTGTACTTATCTGCTCTCAAACACAAAACTTCTTGAGATGTTCTTGTTTAACTGAATATGTCTGCCACTCTCTATTCTTATACTGAAATATGTCTACCACTCAGGATGTACCTGTCCAGTCTTTATCCTGAGTTCCTGAGCAGTCCTGTTATTTATAATTGTATTTTTTTTCTAAGATTTACTTCTTATATACATTGCAACTAATGGCAAAGTAAATCATAACTGAATTTGATGCTACCTATCGTACTACGAAGCCCCAAACAAAAACTAAACATTCAACCTTTCAGGCCTTTTGCCCTGTCTTATCTTAAATACTTATAAACCACACGTCAGATATTATATATGCCAAGAACTTTCAAATTGTCATTGTAGACCCTAACTACTTAATTGTTCTATCTGGCAGAAATTTGTTGATAGCTCCAAGTTGAAGAGACACTATCTTACCCACACAGGACAAAAGGATTTTGTATGTCCACATCCAGGCTGTGGTAAGGTAATCACCTCATCCCTCTCTAGCAATGCACTTATAAGGTATCATGGATTTTCAGTGCCCTACTGCCCTGTGGCTCTTTTACTTTCAACCATCACTACACCCCTTATCCTTTTGGAGTTATAGATATCCATGCATAGGAAATGTTGTATCGAATGGTGAACTGTCATATGGTATTTTAATTCTCTGTAATTCAAGATGTTCCTTTGATGTTTATAGTTCAACCTAATCTGATTTCATTGGATCCATCCAATCCAGCCCCATTGTATGTTTGTATACTCAAGTACTCAGTTGCTGTGTTCCCAAACTTGTGGCTAAATTTTGGGCTTTATACAATGAAAAGCTCCCAACGTGCTCATCCATGACTCCATGAATGACTTGTTTGAAGTAATTGTTTTTCTTTCAAAAAAAAGGGCTTTAACTAGCCCAGCCTTGTTTTTTTTCTGGGTGTCGGTGGCAGGCCTATCCCAGTCTTGTTCAAAGGCCATCTGGGGGACAATAGGATGGTGGCCTGACCCAAAACATTCTAGTCAACTGGTCCTTGGCAGTTCCTTTCTTTTAATGTGAATGGATATCTTTTCTTAGAGTCATGTGTCTTTGGCTATAGTGCATTTACATTTTCAAACAAACTCATGTTTTGAATTTCAGGCTTTCTCATTGGATTTTAACTTAAGGTCACACCTGAAAACACATGCATTGGAGAATTATCACATATGCCCTTTCCCAGCATGTGGCAAAAGATTTACAAGTGACTTCAAACTAGCAGCACATGTCAAGTCACATGAAAAGGTATGCTGCTGTTGCTGTTGTGCTTAAACTTCTGTAATCATCATTCAAGATGCATTGACCCTCGTGGTTGATTGTTCGCTTCAATATTGCTGTTCTTTTATATGATAACTAAATTACATCTTCATTCCTAGATCCGCGTATTAAATATGTAAAAAAATGATAGAAGATTCTCTTAACTAAATATTTTGTAGACCGTAGTGCTGGCATGCCAGACTGTATTGCAGTATGGCTCTGTGCAGCTGTTCAGTTTGCCCTTGTATTGTATGTTGTGCTAATCATATAGTTCTTTGCTGTCATCCTATTGAGCCCCCTTGTTGATACAAAATTCGTTCATATACATCTGTTTTTTATATCAGGTGAAGGATATATCATTGCATTGGAAAGTTCCATAATGTTACATTATAAATATATCGCACTTGTCAATACAAACTCTGTATACTTTTCCCTTGTGTAATTTATTCTGTCTATTGAGCCATGGTGCAGATTGGAACTCCTATTGCAGTGCAACATGCGCCAGCGCCAGCAGCAGAAAAACCGCGCGTCGCCCCAAAGCCTTCGACTCCAGCAACCACAAGCTATGCTGATCGCCCATTTGTCTGCCCCTATGAAGGTTGTGACAAAGCATACATTCACAGTTACAAATTGAACCTTCATCTAAAAACTCAGCACCCTGAACACAGTCAAGAGGAAAATGGTAAGGTCGGTGCTTCTGCTGGTCATCATGCTGCGAATGAACAGACCTACCAGTATAACTATGCTGAGGTTGGTGAGATTGCACCAAACCCCAAAAGGAGCAAGCATAAGGTCCACTCATCCAAAGCCTACAATGCCAAGATCTCGAGAGCGATGCCTTCTGACACCAGTGGTGTCAGGAACCAGTGGCCAGGTAAAGCTACGTACCAGGATGATAGTGAAGAGACTGAAGAAGATGGGGGCAACAACCTTGAAGATGGCTGGAGATATGGCAACAATGATGATGATGAGGAAACAGCTGATGAAGATTGACCTTTATTTAGGTTTGGACATGTAGATAGATGAGGTGGTCTGTTACCCTTTAGTTTCTGCAAACTCTAAATCCATGCAGTCAAGGGGAAGTTCAAGCTTTAACCTTACTAGGCAGAGTAGTTCATTCAGATGGTGCATCGATATATTGTACTCAGTTATCTGCTCCTAACTCTTCACTCCCCTATGTTCCAGACTCCAGAGTGACTAATGGCCACATGCCCACATCTGTGTGACATAGTTTGAATATGTTTTCCTTGGAATAAATTTCATTTGAAATGTTAATTATTTTTATTGGATGAACTAGGTAGTTGAAAAACCCATCCATGCAGACATGTAGTTTAGCCATAAACGTGTTTTATTTACTACAATCTACTTATTTTTCTGGCAAATCACTAGAGTATCAAACAGTTCAGCCGTAAATGCAGTTGCCTTCGTCCTCATTACATCAGCATGAGCCAGAGCAGGATAAGAGTATACGAGTGAAAAAGAAGGCCTTTAATACATATATCCAGCCTCTTGTACACGTGCTAAATACATTACTAAAGCCGATATTTTTTTCCTCGACATGACGGATCTGTATGTCACATATGCTTGAATCTAATTAAATTTACTCTTCATAATGTCAAACAGGGTCTTCAAATTATACCGTGAAAAAAAATATCAAAAATCAAAATACATAAATTTTACTGGACATACTTCAATGTAGACAGATGGACCAGCACACCCTAAAGGCAGCCTCCCAGCAATTGTCACTGCAGGTTGTATCCAATATGTTTAATGCACCACTACACCAGAGATGAATGTTCGCCGGTGATCAAGAGGTTTGCATGATTAATTCACTGAAACACAATAATATTCCATGTAGCTTTATAATTCATAACCAAACAGTTATGCATTTTAATACATATTTTGTTTCCATGACAACTTAATAAACAAGATCTTAAACAAGAATAGATCACTGGCTTCATTATGGACGAGGAGAAATTGGTAGATTCTACCTTATCTCGAGGTAGCTCGATTTGTTCTTTTCAAACTTGAGTCTATGGATCTTTTATCTAATTTTATGCATTATATGTAACTTGTGATAACTTATATATAATCTCTTAGTTCCAAATTATAAAGGTGTTTTTGCTTTTCTAGATATATTACTTTTATTATGTATCTAGGCATAATGTGTATTTAATTTTAAGTGTATAGTAAAAGCTAAGTATCCAAAAGGCCAAAACGTCTAATAATTTAAAGAAGAGGGAGTAATATATATGCGCTAGTGTATGTGAAATACTATAAAGCTGAGGGAGTATATGTGTTTATCATGTGGTTGTTACATAACGTTAGTGTGCATATCAAGGTCCTAATGATGCATATATATGAAAGAAATGGTACGAAGAACGTATCTATGGGCAAGTGAAATTAAAACAGTAAAAAAAAGAGATGAAATAGTGCACCAGATGATTCCGGTGGTCAGAAAGTTCAATGTACCAGGTTACTGCACATTGGCCTGTTCTTGTCGCTACCGTACCTCTCCACACAAAGGGTTTCTTGAGGTTGATCCAACGCTTGAAGTAGTCAAGGATTATTGGCAATTCCTTGCACTCGCACTCCTGCATGGCTGCATCAAGGTGTATTCCATTTACTCTGACGACATGGTGATGGTAACGTCCTGACCAGACTATGGCTGTTTTGTGTTTAAGCCACTACGCCATGCATATATCGCACAACCACAAAACGCAGCTTAGTCAGAGATTTTCCGCAAACTCAATTTGCAGTATAATTAATTAACCGGTCGCGCCCACCATACAAATCGGGAATCAGCACAGCAAACTACGTAATTATCTATAATTCAGACCTCTCCCTGTGGTGCAGAAGACCGGAGAAGGCAAAAGTTGCCGGGTCATGTATTTTGTAATTTTGTACTCACAAGATTAATAAATAAAGAGAAATTTTATAATGGTTGTGTCGGTGTTCGGACCCGAGGGGGTCCTAGACCAACGAGTAAATGCTGCGTGTCCCTTTCCTGGATGGTGATGCAAGGAGAACACACGGGGATTTATCCTGGTTCGGGCAAGAGAAGGCCCTACGTCCAGCGGGGGAGAGGAGATGTTGTATTTCCTTGCACCGGGGTGCTTGCGTAGGGGTTACAAGCTTGCGAGAGAGGGTGGTGAGCCCAGGTCTCAAGGAGGAGAAAAAGAAAGTACAAGATGATTGCTTGAGATGTTGATCGCTATCTGGTGCTTGGTCCGTTGTCCCGTCGTCTTCTCCAGAGCCCTGGCCTACCCTTTTATAGGACGAGAGGAGGCCGGGACTACGGATGCCTTGAGGTGATGTTTTGTCTACCACTGTCGAGGTGACTGTAGCGACGTGCCCTAGAAATGGGAGGCCATCCCTGGACGCCATGGAGTTATAGCGGACGAGACGCCGAAATGACCCGGAGCGCCGTGCCATGCCGTCCTTCTGTCCCTGTTGTGTTGTGTTGGGCGTCGAGGCCGGGTCGAGGCCGGGTCGAGGCTGATCGGATAAGTCCGAATCCCTGGAATCGCGGTGTACGGACTTTGTCGTATCCTCCCTCGAGGGTAACTGGTGACGTACAGTGTGTGGTAAGGTGGGTACAGTGACGTTTTTCACCTCCCATCACGGGATGGGCGGTAAAACAGTGAGGACTGACACTGGTATTGTTCCCACGTCGACTACGCGCGCAGCCATGCCGGTAGGTGGTAGTAGGTAATTGAATTAAATGCTGAGGCTTTTGTCCTGGGGTAGGTAAAGAGAGGGGGTCGAGCGCCCCGACCCGGGCTCACGCGAGTCGGAGTTCGGTCGAGGCGTTTTGTCGCATGGGACGGGGCGCGGTCGAGGCCTCCCGTCGAGGGGGCCTCGTACGAGTCGGAGACGGGATGCGGTCGAGGCATCCCGTCGAGCCGGCCTCGTACGAGGCGGACCCGCCGCGCGTTTTGAAGTGGGCTGTGCTCTGTCGTGATTTAGTCGCCTTTGTTCTTATTATCGTTGAATGTGGGTACCCCTATATTATTGGTACCGATAGTAACCCCCGAGCCTTTAGGTGAGTGTATGTTTACTCTCCTAGAGGCTTTTTGCCGATGAACTGGAGATGAACTGGAGTCATAGCATCGCGTGCTTTTCCAGTAGGGGCGTCCGAGCGCCCTCAGGACTTCTCCGGTGGGGGCGCGCGAGCGCACCCGCCGGGTGTAGCCCCCGAGGCCTCGGTGGAGTACTGAGAAAATCTCCTCCGAGGTCTTATTCGTGGTTTATTAGGGAGTAGTTGATGCGGCCGAGCCCCCGAGCCTCGCGCGCACGAGGTCGATTGGAGTCCCTGCCGTCTTTCGTTGTCCGGCCCTCACGCTCTTCCTTCGGAGAGGAGGAGGAGAGGTGGGGAACGTCGTACTACCCCGTTTGGGCGAGTGCGGCGATCTTCGGTGAGCTGCTAGCGGGGAGATTCGAGTGAGAGTCCGTGCTCCAGTCCTTAGGAGTCGGCTTGTGGCCCGGAGGCGCTCTTCAAAACTGCCAAGGAGTGGTCGTGCGGATGTCGGTTCCCTGCGACAGGATCCGAGGGCTCGATGCCTCCCCCGAGGGGATTCCTGCTTCGACCTCGTCCTTTGGCCTCGAATATGTCTTGGGATGCCTCGAGAGCGTGGCTCGAGCCCTGGCCATGTACGGGCGCATCCCTGGTCGTCCCTTGCTCTGTTGCTCGAGGGCAGCTGTCGAACCCGGGTCGAGGGCCAGCTTTCGTTCCCTTGAGACTTAAAGCGGGCTCGGAGCCCGTTATAGGAATCTAGGAATATCCGTCCGTGGATCTCGCCCCGCCCGTTAGCCAGGCGCGCCTTTTTAGGGCGAGATCGGCGCGGTAGTGGGCGACGTGGCGTTCGGTTACAGCGTGGGGGACGGCCATGTGCCTTGCTCCTGTAAGACGTGGGGGACGGTTAGGTGAGCGCATTTATTGCGGGAAACTGTTCCTACCTTTTCGCGCGGCCGTTAGACTTCTTCCCGGCCTATAAAGGCGAGACCCAGGGGTCTGTATTCCCCTCCGGTTCTTTGCGCTCTTGCCATCCTTAGCCTCAGGAAACCCTAGCCTTCTTGCGCCTTCCGCCCACACTGCTGCTGCCGCCGCCGCCTTCCCCTCCGCTCATTCCCCTCCTGACAGCGTCAATGGCTGGAAAGAGCCAAATTCTCCCCGCCGAGGACTGGGCTGCTTCCTCGGTGACGGAGAGGAAGTTAGAGGAGCTGGTCGAAGACGGGTTGCTGCGGCCGAGGACGAACCGGTCGCGGCCGGAGTGGATAGCGCCGCCACCGGCCCACCGGAAGCCGGCGCCCCCGGAAGGATACGTGGTGAGCTTCGTGTGCTTCCACGAGCGGGGGTTCGGCGTTCCCTCGTCGGTCTTCATGCGTGCGCTTCTCCACCACTACCGGGTGGAGCTTCATCACCTTGCCCCCAACGCCGTCGCACAGGCCGCCATCTTCGCGGCGATCTGTGAGGGGTACCTCGGGGTGGAGCCGCAGTGGAACCTGTGGCTTCACCTCTTCAAGGGCGAACTCTTCGCGAGGAGAGCGGGGGAGAAGGGAGTCCTCTACGCGGCGCGGGTAGGGAGTTGCGTCCTGCAGTTGAGGTCGAGCTGGGCGGATCAGTACATCCCGGCTCGCCTCATCTCCTCGAACAGCGGGTGGCACGAGGGCTGGTTCTACCTCCGCAACGACGACAACCAGTTGCCGAGGTACACCGGCCGCGTGCTGACCGCCCGGGAGGACCGCTGGACATACGGAGTGCCGGATGCCGAGAAGCCGCGCCTGGATCCGTTGCTGGCGGCGCTGCAGCAGCTTCGCGCTCGAGGCTTGACGGCGGCGGCGGTAGCGACGGCGTTCCATCGCCGCAGGGTGATGCCGCTGTGCCGGCGTCGCCTGCGCCTCGACCAGATGACTCCGGAGGCGCCTCTGGAGGAGAGCCGGATGTCTCACGAGGCCCTCACCCTCGAGGAGGGACTTCGTCGAGCCCACCGGATGGTTGGGACCTTCAAGGCGGAGGAAGTTGACCGGCTCCCCATGAGGCCCACTGAGGGGTTCGAGCCCGTGGTAAGTTCTTTGAGTTGGTACGCTCGTTTTGACTTTGTTCGTTTCTTGGATCCCCTTAACCCGGTCGATGCCGGTGTGCAGGACTTGTCGGCGCTGCGGGAGACGCGACCGCCGGTACCGGAGGACCAGCCTGCCCGGGAGGCTCGACGGCAGCACGCCTCGAAGCAGAAGGAGGTCAAGGAGTCGACCAAGAAGCAGGCGGCCCGCAAGGCCAAGGAGGCAGAGGCGCGGAAGAAACTCCGGCGCCAGCAGGCCCTCGACGGGCTTCCTTTGGAGCCGTCGCCCTCCGAGACCATCTCGGGGGAGGACGACGACAGCAGCGGCGAGGATGATGATGCCTTGTCGCGGTACGAGGCCGCGACCGGGCTGGGGAGCCTCCCCGATATCCGCCCCCTGTTGGAGCCCATCGCAGGGTCATCCTCCTCGGTCGTCGTGGTCGAGGAGGTTGAGGAGGACGACGAGGAAGAGGAGAAGAAGAAGAAGAAGAAGAAGAAAGAGGAGAAGGAGGCGGGCCCCTCGGCGGGAGGGGCTGCCTTGCCCCGGACCCAGCAAGTGGGGTCGACGGGGGAGCCTGCCCCAGCCCAGGCCCCACAAGCTCGGGCAGGGACCGGGGCGGTGGCGCCGACATCGTCGTCGGCGGCGCCACCGTCGGGCGTGAGAACCCGAGGCCAGCTGGCCTCGGAAGCGCAGAAGACGCGCAGTGGTGCGCCGGCGAGGGCCCCGCAGAGCGCCCGGTCTGCGGGTGGGGCTGCCGCGAGGCCGCCACCTGCCGCCTCGGGCGGCTCAGACCGTGCGGGGTCGAGGCCTTTGGTGCCGATCTCCGGGTGAGTTTTCGAGCTAAGGGGATTCGTCTTTTTTGAATTCGTCGGCCGACCTCATTTTTTACTTTACAGGCTGAAGTGGAAGGTGGAGCACATGGGGCCCACCCCCGTGAAGTCTCTTCGGGCCAGCGCCGTCGTCCTCAACCGGTCGGCGGAGCAGGACGCGGCCTGGGTCCGCGAGGTCGAGGCCGCGAAGGAGCGCCGTCGACAGCAGCAGGAGGCTGCAGGCGCTTCGACGGTCGCCGGCCCCGACCCCGCTGCGGCGAGGTCAGACCCGGCGAGGGCAGTGGCGCCTGGCCCGGTCGAGGCGGAGCCCAGGGCGCTGCCCTCGGCTGAGGCCACCGTTGAAGCGGCTGTGGAAAGGGCGGGTGACGATGCGACCGTGGAGGGGGCTGCACCGGCACCGGAGCAAGAGGTGGCACCGGCGAGGGGGCCGCAGCCACAGCAAGACCTGCCGGCGCGGCCGGTAGGCACGGCGGAGGGCGAGGTCGTCGAGCCCTCTACCGAGGCCCCGGAAGAAGTGGCGCCGGAGGTCGAGGTGCCGGTTGCGGGGGCACCGTTGGCCGGAGCGCCGGTTTTCGAGCCGCCAACGGGCGAGGTACCGGCCCCGGAGGCGTCGACGGCGGAGGCGCCGGCTCCAGAGGTGCCGGTAGCCGAGGGGCCGGTCACCGCCGAGGGGCGGGTGCCCGTGGTCGTTGCCCTCGACGACGCCCCTCTAGACAGAGGGAAACAAATAATGGGGGTCGAGAGGGGCGAGGCCACGAGTCGAGTTGACGCCTCGACCTCCGCTGGGGCCGCGGGAGCTGCGGGCAAGGCCAATGAGGCCGGCCCTTCGGCGGGGCCGGGAGACGCCCCGGCCGCGTCGTCGTCGTCGTGGCCTGACTTCGCCGCGCTGGCGATAGCGCGGGCTGAGGAGATCCCGAGGTGGGGGGCCGTCCCTTCAGTTCAGGGACGCCGCGAACCCCGATGCCGAGCCTATCCTCACTCTGAATGACAGGGATGAGGTGCATCGCTGGCAGTATCTCGAGGGCGTCCGTCAGCATCTCGATCGGCTACTCCGCGTGGCGTCCGACGCCGTCTCGCGGGGTATGCGGGATGCCGCCGAGGTACGATTAATCTGTTAGCTTCTTTCGTGGCTCTCAGTGTCTTTTTTCTTTGGTTTCATTATCTTTTTTGGTCTCTTTTGAATTAGGAACTGAAGGAGTGCTCCCGCCGCAAGTCACTCTTCATCCGAGGTGAGAGTGGCGTGTGGGCGTCGCTGTCCCGGCAACGGGCCCTGGTCGAGGAGACCCAGAAGAGGCTCGCCGATCGGACCGCTGAGATGGCGGAGCTGCGCACCGCCTTCTCGACGGTAAAGAAGGAGGCGATCCAGGCTTGGGCGGCGGAAGCCACAATGCGCACCGAGGTGGACAAGGCCCGGGAAGAGGCTGCCCAGGCCCGCAGGGACCTCGAGCCCCTGGCGGCGCGGGTCAAGGAGCTCGAGGAGGATGTCTCCCAGGTCAGCCGTCAACGTGACCTCCTCAACGTCCAAATCGGGCAGGTCACGGCCCGGTTTAGTGCGCTGAAGGACGAGATCTCGGGGCTGAACGGGGCCGTCCAAGAGAAGGACGCGGCGCTCCAAACCGCCCGCCAAGAGATCGAGGCACTGAAGGCGACCGTCCGTGAGAAGGACAGTGCCCTCCTGGGGCTCGAGCAGACGTGCGGGGGGCTCCGCGACGAGGTTGTGGGCTTGAAGACCCATATCGAGGGTAAGTATGACTGTTGTAGTTATGCCGTCGAGGCCTCGTATTGGGTGCTAATTTTGGCTTGTCGTATTCCAGAGCTGGAGAGTGAGAACCGGGAGGCCCACTCGTCCGCCAACTCCCTGCAGAGCCTCCTCGAAGCCGAGACCCGGAGGACCCAGCTGCTCGAGGGTGCGATCACCACGGTGTGCGACGGTCTGGGGGTCGAGCCCGACGCCGACACCGGTGAAGACGCTCCAGGGAACTCCTTCATCCGTCGGGTGGCGGCGCTGGGCCACCTTGCCCGGGAGAAGATTCGGGATAGCCTCCATCACGGCGTGAAGAGGGCGCTGGCCGTCGTCCGCTCGGGGTTCGTGTTCGACATGGAGCTCGTTGCCGACGGCTTCATCACAGACCCGGAGCGGACGGATGAAGACAATGAAAACGCCTGCCTGGAGCTGATCGAAGCCGCGGAGGGGCCCGGGAGTCGTCTGGCCTCGCTCTTTGAACCTGAGGTGGTTCCGCCTCCTGACGATGAAGGCCTGTGAGCCGGATCTGGGCGCAGAGGCCCATGTAATAAGTTAGTTATTTTGAATTTTGGTTGTGGTGGCCTTAGAGGCCCTAAAAACTCGAAACATAAATCAGTTCGTAGCTAACTTAGTTTTATTCGAGCTTCTCTTTCCCTTATTGCTTGGATCGTGTTCTCGTGTGATTTACTTAGCACGCAGTTGCGTTCTTTGGCATAAGGGAGCGAGTGGAGGTACCGTAGCCTCGGAGGCGAAAGTAATCTCGTGGCTCGACTGCCCTCGAGCTTCAGGGTGCTCTTGCGGCCTCGTGGATCGTGTGAGAACCTGATCTAAGCGGCAGGGAGTGTAATCTCTTTCAAAGTTAGGAACCGTCATTTAGGTCTCCCTAGCGTGAAGTTGCACCTCTAGAAGGCGTAAGGACTGAGTGGAGGCACCATAGCCCCGGAGGCGTGGGTGATACTCCTGGCCCGAGGGTCCTTTCGATCCTTAGAGTGGTCTTACAGCGCCGTTGATCTAAGAAGCGGTTCTTAAAATTTAAAAAAGAGTGTAAGTTTTTTCGGGGACTGAGGGGTTCCCCCTGTGTAGCCCCCGAGGGAGGGTCGATTCTGGTGGTACAGAGTCGATCCTCTCTTATCGTGAGACGAAAATTTTAACACTGCTGTATTCTTTATTGATGAAAAAGAAATTACAGAGCCTCGAGGCTTTCTAAGGAAAGAAGCGACGTAGCTGTTCAATGTTCCAAGCGTTGGTGAAGATTTTGCCCTTCTCGTTGGATAGCTTGTAGGTGCCCGGCTTCAGTACTTCTGCGATGATGTACGGTCCTTCCCATGGCGGTGTGAGCTTGTGGCGTCCCTTAGTGTTCTGGTTCCGTCGTAGCACCAGATCGCCGACGTTGAGGTCACGCTTGCGGATGTGTCTGTCGTGGTAACGTCGGAGACCTTGTTGGTACCTGGCAGAATGCAATAGAGCCACATCTCGGGCCTCCTCGAGCTGGTCGAGGGCGTCTTCTCTTGCGGCGTCGTTATTTCTTTCGTTGTAGGCCTTCAATCTTGGGGACCCGTATTCAATATCGGTTGGGAGGACTGCCTCAGAACCGTAGACTAAGAAGAACGGAGTGAACCCCGTGGCTCGACTCGGCGTTGTTCTTAGGCTCCATAGGACCGAGGGCAGCTCGGCAGCCCATCTTTTGCCATGCTTGTTTAGCTTGTCAAAAATTCTGGGTTTCAGGCCTTGTAGGAGCATGCCATTAGCACGTTCCACTTGGCCATTTGTTTTTGGATGGGCCACGGCCGACCAGAGCACGCGAATGTGATGGTGGTCGCAGAAATCCAGAAATTTTTTACCAGTGAACTGGGTGCCATTGTCCGTGATGATGCAGTTGGGGACCCCAAAGCGATGAATAATGTCGATGAAGAATTGCACAGCTTGCTCGGACCTGGTGCTGGTGATAGGGCGGGCCTCGATCCACTTGGAGAACTTGTCAATTGCGACAAGCAAGTGGGTGAAGCCGCCATTCGTTCTTTTCAGCGGTCCGACAAGGTCGAGCCCCCAAACGGCAAACGGCCATGTGATGGGGATGGTTTGCAGGGCGTGTGCCGGAAGATGCGTTTGTCTCGCATAGTACTGACAACCTTTGCAGGAGCGTACTAGCTTGACAGCGTCGGAGACTGCGGTTGGCCAATAGAATCCTTGTCGGAAAGTGTTTCCGACGAGGGTTCGAGGTGCTGCGTGGTGACCGCAAGCCCCCGAGTGCAGGTCGCTGAGCAGGTCCCTGCCTTCCTCGTTTGTGATGCAACGTTGGAGGATGCCTGTAGGGCTGCGGCGGTACAGCTCCCTACTGTTGCCAATGATCACAAAGGTTTTGGCCCGGCGAGCGATCCGTCGAGCCTCGGTCTTACTCGAGGGGAGGTCCCCTTGGATAAGGTAGTCGAGGTACGGAGCGCGCCAGTCAGGCTCGAGGCTAGATGGTAGGGTCGAGCCTTCCACCTGCATGGCCTCAGCCCCGGTCGAGGGGGCTTCGGTCTTAGGTGGGAGGTCGAGTGACGTCCCGTCGACCCCTCCGTCTGGCCCAAGGTCGACGGATGGCCGCTGAAGATCTTTTGCGAAAATGTCTGGTGGAACCGTAGTTCGACTGGACGCGATTTTTGCGAGTTCATCGGCGGCCTCGTTATACCTGCGTGCGATGTGGTTGAGCTCGAGGCCGTGAAACTTGTCCTCGAGGCACCGTACTTCCTGGCAGTATGCTTCCATCTTGGGGTCACGGCAACTCGAGCTCTTCATGACCTGGTCGATCACGAGCTGGGAGTCGCCTCGAACGTCAAGGTGTCGGACCCCGAGCTCGATGGCAATTCTCAGCCCCGTGACGAGTGCCTCGTATTCAGCGACGTTGTTTGACGCGGGAAAATGAAGCCGGATGACATAGCGCATGTAAACCCCGAGGGGCGAGATGAAGAGCAAGCCCGCGCCTGCTCCTGTTTTCATCAACGACCCGTCGAAGTACATGGTCCAGAGCTCGGCCTGGAGCTGTGCGGGAGGGAGTTGGGTGTCGGTCCATTCAGCCAGGAAGTCTGCCAATACCTGTGACTTTATAGCTTTGCGCGGCGCATAAGATAAGGTCTCGCCCATGAGCTCGACCGCCCACTTGGCAATCCTACCCGAGGCTTCCCGGTTCTGGGCTACCTCTCCTAGGGGAAAGAAGAAACCACAGTAACCGGGTGGCCCTCGAAGTAGTGTCGGAGCTTGCGCCGTGTCAAGATGACAGCATATAGCAGTTTCTGGATTTGAGGGTACCGGACCTTGGTTTCCGAGAGCACCTCGCTAATGAAATAGACCGGCCTCTGGACGAGCAAGGTATGAGCCTCCTCGGCCCGTTCGACGACCAGGACCGCGCTGACTACTTGTGACGTTGCAGCGACATAGAGTAGGAGCGGTTCTCCAGGGGTCGGAGGGACGAGAATTGGTGAGTTAGAGAGCGTGACCTTGAGTTTTGTGAGGGCTTCCTCGGCCTCGAGGGTCTAGGAAAAATGCTCCGATTTCTTCAAGAGGTGGTACAGAGGGAGCGCTTTTTCGCCGAGGCGCGAAATGAAACGGCTGAGTGCCGCCAAGCAGCCCGTGACCCTCTGCACGCCTTTCAGATCTCGGATGGGGCCCATCTTGGTTATCGCAGAGATTTTTTTCTGGATTGGCCTCGATGCCCCGCTTAGACACGATGAACCCTAAAAGCATACCTCGAGGGACGCCAAAAACGCATTTTTCTGGATTGAGCTTGATATTCTTTACCCGGAGGCATTTGAAGGCAACGTCGAGGTCGTTCACTAGATTATCGGCTTGTCTGGTCTTGACTACGATGTCATCAACGTATGCCTCGACGGTTGGTCCGATGTGTTCTCTGAAAACGTGCTGCATGCATCGCTGGTACGTTGCCCCTGCGTTCTGGAGACCGAAGGGCATCGTAACGTAGCAATACATGCCGAACGGGGTAATGAATGAAGTCGCGAGCTGGTCGGACTCCTTCATTTTTATCTGATGGTAACCGGAGTAAGCGTCTAAGAACGAAAGAGTTTCACATCCCGCAGTTGAATCAACGATTTGATCAATGCGTGGCAAAGAAAAGGGAACCTTTGGACATGCTTTATTCAAACTAGTATAGTCTACACACATCCTCCATTTCCCACTCTTTTTCTTAACTAATACAGGATTAGCTAGCCACTCGGGATGGTGAACCTCCTTGATGAACCCGGCCTCCAGTAGCTTGTGGATCTCTTCGCCGATGACCCTGCGCTTCTCCTCGTCGAAGCGGCGCAGGCGTTGCTTCACCGGTTTGGATCCGGCCCGGATCTTCAAGGCGTGCTCGGCGACTTCCCTGGGTATGCTCGGCATATCCGAGGGATTCCACGCAAAAATGTCGATATTTGCGCGGAGAAAGTCGACGAGCACGGCATTTGCGTGTTCGAGAAAAAAGCATTCGAACATATATTTAACTGTATGAGGAAGGAAGCAACGAATTTGAAGCTCGCATATATACCGTTTATATTTTGCTCTGAGACTCCTGTTTTTTGTCTGCATGCACGTCAAATAAGTAGTACTGCTCAATAAGCGTGTGGGAGGAAAAAAAATGAATGTATATATTCTCGTAGCATGCACCAACCTTTTGATCCGTTTATTAACAGCAGGCCGCCCGTGTATCACGCGGAACTCGTTTGATGACAGTCCTTCCAAAACTCTTTCTTGTACACTACCATCGACGACCATTACCCCAAGCCTAACCTTCTTTTTCCCGGAGCTCTCTTTAATAGAAGCGACACTATGAACCCTGCGCCTACCATCCAGGCTAAATATGGCCTTGTCCACTGTCATTCTAGTAACACTAGTCTTTGATACCATCTTGAAGAAGCGCTTCTCAAACTCCTCTCGGGGCCAATCAGTGGACCCTGCGATGTAGTAGTCTGCTTCCAGGATGACTAGCTCAACTCTCAGTGAAGCAAGGTGGTGACTAGCTGGAACTTGCTCGTCACCATACATCAAAATTACCTCTATATTAGGTATAGGTTTCCCTTTAATAATGACCTTCTCTTTCGCAGGCTCGTTTTCATCAGGTTGGCACACTTCACCCACTATATGTAGTCGATATTTTTTCCCCTCCATTCTTGGTCTGCAACAGAATATGCATTAGCAGAAATTAATTAGTACAGGATGTGTTTCTGAAATTCATAAACACATCCTGCAACCTATCAACACTAAAACTGAACAGTTATGTGCAGTATATATTATTCCTATTAAAATTGAACAAATACTATACTAGCACATTTTACTTAACAGGTTGTATGGACTGGAGGCTATATATTGTGAATCGGCTATATATTTTGAATCCAGCAGCATCTCAACTGAGGTTGTATGGACTGGAGGCTATATATTGCGAATCGGCTATATATTTTGAATCCAGCAGCATCTCAACTGAGGTTCTATGGACTGGAGGCTATTGGGATTTACCTCGATTGCCTAGGCAATAGCATTAATGGAGATGACTGGGAACCCAACCAACTCGGCGGAGAAGAACCTCCTCATCGGCGAACTCGGTGTAGGTCCGAGATCGCAAGCCCTCAATTCTGAATCGCGTGTGTGAGGAGCAGCTGCAGTGCCGGACCCGAGGACGGAACGGCCGGACACAGTCGAGCGCGGCACCGCCGGACCTGACACTGGGGCGGGTGTAACCGCGCGCGGCCACGGTCAGTCGGATCTGGCAGTCCTAGGGCGGGCGGAGACGGCAGGGAAGCGGCCGGGGGGCGGGCCACGGTTGGTCGTGGAGGCGAGTGGAGCCGGCCAGGGCGGCGCGGGTGGAGGCGGTCGGAGGCGAGTGGAGCCGGCCAGGGCGGCGCGGGCGGAGGCGATCGGGGCGGCGCGGGCGGAGGTGGGGGCGGAGAAGGGCGGAGAAGGCGCGGGCGGAGGCGGTCGGGGCGGCGCCGGCTGAGGTGGTCGGGGCCTCGAGGGCGAGCGGAGAAGGGTCATCCGCGTGGTCTTTTTTTTTTTTTTTTTTTTTTTGAGATTAGCGTGGTCGATTTATTGTGGGCATAGGAAGAAGAGGATAGGGTACGTGTACAGCTTAAAACAAAAGCTGCGGGCATATCACATGACTACAAGGCGTTTTCAGAAAACGCCTCCAATTGGTAGAGTATTTGAAGCGTTTTCATAAAACGTCTCTAGATGGTACAAGTATTTAAAGGCATTTATGATATCCACCTCTAAAAAATTGTTTTCGGAGGCTTTTTTTTAGAGAATGCCTTTGTATAATAGAAAATTAAGGCACTTAGAGAAAAATGCCTTTATATTAAGAGACGTGTTGTAGTGTAAGTCACACAAAGGTGGAAACAAGTCCTTATAAAACTGTAAACTTAGTTCTCATTTTGGGCACGGAAGAGGGGTGTAAGGGTGGACTGACCAAGTTTAGTTCTCACGTACCTCCAATCCGTTCTCTAAATTGTACTTAGATATATACGTACATCATATCTAGGTATATATTTCATCTGTTCTAGATTATAGATCGTTTTGGGTTTTTTTAATATTTGTTATGCACCTAGATACTACATTACGTCTAGATACGTAGTAAAAGCTATGTACCTAGAAAAAACCAAAAATAACTTATAATTTATAAGAATGGAGTGAGTAGTAAAAGCAATATATCTAGAAAAGTTAAAACATCTTATAATTTAAAATAGAGAGAGTAAGTCAGTTTGGCTTCGATGCATCTGGATACTTCATATGTTATGTCTGGATGCATAGTACAACTAAGTATCTAAGAGTTTTTTTATAAAAAAATGTATCTAAGAATGTCAAAATGACTTGTAACTTAGAATTGAGAGAGTAGCAGATATTAATTTTGGTGAGAGATAGTGATTTCAATTCTTTACCTCCAAAGCTGGGGCGCAGGAGATTCATGTAACTGCTTGTCACACATGACCTCTTCTTTCTTCGTAACTTTTTGTTCCCCCTTCTCCTTTTTCATGTGATCTTCATCCTCAAGTTTGTTCTTAGAGGTGTTTCCAAGGCAAAACAAAATAAATTCAAATTGTTCAAACTTCATAAGAATTTTATATGAACACATCTAAAATTGCTCATATTAAACACCCCAGGGATGGAAATAAATCTAGGATCCCAGTACGCATTTTGAAAGAGAGAAAAAGAGCGCACTCAAAAGTCAAAAGTACTCCTACCTGCAAGTTGGAAGCACTTGATTTTTCTAGGTGCTTATTGATGGATGTAAGGAGGCTCATGTGTTCCTCATTCATGGATGTTTGCTGCTTCATGTATCCCGTTTGCTCCTTCATATGCTCTGTTTGCTGCTTCATGTATCCCGTTTGCTCTTTCATATGCTCCGTTTGCTGCTTCATGTACTCCTTCATATGCTCCAAGAAGATGCTTGTATACCAAAAAGACAAAGAAACAAGTAAATCAAAAGAACCAAACGAAGGTTCAAACGGGACACAAAAGAAGCCTGCTCTGCAAAGAGAACTACGATGAAACAAAAATTGTTCAATTACTCCCTTCTCTAAGAGGATCGAAGGGGATTGATGAGGATTTTGACTTGTAGGTGATTTAACCCCCTTCAACCTCTTTCGATCCTCTCAATATCCTCACCAAACTGAGCAAGATCTGGAAACTCTCATAAGAATGGATACCTGAGCACGGCCGGGTCCATCATGGTGATCCACCGTACCTCAGCTCCCTAACAAACGCCACCAAGCTTTTTGGCTGCGACTGGGCGAGGCCTCTTAGTTTTTTTTTTTTTTTTTTTTTTTTTTTTGCGAAAGAGAGGCCTCTTAGCTTTAATATGGTTTTGCCGGAATTGCGCTGCACCGAGTTGATCTGATGGCTGTGCCCGGGGAGTACCGGAGTAGGCCAGTGTGCGCAGGGAATTCCTGGCCGGAGGCGGAGTAGACCTCATCTAGGTCAACGACGTAGGGCACCTTCATGTACTGAGTGGAGTTCAATAATTTCAAGTTTTTTTTGAGAATTAATAATTAAATATATACAAAAAAAGTAATAATATTATATGTACTAAATATTCGTAGATTAATTATGAAATGTATTTTTAGAATAATTTTTGAGACATAAATGTTGATATTAATTTGTATTATCTCCTTTTTAAATTATAAGACGTTTTTGACTTTTCAAGATATAAAAAATGTATCTAGAAAAGCCAAAAACGTATCATAATTTGGAATAGAGGGAGTATGACTCCTTGAAAAATGAGATTTTGTTTTTTTAGACGATACAGTTGTGAACAAAATGAATCTAGTTGTGTGTGTGTGGAAAGGATTAGCGTATATTTGGTTTAGGGATATGGTGAGATAGGATGTAGTCGACTATATGTGCGGAAAGGATTAGCGTGTATTTGGTTTATTAGGGACGTGGTGAGACAGGATGTAGTCGACTATATGGTACCCGGCTGCCCTCATCCCAAGGGAAGAAAATGCCCAACCAATGGGACGGGGTGGCCCAGCTGACTATTCGGGAAGTACTCCTCCCGTCCGAAAATATATGTTGTTTTCGTTTTTTAAAAATAACTTTAATAAAATATATATTAAAAATATTAATATTTATGATACATAATTGATATCATTAGAAAAATTTTTAAATCTAATTTTTTAATAAATTTATTTGGAAATACAAATGTTGCACATATTTTCTACAAATCAAGTCACACTTATGGTACGGAAACCGAAAACGATAAATAATTTGGAACAGAAGGAGTACAACTCCACGAGGGCATGTCATCTACTTAATGGACAAGCTTTAGTCTAGCACTGTTCGCTTTGTTAAAAAGTCATGACTGAAAGTACCGTTGACTGATTTGTTATAAGAGAAAAACATTGTTCGTGCGCTCTCTGACAACGACGGTGAGGTCTTTTCCAACAACACGGCAAATGGGAGCTGGCGTTGGGCCAGAGTCGATCGCTCGCAGCCACGTACGGCCGATCGGAATTATGGAAGTTTTTGAACTTTAGACGCTCGAAAGCGTGCAGTTGCCTTAGAGCATCTCCAAGAGTCTTTCTAAATATCATTCTCTAAATCATCATTTAGAGAGTTATTTTCTTAAAAATCGCTTTCTATATCTTTTCACTCTCCAACAACTTTTCTATATCTCATACGCACTTTAAAGAGTCATTCTCGTCTTCTATTTTTGGCTAGAGAAAAATCCAGAATAGAAGATGGCTATATTTGCATAATCATTTAGACAAGCTGTTAGAGAGTAATTTTTCACCAAAATATCTATTTCTAGCATTTAAAAAGAATATAGAGAGTTTATTGGAGTTGCTCTTACATCTCGTTCGATTCAACTTTTGGTAACTTGAAACTGAAGCTGCGGGGTGACCTGTTCGCTGTCTTGCCTTTCCCCCTTCCGGACGGATCGGAAACCCGCGCTTGGCTTTCTTTTTGGTCACAGTGGGTGGATGGGCATTGTTGTACTTGTACATGACGGGGAATGGGTGACGAGGCCCTCACGAGCTCCCCGGCGCACCACAAGTGAAAGAACGGCAATGGTAGCTCCGTAGCTGGTTTCGAATGTCGGTCACTCAATCTTCATCTCATCTATGATCTGTCCCGGCTTCTCTGTTTCATCGTAATCATACGTACTGTTGTTTATATATTCTTCTGAAAACCATATACTAGTCATGCACACAGTTTGAAATATTGACCATGGCAAAAAGATGTGTACTCCTGGCCGGTTTCGGTGAAAGTTTCATGTGAATTTCACTTGCATTAAATAGGTTATCATATAGGTATTTTTTAATATGACAGTGTATTTAAGAAGAGAGAGAAGAAATAAGTTTCATCTAGTGAAACTCTCTCGACATGATTACCAACTATCTGTGAGTCATGATATTAAATGCCTATAAAACCATAGAATGAAACTTTGCATTAAAAGTGGGTATTTCATCCAAATTTCATTGTCTTGGAAACAATGCAATGAAACTATCCACTAAGACTGGTCTTATATGCAAATGAGTCTTCACTCATATTTGTCTCGTACAAAATACTAGCATTTTTTCAGCTCCCAAATAAAAATGCACGGGCAAAAGTGACATCACACATGGCCGGTGACTAGCCTTTAGGTATGGCATGTGCGTGACCTGTATGGTCTATATGCTGATGCCTCCCTTCGATTTTGATCCTTCGTTTAATTTGTCCGATGCCATGTTCGATCCTTTGTTCCGATTTGCACTGATCCATGCTTTGTCATCGAAGTCATGTTCACTTTCCTTTCGGCGGCCGTCACGTTAGGCGGTTAAAGAACCGGAGCCTGGAGCCAAATGGTTAAACTAGTACTTTGGAAAGCTGTAACGGAAGGACACCCAAGTCTGAACCCCGGACCCAGATGGAGAAAATGGCTATTATAGGACTCCAATCGTCGTGGCTTTTTTTCTAAATAGGACTCTAAACATTTGTTTCTCCCAAATAGGACTCTAAACATTGTTTGTAAGCTCTAATGACATTTTGATATAATTAATCATATTTAAGTCCTAAATACATGTATTTGACCATGACATGACTTTTTTGCCCCTGGGCCTTACTAACGTGGTCTGGTTGCCTGCCCTGGCCGCTCCCTGGCCGTACGTGACATGGCTGGGCTGGCTGGCCACCGCTGGCCATGGCTGACCGTGGCCTGGGCTGGCTGGCCGCCGCCTGGCCAAGGCACCACGCCAACATGTACAGTTTCTTTTAAATAAACTCCAACATGTACAATATTCTATGTAAAATAAATGGATAAAAGATGATCCAAGCAATAGATAAAACCATGAATTTTAGCACAAATATGATTCTAACAATTACAAGTTTATCTTACAAGACCATAATTTAGTTCAAAAAGATCAAAGTCATAGGAAATAATTCATGAGTTCACATCTCATCACAACTAAAATGCTCCATCATCCAAGGTTTAGCTTCCTCCTTTTTGGAGTCATCTTTTTTGGTGGCACCGGGGTAGGCATCCTCACAGGGCTAGATCTGTTAGTTTGTGAAGATGTGCTTTCTCCAAATAGCGTCGCTAGCATGCTGCACACAAGTATGATCGGCAATTAGATGTGTATATAAAACAATTATTGTGTACAGTCAATGTGTTAATATTGCTTACCTTCTAGTGACCCTTCCTGGACTATCTCGTAGGATTTTCTCCCTGGTTGGCATCTGTGGGGTGCTAGGTTCTGCCGTTCTTTCTTTTGTGACATTCTTCCTAGGTTGCCTCATTCTTCCAGCAGATAATTTAGTTAGAGGTGCACCAACACCAAATGGTAGGTCGACATGTGGCCACTGTGTTTTATCTGTCATTGGCTCAATCTCTCTACCATAAGCAGCCCTAAATCTATTCACAGAGTAGTACTCATGCACAAACTGTTCTAGATCCACCCCTTTTGCACGTTACATAGGCCAGTACATGTTGACATGGCTTACCAGTGTGCTGCCATTCTTGACAAGTACATGTTCGCTCCCGTAATTTGATAATATGCCTTATAGAAACGGCGCCGCTATGGTCTCACACCTCTGCACTACAGTTTGAACATGTTACCACTTTCAAGTGTCCCAAACCTCTAGTGTTTGCCCTCAACTGAACCATAATAGCTGGGAGTATCCTGCCTGCAGGTAGCCTGTGTGCAATAATTCTTCTCTTGTTCCACAGTACCATGATCATTTCTCTTATCTTATCAGCAAGGTCAGCAACCGGTAAGTCCTTATGGTCTCTAATCCAGTTATTAAAGGACTCAGCAATGTTACTAGTTATATAGTCACACTTAATTTCTAGATTAAAACCACACCTGTACCATAGTAGCTTATGATTGTCACATAACCATTGCACAGCTGAAGGTGATTGACTTAGCATTTTTGCAACATTGTCATAGAAAATCTTCTCTGTGTAAGCCCTTGCAGCAGGATATATCTGGCCAAACCCTCTATATCTCTTCTTAAAGTTTCTGACCATATGATAAAAGCATTCCCTTTGCTCCGCATTGGGGAAAACATTCTTCACTGCATTTTCCAAACCCTTGCAAGCATCAGAACAAACAGTAAGGAGTGGAAGATCACCTATAGCTTTCTTTAATTGTTCCATGAACCAAGTCCAGTTTGCTGTTGTTTCCTGAGCTATGAACCCATAAGCAACTGGATACATCCAATTGTGACCATCAACTGCTACTGCTGCAGCCAAATGACCATTCCACCTCCCATTTAGTGCTGTAGCATCTACGCTCAAATGAGGCCTACAACCTTCCAGGAATCCATCAATGCATGGTTTTAGGGCACAGAAAAAACGGTGGAAACATATCTCACCATCTACCTCAAGAACATCAATCTCAACAACACTCCCAGGACTCCACTTCATCACCTCGGCCTTCCACCTAAACAATAGCTCAAAGCTATCTGACCATTTCCCATAAATCTCTTCAAGAGCTCGTCGTTTACCCCGACAAACAGTGTCATATCCAATTGTACACTTATGCAGTGGGTTTCTCTCCAACCTTGTTTTCAGTTCCTTGGTTCCTATGTTTGGTTCAACTCTAAGGATATCCACAGCTCTGTCAGCCACCCACTTGCAACTTGGAGTTGTAACCTCCATCCTCGGCTAGAAACACATTCATGTTTATCAAATAATACGGTTACCTACAAACAAAAAAATATTAAATTTCATAATAAGATGAATGAATTAATTGATTCAAAAAATATTTTACCTCCACAGTGGAGCTGCCATCCAGTTTAGAACCGTTTATCCTCCAAGGACAAGGGCCCGTTGATTCATCACCAGACTTGCAAAAACCCCTATACTTCTTTGTAGTTGACTTCTCTACTCCTAACCAGAACTCCTTCTTGATGGCATATGTCTGCACTGCCAGCTTGAACTCTTCCATTGTTGGGTACTGTGTCCCAACCTCCATTGATGGGTTGTTCTTATCATATGAAATTACAATCTCACCCGGTACAGCATCATTAGTAGGAATGGCAGCACCATCAATATCTTCCTCAAACTCGTTATCATTCCCTTGTTCATCCATTTGGCGAACAAATCCTTGCCTAGGTACATTTGCTGTGCCCTCATCCGTGAAGCCCAAAAGCTGACACATCTGACTCTCGCTCATAAGCTCAATTCGACCCTCATCATCATGTGTCTTCTCAATTTGTAATGTTGCCCAATCAACTATTTCGGCATTGACCTCATCAGCTACTTGGGACCTATAAAAAAGGGAGTAATACAAAACTGTACTAGTAAATATACATGAGGGGTTTTTGCAAAACTGTACTCCTAACCAGAATTGTGAGACAAAACTGTACTAGTAAATAAGCAATGGAGATCAGTATACATGAGGGCTATTATAGGTTGGGATCATTATTGTTGTCAACAATGCAAAGCAGTAATTTTTCATTGATTTTGGCAAAATTCACTGGGGTTGGCCGACCCAGACAAAGGGTCCTAGCTCTGCTCTTGGACGTGGTAAATTGAACTTTTTAACCAAACTGAGAATATGAGAGATGCAAAATAAAGAAAACAAATATAAACAGCCAAAATTAGACTTTTTTTAACCAGAGTCTGTGGACAGGAGAGATGCAAAACTAAAAAGAAACAAAATATGAACAGCCAAATGGAGATCAGTACCTTTGCACATCCATCACTGGAAGATTGTATGCTATTGCCGGATGATGAATAGTGGGTAGCAAGGACCTAGCTAGGGCTAGGGCATCAGCAGCCGCGGCCTCCACTGCCGGCTGTGGCTGGCCATCGGCCGATCCTCCAGGATCCATGGCCTGTCCACCAAGAGCCGCCGTGGCCGGATGATGAATAGTGGGTAGCAAGGACCTAGCTAGGGCTAGGGCATCAGCAGCCGCGGCCTCCACTGCCGGCTGTGGCTGGCCATCAGCCGATCCTCCAGGATCCGCGACCTGTCCACCATGAACCGCCGTGGCCGGCCCTCCACCCGACCCTCCAGGGTCCATGGCCGAGGGAAGGCAGCAGGGTGGAGGGAAGGAACCAGGTCCGTCGCCGTCCATGGCCGAGGGGACGAAGGGCGGAGGATCGTCGTCCATGGCTGAGGGGAGGAAGAAGGACGGCGACGCGAGTCTGGCCGCGGTCCTGACGGCGGCACGAGTAGACGAGGAGACAGACTACGTACGAGAGATTTAGGGACGGGGAGATGAATCGTTATAACATTCTCTCGTACAGTCACACATACAAGGGCAATAAGGTGATATACAAAAATACATGTATTTGGGAGATGAGAAAAAATGGTTAATATTATCAAAATGTCATTAGAGCTTACAAACAATGTTTAGAGTCCTATTTGAGAGAAACAAATGTTTGGAGTCCTATTTGGGAGAAGCCACAACGATTAGAGTCCTATAATAGCCATTTTCTCAGAGAGCTTTTCAGTAGGAAAAATGTAAGAAAAGCATAGCCAAAACTTACAGATAACACCAAAGGGCACATTCATCAAAAGCACATGTCAGTACGTGTAACATACTCCTGAAAAGCGCCAAGTGATGAATCGTTCGACTTTGCAAAAAGATCGAGGGATGGGCCAGTAGTAGCCGGTTGGAATTTTCGCACGTACTAGTAAGAAAAGATTAGCATCGACCGAAGGTCCAAAGCGACGATGAACTGGTAGCACTCGAGACACTTTTGCTCCCTCTGTCACAGAAAGGATGGAAACTCGAGTTTCAATGTTAGATTAGCATAGATACACTACCAGAATCCAGAGATTTCATGAGAGGGCAAAACAAGTCACGGAATATGGTTTTACTCTCACAAAAATAATGCGTGAGGGTACACCGTCATGCATCAACTCACACGATAATAGACACACGAAATACACATTTTCGTGAGAGTTCACCGCCACGGATTCTTTTCGTGGCGGGAGTCTGTCACGGCCACGGATTCATATATAATTGGCATGCCTTTTCAGGTAGCAATGCATTGGTTTAGTACCATACGTTTAAAACCCACAAACCAATGGGTTGGTTTGCTACTCTTTCAAGGGATACATATTTATAATGGATTATGATTGATGACCCATTTAATGGTTCTATTTGTGTCGTGCATGATTCAACCCTGTTGTTCAGTTAGAACATATAGGTTGAGCACAAATTGTACTTTTCCCCTTCAGTTCTATATATCTCCACAATAAATTCAGTGTACTTACAGTTTGAGCACAAATTCTTGTATGTATTTTAGTTTGTACCAATCCATAGTTACATACTTTTACAAAACCTGACAAAAGCAACATGCCAATAATAGCCTTTCCAAACATTACAATTCTTACCTAACTCTCCAGGATGTGCAAAAAAAAATGCAGCTTCCCAGTTAGCTACAGCTAGCACACAAGAACTATATACTTTAGCTCATAGAATGATTTGGCACGAGGTCTTTAGGTTGACTTCTTCAAATTTAATTCTGCTTCAGTTTATGGCTGTTACTTCGTATAGGTTCAGTCATTTCTACATATATGACTTCACATATATAGAACTTGCAAGGTCCATTTGACACCTTGCAGCTACAGTGCCACTCCTCAGAAAACTGACCATAGCTGATTGCTTTAGTACTCATAGTAAGTCATAGTTTTTGATCGCCACTCTTAATCTGTATTTTCAGTATCAAATAATGAATGGCCATGGTGCATACTTCCTTATTGCTCTGTTTACATAGGTTTCTTTCACAGCTACCATTTCTAGATATAAGTTTGCATACATAGAACCTTTTCTTAAATAATTGGTTTTTTCTTAAATAATTGGATACATAGAACTTACAATATCATTTTACAGCTTGCAACTTCAATCATCATTGCTATGAAAAACCCAACAGCTTTTTATTCCAACCCAGGTGCAGAGTTCAGTACCAGCATGACGATCCAAGAAACTTTCCCACTTCCCCAGGATGCCCAAAAACAGTCGCTCATTTGGGGTCGACAAATTCGATTATGGACAGTCTTTCCTGCATATCTGGCATATTTTCTTATAGATAATTGATGTCACCTCTAAAGATGATCTAAACATGCAGTTCCTGCAAGATGAATAGAACGAAGCCATGGGTATGTTTACACCTCACAGATCTTTTATTTGTGCAAAAAGTTGCTTACACAGCCACTAGCCTGGTTAATTCTAATAATTGCACAAACTATGCACTATAAAGACTGACATGATACAAGAAGACCGCATCAACAATGAAAATGACCCTGCCTCAACAGACTCTCCTCAGGTATGTAACAAAAACTGTATCAAAACTCAAAATCAGTTACTTGCTACTCTATAGGTTCGATTTCTGCTTCAAGTAACATCACCTATTGCATGTGCTACCTACAGGACTCAGGCACACCAATCATTTCTCACCGCTCTTCACCTCTATACTATGAGTTCAATATTAAGTGTAACTCACGCAACAACATCAATACACAGGTTGACCAGCCAGCGGCTTTCGAAGCATCTGCGCACGTTCAAGCTACCCATGTATAATAGTCATGCTCATGTGCATAGCAGCACTGCTATCCATATATTACTACTGTAACCCCAGACATGTAAGATCGAATAATATAATGTAGGTGCTCTACCTGAAACTCCCTCCTATGATTTTGTAAGTCGTGTGGCATAAAGCTATGCCTTTGTCTGTATACATGAAAACACAGCCTCGCGCTAATGCTTATCTCAACACTAGGTTGCTTTCTTACATAGTTAAGGTTTTCTATGTGCATATTACAACATTCTATTCAACCGAAACCTGTCTTATTATATCGAACCTCACTTTGCTAAAATTTACGACCGCACGGGCGCGCGGATGCGCGCGCCCCGCCACTAGTCTCTCTTATGGTTTCCATTTTTTGTTACGTGGAACGATCTGTTGTCCAGATCGGCCTGATTCATGATAAATGCACTTAAAAAACGAAAGCTTATTCAGCTCGTGACTTATTTTGGCCCAGCTTAAGACAGAGGGAACAATTTAAAACGTAACTCGCGTCGGTTTGGTTTCGAGTCCGTCTTTCAAATTCGATTTGGATCTTTGGCCAAAAGAATGGGCCGGACCAAACCAAAATCAGGGGTGAGAAATTTTGCCTCTTTATTATTAGACTAGCAAAAAATGCCCGTGCGTTGCAACGGGACAAAAAAAACTATCAAACCTTAATTGAACAAAAGTACAAGATGCTATATATCTATTTATGTTTTACCTTTTTCATAAATTTTAATGGCTATAATTTATTTTGTTATGATCATGACATCCATAATAAAGTTAATATTGTTAATAATATGACAATGTCATATTAAGTCTAACGAATTAAAATACTCCCATTGTTTCAAATCTTAAGTTGTTCGGACTTTTTTAGATACACAGCTGTTACTACGCTTCTACATATAAACATTATGTCCAGATGTATAGTAAACAGGTCGGTTTTCCATCTATGGGAGTCGTGGTACCGTGTCCATCCTAGTTTCTTTTTTTCTTTCCTTTGTTTTTTCGCACGTATGTTTTTTCATTATCGTATCAGTTTCCCTTTTCTTTGTGTCCTTTTTTTATCCACGTTACATTTTCCTGAAGAAGGAACTATGGGTGAAGAATTACGGAAGTAGCCGACTTAATAAGAAGTCTAAGAGTTGGATTTGACTTGCAGGCAAAATAAAATATGAAAAGAAAATAGCAGCAAACTCCTAAGTGGACTCACAGACTAAAAAAGGAAAGCAGCGGACATATCTAAACTAAAATAGCACTGGACAAATGTACTCAAGATTTCAATTTATGATTTAATTAATTGGACTATCGCTGATCCAAATTTTAATAAAAATAAATTTTGTTTCTAATCAAAACTACACTAATAATTTAGTTGTAGTAATCTCTGTTTTTTTAGAAAAGAATCGATAGCTCAAATGGCTCATAATATTATATTTATTATTTGTTATTCAGAGAAAAAAACATGAAGAGAGGACGTGTGTAACCAAAGATAATTGTTGAGATTAATTAGGATAATTAATTATTGATCAATTATTATTTATTACATCATTAGCAACTGCTAATGACAGTTGTACGTAGGCATAGACAGACACCTTTTCGGGGTCCATCAGACACCCTTTGGCCATCGGGCAAAGCCCATGGCTTGTATAAAACCACTACTGTTCATCAGATCAATAGAGAATTCATTCAATCCACAGTTTTCTTTCAACACGTTATCACGCACGCTCTGCACCGCTGAAGAAGAAGGCCAGACGAAAGGACTTCGCCGGAGTTGCTGCACGACAGCCCAAGGTAGAAAATGTCGTCCGCTACTCCTTCCATGAATGCCATGGTGGACTCCATCACGGACGCCGTCGAGGGCGTCATCCACCGCAGCACCAACCACCCCGGCGGCCTCCAGCGTTTCCTCCTCCAGGGCGCCGTACGCCGTGTCCTTCGGGACATTCACGCCCACCGCATCCCTCCTCGTCGGAGCAGTGGTGGTCGCTCGTCGTCGCCGCGCCTGGAGATCCGCTCGTCGCCGCGTCCGGTGCCTCGTTCGTCGAGGCTGGAGTTCGCCCCTGGTGTTTGCCCGACCCATGGCCCGGCCATGTTCGTCAGGCGCACGAGGCCGCCACCGGAGACGCCGCTGATGATGCTGAGGCCGGTTCCACCTCCACTGCCGTCGCCTGCGCTCACCATGCCGAGGATCGGAGGCGCTGCTCCTCTGGCCGCACGCTAGAGTGCTCTTCCGCTTCCCACGAGTAACATCGGCGCTGAGGCTTGGCCCCCAGGCTTCGCCTATGACCTCGACGTTCCTCTCCCGCCGCTCCTTCCACCGCCCGGAGGCCGCTCCTATGCCGACATCACCCGCCGCTCCATCCTCCCGCCCGGAACGGCTGCCGACATCACCCGCCGCTCCAACCTCCCGCCCGGAACTGCTCTTGGCGCGGGCTTCGCTTCTTCCTCGCACGAGGGGGAGGCGGTTCCCCGCCGCTGAGCCGTTTTGGGATGGCCGGTGGGGGTGGCTCCGACGTCCCTGGTTCGCCGGGATAAGGAGGCGCCGCCCTGCCGGTCAGCCTCCATGGCCGGGGAACCGGCCATGAGAGGAGAGGAGGGGAGGGGGAAAGAGGAGGGGACGGGGAAACCGGAGGCCTCGACAGCATCGATCACAGAGCAAGCAAAGCGGCGACGGCGGCGGCGGAAGTTCACGCGGCGGCGGCGGCGGCGGCTGGGGCTGTGGGGCTGGGCGGTTAGGGTTGAAAACCTAACCGCCGGCTTTATATAGCCGCGGCGGGCCTTGGTGGTGGCTGGGCCGCACGCCTGGCTTGGCCGCTGGGCCGCGCGCCTGGCTTGGCCGCTGGGCCGCGCGCCTGGCTTGACCGCTGGGCCGCGCCTGGCCGCCCACTGGGCCGCCGCCGGCTGGCTATTTTTAGAATTTTTTTTCTTTCTTAGTTATTTTCTAATTACAGCAGTATTTAAATCAGTTAGCATATGTTTTGCTAGTTTAATTTCTGTTAGAACATCACATATTGTCATGATTGTTGTTTTGTACCTGCTGTCACTGTACTTGTACATTGTGATTGTATATAAATTGTGGTTTGTTTATATACTTGGTTCATGCAATGTATTTTCTTTTCTATTATACTTTGCTATATGTGGTGCACCCAAACTCGTTTTGTACCATAAATATTCTTACATTTGTGACTTTGATCATTCTTTTGGGCTATGTTGATGCACCCAAACCCCCTGATTTGCATCAACATAGAGGCTACACTTGTTATTTTATGATAGACTTTGGTATGTTGGTGCCCCAAACCATAATTTTGCATCACATACAAGTTAAAATTGCTAGTTGACTTAGTTGCAATTTTACTATGCCATCTATAGAATTCACATTGCAATATAAATATCTTGTTTATTTTGGATAATTAACACAAGGTAATGGAGTCTATGGTATTGGCTGCGTTTAATCCACTTGTGGATTATCCTGCCTTGAGACCGTACCATAGCAGTGATCAAATCACCTGTTACTAAGAGGTCTACATCTTGTTTCTTTGAAACTTGATGACTACCTACACCGTGTTTTAACCCAAAATAAAGGTTTTGGATTGTAATCTTCATCATATTATTTTGCTAATACACAAGATAGTAGAGTCCTAAGCAAAGGTTGCGTTTAATTCTTTGTGAATTATCCTGCCCAGAGACCGTGCTTAGGCAGCAATATATTTGCCTACTATAAAGATCTACTCTTTATCTATGATATAGAGACTATCTGTCTTGTGTATATCAAAACTTATGATGATTTAGTGTATGGTCTACACAATTTGTGATTACCTACAACAATCCAAAACTATGATAAGATATAAATATAAAGAATATTGTATTTAATATTACAACATTACCACGTTGATTTTAATTTACCAAACGGTAAATTAATTCATCCATGGTTATCCACGTAGGATCATGGCTACTAAGGAGTTCGAGGAACTCGCGTTAGACGGTACCAATTACCCTACTTGGGCGTCTGATATCAAAATAGCGCTTGCCTCTCGTAGTCTTTTGGCTACAATTCAGGAACCCCAACAAGGGGCTGCCATACAAGAGAAGCATACATTTACTGCTCTAGCTTTATTACGGTTTTACATTCATAAGGACCTTAAATCTGAATACCTTATGATTGAAAATCCTCGAGAATTATGGGTCGCTCTAAAAGAGCGATATGAACAGCAAAAGGAACTAATTTGGCCAGAGGCCAATTATGAATGGAATCACTTACGTCTCCAAGATTTTAAATCTGTGGCAGACTATAATCATGCTGTTCATAGAATTTGTTCTAAATTGAAGTTCTGCGAGAAAGAACCATCAGATGCAGACAAGATAGAGAAAACACTCTCTACTATGCTCCCATCTGATAGAGTATTGCAGCAGCAATACAGGGCTCATAATTACCAACAATATTCCCAGCTTATTCATACATTGTCTCAGGCAGAAAAACATGATGAAGTTCTTATGAAAAATCATCATAAGCGCCCTGTTGGTTCGGCGCCTTTGCCTGAGGTTCACAATGTACAGAAACAACCTAGGAATAAAAATAAGTTCAATGGATCTGATCCAAAGAACAGAACTGGTAAACGCAAACACAATAAAAGACAAAGACCTAATTCAAATAAGAGGAAGAAGGAAAATGTGAAACCCAAAAATGACAACAAGTGTCATAGATGTGGGGATTTCACGCATTTTGCCAAGAATTGCCGTACACCTAAGCATTTGGTAGCTTTGTACCAAAAGTCTTTGAAAGAGGCTAAGCCAGCTGGAGACACAAGATATGAGACACACTTCAATCTTGCATCTAAGGCTGTTGTGGAAGAGGGTTGTTCTAATCAAGCCCCTAAAGAACAAGTGAACAAAAAACCTCTAAACTTCGAAAAAGACCTTCCATCGTCGGACAACATGCTCATAGATTTCAGTTCTGGAGACATGTTTGGAGATTTCGAATAATCTCGGTCAAAACATTGATATCACTATAGACTATTGTTGTAATAATAATATACGTTATACATCCTTATAGTAGTTTGGATTATATTAATTAGTGTGTATATAAGTTGTATTGTTTATATTATAGAACTCATAGATTTTGTAATATCATACTCTTGTCTTGATAATTAATATATTATATGTATAAGTTCTATGTGTTAAATTTGAATATTTATTTTACATTCATTTTATATATAGATGTCTGTTGACCTCAATCCAAAGGAGGAAGAATTATGCCTTGTGGACTCATGTACTACAAACTCTATACTTAGAGAAATAAAATATTTCCAGACTCTTAAGAAAAGAGAAGGAAATATTATGACCATTGTGGGTCGAGATGCGTTAATAGTTGGCTTAGGACGAGCCATTATTACTCTCCCCATGGGTACGCAAATTACGATAGAGGATGCATTGTTGTATCCTGACTCTACTCGTACCCTTCTAAGTTTTAGAGACGTCCGTAAGAACGGTCTCCATGTGGAGACACATATGGATAATAAAGAGGAATTTCTTCTCTTTACCAAACTTACTGGATATGGCAAACAAATCTGTGAAAAGATTTCTTCACTCCAAACTGGATTGTACTATACATACATCAAGCCCATAGCACATGATGCTTATAAGATAATTTTCCAAGATATCGATACATTCCGAAACTGGCATGATCGACTTGGGCACCCTGGAATAGGGATGATGAGGAAAATTATTGGCAATTCCATAGGTCATGATATGGAAAACGCTAAATTTCCCCAAAATAAAGATTTTTGTTGCACTGCTTGTGCAACAGGGAAATTAATTTTAAGACCATCATATCTAAAAATTCGAGATGAACCACTTAAATTCCTTGAAAGGATTCAAGGCGATATTTGTGGTCCGATTCAACCATTATCGGGGCCGTTCCGGTACTTCATGGTTTTGATAGACGCATCTACTAGATGGTCTCACGTGTCCCTTTTATCAACACGAAACCATGCTTTTGCCAAAATAATGGCCCAACTTATTAAGTTGAAGGCACACTATCCGGAACATCGGATTCAATCAATCCGGATGGACAATGCCGCTGAATTCTCATCCCGTACTTTTAACGATTATTGTATGGCATTGGGGATTCAGGTTCAGCATTCAGTCCCTTATGTACATACACAAAATGGTTTGGCTGAATCGTTGATTAAAAGAATCAAGCTCATTGCAAGACCTATGTTGACAAATTGCAAATTGCCTACGTCGTGTTGGGGTCATGCAGTTCTGCACGCTGCTGACCTAATCCAACTACGACCAACTGCATATCACGAGACCTCCCCATTGCAACTAGTACGTGGGAATCCTCCGAGTATTTCCCATTTGCGTAAGTTTGGGTGCGCTGTATACGTACCTATCTCACCACCTAAGCGAACTTCGATGGGTCCTCACAGGAAACTAGGGATCTATGTTGGATACACATCTCCGTCTATTATTAAGTATTTAGAACCTCTTACGGGAGATCTATTTACTGCCCGGTTCGCTGATTGTATTTTTAATGAGGATCATTTCCCGGCATTAGGGGGAGAATTGTACCAAAATGAATGCCAGGAAGTTAATTGGAATGCAGAAGACATTTCATTTACTGATCCACGTACTACAGAAACTGAACTACAAGTTCAAAGAATCATTGATTTGCAAAATATTGCAAACAATCTGCCAGACGCTTTCTCTGATTATAAAGGTGTCACAAAGTCTCTCCATCCTGCAAGGAATGTGCCTGAACGAGTGGAGGTACCTAATAAAACCACTCAACCCCCTATTGGTAAAAAGAGGGGGAGGAACACTTCCAAGATACAAGATGTGATTGCTGGCAAGCAAAAGAAGACTGTAAATGCAACTCAACCTTTGGTTGAAAGACACCTAGAGGACATACATTGTCCGGTGGATAAAAGTAATCCACAATCCAGCTCAGTTATGCGCATAAATGCTGAGGCTGGAATATCGGAAGACCCTAGATCCATTGTTTCGGAAAATCATGATGAGTCTTTAAGGGTAGACGAAATTTCTATAAATTTCGCTGAGACTGGAGAGTCTTATAATCGTAAGTCCATAATAGTTGACACATATTTCTCTGAAGAAATTGCAAACATCCTTCTAACCGATTCGGATCCCAAGTCAATGACTGAGTGCAAGAAGCGCTCAGACTGGGATAAGTGGAAGGTTGCAATTGAAACAGAGATTGCCTCGCTTAATAAAAGGAAGGTGTTTTCGGCTGTAATGCCAACACCTCCTGGTATCTTCCCTGTGGGGTACAAGTGGGTTTTCGTACGTAAAAGGAATGAAAATAACGAAGTGGTGAGATATAAAGCAAGGCTAGTGGCACAAGGTTTTACGCAAAGACCTGGCGTTGATTTCAACGAAACTTACTCTCCAGTAATGAGCGGTATAACGTTCCGATACTTAATATCGTTGGCAGTACAAAATCGTCTATCTATGCAGTTGATGGACGTAGTGACCGCATACTTATATGGGTCATTGGATTCTAAGATATACATGAAAGTTCCTGATGGAATCAGTATACCGAATCCTAAGGCAAATCGCAACATGTATTGCGTTAAGTTGCAAAAGTCGTTATACGGCTTGAAACAGTCGGGCCGAATGTGGTACAATCGGTTAAGTGAATTCCTTAAACAAAAGGGATACACAAATAATGATGACTGTCCTTGCGTCTTCATTAAGAAATTGTCAACAGGATTTTGTATCATATCAGTGTACGTTGATGATCTTAACATCATCGGCAATGAACCTGATATCAATGAAGCACGCCATCATTTAAAGACGGAGTTTGAGATGAAAGATTTGGGTCAAACCAAATATTGCTTAGGTTTACAACTTGAGCACTTTCACTCAGGTATATTTATATACCAAGCTACCTATGTCCAAAAGGTATTGGAGAAATTCAATATGGACAAGTCATATCCAACAAAAACTCCGATGGTAGTAAGATCCATAGACATTGAGAAGGATCCTTTTAGACCACCGGATGAAGGCGAAGAGATATTGGGGCCTCAAGTCCCTTACCTAAGTGCCATTGGAGCACTAATGTATCTTGCTAATAGCACTCGGCCAGATATTGCATTTGCAGTAAGTTTGCTAGCAAGACATAGTGCTAAACCTACCAAACGACATTGGGTAGGAATTAAAACGGTATTGAGATACCTCAATGGCACTAGAGATTTTGGATTATTCTATAGCAGAAATCAAGATCCAATTTTGTTAGGATATACAGATGCTGGTTATTTATCAGATCCCCACAATGGCAGATCACAAACAGGTTTTGTTTTCTTGCAAAGTGGAACAGCAATATCTTGGAAATCTTCAAAGCAGACTTTAGTATCTACATCTACCAACCATTCTGAAATAATAGCTTTATATGAAGCATCACGCGAATGCGTATGGCTTCGCAGAATGGTAAACCACATAGTACAATCATGTGGTATTGGTGTACTTAATACACCTACGATTATCTTTGAAGATAATTCGGCATGTGTTACTCAAATGGAATCAGGTTATATTAAGAGTAATATGACCAAGCATATTATTCCTAAGTTATTTTACCCCCATGAACTCCAAAAGAATGGAGAAATAGAAATCCTGCAAACTAAGTCGTGTGATAATCTAGCAGATTTATTCACAAAATCTCTACCATATTCCGCATTTCGTAAATGTGTTGATGGCATTGGTATGAGAAGACTTAGAGACTTGCAAGAATCAGGGGGAGAAACTCTCTAAACATAACCTATTCCAACTTTACATTATACTCTTTTTCCTTTATATGAGTTTTACTCCTTTAGAGTTTTCTCACATAAAGTTTTTAATGAGGTAATGGTAACACATAATAAATGTCATATTATCTATTTTTCTTCATAGAGGTTTTTCGAAGATAATTATGACATATTGATCCTTGATCAAATTGTTTTAGACTATATCTTGGGAATACCCAAGAGTCTATTAACATTGGGAGTTATATATAACATGGTGTTTCTCCTTATTTTTCCCACTGGGTTTTAAGGAGTTTTGCCTGGTATATCGATATACTTTGGTTTTTTTTCCCACAGGGTTTTCCAAAGCTTCAAGACATTTACTGATGAACAAACAACGATGCCTACACAAGATCAATTGATCAAGGGGGAGTGTTGAGATTAATTAGGATAATTAATTATTGATCAATTATTATTTATTACATCATTAGCAACTGCTAATGACAGTTGTACGTAGGCATAGACAGACACCTTTTCGGGGTCCATCAGACACCCTTTGGCCATCGGGCAAAGCCCATGGCTTGTATAAAACCGCTACTGTTCATCAGATCAATAGAGAATTCATTCAATCCACAGTTTTCTTTCAACAATAATAACCAACAAATCGGAAACCGCATCGGACACAGAAAATGAAAAGAAAATCGGGAGCGTACATGGTCGCATGCAAAATAGAAACAGAGCAACCAGAAACTCCATCGGACACAAGAAAAAACGGACACAGAAAAAAAATTAAAAAACCGGAAGTGGACATGGAAAATAGGAAATGGAGCAAATAGAAAATGCATTAGAGGAAAACGGAGTTGGAATCGTGTACCCCGATAAAAAACAACCTATATTTTACCTTTTTCATAAATTTTAATGGCTACAATTTATTTTGTTATGATCATGACATCCATAATAAAGTTAATATTGTTAATAATATGACAATGTCATATTAAGTCTAACGAATTAAATACTCCCATTGTTTCAAATCTTAAGTTGTTCGGATTTTTTTTATACATAGTTGTTACTACGTTTCTACATATAAAACATTAGTGTCCAGATGCATAGTAAACAAGTTGGTTTTCCGTCCATGGGAGTCATGGTATTGTGTCCATCCCGGTTTCTTTTTTTTCTTTCCTTTGTTTTTTCGCACGTATGTTCTTTTCACTATCATACCAGTTTCCCTTTTGTGTTGTGTCCTTTTTTTGTCCACGTTATATTTCCTGAAGAAGGAACTATGGGTGAAGAATTACGGAAGTAGCCGACTTAATAAGAAGTCTAAGAGTTGGATTTGACTTGCAGGCAAAATAAAATATGAAAAGAAAATAGCAACAAACTCCTAAGTGGACTCACGGACTAAAATAGGAAAGCAGTGGACATATCTGAACTAAAATAGCATTGGACAAAAGTACTCAAGATTTCAGTTTATGATTTAATTAACTGGACTATTAGCTGATCCAAATTTTAATAAAAAAATAAATTTTGTTTCTAATCAAAACTACATTAATAGTTTAGTTGTAGTAATCTCTGTTTTTTAGAAAAGAACGATAGCTCAAATGGCTCATAATATTATATTTATTATTTGTTATTCAGAAAAAACAAAAAAACTGAAGAGAGGACGTGTGAACAAATTGGAAACCGCATTGGACACATAAAAAGGAAAACAAAATCGGGAGCGTACATGGTCGCATGCAAACCAGAAACCGACGGACATAGAAAAAAATTAAAAAACCGGAAGTGGACATAAAAAATAGAAAATAGAGCAAATATAAAATGCATCAGAGGAAAACGGAGCTGGAATCGTGTACCCGATAAAAAACGACCATAGAATAAAAAACTAAAAGGATTCCTATTCAGGTTAGTCAAGTATAAATACATATAGATATTCGATAGAGAGGTTAGTCAGGTATAGATAGATAGAGATAAGGATTTCTATTTAGCTTATTTGATATCGCCGAGTTCTATTTGGATTTGTAGCTATCCTGAACCTATATCATATAAATTATAGAGCAGCGCAGAGTTAGTTAGAAGAAGGTGGACGAAAAAAATGGATGGACGAAAAAAAAGAGCCTGAAAATAGAGCAAATATAAAATGCATCAGAGGAAAACGGAGCTGGAATCGTGTACCCGATAAAAAACGACCATAGAATAAAAAACGAAAAGGATTCCTATTCAGGTTAGTCAAGTATAAATACATATAGATATTCGATAGAGAGGTTAGTCAGGTATAGATAGATAGAGATAAGGATTTCTATTTAGCTTATTTGATATCGCCGAGTTCTATTTGGATTTGTAGCTATCCTGAACCTATATCATATAAATTATAGAGCAGCGCAGAGTTAGTTAGAAGAAGGTGGACGAAAAAAATGGATGGACGAAAAAAAAGAGCCTGAAATTTTGCCTCTTTATTATTAGGTATATATATATATATATATATATATATATATATATATATATATATATATATATATATATATATATATATATATATAATTAATCCGTCTGGCGTACTGCTAATGAATCACGGCCAAAGCTTGCATGCTTCTTGGTTCAGTAATTCAGTACTAGAATATGCATTTTTCTGCTTTACGAGAATACGTCAACAGCTAAAATATATATATTCAAAATTTTTACGATAATCTGAATATATTGTTACGAGAATACAGGAGTACTCCCTCCGTATCAGATTTAGAAGTCGTTTTGGACAAGCTTTGGGTCAAACATTGGGAATATAAATCGTCAATAACTTTTAAATTGTTGAGTTTGCAAATGTAAAAATTATATGAATAGATTTGTCTTAAAAAATGATTTCATAAAAGTATACATATATCACTTTTCCATAAATATTTTTTATAAAAACAAGAGGTCAAAGTTGTGTTTTGGAGACCGTGTCGCTGTCCTAAACGACTTCTAAATCCGATACGGAGGGAGTATGTAGTTACGTTGTTACCGGAATACAGGAAAAAATAGCTTTAGCAGTGAGATTAATTTACCATACCAAAATAATTATGATAATCTGAATATATTGTTACCATAGTTAGCTTTGGGACAAGGGAGTTACCATGATTCGATATCATGATGATATGAGGGACCAGTTACCATAACAAACAAACAAATTTACCATAAATTATACGCACATTGAATGTTTACGAGAATATATTCTAGTTACTATAATTAGCAAGCAAATGTTCCTGGTGCACGCAAATGATAATTAGCACATATTCTAGTTACTATAATTAGCACGAGAGTTTTATACTGTAAATATTTACGAGAATTTTGTACAGTGAATGTTTACGAGAATTTTGTACAGTAAATTTTATACTATAAATATTTACGAGAATTTTATATTATGAATATCGCATACTATGAAATTTACGAGAACTTGAACTTGCACAAAGAATACTTACGAGAACTTTGTACTATGAATACAAGTATTTACGAGAATTTTAAACTATGATCAAATTTAATTTACTATAACATCCGTCAACCAGCGGGGTGCGGAACAGGTCGGGGACAAGCGCGGCCACCGGAGCCGATATCCGTACGAGGCGAGCAGCTCCGTCGCTGGGGCCGCCATCCGAGCAAGATCGGCTGCGTCGCCGTCGGGGAGCACTGTGTGAGCAGGGCGAGCCGTGCCGCCACAGGGGCCACCATCCATGCGAAACGGGGTCACACGGTTGAACGCTGCATCACCGCAGCCTAGGGCTGCATCGCGCGTTGCATCGCATGGAGCCGACTTCGCCGGTGGTGCGCAGGTAGGGAGGGGCGTCAGGGGAAGGAGCGGTGCTGCCGTGCTGGATAGCCACCGCCACCACATGAGCCGGCCAGGAGGGCGAGCGTGCCACCGTCGCGACAGGGAGGGGCAAGAGTAGTGGCGACGAGGAGGCCGCCGCTACCGGGGGTGTTGTCCGTGCGGGCATTGTCGCCGCTGTGGGTTCCGTCCATGCGAGATCCACCAGCGCCGAGGGGTGTCGTCGGCGGGCCACGGATGGAGTCGGGGCGCATCGTCGGCGGAGCGCGGACTGAGTGCTCGGATGAAGCTGGACTGCGAAGGGATCACCATGGGTGCTCCATGCTCCCGGCTCCGTTGTGTAGGGGCAAGGGACGACACCGCAGCCCGCAGGTCCCAACACAGCTCCTCGCCACTCGCCGCGGGGAACTCGTCGGAGGTACCCGATCTGACACCGTTTCACGGAGAGCTCTGCATGTGAGGAGAGAGAAAGAAATTAGTTAGGAAAATGAGAGAGAGGTTGGCAGGTAAAGTCTCAATGGGTTTCATCAGAGTTTTATGGGCATTAAATATGCTGATGTGGCACTGTATTAATGAAGTGAGAGATGATAAGAGTTTCATGGAGATGAAACTCTTCTGTACTGTTTTCAAAATATGAATGTGTTAGAACTTAGTCATGAAACCCCACTGAGACTGGCCTAAAGCAGGAGGAATAAATGAAATTTGCCTCTTTTGATCCTGGTCAAAGCCATGGCGTGAGCAAAATGAAACAAACGTAGTTAAGGTGAATTAATGCTCCCATAAATTAAAGTAGTGAAAGGAATGGCCACAACACTCCCATAAAGTAGTGAAAGGAATGGCCACAACACTGATCGAATGTTAGCCTCGGTGGCACGGTCGGGTGCGGCCTTTGGTCCGGCTACAGAATAAAAATTATTCCGTAACTAGCTACAAAGAAACACGTGTATATATATATATATATATATATATATATATATATATATATATATATATATATATATATATATATATATATATATATGGAGAGTATACTCTATAGTTAGCTACATAATAAGTTATTCTGTAGCCATCTCCATTTACGATAATTTTATATACTAATTTACGACAATGTCAGTATATATTTACGATAGTTAAATTACTATAACACATGATGATATTTACCATAATGTTATAGTAAATACTATAGTAAGAAGTTACTATAATCTCATAAATTAACATAGCAATTATCGTAACTCAAAGTGGCCACATAATATGTTATTTTGTAGCCAGCTGTAGGGTAATAGTTATATATATATAAAGAACGTCAACGCACGGAGGGTCAAATAATTCGGCTGGATCGGAGGAAAGCCCATGGACTTCCAACAATAGGTGAACTCGTCTGTGATGCCCTGTGTTCACTTGAGATGAGGATGATCAGTTGTGTAGCCATGCATGCATGTATTCCATTCCCAAGGCACCACACACGTCTTCCGCTTGATTTCGGTTGAGATGCCCTGTCTTCACTTGAGATGGCGGGTGTTACGTTTTTCTAGTTGCTCCTTCATCTCGAGACACATACAAACGTGTTCTATCGTATCCATTCCCAGATTCCCTGAGTCTTTCCGTGTGATGACATCTGGCTACGTAAGCAAATCATCAGTGCCGAATTCGTGTGCGCCAGGGTTTGGTCAGCGCCGGCCGTCATGGTCATGGACTTCCAGAGTACTACACGTAATCGACTGATATACGCTGTGTTCGCTTGAGATCACTAGTTAGCCATGCATGTGCACTTTCATTCTCAAAGACAAGATGTGCTGCGTTTTCCATTGAAATCGCTTTTCCAGCGCCGTGTGCGTTTTCGAGCGCCGCGGCTCCTAGGCCGGGGGAAAGAAGCAGCGTCGGAGCCTTTCCTCGCCTGGTCCCGTGATCAATTTTTTTTGGGACGCATGGCTTTTATATATTGACGTGGCGTCTCTACAGTGGTATGGATGTGTCCGCGTAGCCAAACTACGCCCAAATTTTTGTTAGGCCCTATTTGGAATCCTCCAATTTTTGCCAATTGTTAAGAATTTGGGTGGAAAGTGGGCGGGATCCAAACAGCCCAATTTTTGCTGATAGTTTTTGCTACTCTTAAAAATCAGAAAGTTGTTGATACCAAGATTTTGCCAGTTTTTGTGACTCAATAGAGCAATAAATAAAATCAGATTCTTAAAAACTAGGGGATCAAAAAAAAAACATACCAGTTTTTGCTCAGAATTCAGATTTTATAAACTAGAGGCAAAACCGGTTTTTAAGAATCCGAAACTGATGTAAACAGGGTCTCGGTACAGAATCCTCAACACTCACAATTGTCTACTTCATGCTACCAGCAAGACAGGTCATTATTTCTGGATCACGCTTATCGGAGCAGCGACCAGCATCAACAATTGTATACATACACGTCAAACAGCAGACTGATGAAAACTAAATGATGCCCCGTGCTTTTAACTATTAGATAGATGAGAGTAAAATTCACTGACCAGCCTGTTCGTTTCGCTGGTTTATTGTAGCTGAAAGTACTGTTCGCTGGTTTATTGTAAGAGAAAAATACTGCTGGATGGCTGCTGATTTGACTGAATAGCTCGAACAGGGCGTAGATCCTCAAAGTCCAAAAATATATTTTTGAGCCTTTAAAGTTGTAATGGGTCCCATTACTAGTTCTAACAGGTGCTTGCCCGCCCGCTATCCCTACGTGGCATGCTAGCGTTGACGTAGAATTGACAAACGGGACCCTCATGTTAGACCCACCTCCTCTTTCCCTTTGTCTTCCTCTTTCCCTGTGTTTGGTTGACTTTCTGTTTTCTTTTTGTTGGCAGAAAAAGTATTTCCAAAAGCTCAACTAAACACAGCTTCAGCCATGAGTGCAGTGCAGTTTTCGTTCTCCAAGACACATGCATGCATACCGGTGTTTCAGCGACATCCCTTGAGTTCTACTGACATGCCCTGTGTTTCCGTGAGATCAGTGGTGCGGCCGCCTGCCGGCTAGCTGCTGCTGCCATTTGATGGATTGCATAGCCTGAACTAGCCGCTGATGACTCTGGGGCTACGTAAGCAAATCAGTGGCGAATTCCGTGTGGAATCAGGCTACGTGGAATGAAATCGACTGATATACGATGTCTTCGCTTGAGACCAGTTGGTTTAGCCATGCATGCACTTTTCATTCCCAACAAAGACACATGCTCTCAGCTCTCGATCGACCGGTGTGCTCTGTTTTCCCTTGAGATCGCTTTAGTTGCGGTGACATGCGCCGTGTTGCAGTGACATGGCCGGTTTCGGCCGCTCAAGGCCCGTGTGTTCCCTTGAGTTCTATTGAGATGCTCTGAGTTTCAGTGAGATCTCTCAGTGGTGCGACCGCCGGCTAGCTGCTGCCGATTGCCGATGCATGGCCTATAAATATATATGCACGTGTACGTACTACTAGCTAGACAACCGGAAACACGAACTCGATCGAGCATTGTGTAGTAACAACACAGCCAACAACAACTCCATTGTTTGTTCTGTGCGTTTATTTTTGTTCAGAGCTAGCTAATTAAGCTAATGCCTTGTGCTTTCTTGCATCGACCTTACCCTAGCTTCTCTCTCCTTCTGATCTCTGTTTCAATTCAGGGACGACGACGGATCATCGGATCGAGGTAGCGCAGCTAGCCTACCCTACACAGCAAGCCGAAAGGAGTGATCATGGCCGTGTGGGAGACCGTGGTAGCTGACGTGGCGTCCGTTCTGCAGATCATGGGCGTGGACGTCACGTCTCTTCTCAGCCTCACCGCCGGTGTGCTCCGTGTGTCTTCCTGCAAGCTCGAGTGTACCAAGCTGAAGCAACGTGCGTCGGAGCTCCAGGCCCTCGCACGTTTGCCTACTGGGCATCGTGCTGAGGCGGTGATGAGGGCGACGGGCCTGTGGGAGGAGGCCATGCTGGCAATCCAGGCCGCAAACCACCTCGTGGAGGCCTACAACAACAGCTCCATCTTCCACGTCGTCTGCAACAGCAGGCGCATGGAGAGGGACATGTTCGTCGTGCGCCGCCGCCTCAGCAAATGCTACGACCTCGCCGTCGGCATACACGCCGGCGTCGCTGTCAGCTCCATCATCGGCCATGCAGGCCAAGCACGGTAGACGGAAAATCATCATGTGTGTAACAAGGAAATGTGCTGTACTCTTTTTTTCCCCTCGTAGGGGGAGGGAGGGTTTTTTTTAATGAGGCAAGCACATTGTAATAAAAAACACATGATTGATGATAATAAAATTTCTTTTTTTTTTCTCCCCCTAAAAAAACTATTTCTTCGCAAATGGTTCGTAAAAAGAACAAACAAATGTGTTTGATGTTTGGAAATGGTGTTACGATGAGTCCCAACCTTATTCACACACACAAAAAAAAAGATGAGTCCCAACCTTGGGCTGTAAACTGTAAAGCCCACGGCGTATGCTCTCTCCGGGACTCCGGCCCAACAAACCACGATCCACCAAGTCCGGAAGCACTTTCCTCTCCGGCTCTCCCTCCCCCCTCGCCGCCGCCTACCGTCGCCCCTCGCCGCCTCTGGTCTCTCTGTCCACAGACGGTCAACGGTGGTCTCGTGTAGCAAGGTTCTCCACTTCTCCTCCTGAGTTTCCTCTCACGCGGTGAGCTTCTTAGATCTTGGCAACAGTAGAAGTGAGGAGATCGATGATGGCGTCTCGTGGAAGGGAGGATTGCTGGAGTCTGTGTAGGAGCTGCACCAAGGTGACTTGACGAAGGGAAGATTAATTGTGAGCGACGGCGAAGGGGCAGGACAACTGGCTTCTTTCCCTCACTCTGTGACGGAAGGTATGCAACCAAAATCCTCTTAGGTATAAGCTCAAATAATCTCGTGGTAGGGGTGGATTGGTTTTTGTTCATCGTTGACCCTGCTGTTAGGCGTGGGTTTTGTGCAAATTTCGTGGATCCGGTTAGCAGACCTTTTAACAGAATCGATTGGTTGGGGGTGGTATGATGTGTTCATGTGCACACATGTATGTAATTTACTAGGTAGATGTTGTCTACATTATGGTTTTATCAACTCCAGATGCTGCTTTGCTTTGAGCTAGCACTGCCTCCCATGAACTCTTTGGGGTTGATATTAATCTGAAAGCTCTCGAGTTTCTGATAGATACATATACCTTAGATCAAAAATGAAAATGATTCTTGAATCTTTATCTTTTAGGAGATTACTTGTTAGTCAGGTCTGGGTGCTAATGTCTATTTTAATACATCTATCTGATGGCGGAAAATGTTAATGTTTTCGTGATTTTGTTATTTCTGGTTTTATCTGAGGACAGAAAATGTGTTGACTACCAGTCAGCTCCAGGATTTAAGGAAACAGCTATTACTTTGGCGGTTACCAGCCCGGCAGCCCCCAAGAAAACTTGTTTACTTGGTGGTTACAACATTTCTTTGTCAGTATGACAAACTAGATGTGGCCCTATTTTCCTTGGCAGCCAAGGAAATCTATTTCCTTTGCCCTCTATTCTTGGCAGTTTCCCACCACAATAAAGCTATTTCCTTGCTGGTTTACAGCCCTCAAGGCAATTCAGTTTCCTGCTAGTCTGTGTTCATTCCAATTGAACCATCTGAGTAGGAATAGCCGAGCTCATTAATTAGTAAATGTATAATCCTGAAATTCCTGAAATTTCGGGGTTGTGGTTTACTTTATCTGAACCCTGGTTTTAGGTTCACGAATGTATGGGCTATGCAATAAGTGAACTAGGGTACCTTTCTGTTTTAGGTTAAACCAGTGCGCTTTAACTGATTATGCAGACAAAATGAGATTTTCTTTATTTTCTTACTAAATAATACGTTTCATACTTTTTCTCATTAAGGGAACACATTTGTCAAGCAGAGAATATGGAGCACACTAGCTGAATGCCAAAACAAATTACTGTAAGATTATGTCATACAGCCACCATTTCACTCAACCAACATCAAGTGTTAAACTCGAGTGTGGAGCAAAACATATACTGATGCTGTACTCGGCTACTGAAACGCAAAACTCATATCACATGTCCATGTATATTAACTCATGTTATCCATAACTACTCAAACGGCATGGTTGGTTTGTTTTTGTTTTCTTCCTTTCTTTTCTTTGCTACAAGTGATCCATCCTGAGTCGAGATTCATCTTATTCTACGTTATCGAAAGGACAGCCAGTAGCTTGTGAGCTTTCACATTGAATGTCCAGTGTCGTTCCAGTCTTTGTGTTATGGCAAGTGGAGCCGGCCCAGGGGCCCACGCGGCACTGTAGCACGTGAACAGTACCCGCCTGATTAGATTAGATTGTTTGGTTTGTTAGGAAAGGGATAAGTTAGATTGATTTGGTTAGGATGTTCCTTCGGGGTCAAGTAAGTTGTCTCTATAGAAGGGACCGTCATGTATCAATTAGAGTCAAGCAAGAAGAAGCCCTAATATAGTCCCCGAGGAAAAGGGCGGCTTGTTAGTCGCTGGATTCGCACTCTTGGTAGTAGCTGAATCCTTACTCTCATCGAGAGAGGATGACACTAGGAGTTGGGGCAATTTTCTGGTTTATTTCTCACACAAACTCATACAATGCCATGCCAACCTGAGGGGTTGGGGATACATATTTATAGGCTGCTAGCCAGCCAAGCATATGCCAAGATGCTAGTCTAAGATGCTAGTCTAGATGCTAACCACTTAGTCTAAGATGCTGTCCTAGATGCCAACTGCTGTCCTAAAAGCAGATGCTGTCCTAGATGCCGTCCTAGATGCCGTCCTAGATGCTAACTGCTGTCCTAAAAACAGTCAAAAGATGCTGGACACAAAGATCATGTGCTGCAGTGTGCAGCAGCCCTGCAACCACCAGCCACAGAGACTTATCCATCACTCTCCCCCTAAGTCTTGTGTGGCTCCTTGTGAGGTATCTGGGCCATCCCGATCCTGGCGCGAAGTTTCTGGAACTTGACCCGCCCAAGGGACTTGGTCAGGAAGTCGGCGAGCTAGTCTTGGGTGTTGATGTAGTTGGCCCGGACACTCCCTTCCTCCAGGCAGCTTCTGATGAAGTGGTACCTCACCCGGATGTGCTTGCTGCGCTCGTGGAAGACAGGATTCTTTGCCAAGGCCAAGGCGGACTTGCTGTCCACCTTGAGCTCCACCGCTTCAGTGTCTCTGCCGAGGAGATCACCAAGCAGTCGAGCGAGCCAGAGCGCCTGAGTCGAAGCGGTGGAAGCCGCTATGTACTCGGCCTCGCAGCTGGACAGGGCCACCACCTGCTGCTTGACCGATTGCCAGCTAACGAGGCACTTGCCGAGGAAGAAGAGGACCCCGCTTGTGCTCTTGCTGGTGTCGATGTCGCCCGCGTGGTCACTGTCGCTGTACCCGACGAAATGCGCCGCACCGGGGCACCTCGGGTAGTGCAAGCCGTAGTCTGAGGTGCCTGCGACGTAGCGGAGGATCCTCTTTACGGCCTGCTGGTGCTCCGCCGTCGGTCGCTGCATGAACCGGCTGACGTAGCCGACGGCGAACGCCAAGTCCGGTCGCGTGTGGACAAGGTAGCGAAGGCTGCCCACAATGCGCCGGTACTGCGTCGCGTCCACCTCCTCCTCCGTACTCTCCCGACTCAGCCTCAGCCTCTCCTCCATAGGAGTGTGGGCTGGGTTGCAGCCGGTGAGACCGCCTAGCTCCACAATGCGCTTGGCGTAGGCAGTCTGGCGAAGAGAGGTGCCGGAGCTGTCCTGGTGGACCTCGATCCCCAGGTAGAAGGAGAGAGGGCCCAAGTCGCTCATCTGGAAAGTCGCCCTCATCTTCTCCTTGAACGCCTCGATCTCCACCTCCTTGGTGCCGGTGATCACCAAGTCGTCGACGTAGACGCCTACCAGCAGGGCCTTTCCTCCGCTGCCCCGCCGGTAGATGGCCGCCTCGTGTGGGCTTTGCTCGAAGCCCATCCCCTTCTGCGTGGAATCCAGCTTGGCATTCCACGCCCTCGGTGCCTGCCGCAAGCCATAGAGGGCCTTGCGCAGGCGAAGCACCTTGCCCTCCTTGCCGGGAATCACAAATCCTGGCGGCTGATGCACGTAGACCTCCTCCTTCAAGTCGCCGTTAAGGAACGCCGACTTGACATTCATGTGATGGACACGCCAGCCCTCCTGGGCAGCTAGCGCAAGGAGGAGTCGCACGGACTCCATTCGTGCAACGGGCGCGAAGGCGTCGTCGAAGTCGATTCCTTCTTGCTGGACGAAGCTACGCGCCACCAGACGCGCCTTGTGCTTGATCACCTCTCCGGTCTCGTCCTTCTTGAGCTTGAAGACCCACTTGAGAGAGATGGCGTGGTGGCCGGCTGGAAGATCGGCCAGCACCCACGTCTTGTTCCGCTCGACGGCGTCCATCTCCATCTGCATCGCGGCACGCCATGCCGCGTCCCTCTCCGCCTCGGCGAAGGAACGAGGCTCGCCATCGTCCTGTGCGAGGTGCAGCTCCGCCTCAAAGTCGTGCTGTGCCAGTCCAGGGACCGGCTGCTCGCCGAGGAGGTTGTCCACGATACGGTAGCGTAGAGGCTCGCCGCTGTGGTAGGCGTCGATGCGCTCCTCGTCGTTGGACAGCGGAGTAGCGAACTCCACTGTGCGCTGCTCGTCGTGGGCCGAAGCTGCCGGTGCCGAGCCTGAAGAGGTAGGGTCCGGTGTAGGAGAGACAGGCGTGGCCGGCGGTGCTGGTGGTGGACTCGCCGGAGCCTGTGGACTTGCCGGAGCTGGTGGTGGCGGTGGTGAAGGACTCGCTGGAGGTGGTGGCGAACGAGGTGGTGGGGTAGGCGAGCTCGGTGAGGACGAGCTGCTAGCTCCCCCCGCCTCCTTGAAGTGGACGTAGTCGACGACGAAATCGCTGGTCGTCGGAGTCGAGCCGTCATCCACCATCTTGCCCCACGTCCAGCTTCGCCCCTCGTCGAACACGACGTCACGCGTGATGCGCACGCGTCGTGTCGCAGGGTCGAGGACGCGATAGGCCTTGGAGCCCTCCGCGTAGCCGATGAAGACCCCTGGCGTGCTCCGGTAGTCGAGCTTGCCGACGTGGTTGAGCTCCTTGACGAAGGCCAGGCAGCCGAAGACGCGAAGGTGGCTCACCGCGGGCTTGCGCCCGTGCCAGGCCTCGTATGGCGTCTTGCCGTCGAGGGCCTTGGTGGGGGAGCGGTTGAGCAAGTGGATGGCAGTCATCACTGCCTCACCCCAGTAGATCGCTGGCATCCCTCTCTGCTTGAGGAGGGCACGGGCGGTGGCCACCACCGTCTGATTGCGGCGCTCGACGACGCCGTTCTGCTGCGGAGTGTACGGCGCGGAGAAGTGGCGGTGGATCCCCTCATCGGCGCAGTACGCCGCGAACTCGGCCGCCGTGAACTCGCCGCCGTTGTCCGTGCGTAGGACCTGAAGCTTGCGGCCGCACTCCGCCTCCGCAGCAGCTTGAAGGTGCTTGATGGCGTCCGCTGCGGCTGCCTTGGCGTCGAGCAGGACAGTCCACATGTAGCGGGACACGTCGTCGACGAGGAGGAGGAAGTAGCGCCGGCCTCCAGGTGTAGCCGGTGTCACGGGGCCACAGAGGTCACCGTGTACGAGCTCCAGCTTCTCCTTGGCGCGGAAGCTCGTCTGGCGGGGGAAAGGGAGCCGCCGCAGCTTGGTGAGGACGCAGGTGTCGCAGAATTGCTCCACGTGGTCGACGTGCGGCATGCCCCGCACCATCTCCTTGCTGCCGAGCTGCCTCAGGGCCTCAAAGTTGAGGTGCCCAAAGCGCTCGTGCCACCTCCAAGCGTCGTCGTCGCAGCGAGCTGCAAGACAAAGAGGTTGCGCCACCTGTGCGTGAAGGACGTAGAGGCGGTTGCTCCTGTTGACCTTGACCAGGAGCCGGTGTCGATGATCCCAGATGCGCAGCACCCCGTGCTCGATCTCCACGTGCGATCCGCTCTCATCCAGCTGTCCCAAGCTGATGATGGAGTTCCTCAACGCGGGGATGTAGTAGACACCGGTGAGCAGCCTGTGCTCGCCAGTCTTGGCGACGAAGACGACAGAGCCGACGCCCTTGATCTCCACAGCGGAGGCGTCGCCGAACTTGACGGTGCCTCGAACGCTTGGGTCGAGCTCGGTGAAGAACTCCCGCCGTCCGGTCATGTGGTGGGTGGCGCCGGTGTCAAGGCACCACCCGTCGGTCTTGTCATTGCCGGAGCTGTCGTCGAGGAGGGCGTGTGCTTTTGGCTCGTCAAGGTGGAGGAGAGCCGTTGCGGCCGGTGCCGCTGGAGGTAGTTCGATGCTCGCATGAGCAATGAACAAAGCCGGCTGCTCCTCCTCTTCCGCCTGCGCGACGTGGGCCTGGCCGCGTCGTGGCTGTCGACAATCCTTGGCCCAATGACCAAGCTTGCCGCAGTTGTAGCAAGGGTCGCCTCGTGCTGGCTTTTGCTTGCCAGCGGCGCCGCCCTGGGCGCCTGCACGATCATCACCCTCGGCACGTCCTCGCGCCCCTGCCTGGGCGTCTTTGCGCGGCTTGCCACGCTTGCCACGCTTGCGGCCGCCTGTCGTGGAAGAAGGCTCCCCCTTCTTCCTGTCACCTTGGCCGGCAGCCCACTGCTCCCGAGTGAGGAGGAGCTTCCCGCCAATGGTGACGGGTCTCGAGAGGCGCTGTGGCTCATCGCCGTCAACGACCTTGAGGCGGCCCAACGCCTCCTCGATCGTCATCGTGGAGAGGTCCAGCAGAGACTCGATTGAGCGAGCCATCTACTTGTACTTCTCGGGGACGCAGCGGAAGAGCTTCTCAACAGCTCTCTCCTCGCCGTAGGTGTCGTCGCCGAACTGCACCAACTTCTGCAACAGAGTATTGAGACGGAGAGCAAAGTCATCAATGTCCTCACCTGGCTTGAAGGCCAGGTTCTCCCACTCCTTGCGAAGTGCCTGCAGTGTGGACTTGCGGGCGCGGTCGCTGCCGATGCGTGCTGCAGCGATGGCGTCCCAAGCCTCCTTGGCAGTCCGCTTGCTGGTAAGCGAAAACTGCATCTCGGGCGGGACTGCAGCAATGAGAGCATCCAGCGCCCGTCGATCTTGGTCGTAGTCGACGTCGCCGTACCGGACTGCATCCCACATATGCCGCACCTGGAGCTTCACCCTCATCACCGCAGCCCACTCAACGTAGTTGGTCTTGGTGAGGGTAGGCCACCCGCCGCCGGGGCCGACGTCCCTGACGACAGCCTGGTATTCGTGGTGACCACGGTACCGAACCGGGGAGAGAGAGCCGCGCTGCCTGTGAAGGCCGCGCTCTCCGTCGACTCGTCCGCCGCCGGGGCCGACGTCCCTGACGACAGCCTGGTACTCGTGGTGACCACGGTACCGAACCGGGGAGAGAGAGCCGCGCTGCCTGTGAAGGCCGCGCTCTCCGTCGACCCGTCCGCCACCGCCATGCACGCCTCCTCCAGGAGTGCCACCGCCATGCGCGCCTCCTTCAGGAGCGCCGCCAGCGTGTCTGCGCCTGTCTGGGCTGCCGCCGCGCTCGTGGGCGTGCACGGCTGCCCACTGCGCCGCTCGCCCTCGCGATACCTCCCTTTCCAGCAGCTCGAGGTCCGCGTCGGCGCTGTCATCAGCATCGATGGAGCTGCTGTTGCTGCCGCGTAGAACCTCGACCTCCGCTGCTGCTGCACGCGCTGCATCCGCCGCCGCCGCTGCTTCCACCTCCGCTCTAGCTGCTGCCAGCCTCGATGCCCTTGCCGCTGCTGCAGCGGCGTCTGCTGTCGCTCGCTCGCGCTTCTTTGCCGCGGCGAGGTCGGCCTCCTGCCGACGCCGCGTGCTCGAAGCGACCGAGCCCTGAGACTGGCCTGCTGACATGGCGCGCTATCGAGGGGGCTGCTGTGTGGAGAGCAGGGGCAGCCGGAGCTGCTGCTGCTACCGGCTGCGGTTGGGGCTGCTGCGAGGCCGGGGAAGGAGAAGAGCAGGAGATGCTCAGGCTACAGGATAGTACGGCTCCGATACCACTTGTTAGTCGCTGGATTCGCACTCTTGGTAGTAGCTGAATCCTTACTCTCATCGAGAGAGGATGACACTAGGAGTTGGGGCAATTTTCTGGTTTATTTCTCACACAAACTCATACAATGCCATGCCAACCTGAGGGGTTGGGGATACATATTTATAGGCTGCTAGCCAGCCAAGCATATGCCAAGATGCTAGTCTAAGATGCTAGTCTAGATGCTAACCACTTAGTCTAAGATGCTGTCCTAGATGCCAACTGCTGTCCTAAAAGAAGATGCTGTCCTAGATGCCGTCCTAGATGCTAACTGCTGTCCTAAAAGCAGTCAAAAGATGCTGGACACAAAGATCATGTGCTGCAGTGTGCAGCAGCCCTGCAACCACCAGCCACAGAGACTTATCCATCACGGCTATCCGGGGTCTCTCAGCTAATCCATCTACCGTAGACAATCCATAACACTTTTCCTCTTTAGTCACCTTGAACCCGAACATCGCTAACCAAGCATGCAACATCGACTCAGTACTGAAAAAGAAGTCATGCTATAGAAGAACCATACTTGTTGAAATATGAGTACGACCACTATGAATTTTATCATTATTAAAAGATTTACAATTGGCTCCAAACTAAGAGCCCATGTCAAGTCACATGAAAAGGTATACTGCTATTGTGCTTAAACTTTGTACCCATCATTCAGGTGCACTTGCCCTTGTGGTTGCTTGTTTGCAATGTTTACACTTTATATCTAAGTTACATCCTAAGTCAGTAAAAATGGTCAGTAAAAGATTCTCTTAACCAACTATTTTCTACACTGGTGCTAGCATGCCAAGCTATATTGCAGTATTGCTCAGTGCTGCTGCTCATTTTTTGTTCGTCTATTATATGTTGTGCTTATGCTATGCCTATGATTCTTTGTTATCAGCCTATGAGCTTCCTTGTAGATGCCTTCTTTCGTTCTATGGTACTTATGGAATTATAAAGATCTAAGGATGAAGGTTACATCGACAAACAATTCTTCCTATGCATTTTTTTTATATCAGGTGAAGGGTATTTCAAAACTCTGGTTATTTTCTGTGGGTGAACATAGGACTATAGAAACAGCTTTGTCCCTGACATCCAGGTCCGTGGAGAGATTTTTTTTGGACTATTCAGCAAGTATAACTGATTAACTGCATATAGCAGTTATACAGAGGAAAACTCCAGTTGCAATACATCTAGTTTGTCAGGTTAATCTCATACTATTTTGTAACACAGCTAAAACTGACTGAATAATTATCTTTTTAAGTTCACGTTACTTTGTAAATTCCCTTGCTAATATGAATTGCTTACTCTTTCAATGTGTTAATACAAAGTTTGCATACACCCATGGTCTTTGGAAAGATTTTGTGACTTTTCTACAAGTTTAACTGATTAACTGTATTACAGTTGCACAAGTAAGAAAAATCAGGTTGCAATAAAATGCAGCACTCCTAACTAGTCAGATTCAGTGCTGCTGCTCGTTTTATGTCCTTCTATTGTGAGTTGTGCTTATGCTATAATTCTTTGTTATCAGCCTTCTTTCATCTACCCTATACCCTTAAAGCTATATACCACCCCTCTCACAAATCAAAAACACTGTACATTAATAGTACCGGATTCAGTGAACAGTAAACACCCTTTATGAACAGGACAGTACCGGATCGAACAGTAAGAGCCGTTATGAACAGTACAGGCCGTTGTGGTAAACAGGTCAGACTCGTCAAAGGCGAACAGTACAGGGCGTTATGAACAGTATAAACATGAACACAGTGCACGGCCGTTATGAATAGAACAAACCCGTTACGAAACAGTACATACCCGTTATGAAAAAAAACCTCGCCCGTGCTTCGCACGGGGCTCCGTGCTAGTTCTATGTCAATTGTGGAATTATAAAGACATCTAAGGATGAACGTTACATCAATAAACAAGTCCTTCCTATGTATTTATTTTTTTTATATCAGGTGAAGGGTATCTCAAAACTCTGGTCATTATGTTATCTGTGGGTGAACATAGGACTACAGAGCAGCTTTCTCCCTAACATTCAGGGTCTTTGGAGAGATTTTTTTGTACTATTCAGCCAGTACAACTGATTAACTTCATATAGCAGTTATACACAGAGGAAAACTCCAGTTGCAATAAGCCGTAGTACATCTAGTTTGTCAGGTTAATCTCACACCAATGTCTAATATAGCTAAAACTGACTAAATTATTATCTTTGTAAGTTCGTGTTACTTTGTAAATTCACGCTTGCTAATATGAATTTTGCTTACTCTTTTAACGTGTTAATACAAAGTTTGCATACACCCATGGTCTTTTGGAAAGATTTTGTGATTTTTCTGCATGTTTAACTGATTATTGTATGTTACAATTGCACAGGTAAAAAAAAAATCTCAGGTTGCAATAAAATGCAGCACCTCTGACTGGTCAGATTCATGTCATATTGATTTAATATAACTAAACGAACTAAATAGTCATTCTTCAAAAGTTCCATAGCGTGTTATTGTAAATTTTGTAGTTATTAATACGACCTTTACATACTCTTCCCATGTGTAATTGATTCTGTCTATTGGATCATGGTGCAGACTGGAATTTCTGTTGCAGTGCAACATGTGCCACCAGCAGGAAAACCGCATGTAGCACCAAAGCCTTGACTCCAGCAACAACGAGCTGTGCTGATCGGTGATCACCCATATGTGTCTGTCCCTTTTTTTTTTCTCGAGGACGCACTTAGCACATGTTTTTTTTGACCGAATCAGCAGGGGAATTCCCTACCTATATTTTTTTCTTTTTCAATTAAATGAAAGAATATGAAGCACAAAGGGTACAGAGCGAAAGAAAAACAACAGTTACAAGGCATCTAGGCAAAAAACAAAAGAAGTTGCATTACAAATAATTATCTCTCCAAGTTGAGAGTGTTCTGTCTTGCTGGCTTGGCCTTGAGGCACAGAAGGCCAAGTTCATTTTTGAACTGTCTTTTCCATATGTTAATGTTGATCTGTCCATTGTCAAAAATGAATCCATTTCTGGTCATCCAAATGGTCCAGCTAGCAGTGATGAAGATCTCTCTGAAAATGGGACTCCCAAAAGCTGACCTGGCTTCTATTACCATATCCAAAGGTTGTAGGTTCAGATTCCAGTCAATTGGGATGGAATTCCAGCAAGACTTACCGAAGGCACACTCAGAGAGAAGATGAAAGCTCGTTTCTTCATGTCCTTCATTGCATAAAACACAATTATAGTCCTCAAGTTCCATATTCTTCCTTCTCAAAAGATTTCTTGTGTTCAATCTGTAAGAAGTAACCAAAAGAAGAATTTGTGTTTACCCAAATTACTAGAAGCCCAAAGCCAAGAGAACAGTGGAGAGGCTTCAGCATGTCCAATTAACACACTGTAGACTTTCTTGCTGCTGTATTTTGAAGATCCCCCAGTATAGTTCCAGTATCATTAGTATTTTCATCCCCTAGCTTTTCATGCATGAGTTCCTGAGTTTCTGCCAACTGAGTTGCAGCTAGTTGAGAAAGGGGCAGGCTGAACATTTTGTCAACATCTTGATCTCTAAAGTATGTGATTGAACATTTTGTTTTTTTTGGCGAATGAGAAAAGTTGGGGGTAAAGATCTTTCAGATCCTCACCTGCTTAGCATGTGTTTCATTATCATTAAGGAGAAGATAGAGTTTGATACAAAAGCGGTTGACCGAATGAGATGCGGCGAGTTGCCGTCATCAAACGGCCAGTCCCAGCACCGCATACGTTGCGATGAGCACAAGAGGTTGTGGTTACATAAGAGGTTTGCGCGAATGAGCTACTAACACAACGATCCTATCCAGGTGTTGCGAGCAGTGGCAACAGTGCCCGGAAACCAGCAGCGGTGAAGAGCTTCCCGCTTCCAAGACAGAGAGCAACAGCTGCTGCGTGGAGATTGCTTCCCTATGGAACAACCTCCGGTTCCTCTCCTTCCACAAAGACGACTAGATGAGGCGATCAGCATGACCAGGGAATCGAACCCTCCCCCACCCCTCCCCCCCACCCCCACCTCCTGAATTCGTGTGGAACTCATGTTCTAGCATTTTGCCACCAGGTTCACCTGCCCCTGTGAAGTATACATTCACAATTAGCCCTTGTTTAGTTCCCAAAAACTTTCTCAAAAAGTGCTACGGTAGTCGTCACATCGAATCTATGGACGCATGCATGAAGCATTAAATGTAAGTAAAAAATAACTAATTGTACAATTTGTTTATAAGTGTCGAGACGAATCTTTTGAGCCTAGTTAGTCCATGGTTGGATAAATTTTGCCAAATAACAACGAAAGTGCTATAGAATTTTTTCCAAAAAATTTTTACAATCTAAACACGCCCTTATAAATTGAACCTTCTTTAAAAAAAACTCGGCACCCTGAACACGGTCAAGAGGGAAATGGTAAGGTCAGTGCTTCTGCTGGTCAGCATGCTGCGAATGAACAGACCTACCAGTATGCTGGTGAGATTGCACGAAACCCCAAAAGGAGCAAGCCTACAATGGTGTCAGTGCTGCTGGTCCACTCAATCCGTCTTATTCAGCTTATTTTTTTAACTAAAATAATATTTTTCTCTCATAAAAAATCAGTCAACAGTATTTTTCAGCTGACTTATAATTCTAACCGAACGTGCAATACAAGATCTCGAGAGCGGTGCCTTCTGACATCAGTGGTGTCAGGAACCAGTGGCCAGGTAAGGCCTTCCGCAGTGTGCTGTTTAAGCGATGCCCCAAATGGCTTTTTTGAGTTTGAGGCATCACTTCTACCGGTGCTCAAACACTACAGCTGCCGGTTCTTGAATTTTTTTTCCTGGCATCGGTGAAAGTAGATGTAACGGTGCTTGCTCAGTAAAATAATCATTGCTCTGGTCTTCAAAGGCTATCGCCCTGTTCGTTTGAGCTATTCAGCGGAACCAGCAGTCATTCAGCAGTGTTTTTCTCTCACAACAAACCAGTGAACAGTACTTTCAGCCATAATAAACCAGCGAAACGAACAGGCTGTATAGCACTACAAACACACAAGAAGAGACTAGGTATTTTTTATTATAAATTGTGGGTCCCGCAAAGAAAGAGAGTGGTGCTTCACACTGCAGCGTGTACTAGTGAAGCCAGTAATTTTTTGATGTGACGTTTCAAGAATTGTCAGTGATGCCTCCCACTGTGGAAGGCCTAATGTTACGTACAAGATATGTCTCAACATTACTCACCACATGGTTCGCGGACTTAAAACAAGTATCAACTAATGACAGGCGGAACAAGCCTTCGTTTTCATAGCCTTTTTCAACAAAAATGCCATACTTAGAAACAACACATTTATTGGACTCAAATACTAGTTTATATCCATCACGACACAGCAAGGAACCACTAATCAAGTTCTTCTTTATTGAGGGGATATGATGCACGTTCTTGAGTTGCACGGTCTTCCCCGAAGTAAGCTTCAGATCGACCGAACCAACACAACGAACAGCCGCACACGCCTCGTTCCCCATCAACAAGGAGCCAGCCCGCCCGGCCTGATACACAGAAAACAAAAAAAATATCAGCACACACATGAATATTTGTACCGGTATCAACCCATCAATCAGGTGAATGACAAACTAAAAATGCAGTTTGTAATAAATTACCATACCCAGATGATCCTGCCTCAGTCTCAACGGTGTTTGCTGATTTCTTTGTTGAAGGAGATGGCTTTCACTTAGCATCATGGCACTCTCTTGCATAGTGCCCAGGCTTACCACAGGTGAAACAATTTCCTTTCTCCTTGTTCTGCTTCTTACCCTTCTTGAAAGAAGTGGTGGGCTTTTGCTTGAGTTCTTGCTAGAATTTCTTTTTCTGTGGCTTGGAATGATTCTTTTGCACCACATGTGCGCTAGAATTTCCCTCACCGACTTTCTTGCCCTTGACATCCTTTGCCCTTGCCATGTCCTCAACATCAAGGGTCCTAACAAGCTCAGCAGTGCTAAACTTTTGCCTCTTGTGTTTCAAGGAAGTTGCAAAGTCAGTCCAAGATTGTGGCAGCTTAGCGATGATACAACCTGCCACAAACTTGTCAGGAAGTACACACCCAAACAGCTCAAGTTCCTTCACCAGTGCCTGTATTTCATAAGCCTGTTCGACTACTGGACGGCCCTCAACCATCCGATAGTCATGGAACTGCACCATGACGTACAGATCAGAATCGGCATCAGAAACGTCGTAACGGGCCTCAAGTGCTTCCCACATGGCCTTACCAGTCGGAAGTTGCACATATGCATCAACAAGGGAGTCCCCTATGATGCTCAATAGAGCTGCTTTACAAGTATTGTCAGCATGTTGAAAAGCATGCTCCTCCTCGGAGGCTGTGGATCAACAACTCTTTCATGCACCACATGAAAGCAATTCATAGAGGTCAACCACAAGATGCTTTTCTGGTGCCACCTCTTGTAGTGAGTGCCCTCAAAAGGCATTGGTTTGAGCAAGCCCGCAAAGCCAACCGATAAAAATGGCCTAATATAGCGTTTTTGGATTGTTAGAAATATAGGTAACTTCAGGTTTAATTTAATCCAACAAAATGACATGATCATAATCATAACAGTGGTGATTAAGTGCTTGTTTGAAAAAAAAATAGAAACATCATAAGCATGATCATGATGACATCAACATATTGCTTATTCCAAATAAACAAGAAGAGAATCATATGAATTGTATTAACCAGTAATGGAAACATCATGTAGATCATGCTAACCAGCAAGGTTTTGATAAAAAACATAAGAGGATAATGAAGCACGCTATCATACCCTACGACAGAGCCGGATGCACCCGATGAAAACATGGTGCCTTGTTGGTGTAGTCGCCCCGATCAGTGCAGTGCAGAAAGGATGCTGTGAAGATGAACAACGAGTAGTCGTGCCGCTTGCGGACACTCCCCAAAAACGCTATAGCCGCCCTTCACCCGAGCAGGTGAACTCGATGAAGCGGATGCGTTCCGGAGGCTCTACTCTTCCATCTCGTGTGCACGCAGGAGATGGAACGGGGAGAACACAGTCCTACGGGAGATGTGGTTCTTTTGATCTAGAGTCCTCTGACTGACCGGAGAGACTGGATTTTATGCCGTCGGGAGAGAGACGTCGTGAAGAAACCGGAAAGCCAGGAGCCAGGAAGGGAAAGGAGAAGGCTTCAGGAGCAACTCCCGTAATCAAGCCAACTCAGTTTTCAATCAATTGAGTAACTCCCGTATTGATGAAAACTTGAGTGGCAAAACCTTTCCCGTACCGTCCGCTCGCCGCCTGCCTGCCACGCCCACGGCCTCGGCCTCGGCCCGGCCACCGGCGGCGGCGGCGCGTGCGCGCGCGCGTGGCATTTTATTATCCTTTTATCAACTTCTCAATGTAGTTGGTCAAAATTCAACCATACAAGTCGAGTCAACGTTCAGTCAATTTCTCATACGGTACTAAACCATTACCAATCCTTAATCGAACCATAGAGTTTATTAGTTTTATTAAATATTAAATGGGCCAACCCCATAAAATATCTAACAAAAAGCATGCTAGTATGGGGTCGTAGGCTATTTTGAATCTTGGATGAGCACTCTCTTAGGGGTATTTGGTTCACTCCTCACCTCCTAAATCTAAATCCATTTAGTCACTTTTTACCTAAACACTATGACTAAACGAGACTAAATGAGTTTTAGCCAATTAGTTACTCAAATGTTGCTAAATGAGACTAAATCTCACCTTTTAGTCAGGCTGTCTCACTCACATCTTAGTCACTTTGAAACCAAACATGCTGACTAAGAGGAACTAAAAAGCTTCTTTTAGTTTTTTTTAGTCCACCAAACAAAACAGGGTAACTAAACTTTAGGAGCCGGTACAAACACGCCCTTAAATAGGGGTCTCTTTTATAAGATACGATTACAACTCCTCATAAGTACAAGAATGCCCCTGGGGCTACCGGTGTATATTAAATCGTACTGCCCCCCCGTGGCCCCGTCCATCGGGTCCATTTGCCTGGTGTCGTTGCTGTCCTGCCACTGGTGTTGTTCTATTTTCCTTCGTCCCCTCTACAAACGTTCCCAGCCTTCCTTGGACCCGGTTCCTCCCGTACAGCAAAGGCTGCGTCGTCCATGTTACCGAGTCTACGCCGTCTCTAGGCAAAGACTGTGTCAGCCGTCTTGCGCCTATCCCAGGCAAAGGCTGTGTCAGCCGTCTTGTCGGGCCTGCGCTTTTTATAGGCGAAGGCTGTGGCGAAGGCTTTGTCTTTGTCGACCGTCTTGTTGGGTTGACACTCCGAAGGTCCCTTGATCCTTCGTCAGCTCTCTCTTCTGCGAAGGTCCCCGGCTCTCCATCGGCCGGCTGTGTCAGCTGTCTTGCGGGGCCTGCGCCTACTTTATGCGAAGGCTGTCCTTCGTCAACTTTCTCTCCCGTGAAGGTCCCTGGCTCTCTATCGGCTAGCTGTCTTGCGGGAGGCTGTCCTTCGTCAACTTTCTCTTCCGTGAAGGTCACCGGCTCTCCATCGGCCCTTCGCGCGTGATCCTGCGCACAGTACATAAAATGCAGGTTGTTCAATTAGTGATTCCTTCGATCGCAAGGCATTGGCCCGGCCCAACACCGCACAATAATATGCTAGCAGGGAAAATAACTAGTGCCTATATAGGTACCCAGAATTTCCTCTTTTTTCTAGCATGGCAAAATAAGCATGAGAGAGCTGAGGCTAATTTTGATTGGTGACTTGATCTTGATAGAATATTTAGATTCTTAGATATACTAAATTCCCAAAAATCCTTAGAGCTAAGAAGGAACAAAAAGGGGAAATGTAAAAAGGAACTGATCATATAGCACGCTTATTATAATACTGCATTTGGAAAAGAGGGGGGTGGGGGGTGGAGGATCTGAACCCCGCGCTGAACATAACCATGCAATGATTAGCTGCTGAATTTGATTTCTACTTACACTATATTGCTCGTCCAAGACGTCTGGGTTACTGCCATATTGCTGCCCACCCGAACGACCTGCATGAGCGAAATAAAAACAATTAGGAGTATCATTTTTATACACTTGTGGGTTAAGAAATAGAAACAGTATAGTTTGTAGCGTTTACCATGTCCACCCATTCCGGGTGCGGGATAAGGATGACCTGCACCAGAATGTAATTTTTTTTACCAGTTGCACGTAAACTTGTGTAGCATGATAAACGATTAGACAAGCCTTGATCATCTCCCAGAACCGGAGGACGGGAGGAGTGATCAGCGGCCCTGAGTTTTGCATAGTAACTTCTTTTCTCTTGATGTTGCAACAGAGTTGGATATATAAGATGAAAATGAGTATTGAAATGTACAAACTTGTTTGTGCAGGTTTCAAAATTTAATTTAATTTACTAAACACGGCAAAAATTAAAAATTTATCCCCACAAGAAAATGAAAAAACGTATCACACAGAGGGGCGTGGGTGCTTTGTAAAGTTAAAATGAAATGTAACGGGAAAAAGTAAGAAGATGAGGTTTTCAAAAATAGGGGAGACTTGTACATCACCATTTTTTATTAAAAGAATCACCTGGCTGGAACAAATATATTAGTGTAGATCAATTGCATTATTAATTACATATTGGCTGAAGGAGATATTCACGAAATTAAAGAAATACTGCATGCATATGCAATGAAAATGATAATGCAGGAATTGAAGATAAATGCCATAGCAATGTGATTTAGACTTACTTTGTAGTGATGCATCAGTATTTTGTGGGTCCTGAAAATAATGAGAAAAAAGGTTAAAAAATTATTAAAGAACATAGAGGCATAATGAAGTTTGCAGTGTCTCGTGACAAGTATTTTGCTCTATTTTCTTTTTTATTTAAAAAATGATCTGTCATTTTTTTTGCATTTGATATTTGTAGTCACCATCATAATGAATTCAGTATCATGACGTCGAACGTTCCGCTGAGCATCAGCGTAACTTTGACCGCCAGAATTTCCTGCAAGTGAACAGGAAATCTGATGAGAGCGGAGCTCAAAATCACTATTGTACATTATTGGCGCTAGCTCAAAATCACTACTGATAGTAAGGACTAGTTTCTAGCCATTACCTGGGTGTGTGACATGAGGTGCTGATGAACTCGCGCTAAGCCGATTGGTCAGCTCAACATATAATATCGCTAGACGAGATATCAGTGTCTCCACATCTGGTTGTGGAACAGACTGCATATCAGGAACTACGTGCTCTATTGCTTCCATGACGAGTTTAATAACGTCTTGCTTTAGACATCCTGAGAATAAAAAAATACAAGTTAATCATTAGATGCACACCGACAGTGAACGACGGTAATTGCAACTTGGCTGGTGCTGCGAAAACAGTTGACACTGACATATACTACTACCATTTGGGAACGTCTCAAGCTGAGTTAATACAACCAGAGATTGTGTGTCTCTTCATCTCAGAGTTAATTGAAAGTACACAAAAATTCATTGGGAAAACGTGTAGATCTTATCCCCTTGAACTGTTAGCATAATGTAGAAATCAATCCCGAGCTAAGACTGGCTAAAATTCATTTGGATTGGCTAATAATTAGCTGGCTAAAGTTACCCCAAATTCCCCTTGTTTTGATAGCTAACGAGGCTAATGGATATATGTGTGGGCAAAACATAACCTTGCATTGCCATTAGCCCCACTGCTAACTTTAACCACCAACCAAATTAACATCTTCCTTTTAGACCATCCAATATATATACCATCACTTTAAATCACTTTGCCGCTGTTCGCAAAAAAAAAAACACTTTGCCGCTATTGCAATTCTCACAACCGCTCATTTGCCACTGCACACAGGTGGGTCCTGTGAATCACTAAGACATCGATGCCAAATAAAGGTTGTGAAACTTTTTGCTTAGCTAGAGATACTGGTACCATAAACTATATTTACCTTGTAGCATCCGAAGTTCTTGTAATCGCGTATGCAGTACTTGTAGATTCCGAATAAGTCTCGCATTTAGTGCAGCACATATTTCTGAACGTGAAACAGAGATCAAATAACTGCACGTAATAATAAATAGGGTAAAAGAAGAGAATGGCGCGATGCTTCCGACGCTGATCATAGCTGAAGAGATCTTCCCCTGGCGTGAATTGGAATTAGGCATGTTTGGTTCGCCTAATCAGCCGGAGCTAAAAATTAGTTACTCCAAAATTTAATCAATGCATATATTTAGATCCTTATTAGCTAATAGGTGCATATATTTGTAGACCTTAGCAATGAACTATTAGCTTTTAGTAGCTAGTTGTAGTTGGCTAATAATGGGCTAACAACTAGTCAGGGGCTTGGCTAAAACATATGGTAGCCCCCCTGTTTTGATGGATTATTTGAGCTAATTTTTAGATGATAAGAGTTGCTAGATGTGAGTTGTCATAACTCGTATGTGAGTACACATATGAGACATGTAGGGTGTTACTGCAATTTGGGAAGTAAAAAAAGCGAAACAGAAAAAACTCCTACTATCCGTGTAGTTAGGAGGAGGTAGATGGAAAAAAGGGTGCAAAACAAAATTGTCTCTTTAATAATATTATAGATATAGATTCTAGATGAACAAATTCTTGAGAAGACAACATTGACATGCATACCTACCATTAATGTTTATCGCCAACCCAAATATAGTACTCCCTTCATTCCAAATTATAAGTTATCCTAACTTTTTTGGAGAGTTAGATCATCTCAAGTTTGATCAAAATTATAAAGAGAATTACAAAGATTTATGACATCAAATAGGTATACTATGAAATTATAATTAATGAAGATTCTAATAATATTTATTTGATATCATAAATGTTATTGTTTTATTACATAAATTTAGTCAAACTTGACATACTTTGACTCTCCAAGGAAGTTGAAATGACTTATAATTTGGGACAGGGGAGTAACTAGGGAGGGTTACCTGCATCATTTGTTTTACCACATAATATATCCTAAACTTACTTGGTGGCTTATATTTCAGGACAGAGGGATTATAGTTCCTACCTTTATCTTGCTCAATTCTAGCCATAGCAGAAGGTAGGTGGTCAAGGATCTCCTGTATACGATCATAGATGTTGTTTGGGATGTACCCTGAATGTGAAACGAAAACCAATTATTTGCACATAGACAAGATCAAGGAAGACAATATGTCGTGTATCCTTATATACGCATGAACAAAATTAACTGTTTGAAATCATTAACATGCAAGTTACACGTCAGCGATATATAGGATGAATTGTGTACGTCAGAATGACTACCACCATATATGACTGAGTTCAAGAGAGATAGCATTGCCCTCTCCACTTACTGTTATTAAGACTTACCCATCATTAGATTAGTCGGCGGTGGCGCAGGCGAAAAAATTGAACGGAATGACGACGAATCTAATGAATTCCCTGGCATAAAAAGGGAAGTATTGTGATGTGATGTTTAAAGGAAGGCAATGACAATAAATTAAGGAAGGTAAGAACGAAATTCCTACATTCCGAATAATCTTCTGGCCTTGGCGATGATTCGTTGTCACCATTCCTTGCCCTTCTCCCGAGAACTGAACATGAAACATACTAGCTATTTTATTCCCCTATCGCCTATCGATCTTAAAATAGGAACGACAATTATTCAAGATATATATTGAAGGCAGAATAGGCATTTTGGTCCTGAACTATTTCTTGAGGCTCAGTTTCACCCCTTAACTTTTAAAATGGACGTTTTAGTACTTAAACTCTACTTTTAGGTTCAATTTCATCCTACAACTATGAAGATGTTCGTTTCAGTTCTTAAACTTTGTATTTTAGGCTCAATTTCATCTATAAAGTATCAAAAGTGTATTTCGGTCTTTAAACTTTTATTTTCAACCTAATTTTGCCTATCAAAAAGAAAACTTTATATTTTAGGCACAATTTCATCCATGAATTATCAAAATGCATTTTGGCTCAACTTCATCCTTTGTACAGCACCACATGCGAATCAAGATGGATAGTCATTGTTACGTACTATTGTCTCTGGCGTCGCCCCAACTACCGAATCGGATAGCACACTTTCAATATTTATATTCATATTCTAATATGAAATATAAATATAGATCTAAATATTCTTAAATATGACTTATTTTTAGCCTATGGATAAAAATTATTATTTTATTCACAAATGGTTATTAGTTGAGCCTAACTCTAGAAGTACCTAAAAAAATTATAGATCTGTTATTGTTTCAATATATCCATGTTTATTAAAGAATAAATAGCGTTCGAAGCAACTATAATTGCTCCCACAAAAATGATTTAGTAGTGTGTGTGTGCGTGCGTGTGTGTGTGTATATATATATACACCTTTGATAGTTTATGGATTAAATTGAGTCTAAAATGCAAAGTTTGAGGACTGAAATGATCATCTTTATAGTTTTAGGACGAAATTGAGCCCAATATTCAAATTTTGAGGACTGAAACGATCATCCTTATAGTTCTAGGATGAAATTGAGCCTAAAAGTATAGTTTGAGTATTAAAATGGCCGTTTTAAAAGTTCAGGGATGAAATTGAGCCTTGAGCAATAGTTTAGGGACCAAAACGGCTATTGTGCCTATATTGAAGAGGTAGTGTATTTAATAATACTTAAGCCACATGATTTCCCTTTTGTTAAGAAAATCGGGCATATATTTATTTAACCATATGAGGAAGCAATGAGAGTACTTGAAGCTCGCAATCATTTTCTGTACGGCGCACTCAACGTTTCTCCTAAATGGTGCAGAAGGTAAACAATATGCTGGAGCTCCTAGAGAAAAGAGGTTTTGGGGCAAGGTGGAGAGAATGGCTGGCAATCATTTTCAATACGGCGCACTCAACGGTTCTCCTAAATGGTGCAGAAGGTAAACAAATCCGCCATGCAAGGGGCCTTCGCCAAGGTGATCATCTCTCACCATACCTATTCATTCTTGCAATTGATGCCCTGCACCGGATTCTTGAACAAGCCACAGCTGACGGAACACTGTCACCGCTGCGGGGTAGAGAAGCCAAGCTCCGACTGCCATTATATGCTGACGACACCGTAATTTTCCTGAACCCTATTAAAGAAGAGGTGGTAGCGCTTTTCGATATCCTTGACCGCTTTGGTTCAGCCACAGGCTTAAGGCTTAATTTGGAGAAGTGCATGGTAGCTCCCAGCAGATGCGCGGATTTGAACCTGGACTACATCCTGGACGGCTTCGCGGGCAAAAGAGTAAGCTTCCCAATGACATACCTGGGCCTTCCACTGACCTTGGGTAGGACTAAAGTGGCTCATGTACAAGGCATCATCGATGCGTCACGGCGGCGGCTAGCATGGTGGCAAGGCAGGCTGCTAAACCCGGCGGGAAGAAGGGAGTTGGTTAGATCGGTCCTAAGTGCAATCCCAGTTTACTTGATGACTTCAATGAAAGTGCCCAAGCAATTGATCGAAGATTTAGACAAGTTGAGATGCCGCTTCCTTTGGGCTGGCAATTCTGAGATCTCAGGCGGGAAATGCAAAGTAGCTTGGACATCAGTAACCAAGCCAGTAGAGTTTGGCGGGCTGGGTGCGATCGAGCTAGAAAGGTTCAGTCGAGCCCTTTGTCTGTGCTGGCTTTGGTTCCAATGGACAAACCCAGAGTGCCCATGGAATGGAACTGAGGTACTAATTGACTCGACTGATTTGGCGCTCTTCAATGCGGCGACGGTGTCCATCGGAAATGGCTGTAAAGCTTCCTTTTTGCACAGTTGCTGGTTAAACGGTGAGGCACATTACTCCTTTTGCCCACTGCTCTACAAACACAGTAGAAGGAAGAAGCGCTCAGTAAGAGAAGCGATCACCAATGGAAAATGGATCACAGACATTGCACACAACCTGAACCACAACCTGCTGACTGAGTTCTTCAGACTCTGGAGTAAGATTGAAGCGGTCAACCTGAACCTCCATGATGACGAAGAAGACTCCATAATTTGGAATCTAGAAAGGTCAGGCCAATTCTCTACAAGGTCAGCCGCTGTACAATTTGCTGGACATACGCCCTCCTCCTTCCCATCACTGATCTGAGAAGTTTGGGCCCCTCCCAAGTGCAAATTCTTCCTCTGGCTGCTCTTACAAGACAAGCTATGGACTGCGGCACGTCTACACTAGCGCGGTTCGGAGAACAACTACTTCTGCACCCTGTGCATAAGGAACCTCGAGACTGCTTAACATCTCTTTTTCGAATGCCCCTTTGCCAGAACCGTCTAGGACTTGGTAGCTGATTGGAGCTCGTGTGAAAACTTGGAGCTCGTGTGAAAAACTGAGACCATCTGGATGGGAAGACCAGGAGGACATTGAAGATTGGTTTGCTCAGACAACAACTGCTGGTGACAAAAAGGGCCACACAATGTCAATCCTAACTCTCTGGTGCCTCTGGAATCAGAGGAATGCAATCATCTTCAGAGGTCAGGGGAAATCGGTGCTTGGTGTTCTGGAGGAGATCAAAGACACAGCCCATTGCTGGTCCTTAGCTCGACGTTTAGCACCTGAACCTACAACGGTTCTACCTTTAGGTAGTGAGTAATCCCATTTCTGTTTTCTGCCCTATGCAATCTAGGCTGTTTTAGGGAGCGCTCCTCGCGCATGTAAGCTGTCCCTGCTACCTCCTTATTATTAATCAAAGATGGAATGTTCCAGATCTTTCAAAAAAAAAAGAAGCTCGCATATACATACCCGTTGCTGGTGGTAAACTCTCACCTCGATCGGCTTTCTCTTTTTTTTTGACTGAAAAGTTTGCAAGTAATAACAAAAAACAAATTAGCTGGGTGGTACATATATACTCTAGCTTGAATGAAACATACATATGATTTATAGTATATATATTGCTATAACATGTTGAGAAAAAGCTAAGCTAGGCAATCAGGCATACCTCTTGGCGGATCTTGCACACGGAAGGAATTTGACGCTCCTTCCAAAACTCTTGGACAAGATATTTGATAATCCGGATGGATCATTACCCCAAGCTTAACCGGTTTTTTCTGAGAGTTGAGTTTAATAGTGGCGGCTTGGTGAGGAGCCCCACGCCCATCATTCAGTCGAAACTCGCCTTTCTCCACAACCATTCTTCTTCTTGTTGGATTATTTTGGTTCAGATGCATGCAGTGCTCCGTAAAATCTTCTAGGGGCCACCAAGGACGACTATTTTGTTTATCTTTATCAGGAATATGGAAGTCATCATCCAGGACAACTAGCTGAACTTTCACTTTTGCCAGTCCGTCATCCTTTGGAACTATCTCGCCATCCTTCTTCAAAATTACGCTTATGTCTAGAGGGCTCCCTGCAGTAAGCGTGTGTGATGTTCCTGCTGGTTTTTTATTCCCTCTAGTATGACTGTCTGGTGTTCCTTGTGTTTGGTCCTGAACACCGACTCTACCCTCTATTTCCAGCCGATAATATGGTGATGAGCTGCAACCAAATACTTATTCACATTAATAACGGATGAGCTCTTTTAGAATGGTTGGAAAAATACTATGGTACCTCAGGTACTTTATTATTATTATTTTCTAATTTTATAGAATGTAATTTTTATTATTGAGGATATATCGGTAATTGATCTTGTGCCCTTTCTTGTACTCCTACGGTTCTACTAGGCAGAAGCTAGCTGTTAGCCTCTCACCGTCTGACGTGAGTAGGAGCAGCGCGGTGGAAAAGCGTCACAGACCACCGACGGTGGCAGGAGACGGACGCATGGGCTGCTGCCTGCGTTCGGGGTGGAGGTGCGGTGTGGTGCCTTTGGTTTGTCGGGTTAGGCGGCGAGCGACGCAGCAGGCCGGGGCGGACTCACCGGCCAAAAATGACTTCGGAGGCCTGCAACGTTTCCCTGGGCGAAGTTGAGGTCGGCTAGACGTCGCTAGAAGGGTCGTCGACCACGATGGTGACCATGTTCACAACATGGCCTGGATCTGAAGTGGAGTGACGGTCGGGGGTGGAACTTCGATTGCCACTTCAACCAACATTGGGTCCAGCGTCGAGTCCACTGTGGATGGTAGTTGCCTCGGCTGGCTCTACAGCACCAGGTCCGCCTTGGCCTCAAGACCAACTACCTCGCAAGATCAGGACGGCTCGCGTGCAAAGATGCCCACGGGCTAGGCACAGACGCTGGACGCACTCTCCGACACCTAGTACATTGAGGAAAGGTGCGCCCGGAACTCTGCCGGTGAGACGGCTCGCTGATTCCCACCAACGAGCGCGACAAGAACAAGGAAAAGGTCCACTTCAGATGCGGCGAGCTCCGTGTTCCTCGGGATGACGAAGACCTCGACCTTGGGACGACTATCAGCGTCACCCAGAAGGTGGTGATAGCGGCAGCGAGCTGTTGTGGTGCTGTAGTGACGATGGCGGGGGTCGATTGCCACACACGAGGAGGCAACGACGGCGACAATGTTTGGTGTTTCTTGGCTTGGCACGGCTTGACATCCCGGTGATATGCTAGGTCGCCATCGTCCAGCGTGGCGACGCGTCTAGGAGGCACCCCGGCCGAGCTCGGCCTCCAAGGACGAGGGCTTGCACGACGGCGAATGACCTCCCATGCATGCCTAGGCCTGATGGCCAGTGCCTCGACAATGGAGACAGCGGGATGGGGAGCGACACTGAGCGGCGACGTGGTCATGCGCCAGGCAGTTGAATCATAGACCCACTAGCTCCGACAGGACTGGGCGCTGGCGTTTGGGGGCCGTTCTCCCCTGGCGGCGCCATTGGCGACGGCTCTTGACAATCTGGAACCCGTCGACATCGACGTTGGGCCCATAGAGGGGCACATGCGCGGGCCATGTGCACTGTCGACACAGTGGGCTAAGGCGCTGGTGCACGGGGACCCTTGTCGCCGGTTGTGGACCAAGGCAATGCTTCACGGGCACTTGCGTGGCCGGCTGGTGCCCCGCGGCCGCCGGGCACATTGGCCCTACGCCGATGACGTCGCTTCTTCTTGGCGGCTGCCATGTGGGTTCCTTCCATGGCAGCAGCGTTCTGCGCCGCGTCCGGAGCCCCGCCGACGGGGGGACACGTGGCTCTGAGGGCCCTGCGAGCGGCATCCAGGTATGCCGAGCGCCTGGCAGATGAAGCGAGGCCATCGTCGGAGTTGCCAGTGCAGGGGTCTTCCTCCCAACGCCGAAACTTACTCCTACCTACCGACCGACGGACGGGGAAGAAGGGATGGGGCATGCAGAGAGAGGGAGGACGACACAATAACAGAAGGGCTATATATAGACAGTAGTGGAGCTTAAGGACAATTTTTGAGGGGCCAACAAGAAAATATATATGATTTAGGGGTGTTGGGGTGGCCATTATAAAACTTCTTTAGCAAAATATACATATACTCCCTCCATGTTGGTAAAAGAAGTCGTTTTAGACAACGACACGGTCTCCAAAGCATAACTTTGACTTCATTTTTCTATAAAAATATTTATTCAAAAGTGATATATGTATATTTTTATGATAGTATATTTCAAGACAAATCTATTCATATTGTTTTCATATTTCCAAACTCAACAACTTAAAAGTTATTTATGATTTATATTCCCAATGTTTGACTCAAACCTTGTCCAAAATAACTTCTATTACCAACATGGAGGGAGTATCTATATAGTATCCTATGTAAAATTAGAAAAATGAGAAGGAGCCATGGCCCACTATGGCCCCGATGAAGCTCTGCCTATGTATATAGAAGAAAATCCTCGTCAAACCGGCCCACAAAAGGCTTCCGATCCCGCGCTCCACGAAAGCATGGTACGCTCGGGTGGAGTTATTGGTGGATGTGCCAGCAGGGCCTTTCACCCTACACCTTCCGTCCCTTTTATGTCATTCTCACCTCTCGGGAAGTCAAACATAATTAACTTTGACTAAATATATAAAATGAAATATTAATATTTATTGTACATAATTAGTATCATTAGATAGATCGTTAAATCTATTTTCTAATAAATTTATTTGAAGATACAAATGTTGCTAATATTTTCTATAAAGTTAGTCAATAACTTGAGAAAGTTTGGCTAGCATTGATGACACGGTGACACTTAAATAGGGACGGAGGGAGTACTTCTAAGCCATTGAATTTATTTGGAGATACAAATGCTACTAAGCTGAGACCTAAAAAACAAAGTTGATCTGTGCTCATGCTGAACAGAAACCTAAAACCTGAGAAATACAACATGAAACCTATGAGATACTCTACTTGTATGTTCATGCTTCCTAATACATGAAACCTGAAATTCAGTGAACCTCAAACTGCAACCTGTATAAGACTACAATATTCTTAGTTAATGAGATGCCCTGTGATCATATATTGTTGTTCCGTTTTATATCCATGTTCTATTTTGGATTCTAGTTACAAAATTAAAGGGAATTATTGCCCCCTTATTTCTAAAAAGCAGCAACCAAATCACCTGGTAGAAATTGGTAAAGACAGGATGGACTTGCAGTAGACTTGTGCCCAGGATGGCCAAAGGACACAAAAAGATTTTCTCATCCAGCTTTTGACTTATGATGGGAGTTTCAGGGGATTTTTAAGTCTTGCAGGAGGATTACAAGACTATCTTAGGCGTATCACAATCAATACATGGTAGAATAGAGGTCAGAGTGAACATAGTTTTTATGGGTATGAATTTGGTTGCTTTGATCTAATATAAAAGCTTGAATTATGTACTTCAGTGCTAATTGTTCATGCTTCGTGAACACTAATGTAAAATTTATGGCGATTTGCTGCAAACAGAATGTTACGAAGATCACACTTTGAACATTTTTTTGGGAATAGTACAACACAAATTCGAACATCAATAATTATCATGGTGTTTATTTGTTCTCGTTGCAACTCACGGCCATAATAATTCTATATATTTAAAATTGTGAGGAACCTAGAATTGCAATCCTAAGTAAGGTGTGTTATTGGAAGCTCTCTCGGTACTTGGAGGGCGGTGCTGGCCAGGGCAAGACATGTTTTTTTTTAAAAAAAGTAACTCATGTTCATATTGTATTATTATGATATTATTTTTTCCCATTGCAACGCATTGACATAATCCTATTCTCTGAGTTTCATTTGTATCTTTCCTAAGAAAAATGATCACCTGGACCCCTGTACATTACAATCCATATTCAGCTTATACACCGATCTAACATTTACAGTAGCATACGTATATATCCAATGCAAGGGTGAAATATGAAAGGATAGATGCTGGTTGATGGCTGCGGTTGGTTGGAACTATGGATGCGCTTAGAACATGTTCAACATATTACTTATACAATTTTTCTCAACAATAGAAAACTGCTATACAAGGGATAAGGTTGCTATATAGCAGATTACTTTTCATATCCCTAATACCGAAACCTATATAGATTTTTTTGAGATAAATGATCAGTAATCGATATTGAAAACACTCTTAATCCCCAACAGCCAACACTCACTAATTTTTTGTTCCAAAAGTAATTTAAGACGGGTCCAAATTTGAATCACTTCCTTTGCAAAAAAAAAAGTCACTTGAAAAATTATTTATCCTGTGGTATCCAAGGCAATATAATAATGTTGCACTTAAAAAATTATTAGTTGTTAGAGAGAGTTCCTACCTGAACATGGAACGATCTTCATCTTGATCATTATTAACTTTTTCTTTTCCCTTTTCCATGGAACGACCTTCATCCTGAACATTAGATTTTTATTCCCAAGGTAAAAAGTAACAAATACAAATTGGTCAAAGTTCAAAAGAAGATAGATGTACAGGATCCGGGGCCAAATATTGTCAAATTAATTGATGATAATAAGGAAAACAACACTCGAGCGTACCAGCCTGTTATTGTAGCCATTTTGTTTTATTAGCTCACCAAGGATGGATGTAAGGAGGTCCTTAATATGGCCAAGACTGTCCGAGATTCTTGTACCCCAGATGGCAAAGCCGGAGGAATTTGAAGAAGCAAATCAAGTTTGGGACGAGATGAGATACACAAGAAAGCTAGCTCGTTCTGCAAACAGAAATATGATGCACCACTAACTGTTCTCGTAAGGAAAGATATAGATAGATAGATATACTTATCCAGCTTGTCCTCCATGGCGATCGATCGGCCTCCCTCCTAGTAAGAAGAAACACTTCCAAGCTAAGTAAGCTTCCTTGCTGTCGTTCTTGGCTGCGAAGCCGGCCTCAGGCAGTTGCTAGGGGCTGAGGCCTTTCTATGGCCGAAGAAACCGCGTTCCTCATTTTTTGTTTGGGAATTTGAGAGTCCTTTTCACTTTGTAGTATAAAACACATGTGTCGTCGTAGCGGTCAAAGAAAAATATTCAGCTGGGACGTCGTAACTTCCGCAATTCAAAGTTTATCCGCCGGCTGATATAATAATTAAACCGTGATGACTAGGCCTTTCCCACCTACTATTACTACTAGTCACAGTTCATGCAACTGGGTAATTTGAGTCCTTTTCCCTTCCAAGCTAAGTAAGCTTACTTGCTGTCGGTTCTTGGCTGCGAGGCCGGCCTCTAGCAGTTGCTAGGGGCTGAGGCCTTTCTATGGCCGAACAAACCGCGTTCATTTCATTTCATTTGTTTGGGAATTTGAGTCCTTTTCACTTTGCAGTATAAAACTATCACGCACGGTCCCAACGACGACTCTCAGTCATCACACATACCCGGTGTCTTCGTAGTGGTCAATGAAAAATTATTCAAATGGGACGTCGTAACTTCTCCGCAATAGCTTGGCCGCCGGCTCATAATAATTAAACCGTGATGATTAGGCCTTTCCCACCTACTATCACTACTTTTTTTTTTTGCGATTACACACCTACTATTACTACTAATCAGAGTTCATGCAACTGGGTAATAATAATGAAACCGTGATGACTAAAATAGGAAAAAAATTAGTAGGGACGTTCTAAGCAATCATGGGTACCCACGGCGGTGCTTCCGCGACATGTGTCCATACACATCCAACCCTCAGCCGCTCCGCGTATGATTTAATATTTTCCAATTACACTACTAATCCATAAATTAATTAGACTAATCTAAAATATCAAGGGCCATACCCATTACAATGCAAGTTTGTGTTTAATATCTACAACTAACAAAAAATACTTTAATTTACGCTCTCTTGACTCTCTTTCTATTTTCCTGACACAATGCGAGAATAAATACTCCATAGTTTGTAAGGACCCAAAAACATAACTTATTAGAACTTTTGCTAAATCTTTTAAACCTAAATCTGCCTTCTTTCTCAAATTATAAGCCCAAGAAGTCCAAGCTTTTGACTTGATGAACCTATCCAACACACCACCTGTCGATGCGGGACCCACAGTGTAACACCCCAGGTGTTAGGCTTGCATTTGGCACTTGCATTGCATGAGCCTAAGCATCATTTGTTCATATATAAGCATGAAACATGCATATATGGAATGTGCTTTGAAACATCTGCAACATCTCCTTAAAACATATGCAACATACCTTTGTTATTGGTGTTTCAATGTATATATGTTAGATGCTCATGCCTAGTAATGCAAGTGAGTGTTGATGTCACTTCTTTCATATGTCTCACATCACTCTCTATCGATAGTGAACTCTGAAAAAGTTTCATGGAGTTTGGAATCAAAAAGTCACATGAAATGATAAGTTATATGCTTGTTTGGATTATAACTGAAACATACTTCTGAAACCAGGAAACATGTTTTACATTCCATGTGAACTAGTGTTTATGCAACATACAAATGCAACATGTGCAACACATCTAGGATACATGTGGTACATGCGCTAGACAGTGCATGGAATCAGTGTTGGCTCTGTACGCACTGCTCGGTTAACAAGTAACTATGAGTACTATGCACGAAAAAGTATATTTAACCCCCACCTGTTAAGGATAGTCTACTTCACTCTCCAACTATAAAATCATCTACTTTACCTCCGAACTCCCCAGGGTTTCAGACGGTGGTTTTGCGGTATTGCTACAGTAACAGGTTTGCTACAGTGACGCTTTTTTTTTTGCCTTTTCTCTTTTTTTTTTATTTTCGTTGAATCTTTGAAAAATCATAGTAAATCACAGAAAAATTATAAAATAGAAAATCTAATTTTGTTAGACTCCACATGAGTAGATCTACACCGTAAACATATAATATGGTATGCTTTAGCACAAAGTTTTTACTGTAGCTTTACAGTGAACAAATCTAATTTTTTTACAACATGATGGGTGATAAGTATATCACATATGTATTTCAGTTTTGGAAAGAGTAGTGTGGATGTACATTGTTTGTACACCTTATCTTTTGTTACAGCCTCCGGTTAGAGACAACCAGCAGAACACGCCTGATCATTGGTGCAACATGTTATCTGTACAAATTGAATAGAAATTTAAGCTGATCTTTTGACAGTCCAACCCAAACTCGATGTTTTGATAATGTAGAAAAGGTTGATATTCAGGAAGAAATGGAATAATACAACTACCTGCTTGTTGAAGAGACCAGCTGACTAGCCCTACTTATTGAAGAGATCAGTTGACCAGTCCGGTTTATTATTTTTCTCTAAGTGCTTCATTTATATAGCTCTGATATATTTGGTAGGAACGGGAAAAATAAACCATCAAGATAAAGGGCAAGCCATTTGTCTAGAGCACACGGCCTATTCAAATTACTAGCCATCCAAAAAAAAAAGCAAGTAACATTCATAATGGATCTATATGAGTTGGAGAACTACCGCTGGGAACACCTGGCCTACAATACATTGCAAGTAACATTGGTGTCCTGTACCTGAAAAAAAAATATTTTTTCATAATCTCCAACTGATCTTGAAGAAGCTTGTTGAAGACCTTTATTTGATTTTTAGACATAGCATTATATAGCATGCTTTGAAGAACAGAGGTTTAATCTGCTGGAGGTATCACCAAACTAAAAAGAACAGAGAACAAGGCACCAATTAGGTAGCAACCATAAGAGATTTCTCTAAGGAAAAAAATAGCCAAAAAATGGAAGGATGGAGGTGACCATTATTGGAAATTCGAAGAGAATCACCAAAACAAATGCAAACTAAGGCCAAAACCCTCAGAATGGAATACACGCCATCTATGGAATGGAACGGCAACTGCTTTTAGTAATCTAATGCAGTTTCCATCATCTGCTAAACTCTGGATCATGACTTACTCTTTGAACTGAGTCCAAGGCTCAAACACAGTAACACCAGAAACCTGGAGGCTCTGCCAACTTATTCGATAACTCTTCTCCATTTGCTCTGTTTGGTTGAGCAAGACCAGCAAGAATTAAGCTCCTCCCATTGTTTAGTCCTCTCGATGCTTGGCTGACATTCTACAAAGTTATGGAAAATTCATAGGTTTCACAAAAGAGGTGTAAATGAAATTGTTGACACTTGGAATGGAACGGCAACTGCTTGCAGCAATCAAATGCAGTTTCCATCATCTGAAAAAACTCTGGAGCATGGCTTACTCTTTCAACTGAATCCAAGGCTCGAACTCAGTAACACCAGAAACCTGGGAGATGTCGGAGATATCCTCCAACGGCCTTTGAACTTGACGAATAGGTAGACTATGTATTGGTAAAACACCTCAATAAAAGCACCCCTGATCTTTATCTGGAGTTCCAGAGGTTAGAACAGAGGCATATGAAAGGATAGGTTCAAGAGAAGCATAGGCTGGTGATCAAAATGTTGATGCAGCAGTGATTAATCCAACTGACAATGCATTAGAAATTGCACACTATTTCTTTTCTAGAAGGTAGCTAGGAAAACTTGAGAGATGTCACATATTAGCGCATTCTAAAACAAAGTAGTAATCATAGATTCATAGTGCATGTCGTTGGCATAAGTGTTACGGAGTACCTTCTTACAACGGACCTTCAGCCAGATGTAACGTAGACGATATCACAATATATAGATTAAATAGTGTTATGAGGACCGCTGAAAAGCATTTAAATCTGAAACCCCTCGTAGCAATGGGGCACAAAAGACTCGAAGATATGGACACTTATAATACCTGGAAAGAATTGTTTGGCACGAAAAAACTGCCTGACTGAAAAATGGCCATGCTAAATTAGTAGACGCTGTAGAATTGATTGGCTAGTCAATTATGGAGGAACAATTTATTTCAGACTTAAAACTGAGCGGAAAGCATCCAATTGCATAAATCAAATTTAATAAACAATTGGTTTGACCATGTAAGGAGGTTTGATGAAGTATGGACTAACAATTCATTGCCTAATAAGCAAAGTATTGCAGTTTCAACAATCCAACATACATGCAGTAGTAGGCTGAGCATTTTGATTTCCTAACAACCATAGCAACAGTACCTGATCCACTCAAGGTGTGTTCACTTCCCCTCCAAACCCAAAATATTTCCTCTTCCACCCATCACATCGAATTTTTGGACACATGCATGGAGCATTAAATGTAGGTAAAAAAGATAACTAATTGCATAGTTAGTCTGTAAATGTCGAGACGAATCTTTTGAGCCTAGTTAATCCATGGTTAGACAAATTTTGCCAAATAACAACGAAAGTTGCTACAGTAATTTTTAACTACTTTTCACCAACTGAACACACCCTCACTGTTATCCAGTAGGCACCCTCAAAACTAGTACAGAACATATAGTTCTATATTGGTCAAAGTAGCAACATGAAAATGGATTAAAACTGGGATTTAGGTCTATTGAAGCATTTTCTTGGCACTTGATCAATACAAACCCTTTATGACTTTTGGTGTAGAACTAATTTGAGTTTTTTGGGCAAGGTTTTCAGGTTTGGTTGACATCACATGTATTAACTTAGCAAAAGCTAGCAAACGAAGTTAGAACTTACCATTTCATGTGACTTTTTAAATTCCACACTCTATGCAACTTCCCATATGATCAACATGAGTTTGTGTTTATGTGATGCACATGAAAGAGACATGATTAATACTATTCATGCACATTTTTGAAACGGTCAACATTAAGCATAAGAGTTTTGCTTTGGTTCTCAAAAAGTTTAAGTTGGGGCTCATGTTAATATCATTTGCACAGAATCCAATACACAATTATACATGAATCCAATACACAATTATATATTTAACATGAATCCAATACATACAAAGATGTCTTGCATCAACATACCGAAATACATAATACATCCAAAAATTTTGGCACCCATCTACCCAAAACAACTTCTCCAAATATTTGGCATCAAAATAACAAGCTCTTGCACAACCATGACTCCATGAGTACTAGCTAAACATTCACTACCAGCAGCTGCAATACTGGACGAAGCAACGGCGGCAGCCTCACCGTTGTCCCTGCAACCCCACATCTTCCTTGGCTCGAGTGGCAGGTAGACATGCAGGAGGGCGCGATCGTTCGCATCATCATCCCCGTCAGCCCTGGTATTGAATTATTGATGCTCCAGCTTGTCTATCAGTTACCACAGTAATGTTTTGTAGAGGGTCTGCAGAATAATAATAGCAGTCAACAAGTTTCCCAATAAACAAGGGATATGCATACAAGTTTATTTCAACTTGCAAGCCAAAATACATTTTGCATACTTAAGTTCAAACTTAACATCAGACTTAAGTTCAGAATTTACAAGGGTTTATTTAGAACTGCTGCAAGTAACAGAATTCAGGTCAAGGTGGGTTCACCTACCGAGTTCACGGTTGTGGTGTGACACTGCTGGTCTTGTTATGCCTGTAGAAAGGAAGACATTGGAAGGAAAAGAGTATGCTCAGCAAATATGTAAATTGGCACCCTCATACACTACTAAAAAAAATTGTTTGGTGCTCCTTTTATAAACATGATACTAGTTGTTCTCATCTGTATAAACATATATTCCTAGATCTAGTAGTAAATCAATCAATTTTTAAAAGTCTTACAGTATAGTAACAACCAGAATGTTGTACTCCAACAATACAAGCTACTTACATCTAACTTGGTTCTGACATCACAATTCAAAACCCCAGCTAAAATCCACAATGAAAGATGAGCAACAGCAAGCCGTATATATTTTCATGAATGCCTCAGCATAGAGATATAGATACAGAGAAGAGCTGGACCTCAGTTTGACAATGGAGGAATCGGTTGTACATGGTGGCTTGCCTCAGCATAGAGATATAGATACAGAGAAGAGCTAGACCTCAGTTTGACAATGGAGGAATCGGTTGTATCCGGTGGCTTGAGTACAAATGCTTCATCTGAATAAAAAAAAGGTTAGCTCATGGCAGGTTGTTGAATTTTTCTCTGTAAAACTGAATCTAACAGGTTTATTACAAGGGAAATTATGCCACCAAAAGCATGCAGGTTCAACTAGAGAACAACAAACTAAAGATGACCAGAACTAGACAGCTCGTGACAGAAAATTATCTAATAGAAAACTAGACAAGTGCACTTCAGTTCTAATTTTACTAGGAAACATCTTTCTTATAAAAACATCTCTGATCCAGCCCAAACAAAATATTTACTACTAGTAGTCTATATAGCTTTCGGACTGTAAAGCTGGTGAAAAGCCCCATAGCTTTTGTCAAGACTGGCTGCTTGTACCTTATGCACATGATTATGCCTGCTGCTACAAGACTCCACACTGTAACAAGCCTCCACATGCTTGATTATACCATCAGAACAAAGCTGTGCTGCTAAACAAAGGTTAAAATCAGCATATGGTAAATATTCTAGATACAAGAAAAATAGAAAACAAGTGATTGATCTTGTATTTAATTTATTGATATGCACAGTTAAACTACAAATAATTGTGTACCTGTCAAACATTTTACTACTAAGGTATACCATTGTACCTGTCAAACATTTTACTACTAAGGTATACCATTGCATCTCTTAGTATATGTGTACCTGTCAAACGTATATATACTACAAGTCTCTCTGCAAACATTTGTGAGGACAGTAAACCGTGATTTGGTGGCATGTGATATATGCTACGAACATATGGAAGAACCCAGCATCATCCCCCATTCCATGCTGAGCCACAATGCGCTTCTTTAGACAAGAGCAACTTATTTTTTTTATGGTTCATATAACAGCTTAGAACAACTATCTTGCCCTCTAGTGCAACAGTTGAGTCATATGATCAATGATAGGGCCCTGATCAGAACTGGGCATATATATGCTCTAGAGAGATGAAGGAACCTTTAGGGTAGACTGCTGAAGAAGAGATCTGAACCCTACCCTTCCTTGGAGCGGAACCACTTGGAGCACAGTTACGCTGAAAAAAAAAGGAGACTAGATGAAGAAGCATGCAGCAGTAACAATCATGAAGTCAGTTGCCCATGGAACATTATGCAAAGAAATAGCTCATAATTAACTTCTGCCTATTTAACTTCTTCTAAGTACAAGCATCTTATCCAACATTCAAAAGAAAAAAAAACAGCATGGCTAAGATCCATTTTAAGATTTGGAGCAAAGGCAAACATCAAAATTAGTTGCTTTAGCTACACCTGCCTAGTCATGAAAACAAAAAAGAAGAGATGCATTCCATCTAGATCGAGAGCATAAAGTGTCATAAAAATTGCTAATTTCTCATTATATCCCTAAATCCTCGTCGAAATTTGGTCTAGATCTCAACAAGGACATCAGAAATAAATACCACACAAATCCTCGTCGAAGAATCCTCGCACCCTGCCGCCGCCCTTCTTCCACGGCCGGCCCCCACCGTCCTCGCCCTCGTTAGCCGAGTCCGCGCGGGCAGGACTCAGCGGGCGCGGCTGGGGCTCCTCCTCGCGCCCCCACCTCCGGCCGCTCCGGCGTCGGCGTCTAGGGCAGGGCTCAGAGCGGGCGCTGCCGGATCTGGTGGCAGGAGAAGTGGCGGCGTCGGCTCGTGGGGCAGCAGGAGAAGTTGCGCGCGAGCTGTCGGGGCCGAACCGCCGGCGTCATGTCACGGAGTGGTGGCATGGGGTGGGGGTGGGGGTGGGGGTGGAGGAGCGGCGTCGCAAGGGCGGTTCTGCGTGTGGCGCGAGGGACGGGTGCAGATCGTGCGAGGCCACCTCAATTGTCAGCCATCCAGATCCAGATAAACGGCTGAGGGAGAGCGAACGCAGCTGGGCCTGTGAGCGATATTGGGCCGATTTCACGTTGCAGCCGAACTCAAGTTGGTTCGGTGTTGACGGTTCTTAAGTATTAATTTTAATTATCCAATAAATAAGGAAAAGGACCTATATGCAAGCAACACCTAGAATTAGGGTTTGATCTGACAGAATTCCACGAGTTTTGTTGTTTATCTGTTTCTGCAGGGGGTTATCAGGAAATACAAAGGAAAGGCCCACACGTCGGAATTACATAGAGATATTAACGTGTTCACCGATTTTCTATCATCTAGAAGACTCCAGAAGCCACGGGATCGAACGGGAGGCCGAACGGGCCCGGGACCAGGGCGCCCGCCCTGGACCCTGGGGCGCCCGCCCTAGGTCTGCAACCAATCAGGATGAGTCTCGCGGATTATGCCTCACCGACCTAAAGGATCAAAGAAAACCGTGCGATTAATGTCGGTTTGATCCGACGGCCCAGGTTCACTTGAAGGGACTATATAAGCAGGACCCCTGGCACCTGGAGAGGAGAATCCAAGTCCATTATTTTCATATTTTCCAGAGAGGATTCAGAGAGAGAGGTTCCCTTAGGGTTCTCACCTCATTAGGGCTTAGCATCCAATGTGAGATTAAACTTAGTTCTTCTAGATTGAGAGAGATAGAGTGGAGGTATAGATCGAAGGAAGCCCGGCCTGTCGGTGACTACTTCGAGGTTGTACCTGCAGGATCAAGTTCTCCTAACCCGAGGTTTGCTCCTAGGATTCTTCAGTATTTCGACTTCTAAATTCTAGTAAATTCTTTATTTTATTGTTCTTTGGTTTATGAGTTTACTTTAATCTCTTCGCGTAGAGTTTAGAGTAATCATCTCTAGCGTAAACGAGGTGTTTGGGCTATGATACTCATAGATATCCCCTGTCTAGCCGGACCGTGGTAGTAGCGAGGAACGTGACATTTCCGTAGCTACCTTTGTATTCCATATCCCGTTAGCAGGATCGATAGGGTTTATAGGTGTGGGTCGAACATCCTTTGAGGTGTCTAGATTCCGTGAGCCTCCCCAATAGAGCAGTAGATCATCCTTACCAAGGTTAGAACGAGAGTGCAGTTGCAGTCTTCTCTATACATCGCTCACATCGAATCACAGTGGTTGTAGCCTAAAGGTTAGTAGTAATAGATTTGATTAGTCAGATGCACGCTTTCTCCTAGTGGTAAAAAAATAAATACGATACTCTGAATAACATCCCGGGTGAAGTGCTCACCGATATCCGTGCGCTTGCGGATCATTTCCTAATTGTGTTACCAAATATCAACAAGCATTTCTGGCGCCGTTGCCGGGGAGAAAGACGGTTTGCTGAGATAACCTTGAATCTTACTACTAGCTTGTACCTATACTTTTATCTTTCTTTATCTTTTTATTCCTTATCTTTTCTTTATTCTTACCTTATGGAGAACCAAGATTCTAAATCAATCTATCAATTTGCAACACCTTCGGAAACTGACCTTTTACCATGGGAGTCATCACAGCCTATCCAAACATCCCAGTATAGGTTAAGTTCAAGATTAATTGCCATGATTGAGAACTTATCCTTGTCGGGAAAGGAAGACGAAAATCCTTACCTTCATATTTGATATTTTGAGCAAACATGCGATTGTCTTCGCATTGAAGGCATTTCTGATAAGACTTTACGTTGGAAGCTTTTTCCTTTTTCCTTAAGAGGAGAAGCTAGACGATGGTATAGTCAGAAGGTAAGTCAACAACGAGGTGAATGGGGAGTCTTACGAGCCAACTTCTGTTTAGATTTTTATTCCCTCGATCGTATCGCCGACCTTAGACTCGAAGTTCTATCTTTTAAACAAAAAGAAAATGAAACTTTGGGAAAATCCTGGAAACGTTTTTCTGATCTTTTAGAATCTGGTCCAAAACTCAATATTGAAGACCCTATTCTCCTTTTTCATTTCTTTCGAGGTCTTCAGAAAGATCATAAACAAATGCTACATACAATGTTTAGAGGTTCTTTCTTTCGTATCCTTACTGATGAAGCTAGAGCGATCCTAGATAGAATCCTAGAAGCTGAGATAGATAATACCCTCCATGATGAAACCTACGAAGCTGAAGTAGACACTCTGCCGAATTCTTCACCTACTTCAGCTGTCCCAAGTTTTGAGCCACAAAAGGAAGAAATTCCACCACCTGATTTCATGCTAGATATAGAATCTGATCTTTTTGCCGATTTTGGAAACATTTCAAACTACCATTCTATAGACAAACCCCAAAGCGGCCATTATAGCATTTGTTTACCAAGTGAATATCAATTAAGAGAGCTTATCTCAGTCATGAGTAGCGAATGGTTGGAGGAGTCAGAGCTTTCCTCTGAAGTGATCCGTTTGGATACACCTCCTATCACTATACACTGTGCTTATAATTCTGATCAATTTGATGCTCTCTATAATCCTGTTGTGGGGATCAATATCATGTCTGAAGCTTTTGCACTTAAATTATTTGGAAAATTAATTTTAACCCCCACAACAAAGTTCATGAAGGAATCTTCGGGACGATTGGTCCCCAGTCTTGGAATTGTGAATGTCCTATCCTTTATGGTAGAAGGCTCCATGATTCATTTGAACTTTTATATCTTTGATACATGGGACTTCGACCTGTTGATAGGACAACCATTTAGAAGACTCATTTATGAAGGTCAAACTGGAAAGCTACACATTTCTTTTGGAAAGGATTTTAAATTCCCTATGACAATTTCTCACTCCTTGAATAATAAGATCGAGTCATCTCTTTTGCCTGATCCTATGGAAGAGGTAAAAGCTGCGTCTCTAGAGCTTTTAAATGAATCAGACTTAGAAGAAGAAGTCCCTTTCTTCATAGAAGAGGAAGCTGAACCTTCTGAACCTGAACCTTTAGATGAGTTTGCAGAAACACCCAGACCTCCTATAGAGCTTAAAACTTTACCACCCGGTCTTATCTATGCTTTCCTAAACAATAATCCAGAGTTTCCTGTGATCATTTGTAATAAACTCACTCAGGAACAAACTCTGCGATTAATGACCGTTTTAGAAAAACATCACTCAGTCTTTGGCTACTCACTCCAAGATCTTACAGGAATCAGTCCTATAATTTGCACCCATCGCATTCCGACAGATCCTTCTGTTTCACCTTCTCGGGAACCCCAACGTAGACTCAATAACGCGATGAGAGAAGTAGTTAAAAAGGAAGTTATAAAGTTGCTGCATGCAGGGATTATATATCCTGTGCCGCATAGTGAGTGGATGAGCCCTGTTCAAGTTGTGCCTAAAAAGGGAGGCAAGACTGTTGTTACAAATGAGAAGAACGAGCTAATTCCGCAACGCACCATCACAGGATGGCGGATGTGCATTGACTATAGAAAACTGAACAAAGCCACGAAAAAGGATCACTTTCCTTTACCTTTTATAGATGAGATGTTAGAGCGGTTAGCGAACCATTCGTTCTTCTGTTTCTTAGATGGATATTCAGGGTACCACCAGATCCCGATCCATCCTGATGATCAAAGCAAAACCACTTTTACCTGTCCATACGGAACTTATGCTTATCGTAGAATGTCTTTTGGGCTATGTAATGCACCAGCTTCTTTTCAAAGATGCATGATGTCTATATTTTTTGATATGATTGAAGAGATTATGGAAGTTTTCATGGATGATTTTTCTGTTTATGGAAAAACTTTTGATAATTGTCTTGAAAACTTAGACAAGGTTTTGCAAAGATGCAAAGAAAAGCACTTAGTCCTTAACTGGGAAAAATGTCATTTTATGGTTAGGGAAGGAATAGTGCTAGGACACCTAGTGTCTAAAAGAGGTATTGAGGTAGATAAAGCTAAAATTGAAGTAATAGAACAACTACCTCCACCTGTGAATATAAAAGGAATTCGAAGCTTTCTTGGCCATGCTGGTTTTTATCGCAGATTCATAAAAGATTTTTCAATTATTGCTAGACCACTCACTCTTTTGCTAGCCAAGGATGATCCTTTCGAATTTGATGATGCATGTTTAAAAGCTTTTGAATTATTAAAGAATGCACTCATTTATGCACCAATCATTCAACCCCCTGATTGGTCGTTGCCTTTTGAAATTATATGTGATGCTAGTGATTATGCTGTGGGAGCAGTTTTGGGGCAAACAAAAGACAAGAAGCATCATGCAATTGCTTACGCCAGTAAAACTTTGATAGGAGCTCAACTTAATTATGCAACCACTGAAAAAGAGCTTCTGGCTGTTGTCTTTGCCATTGATAAATTTAGATCTTACTTAGTAGGAGCTAAAATAATTGTTTACACTGATCATGCTGCACTAAAATATTTGCTCACTAAAAAAGATGCTAAACCTCGCCTAATTAGATGGATCTTGTTACTCCAAGAATTTGACTTAGAAATAAAAGATAAAAAGGGAGTAGAAAATTCTGTTGCTGATCACTTGTCTAGAATGCACTTTAAGGATCCACAGGAAACACCCATTAATGATTCACTTCGGGACGACATGCTCTATGGAATCAACAGGTCTGACCCCTGGTATGCAGATATTGTTAATTTTATGGTTTCAGGGTATGTACCACCAGGAGCGAACAAGAAGAAGCTTATTCAAGAAAGTCGTTCACACATATGGGATGAGCCATACCTCTTCTGAGTATGCGCTGATGGCTTACTCAGAAGGTGTGTGACCACTGAGGAAGGGTGGAAGATCATCGACAGATGCCATTCATCATCCCACGGAGCTATTACACTTCAAAACGACGAAGGTACGTTATTCAAGGTAAATGGTCAACGTCTTAAATTATTTTTAGAACCCAATAAAGAATTAGAAGAAATAGACGTGATCCATTTTTACCTTCCAATGGAGAATTAAAGCCCGACCTTTTTAATCTGACGTTTTTGGGCCACGTATATATTTTTTGAGATAAAAATACTTCTAGAAACATGCTCGAGCAAGCGGGCCCGCAGAGGAGGCAGGCCCAGGGCGGGCGCCCTGAGGATGAGGGCGGGCACCCTGCCCTGGTGTCCCCTCGGCCCCGGCCTCTTCCGACGTGCTTTCCTCATCTATGGTTATCCAGAAAATTCCGCGAATGGGTTGTTACGCACGCCCGGCAGCGGGATGGATCTATGGAAACCCTAGAGGCACTTTTTGACCCCTATATAAACAGACCCCTGACGTCAGCTTTTAACACCAATTCATTCAATCCTTCTCTCCTCCTCAATTAGAGCTTGTCTAGTTCCTTGCTTCTCCAATGGCCGACAAGACCCACCACAACTGGGAGATCGTCCCTTATGACCTCAACCGCAAGCCCAAGGATGACCCCGACGCCTACGTCCTGGCCAACACAGAGCGACAACTAGCAGCCCCACCATCAAACCAGCGTAGCTCAATCTCATCCTACTACGTCCAACCAGTTCTTACTGCACCACCGCAGCCCCTTCTTCTCAAGGGACCGTCGTCCAAGCAAGAAGCCATCGTCAAGGTACCAGCCGGCACGAAAATCCTGCCACCTAAACCCACTGAGCGGGTTGTAGGCGTCAAGACCAACCGGAGCGGCGAGATCAGCAGCGTCCACTACACTACGGAGAAGGAGAGGCCCCGCTTCGAAGGAGTTAGGACAGCAAAAGTTCGCTTCATCCCACCAAAGGAAGGTCCTAAGCACGCTCTCAATTCGTTTGAGACACCACCGAAGCGCCGTAGGACCATAGCAGATGTGGATGAGGACATCAGGACAGCAAATAGACATATTATGGAACTTCAGTCCACAGTTAGCTCCCTTAGTAGGCAGGTCTCCAACCTGAACACTACTGTGCTCGCGCTTAAACGTGACCTTTCTGATACCCTTGCTAGGATCAGGGATTTAGAGCAACACTGAGCTATCTAGATTAGACCTTGAGGCAGTGTGTCTTAGTCTTCATCATTAGATTTAATTAGATTCAATTCAGTTTAGATTAGTTCGCTTCATTAGTCAGTGTAATAAATGCCTCAAGACAAATAAAGATTATTATTATTATTATGTCTCGTGTATCTCCACTTTATTTTTATGCAAGAAAGCAGGAAACAAGTATGGGGGAATCCCCCCGACATGGTAAATGCACTTCGATTGCACCACAACACGATTCAGGTACATACTCTGCACGCTTTATTTACATATATACAAATACATATTGGGCTGTGTAGAATATTGTTTCTAACATGATAATTTAAAAAGACAAAAATATTTTTAATCATGATCAATCTCACTCTGTGATATTTCTGAAAACCTGCGTTTATTGAAAATCATTTTAAAAACCATGTGTTACTCAAGTCATTGTAGAATGTGAGATGGTAGAATATGAGTATCTTATTCTTGAAATCTTTGTCGCTTGGAGATTTTCTTTTCAAAAACTTCAAAAATATAGCTACCATCCTCAATATTTTATATGCCTGATAAACCTAAAAATATTAATTTGCTTTGTATTGAGTTTGTGCAAAACGAGTTAGACCCTTGTTGAGAGATTTATCATGCTCCCAAGATCAAGACATTTTTATTCAGAAAGATTCACTCTTCCGAAGTATTATTGCATTAATGGCATGGGCTATGCAAAAATATATTTCGAGGAAATAAAAAGGAGCAAGTGCTCGACAACCTCGCAGAAAAATGGACAAGTGTCTGGAAGTAGAATTAGGGGTACCTCAGTATCCACCTGAAAAAAAATGAGATGATAAAAATATATATGGTAAAAAGAAAATGATAGCCCATGGTCCCTCTAATAAGCAATATGCCAGTAAGAGTTGACAAGTTTTAATTTTCAAAGTCTTTGATCTAAGAGTATGGCATTCCTCTCCTCGGATCCCGTTTTGACCCAGGCAATATATACAAAGTAAGTATGCTTGAGAATTTCTACAAATTAAAAACAGCCTCAGTGAGATATACAAAAGATAAATGAGTGATCTGAGAGCCCCTATGAGGATAAAGATATGCTAAGTTTTCTATTCAAAAATATATAAAAACTCCAAGTGACAGGATAAGAAGAAAGGATCTCTACTTCAACCATATATTTCCCTGACTACAGTGCACAGTGGACATTCACAACACCCTGCAGGTATAAAAAGAATGCTTTACAATGTTTCAACCCCAGTTATTTTTCTGAACCATCCTTTTCTCGAGAACGAGTAAAAGCCTAAGTATGGAGGTGTTTGTTGACGGTTCTTAAGTATCAATTTTAATTATCCAATAAATAAGGAAAAGGACCTATATGCAAGCAACACCTAGAATTAGGGTTTAATCTGACAGAATTCCACGAGTTTTGTTGTTTATCTGTTTCTGCAGGGGGTTATCAGGAAATACAAAGGAAAGGCCCACACGTCGGAATTACATAGAGATATTAACGTGTTCACCGATTTTCTATCATCTAGAAGACTCCAGAAACCACGGGATTGAACGGGAGGACGAACGGGCCCGGGACCAGGGCGCCCGCCCTGGACCCTGGGGCGCCCGCCCTAGGTCTACAACCAATCAGGATGAGTCTCGCGGATTATGCCCCACCGACCTAAAGGATCAAGGAAAACCGTGCAATTAATGTCGGTTTGATCCGACGGCCCAGGTTCACTTGAAGGGACTATATAAGCAGGACCCCTGGCCCCTGGAGAGGAGAATCCAAGTCCATTATTTTCATATTTTCCAGAGAGGATTCAGAGAGAGAGGTTCCCTTAGGGTTCCCACCTCATTAGGGCTTAGCATCCAATGTGAGATTAGACTTAGTTTTTCTAAATTGAGAGAGATAGAGTAGAGGTATAGATCGAAGGAAGCCCGGCCTGTCGGTGACTACTTCGAGGTTGTACCTGCAGGATCAAGTTCTCCTAACCCGAGGTTTGCTCCTAGGATTCTTCAGTATTTCGACTTCTAAATTCTAGTAAGTTCTTTGTTTTATTGTTCTTTGGTTTATGAGTTTACTTTAATCTCTTCGCGTAGAGTTTAGAGTAATCATCTCTAACGTAAACGAGGTGTTTGGGCTAGGATACTCATAGATATCCCCTGTCTAGCCGGACCGTGGTAGTAGCGAGGAACGTGACATTTTCGTAGCTACCTTTGTATTCCATATCCCGTTAACAGGATCGATAGGGTTTATAGGTGCGGGTCGAACATCCTTTGAGGTGTCTAGATTCCGTGAGCCTCCCCAATAGAGCAGTAGATCATCCTTACCAAGGTTAGAACGAGAGTGCAGTTGCAGTCTTCTCTATACATCGCTCACATCAAATCACAGTGGTTGTAGCATAAAGGTTAGTAGTAATAGATTTGGTTAGTCAGATGCACGCTTTCTCCTAGTGGTAAAAAAATAAATACGATACTCTGGATAACATCCCGGGTGAAGTGCTCACCGATATCCGTGCGCTTGCGGATCATTTCCTAATTGCGTTACCAAATATCAACATTCGGCCCGAGGTAATTTAGTATTTTTTTAGTTTATCTTTATCTTTATATATAGAAATATGTCTAAATTATAAAAAAATTGTTTTTCCATAAAACTATAATCAAATTATTTTCATGAGTTAATGTCAAAATATATGTAAGAAGACATGTTTAATTTGAGCTCACATCCTGAAAATCGATGAAAAATTAAGTGGTTTGTTGAACATTACTCAAGCTACTATTTTGGTGACTCCAATGAAAAAAATGAATAATATCATAAAGTGGTCTAAAAATTAAGTGGTATGGGCGCATAATGTGGGTGTATAAGCTTGCCATAAAAACTTTAAGTCATTTTGACAAAGTGGGACCATACATTGTTCACAAATGATATATCTATCACATACTTTTTATATAACTATTTGAGAGATATACCATTTATGAGCAATGTATGGCACCTATTTTTCAGAAAACATTTGAAATTTTTATTGGAACATTGTACACCAAAACACATGTTGCCATGCAAGTTTGTAGGATTTTCTAACAAAGTTTTGAATTATTACAATTATTTTATGTTAATTTGGAGATAGAATGATGAATTATCCATAGCAAACAAATGAACTTTTTCATCCACCTCTGGATATGGCCTAGAGTGAAACATATGACCATAAATATAAAATTTATAATGTTCTTGGAATCTTATTGGAGGTGCCCACTGTTTAATTCGGAATTACTTTTGATAAGCGCGTAGAAATTCATTTGGACTACAGAAAATAAAAAATTAGTTCCAAAAATTTTGAAACTTCTACACAATAGTATGTATGTAGCCTATTTTTTGTAAAAAAAAAGTTTGGAGTATGAAAGGCATTTTTAATGATTGTTTCACAAGGTGCTTTCTTTATATAGATGAATGGAAAACAAACCATATGCAAAAGAACCAATAAACAATAATTGGTATCCAAACAAATATTGTCAATTGGTATATCCTGATTTTAGAAAGAAATAGGAAAAAAGAAACATATCATTTGGAGTTAGCATGAGGGAGAAAGGCTAGTTACAAAATTTCACCGTAGATTAAAAGGAGAAAACCTTTTATTCATGTTTTTGAGTTTTCCAGTATTTTCCTATGTGTTTTCTAGAAACCATCAAGATAATGCTATTTACCCTGACAGTTTATGCAATAAGCGTAAAAAAATACGAAACCGTCAAGATAATGCTAATTTCCCTAATAGTTATGTGCACACACAAGGTAATTAGAAACTTTCCTGATGGTTATTTAATTTTCTTGTGTGTTTTATGGGAACCGTCAAGATATAATATCAATTTCTCTATGTGTTTTCCAGAAACCATCAAGATAATGCTATTTACCCTAACCGTCAAAAAAAATTCGAAACCGTCAGGGAATTTCATGTTTCTAATAGAGGTAATATATGAAGCCGAAACATGATTATTAACATTTGCACACCTTGCTAAATTTTCATTAATTTAGCTCAAGTTAGGAGTAACATAAAAAGCCAAATCATGAGTGTTCATTGATTTGACTAGAATTATTAGTAACATGTGAATCCGAATCATGAATATTAGCATTTGCAAATGGTGCTGAATTTGTAAGTGTAATTTTCGATCTAGTAGCATATTGTGCACCATATGAGGGTTGAGAGTAATTGGCTTAGAAATTAGTATTCGCATTGCCAATTATCTCAATCACTAGCATGTTTTGTGACTGAGACACATATTGTGAATTTGCAATCGATGAATAAGGATACACATATGTATGTTGTAAGTTGCTAGTGTCATTAAAACTTGAAGTATACCTGGTTGACACCGACTTTATTTTGAGCGTAATTTTAGAATTGCATAATTAGAATCAACAACAAAGTATATATCAACCGATGCAACATGCCTAATATCATAATTATGACTAGCAACACTAAAATAAGAATTCATGAACTTGCAAATAACTATTAGAATCATATAAAGTATTTGCATGCTGTTGATTGTAGTAATTTTGCGGTATCATATCTTGGTACTCCATGATAAATGAATTTGAATACCTTGCTGAATTTTACAGTAGCATGTTGCACAGGTAAGATCACAAGGGGTCAAAACCAGATGTAATCGACCTTTTTTTGGTTAGATGTAATGATGATGGCGAACACAAGAAGGATAGATCAACTCAGCATTTGGCTAGGGCAGATTAAATTCGGCGTAAGGTAGAGCTGAAACAATCTTTCCCAACAAAATCTTCAAAAAAAAGTGTGTTGATATGAATACCAGTCCCAGACTCAAAGTGCTAGAATGCATGGATCGCGAAATGGAGCGAAGAACACATCAAAGAAACAGTGACAATCACGCTTACATGGTGAAGAATGGCTTATGTTTACATGCAAACCAGCAAAGAATACTCATCGCACTTACGTGACAAAGAACAGCTAGTTTTGGGGGATAGTAGTAATGGGACCACCGAAGCTCTGGCTCGAGAGAGACCCAATCGAGGTGAGGACGTCAGCGAGGAGGGGAGATGCCCTAGGCTTTCTGGCCAACAGCATTATTGAGGTGATCCGGAGCAAACCCGTGTTGGCTGAGTGTTCGTGGGAAGTCCTGTGAGATCGTGCGAGATCCCATGCATTCATCCGAGATAGGGCGTGTTGCTACAATACTTTCCCTCTTGTCTTTCCGTCTGATGACATCAGGGTACGTAAGCAGATCAATGAGGCTAGGTGAAATCGACTGATATATGCTGTCTTCGATTGAGATCAGTTGGTTTAGCCATGCATGCACTTTTCATTGGACCGGTACGGTGTGCTGCTCTCTCTGTTTTCCATTGAGATCGCTTGAGTTGCGGTGACATGCACCGTGTTCCCTTGAGTTCCGTTGAGACTTGAGATGCCCTGTGTTTCCGTGAGATCTTAGTGGTTCGACCGCGCGCCGGCTGACCTCATTGCCCTATATAAGCATATGTACGCGTTGTACTGCGAAACACGAGCGAGCTCGACCGAACACATTATATTATTGTGCAGTAACAACATCATCCAAAGCAGCTGCATAGTTTGTTCTTCTCTCTGTGCGTTTATTTTTGTTCGTAGCTAAGATATATACCTTAGCTTCTCTCTCCTGATCTCTGTCTGTCTCGGTTCATTTCAGGACGACCATCAGATCGACTATACAATACAGGAGTGGCCATGGCCATGTCGTGGGAGACCGCGTTGAGCCTCGTTGCATCCATTCTCCAGATCATGGGCGTCGACGTGGTGATGGTGCTGCTCCTCGTCGCCGGCGCGCTCTGCCTGCGCTCCTGCCAGCTCGAGTGTGGGAGGCTGAAGCACCGCGTGTCAGAGCTGGAGGCCTTCGCGCTGTTGGCAACGGGGCAACTTGCTGAGCAAGTGATGAGGGCGACGGGCGTCTGGGAGGAGGTCGTGCTGGCAATTAATCCAGGACGCATGGAGGCCTACGAGAGCAGCTCCGTCTTCCACGTCGTCTGCAACAGCAGGCGCATGGAGAGGGACATGTTCGTCGTGCGCCGCCACGTCAGCGAATGCTACGACCTCGCCGTCCGAATACACGCCGGCGTTGCCGTCGGCTTGGGCGAATCGTCGTCGTCATCAGCAGCAGCAGCATCATCATCATCATCTTGTGTGTAACAACGTGCGCGACGACGTGCTTGTCCGGGGAGCGAGGGTTTTTTTAACGAGGCAAGCACGATCATAATAAAGTTTCTATTTTTATCTCCCCAAAATAAACTGCATCAGCAAAATGGTTGTTGACGTTTGGGAATTTTCGTTCACACAAACAAACATGTTGTCTTTCGTTATACAGTAGTACAGCCTTGAGTTCATGGGCTGGGCTGCAAAAGGCCCACTTTGCACGGACCCACCAACCAGGTTGGGAAAGCCTCTCCGCCCTCGCCTTCGCCGCCGCCTCTGCTCCCTCCTTCTCCTCTGTCGGTCAACGAACGGCATTCTCCTGCGCCATGCCAAGGTTGGCTTCCACTTCTCAACTTCTCAGATCTCGGCAACAGAGGGGATGAGATCTAGGAGGGCGGAGCTCCGGGATGGGTATGGACGAAGGTGACTCCAGGAAGGTGTAGGTATGGCACCAAAATCCTCTTCTGTAGCTAGCTACCTCAAATAGTCTGGTGAGTGATACAGGTCGATGTCGATTGGTTTTTCTTCCTCGTTGACCCTGCTGTTCTGCGTTGGTTTTGTGCAAATTAATTTCGTGGATCTCGTTAGCAGTCCTTTTATTTAACAGAATCGATTGATTTGGGCTTTCATGTTTCACGATTAGAATTGAACTAGCAATTCCTTTTGAGCTATCTATCTGCCTATTTCCTTGGCTGTCTACGGCCGTCAAGGTAATGCAGTTTCCTGGTAGTGTGTGTCCATTCCAATTGAAGCATGTGAGTAGCAGTAGCTGAGCTCATTGATGAGTTAATGCATAATAAGTCTGTTTAAGTTTTGAAGTTCCGTGGTTGCAGTTTAGGGCCTGTTTAGTTCCTAAAATTTTTCAAGATTCCCGTCACATCGAATCTTTAAACGCATACATGAAACATTAAATATAGATAAAAAATAAAACTAATTACATAGTTTAGACGAAATTGACGAGACGAATCTTTTAAACCTAATTAGACCATGATTTGACACTAATTGTCAAATAACAATGAAAGTGCTACAGTACCATTCCCCACAGAAATTCGCGAACTAAACCAGGCCTTACTTGTTCTGAACTCTACTTTTAAATTCTCGAATTTAAGGGCTATGCAATAAGTGCACTAGGGTACCTTTTTTTATTACCAGTACACTTTAATGACATTTTCATTCTTTTCTTACCACGCATTCCATTTTTTTTTCTGGTTAACAGGCCACATTTGTCAAGCAATTAATGTGTAATAGACTAGCTGAATGCCCTTGTGTTGCTATGGGAAAAACAAATGCGCAATCCGATTATGTCATACAACCACAATTTCACTTGATGACCAACATCAAGTGTTAAACTCCAGTATGGGCCGAATATATACTGATCCTGTACTCGGCTACTGAAGCTCAAAAGTCATGTCATCTACTCTATTTATGTATACTAACTCATGTTATCAATAATTACTTAATTGGCATGGTTGGTTTGTTTTCTGTTTTCTTGCTTTTCCCCCCCTTGCTATAAGTGGTTCAGCCTGAGTTGAGAACTTGAGATTCATCTTATCCTTCGTCATTGAAAGGACAGCCGGTAGCTCGTGACCTTTCACATTGAATGGCTGGTGACATTCCAGTCTTTGGTCACATTGAACCCCAACATTGCTAATCAAGCATGTAACATGACTCGGTACATGAAAAAGAAATAATGCTATAGAAGAACCACACTTGTTCAAAACTTGAAATATGAGTAGGACCACTATGAATTTCATGATTTTTAAGAGGGCGAGGATAATTCTACCCAGCCAGGTGGACACCATTTTGGTGTTTGTGACCAGATGTTTTGCCTCGTCAAAAAGGAAACATAGGTGTATTTGAGAAAAGAAAGAAACATAAAGATAATACATAAGGCATGCCTTTGTTCAAAGGATGTTAATTTTCTATCCAGTGCTAAGGCGTAAAAGAAAACAAAGAACCATCCATATATGAACAGACTAAGTAACATAATATGGTCAATCAAATAAAAACATACTCACCTCATGTGTGTTTTCAAGGCAGTTCTGGACCTTGATCTTCCAGAAATTAAAACTTTATGCAGTAAGGGCTCCAGATTCTACTAGTCGTTTCTACGGCTGGTGGTGTTGTACTTTAACAAGTGTTCCAGAGGAGATGTGCAAAGGACTTAATTCCCTGACCATCCTTGGGACAAAAGGCTATGTTGTTGTTGTTGTTGTTGTTGTTGTTTATCCTTGTTGCTTGGGAGATCTGGAAGCACAGGAACACTTGTGTTTTTATGAAGCTCGACCAGATGTTCAGACCCTCTTATACTTTGTGGCTGAAGAGGGCAGTTTGTGGTACATGGCTGGTGCTACGGCCCTCCAGGAGCTCCTCATAAGGTCGCTGTCCCCTGACCTTTAGGGTCTAGGTAGGTTCTGAAGGTCACAGTCGTCTCTGTAGTTCAAAGGCTAGTAAGACAGGTTGTGTGGGGTTTTTGTAGGGAGTGACTTCTTGACGCCTCCCCTATTTTTCCTGTACAGGTGTACACTTTGTAAGGTCCCCTCTTTCTTACTGAAATGACACGCAGTTCTGCTACGTTGTTCAAGAAAAAAATATATACATGCACATGCACCACAATCATACAGCTTGTCATAATGTGCGAGTACCACCACCAAAAGGATAAACAGAAAATGGTGAAAGGAGCAGTGCGGAACTCAAAAGGAGTGATTAGATCTGGCTACATCTCGGGTCTTGGTGCAAGGAGCAGTGTGGAAGGCACAACGGAGTGTGGAACACAGAACGGCGATGGATGATGGGATGCAGGATGTATACTTTTGAAGTAGGAGAGGTACTGAAGGCACTGCCAAAATCCTGTTTGAGTTCTCGAATCTACAGTGAGATGCTTCACAAGCTGATGTTCAGCAATTACTCTACTAAAATCATTGTGAAAATACCTTGCTCTCACTGATGTGTTCAGTTAGAGCATGTAGCCTTGAAAACAAAAATCTCTTGACACTAGACTGCAAACCAGAAAGCGGAAAGGAATGATGTTTTCTCGATGTTGCTGTGGCAAGTAAAAGCGCAGTGGTGAACTATCATAATGGCATGCCAGTTATATCTAATTCAAGGTGTTTTCTTTGATGTTTAGTTCAATCTAATGAATTTTCATTGATTCTATCCAGCCCCGTTGTATTTTCTCTACTCAAGCATTCAATTACTTTTCTTCTTAATATAATGACGTGCAGCTCTCCTTCCCATTCAATTAAAAAAATACTTAATTGCTATGTTCTCAAAATTGTTGCTACTTTTGGATTTTTATTATACAATGAAAAGCTTCCAGTGTGGATTTTAACTTATGGTCACACCTGTAAATACATGCATTGGAGAATTATAACATATGCCTTTCGCAGCATGTGGCAAAAGATTTACAAGCGGCTACAAACTAAGAGCCCATGCCAAGTCATATGAAAAGGTACTGCTATTATGCTTAAACTTCTGTAATCATCATTCAGGGTGCACTTGGCCTTGTGGTTGATTGTTGCAGTGTTTACCGTTCTTTTTATACCTAAGTTAAACTCCAAGTCAGTAAAAATAATCAGTAAAATATTCTCTGAACCATCTATTTTTCTACACTAGTGCTAGCATGCCAGACTAATAGGCTATATTGCAGTATTGCTCAGTGCTGCTGCTCGTTTTTTGTCCTTCTATTCTGTGTTGTGCTTGTGCTATAAGTCTATGTTATCAGCCTATGAGCCTCCGTGTAGATGTCTTCTTTCATTCTATTACTTGTGGAATTATAAAGATCTCTAAGGATGAAGGTTACATCAATAAACAAGGCCTCCGTATGCATTTTTTTATATCAGGTGAAGGGTATCTCAAAACTCTGGTTATTATGTTGTCTGTGGACTGTGGGTGAACATAGGACTATAGAAACAGCTTTGCCCCTGAAATCCAGGGTCTTTTGAGATATTTTTGGACTATTCAGCAAGCATAACTGATTAACTGCATATAGCAGTTGTACACAGAGGAAAACTCTGGTTGTAATGTGTTGCAGTACATTTAGTTTGTCAGATTAATCTCATATCAATTTACAATATAGCTAAAACTGACTAAATAACCATCTTTTTAAATTCCACTGTGATACTTTGTAAATTCATGTTTGCTAATATGAATATTGTTTACTCTTTCTATGTGTCAGTGCAAAGTTTGCATATACCCATGGTCTTTGGAAAGATTTGGTGACTTTTCTGCAAGTTTAACTGATTAGTTGTATATTACAGTTGCATAAGTAAAAGAAAAATCTTGGGTTGCAATAAATCGGAGCACCCCTAACTAGTCAGATTCTTGCCATATTGATTTAATATAACTAAATCAACTAAACAATGGGCAGACCCAGTGCCAGAGGCTCCCACACGAGTGGGGTCTGGGGAAGGGAATAACCGAAGCAAAGTCTTACCCCCGCAGAAATTCTGCAGAGAGACGGCTTCGAACCCAGGACCTGGTGACCATTCTTTAAAAGTTCCAATAATCGTCTTTTAAAAGTTCCATAGAATGTTTTTTGTAAATTTTAAAATTATTATTACAACCTTTGCATACTCTTCCCGAAGGGCGGGCCTGGTGCAAGCGGTAGAGTCTTACCGCCTGTGACCGGAAGGTCCTGGGTTCGAGTCGCGGTCTCCTCGCATTGCACAGGCGAGGGTAAGGCTTGCCACTGACACCCTTCTCCAGACCCTGCACAGAGCGGGAGCTCTCTGCAATGGGTACGCCCCTTTTTTTTTGCATACTCTTCCCATACTAATTGATTGTGTCCATTGGTGGTCTTGATGCAGACTGGAACACCTTTTGCAGTGCAACATACACCGTCAGCAGAGAAACCACAAAGGGCCTTGAAGCCTTCAACTCCAGCAACAGCTAGCCTACAAGCTTTTCTGATCGTCCATATGTCTGCCCTATGAAGGCTGTGACAAAGCATACATCCAGTTACAAATTGAACCTTCATGGCTTCATTTCAGTACCCTGAACATGGCCAAGACGAAAATGGCAAGGTCGGTGCTTCTGAACAGATCTACTAAGAATAACTATGCTGAGGTTGGTGAGATTGCACCAAACCCCGAAAGGAGAAAGACTAATCCTGGGCATAAGGTCCACTCATCCAAAGCCTACAATGCCAAGATTTCGAGAGCAACGCCTTCTGACATCAGTGGTGTGAGGAACCAGTGGCCAGGTAAAGCTACGTAGGAAAATGATAGTGAAGAGACCGAAGAAAATGGGGGCAACAACATTGAAGATGTCTGGAGATATGGCAACAACGCTGATGATAAGGAAAAGCCAGATGAAGATTGACCTTTATTTAGGTTTGGACTTGTAGATAGATGAGGTGATCTGTTATCTTTTAATTTCTGCAAACTCTAAATCAATGCAGTCATGGAAAATTTCAAGCTTTAACCTTAGGTAGTAGATCATTCAGATGGTGCCTCTATATATTTTACTCGGTTATCTGCTCCTAAATGTTCATTCCCCTATGTCCCATAGTGACTAATTGCCACATCTATGTGAGATAGTTTGAATATGTTTTCCTTTGAATAAATTTTCATTTGAAATGTTACTCACTTAATTATTTTTATTAGATGCACTAGGTAGTTGAAAACTCCATTCATGCAGACATGCAATTTAGCCATAAACATGTTTTATTTACTTATTTTCCTGGCAAATCACTCGGGAGTGTCAAACAGTTTAGCCTTAAACATGCATCGATATATTGTACTCTGTCATCTGCTCCTGAATATTCGGTTCCCCATGTGACAGGGTGACTAATTGCCACATCTATGTGAGATAAGTTGGAATCTGTTTGCTTGACAAAGTAACAAGTTCTCATTTGAAACATTACTCACTTCAGTTCAGTTGTTTTATTTGACGAGCTATGTAGTTGAAAGATTCATCCATGCAGACATGCAGTTTAACCATGAACAGGCTTTGTTTATTACAGTCCACGATAACTTATTCAAGCAGATCACTCTAAGGTGCCTACTATTGGGCGCTGCCAACATGACCTTGATAATAGCTGCCACCAGGAGTAAACACAGCAAGCTCATGCTTTCTACTGTTCTTCAGCTCTGCAGCTTCCTCCATGGAGACGCCATACGAGCTGGCGATGACGCCGACCAGCAAATCGCTGAAGACGGAGTTCTTCCCAGCAATGTGGCTGACCATGGAGTTGGGGTTCGTCTCGAAAGAGATGTACTGGAACCCTTCTCCTTGCGCCTTGGTGGCGACCAGGTAGCCCTGGGGTATGATGAGCAGCTGCCCAGGACGAAGCACGCCGTCGAACACCGTCGTCCCGTTGTCGCTGGCGACCTGAACCCTGGCACAGCCTCTGATGGTGTACATGGCGCTGTGGGCGTTGAAGTTCCAGAACGGCGACAGGATGGCATCCTGCGTATGTGCAAACACAAACGATTTCAGTTAGAAATGGAAGAACATCTATCTGTCTGCAGATTATATATCGCAATTTCACACTGTACGTCATCGATTGTACTACCTGATATAGGTCTACTCGCACCGCGCTCATCTGAATCAGGTTGAGAATTGGGAACTTGTGGCTGGTCAGGCGTGTGATCCTCCCAGCACCAGGGCTGTAGACGTCGGCCTGATCAAGGCGTTCGACGCTGTGCCTCACCGCCATGGCGCAGATGTTGTTACTGTCGTCGCGTTGACATGTTTGGTGATGCTGGTACTGGTGTTGTGATGGAAACGACGACGACGATGGTGGATTCAGGAGGTGAAGGCCATGCTCGAGCTCCACACGGACTATTTCGCCTCGCTGGTCATGTCGGCTCTGAAGCTTCTTAGTGACATTCATGCTGACACCCAGGGCTTCGCTCAGGAACCGGGCGTCGATTCCTTTGAAGATGTTCTCGGCGAAGTGGGGCTGCCCCTTGCTGAATCCCCCAGCCAGCAAGAACTTCTGCAAATTGTACAAATATATATATGTAAGATGCAAGAACAAATTGATTGAACTTATATTGTAATGAAGGATGGAGCTAGTAGTACCCTCACGGAAGGCTCAAGCTGGTTGATGTTGTTGTTTGTGTCGAAGACGTAGATTGCCACAAGCGGCGTATCGCCGTCGTTGTATAGCCAGTGCTGGGCACCGGCCGGCATGGCAACCACATCTCCCTGTTCGAATCGGTGGATCTTGTGATGCTCGTCAGGGCGCTGATGATGATGATGTTCATATCCATATCCGTATCCATACTGCTGGATCTCTTCTTGGCATCCCGGAAACGAGAACCCAATAATACCTCTCCCTGCATATATATAAGACATATATATATATATAGTGATTGATTTTTTTGGAAACGATATAGTGATTGATACGACGAACCGATTGTTCAGTTGTTCTTGTTCATGCAGATATCTCTCTAGAATCTAGATGCTTTACAACAGTACAACGCTACACGTATACTATATGTTACCTTGGAGGATGTAGACAAGAGAATGGAGGTTGGAGTAGCGAGGAAGCAGGAGGCCCAAGGCGTCGACGACGACGCGGACAGCGAAGATGCCGGCACAGGTGAGCTCCCGGTCGGCTTCGGTGAACCGGCTGAAGTACTCGACGGAGCCGGCCTCGGACTGCACCTTGTGGCGCGGCTCCAGGGCCTCCAGCTTGCCGTCGAAGCCGCACTCCCTGGCGGCTCCTCCCCGGGATGCCCCCCATGAGCTGCTGGCTGCTGCGCCGGCGCCGGAGCAGCACAGGAGGAGAAGCAGGCACAAGGAGGAGGGAACCAGCAGCTGGCCGGAGAGTGCCGCCGCCATTGTTGCTTCTGCTCACTCGCTCCTCACTCTCTTCAGTGACGACAGTGAGTGCTGTTGCCGTGTGTGTACAGTGCTAGCAGAGGCCATCCGGGGTCTTTTTTTTTATATAGCAAAAGAATGTGCTGCTGGTGTGCCAGAAAAATAAAAAATGAAAAGAAATGAAATAAACTAAAATGACATGAAATCAAAAGATGCAAGAAATTAAAAAGTGTTGCACCTCTGAACAAATTCTGGCCTTGTCTTTGTGTGCTGGTGCTTGCTTTGCTGTGATAGGAGCTGTGTTGGTTGGGAATCTGACAAGTTAGACATGTAACTCGCAGGTGTTACCTGCCTTTTTTACACATATATGCCAAATTATATATATGTATCTAGCTAACAAACTCGATCGACCAGCAGTAGAGATCGACGTGGATGATCAGATTGTTTCGACTTGTTGCTTGTGCTGACGACTGTCAGAAAGAAACGCCGCTTTAGTTTTGTACTGACTCCAACAGTTTGTTGCGCCTTTAGTTTACACGCACGCACGTACAATCCGACTACCACTGTCCAGGTGCATTTGCGATCTGCCTACTCCTCTTCTCTAATAACACTACCAGATGTATGATGACAAGTTGTTAGATAAATTACTTTTGTTTGGTTGCTAGTTATTATTACGTACATGTTTTCATCTACAATTTTTGGGACTGTTTGGATTGAGAGAAAAATTTATGTTCCTACGTTTTTCCCGTAAAATTAAACTGATTCCTATGAAATTCCTACCTTTGAAACGAATCCTTTGTGGCCGTCACCCTACTCTCGGGGATAGCTAGACTAGTACTACTCTAGATCATCAACAAAATGATAAGGAGGCAGCCTAATTAATACTCTCGGCCTTTATTATCAAATTATAAGATGTTTTGATTTTTCTAAATTTATAGTTTTTGCTATGCGCTTCGTTATGCACCATGTCTAGATGCATAACAAAAAATAATGTATTTAAAAAAATTAAAATATCTTATAATTTAGATTGAAGGGAGTAGTATGGAAATCATACCAGTGTCAGGGTTGAGACTGCCTAATGTCGTGTTTCCCTACCGAAGCCACATCCACCATTGGTACCGTGGGTTAATTACATTTAATAAGGTGTCACGTAGGATCTTTTGGAGATAATTACTATGACAAAAACTATCATATACGCCGTTTGGGATGCATCGAGAGAAGGGCCGGCTCTACAATTTTAAGGGCCCCTGATCAAGTAAGAAGATAAAGGCCTGTTAAACTAATTTTTAATATCAAAATTACAGTATATATAGTATAAATAATAAAAATTACTTTGCAATATATGTATAGCTCATAAAACATAACGATAGTGTAACAAAAAAACTAAAATCAGATCAATGTCCTTGCTGTTGCCAGTCGCCGGGTGAGAAGCGAATTGGATGTGCGTCGGCGTCTCCTCTCCTCAACCAAGATAATGCGTTGATGAGCAGGGTCGCGGCGGCAGGAAACGATCAAACCAAACGTCGCCTGCGCTCCGCTCGATGATCCAGGTTATGTAGAATAGGACTAGAAGGAAGAGTTACCTATGGCTTGGACTAGTTTGTGATGAACCTTCAAATACTTATTATGTTAAATAAAAAATTATATGTACTAATTACCTATATGGTCTTGGCCTCCTAGCTCCATTGCCCCCGGCGGTCGCACTCCCTGCCCACCCCTTAGAGCTGGCCCTGATCGAGAGGTATCGACTTCCACAAAAATGGTCCCTCCTCGTACCTTCAAGTGCGAAAAGGGTAGTGCAGCCGTGCGCACTGCCCAACATGGCAAATAACAAAACTCTAATAATTATCTAGTTATTCTCCACATTTGCTGTTTCCAAATAGCGTTTGTATTCTCGCGTTACACACCGAAATTTGTAAGAGCACAATTGAATTATTTCCAGTTATTCGCCGCACTTGCTTTTTCTGAATAACGTGTGCATCGGCACGTTCCAATGGAGCTCCATGGACTAAAATTTTGGTAATGCTAGGTCAGGACGTCCGTCCGTCCCCGTCCGTCCCGACGTGTTGCACAGTGGATCAGCCCAACGACCCTTTCATATCCCCTCATCCGTTTCTAATAAAAAATATGCTCTTCGCTCTTTAACCGCTCGTTTCTCCTATCTACTCGTAGCTCCTATCCGCTCACCTGCCGCCTCCGAGGAGCAGTGTTCGACCACTGTACTGCCGGCCCTGTCTGCCAGGTGCGGCATGCGACCGCCTCTGAGCCGCAGCTGCCCTCTGCCTCCCTACTGCGTTGTGTGGCAGATGCCTCCCTGTCGCCTCGCGCAGCTATTGTCGCCAGCCTGCCGCCTACAAGCGTCGCCGGGCTGCTGTCTCCAGCGAATTACACAAGCTGACGAGCCTCCTTTATCCCAAGCAGCAAGGAGATGTTGCAATGTGCTGAAAACACATGTTGCAAGCATATGTTCCATGTGTTTCAGGTATTTCATAGGTATGTTGCAATTGTTTTATGCGAATGTTGCAAAATTAGATCAAGATGCTGCATATGTTACAATGGCTGTACACGTATGTTGCAAAGGTCTGTTTCGAATGTTTCATATGTGTTTTCGGATGTATGTTGCAAGTGTGTTTTATCTGGATGTTGCATACGTTTCACACATATGTTGTAGGTGTTTTATCTGGATATTGTATATGTTTTGCAATGATTTTCAAGTATTTTTCAGGTGTTTTTTTTGCAAATGTTTTAGAAGCATGTTTCAAGTGTTTCATCTGTCTTCAGATATATGTTGCAAGTGTTGCGTCTCGATGTTTCAAAAGTAAATCGGGTGTTACATCTCCCTCGTCGCTTTTCTGTTGTCTTGCCTCGGTGTCTTCCCCTCCTCCGGGCGCCGGTTGGGCATCTGCCGCCCCCTACTCCTCTTCCCGATGCTGGAGACATTCGGGGCGGCGCGGGAAACTTATGCCGGAAGCGGATGGGGAGGGCGCAAGCGGTCCCCGCGCGGCATGCGTGTGTTGAAAGCGAAGGGGCACGGGCGGGAAGCGGAATGGAGCTCGGGTGTCTTGACGGGGAGGTGTGGAGGAGGGGGGGGGCTCCTACGTGCGTGCAAACATGAGTGAATGGAGCAACAGGTACCTGCGTTCGGACGTGTATGTCCGGGCGCTAGTATAAGGCCCTAACATTTGTAGGGGAACATAGCCGAATATTTTCATTTGTTGTCGAATGACAATCTGTTGGAACAATGAGTAGACGTGGCTGAACATTCTTCATTTGTCGTGCAGCACCAAATAAATGACCCATTGACTGATAAGCGGATTGTAGCCAAATATTCCTCGTTTGTCGTCCATTGACAATCCATTAAGGGCCCGTTCGGTTGAAGGGGAATGGCTCCCTAGAAATATTTCAGGCTGGATTCGTTATCTAATTTGAATAGGCTTGGTCAACTGGAATTTCTGGCCGGGTTTCAGCTAAACCGAACGAGCCCTAAGTGAAAATAAGTAGGCATAACAATATTCTTCATGTGTCATAAAATCCAAACCATCGGATGATACACAACTATAGCTGAATTTTCCTCGGATATATCCGAATGATAAATAGACATAATCAAATAGTCTTGGTTTATTGCCCAAAGCCAAACCCTTGGGTGCCGATTAATGTCGTTCCTCGTTTGCCATTGACCACCAAACCACCACAAATGATAAGCGGGCTTTCAACACCAAGCGTAGCACAACATAAAGCGAACATAGTCGATTGTCTTGGTTTATTGATCAATCAGCGCTAAACAAAACCAATATGCACTAAATGATGTAAGTTAGACTTTGGTCGCATAATATTCTCTGTTTAATTATCATTGGTGTAAGGCTATGTATGATTGTCTTGGGAGTTGGGAACCCAATCAGATGAATGATGGATCTAAATTTCAATCAAATCAAAAAGGGAAAAAAAAGAAAGGTGTGAATGATGTGAGGTGTGGACCGGAACCGCAAGCCGCTGCTGGCCAGAAAGTTAATCATAATAAAATAAATAAAAATACGAAAAATGAAAATGGAGATGCGGGGGATCGAACCCCGTGCCTCTCGCATGCAAAGCGAGCGCTCTACCATTTGAGCTACATCCCCCAATGATGTCTTATTTCCAATCTAGAAATTTGATAGCTCAGTATATTAGCAGAGCGACCTTCCATGTACCAACCACATCATAGTTGAGTTTTCTGTCCCTATTAAGACCAGGCTACCACGCTGCTACTGCTAGTAGCAGACTACACATAACACATACAACGGTGGTCTCACCTCATTACTACAAATCGTTTTTACACCATTTTGATGCTAAAACAAATCTTGTGTTTAGTGCCCTCTAGCTCTTGTAAACTACTTGATTTGGACTAGAATTATGTACACGTGACTTGGCCATAGAAACTAGCACTAGTAATCTATTCTTATGGATCTAAGCTATAAAGGGAATTGCTGGCGCCCGGACGTCCGGTGGTATAGAATTCTGTCGGACGGTAGCGAACAACCCAACAGAACGGCCTATCAGAAACACGCTGCACTTCCACTGTATCGCCGTAGTCCTTCCCTGTCTATCTTGTCCCGCCCCGCATGTGTACCCTGCCCCCATCCGCCTCGCCCCAAGTCCCGCACATGCCGCTGCTTCCCCCTGACCCCCTCCTCTATTTCCGCGCGGGCAGGACCTGGGAGCCTGGATGAGGACGAGCACGCCCCTTCAGCAGAACCCCAGGCGCGCCGTGCGCCCCATCTGCCAGCACTCGGCTCGTTGCTCCGCTTCTCCCGGCGCTCGAGTCGTGCCCCCATGACTCTCTGAACATACCTCTGAAACACGAAACACTTGAGTGCAACATACGTGTAAAGCAGATAAAACATTTTTGAACATACAACTGCAACATGTGTGTGAAACATATGCAACATCCAAATAAAATACTTACAACTTGAAACATGAAAACACTTATTGGAACATAAGACTGAAATAGCTGAAACATTTTGAACATACTCTTGCAACTTATATGTGAAACATATGCAACATCTAGATAAAAAACACTTATAACATACGTCTAAAAATAGATGAAACATTTTGAACAAACACTTACAATATGCCTCTGAAATACTTGAAACATGCTTCTCGAACACTTTGCAACATCTTGATCTACTTTTGCAACATCCATATGAAACACTTGCAACATCCTCTGGAACATCTGAAACACTTGGAATATACGCTTGCAACATGTTAGGCGTGACACTCTAGTGGGAGGCGGCCACCAATTCAGGAGCATTGAGGAACTCGATAACTGCCTCGATGGGCCAATCGGGGGCTTGGAGGTTGCGAAGCAAAGAGCAGCACGGGCTTGGCTGCTGCTAGCTTCTTCCGCTAGGGGCACCGGGGCACGCAGAGCCTTGATGTGAGTGTGAAGTACGGCACGGCCGCAGTGCCCTCGTGGTCTCTAGCCGTAGGAAGAGGCGACGAGGAGGACGTTGACGCCGGCTCCGGCGAAGAGGGCTGGGGCCGACGGCAGGCGCGACTCTAGCGACGCAGCCTGGCGTCGTGGAGGCGGGCACTTGAGGAGAAGCAGCACAGGAGGAGAAGCAGGCACATGGAGGAGGGAAGCGGCAGCAGCTGGCCGGAGAGTGCCGCCGCCATTGTTGCTTCTGCTCACTCGCTCTCTTTAGCAGGGATGAAAACGGTACGGATATTTTCCGACCGTATTCGAGACCGAATTCGTTTAGAGGGGTTTTAATCCGTCCGTATCCGAGTCCGGATATTTAACATCCAATACCGTATTCGTATCCGAATATTTAAATAACATATTTATGATGTCGATATCCAATCGTATCCTATCCGGCATTTTTTATACTATCCGTATTCGAATCCGAATCTAGACATAAATATGAAAACAAATACGATATCAGTGATATCTGTCCGTACCCGATCCGTTTTCATCCCTGCTCTTTAGTGACAGTGAGTGCTGTTGCCGGCCGTGTGTGCACTGTGCAGTGCTAGCAGAAAATAAAATGAATCAATGCAAGAAAAAGTGTTGCACCTGTCAACAAATTCAGTTCAGGCCTTGTCTTTGTGTGCTGGCGCTTGCTTTGATGTGATAGGAGCTGTGTTGGTTGGGAATCTGACAAGTTAGACATGTAACTCTGTTATGGACGCTGTTGGGATCGAGAGGAGAGAGTCAACGGAAGCAGCGGCGGAGCTACAGTACCCGCGCGCTACAGTGCCGCGGGTACTGTTCACGTCGGCGAGAGAGAGGCAAAGGACCGGTGGCTAGGGCTGTGAGATGCGCTGGGAACGCCGGCCGCGGGGCTTCGCCCACGGCCGGCAAGAGAGAAGGTTTTTCCTTCTAATCTCTTGCTTGATTAGATTGATACATCTGCTCTCCTTATATAGAGAGGATTTCTTGACTTACAAGTAAGACTTACTTGACCCCTAAGCAAGCGACTAATTAACCCTAATGGGCTAAGGCCCAATAGGCCCTTGACTCTTCTAACACTACACCCCACCTGGACATGCAGCTCGTCCTCGAGCTGCAACCTAACTCGACTCGACACGAACTTATCACTTAAAAACAAGCCTTTTACATCTCGGCTTATTTTATTGACCTGAAATAGACTGTGACTCTTTATTTTTGATTTTTGGAGATACGGCGGACACCCTCCGCGTGATGGACCTGCACGTGTGTAGCCACCTGGATCCCATGGAGCCCACCGGAACGAGAGGGGTGCACGGGTATAGCCACCTGGAATTAGTAGCGATAGCGACCAACGGAGACGTCCTCGCGGCGGCCGGTGTCGGAGCACGGCAGCGCTAATTAAGGTCCGCCTATGGGTGGCCACACACCCGCGTCCCCAAATGCCGGCGCTGTAGACGCCGAGTTCGCCACCCAAGGTGGCGATGCCACGCCCGATCTCCATGACGCAGCGGACGAGATCGGGGCCCTCCATGTGGCGAAGCGTAGCCTGGTGGTGAAGCAAAGAAGCACGGGGCACAGGCACCAGCTGCAACCCACGCATCTCCCGCGCCTGCCGTCGCGCCAGGAGTCCGCGTGCTGCAGCCTGTAACCGCACCGCCGCCAGGACCGCCACCCGCATCTTCTGGCGCATCTCCTGCAGCCGCTGCCGTGCTCGGAGACCGCGCGCAGCAGCCTGCAGCCGCACCACAGCCGACACTTGGTGAATAAGCATCGGCTGCGCTGCGATGTCCTTTCGCTGCTTGATCTGCTGTGCGGTGTCTGCCTTCGCGCGGCGAAGCACCGCTTGGAGGAACTGCGACGGGGTGTGGGGCTGAATTAGCTGCAGATCGCACAGCCGCCGCACTCGCCGGCGCGCCAGGAGGCCACGCGCCGCCGCCTGCAGCCGCACCGCCGCCGACACCTGGCGCGCAAACACTGTCTGACGGCTCTCCATGGCGGCCAACCATGCGTTGACGTCGGCCATCGCCTTGGCGAGCTGATCCCACAGCGGCTCATCGAAACCTGGCATCTCCGATACCAGATTGTTATGGACTGCTAGGGTTGGGAGGATTGAGGAGAGCGGCAGTGGGGCTACAGTACCCGCGCGCTACAGTACCCGCGCGGGTACTGTTCACAGCAGCGGCTAGAGGCAGAGGAACGATACCAGATTGTTATGGACGCTGTTGGGATCGAGAGGAGAGAGTCAACGGAAGCAGCGGCGGAGCTACAGTACCCGCGCGCTGCAGTGCCGCGGGTACTGTTCACGTCGGCGAGAGAGAGGCAAAGGACCGGTGGCTAGGGCTGTGAGATGCGCTGGGAACGCCGGCCGCGGGGCTTCGCCCACGGCCGGCAAGAGAGAAGGTTTTTCCTTCTAATCTCTTGCTTGATTAGATTGATACATCTGCTCTCCTTATATAGAGAGGATTTCTTGACTTACAAGTAAGACTTACTTGACCCCTAAGCAAGCGACTAATTAACCCTAATGGGCTAAGGCCCAATAGGCCCTTGACTCTTCTAACAAACTCGTACTACGTGTTACCTGCTTTTTTTTTACACATATATGCCAAATAATATATTTGCATCTAGCTAACAAACTCGATCGACCAGCAGTAGAGATCGACGTGGATGATCAACAGTTTCGACTTGTTGCTTGTGCTGACAGTCAGAAAGGCCGCTTCAGTTTTGTACTGACTCCAACAGTTTGTTGCGCCTTTAGTTTTACATACACGCACGTACAATCCGACTACGACTGTCCAGGTGCATTTGCGATCTGCATCTGCCTCCTCTTCCCTAACACTACCAGATGCATGTATGATGACAAAGTTGTTAGATTAACTACTTTTGTTTGGTTGCTAGTTGTGACTTACATGTTTTCTACTCTTGGGGATAGCTAGACTAGTACTACTCTACATCATGAACAAAATGATAAGGAGGCAGCCTAGTTAATACTCTGCCTAGTTAATACTCCCGGCCTCCATTCTCACATTACAAGACGTTTTGATTTTTCTAAATTTATAGTTTTTGCTATGCGCTTCATTATGCACCATGTCTAGATGCATACCAAAAATAATGTATTTAGAAAAGTTAAAACGTCTTGTAATTTGTAATGAAGGGAGTAATACGGAGATCGTACCAGTTTACCAGTTTCAGGGTTGAGACTGTCTAATGTCATGTTTCCCTACTGAAGCGGTGAAGACACATCCACCATTGGTTACTGTGGATTATATAGGGAAAATTTCAGTTTTTCCAAAAAAAATGATCCATATGAATTACATTTAATAAGGTGTCACATAGGATCTTTTGCTGATAATTACTTTGACAAAAACTGTCACATACGCCATTTGGGATGCATCGAGGTATGGACTTTTTCACAAAAATGTCCCTTGTACCTTCAAGTGCGAAAAGGGTAGTGCAGTCGTGCGCAGTGCCCAATATGGCAAATAACATAGCCTAAGACTAATAATTTTCTAGTTGTTCACTTATTCTCCACATTTGGTGACTCCAAATAGCGTTTGTATACTTGCGTTCCATACCGAAATTTGTAAGAGCACAATTGAATGATTTCTAGTTATTCGCCATGATTGCTTTTCTGAATAACATGTGCATTGTCACGTTCCAATGGAGCTCCATGGGCTAAAATTTGTAGGCGAACATAGCCGGAATATTCCTCGCCTTTCGTCGAGTGACGATCTGCTGACTTCGTGAATCTCGTAATCTGCCGGCTCAGTCCTTCGGAGGTGCTCATAGGGGTAGGATTTGCGTACGTGTGTTCATAAGGATGAGTGTGCGTGGGCTGTGAGTGTCTGCGTTGTACTGCATAATTTAAAAAAATTGTTATTGATGAAGGTTTCACTTGATATTCAAGTGAATGGGTGATTCTTTTGGGAGTTGGGAACCCAATCGGATGAAGGATAGATAGAAATCAAAAAAGAAGGAAAAAAAGGAGTTGGGAACTGTGGGGGTATAGACCCGTATGCCCTCATGGCTTCACATGGGCCGCGTCAGATAAGTGGCCCAACTCGCCAAAAAAGGGTCACGCGGATCTCCGAACTGCTCGACGAACCATGTGGAGCAAGCAAAGACTATTTGATGGTCAAGGAATCCTAGTCGGTTAGGATAGACATCGTGTTCTCTGTGGATACAGGAGTTGTAATTGGCTGGGGTTAGATTCCTTAGATCTGTAACCTTGCCTTCCGTACTATATAAGGCGAGCAAGGACCCCCCTTAAAACATCCCATGATCACGCATCAATACAATCCACAAAGACGCAGGACGTAGGGTATTACGCAATACGCGGCTCGAACCTAGATAAATCTCATGTTCATCTTGCGTCACCATTCGTTGTCTTACGCACATCCACTAATAATCTACTACTATGGACATATCTCTTAGTAGACTGCCGACTACATCTCGTCGACTGGAACCCAATCGGATGAAGGATAGATCTAAATTTCAATCAAATCAAAAAAAAAGGAAAAAAAGGTGAATGATGTGAGGTGTACCGGCACCGCAAAGCCGCTGCTGGCCTCGGCAGTATTGGTAGTGCAGTGGCCCCACACAGTTAATAATAAATACAAATAAAACTAAAAAAATATGCGAAAAAATATACATGGAGATGCGGGGCATCAAACCCCGTGCCCCTCGCATGCAAAGCGAGTGCTCTGCCATTTGATCTACATCCCCTCTGCTGGTTTACCTTCGATCCATATATTTTAGTATCAACAGCACAGTTGAGGTTTGTGTATGCATTAATACCAAGCTACCACACTAGTACTACACATAACACACACAGCAGTGGTCTCACCTAATTACGAAAAATTGTTTTTACACCTTTTTGATACTAAAACAAATCTTGTGTTTACTGCCCTCTGCTCCTCCTATAGCTCTTATTAACTACTTGATTTGGACTAGAACTAACGGCACCCGCACTTCGCCGTGAGCAGGCTTATTAGAGTTAAAACCGTAAATAGCTGAGAATATTTTTGAACTCACTGTATCCAACATTGATGTAACAGTGGTATTGAGATCAATGGAGTTGCATGAAGCAAAATGTCATTTGAATTAAAAGTGGCACTTTAAGCAATGTATTACAATCGGGAGCGATAGGTCTGATTAGGGACATAAATAGCAAGTTATAAACTGCGAGTGTGATAGGAAAGAGAAGCAAAGCGAAATAAAATAAGCTAAAAAGGCTTTCATGACGACACATCTATATGGTTGGTTCATTATGTCAGGTAATGAACATTTGTAGATATATACGATATTTTCAGAAGCACCAAAGAGTTCATAAGTAAGTTAAACAAAGTTCTAACTGGTCTGCGTAATTTAATCTAAAAGAAACTGCTACCCATGGTGGATGAATCGCGGATGAGTCAGGACTCAAGGTAGCGGTGGTGATGGCGGAAAATGAGGCCGGGCTCGCATATTGGAGCTAAAGAGGAGCCTAGCCAATTAGCCAGGATGGCAGCGATCCACCGCTGCCAGGCGAACTCAGCCGGCTGGTTAAGACCCACGTGTCGCTATTTGAATGGATGTCCGCACAGATACCAGGTACGGACCATCCGCACCTAATTTGCTTCCCTTCCGAAGGCCTCCCTCTCACCCTCCCTCTCACATAACTTCTCCCTTCTGTTCAGCGGGTGGAGAAGAGAGAGAAAGAGTGCCAGCCAAACCTCTCCTCCAAACCCCTCGATGTTGTCGCCGCCGCCTGGCGTCGGGATCAGCAACCGATGGCCCCATGTCATCGGGATCGGCAAGCGAGGGCCATAACCGGTGTCAACCCCATGTTCGCCAACGTAAGTTCTTCTCCTACGTGAACTCTCTCCCTGGCTTGCTGCTTCTTGAAAACCAACCCGTGCGGTGAGCCGGCGACCCACCCTCACCGCCGGGTAAGAGTCCAACCACCACGCACGGAGCTCCTGCTGTCCACCTCGTGTAAGAAAGGGGCAACTCTATGTTGAAAACCCTCTCGTCTACGTTACCAGCCCCTCGCCAGCCGCCACCGGTGGAAGCTCCGGCCCCGGCGTCCACGCATCCACACGCTAACCAACATCCCCATCATCCCTACCCTCATCTCTCGTCTTTGTAAAGATGGATTCTTGATCCCCTCCCCTAGCCTGTGCGTTCTCCGTCACCACATGGCTGTGTCAACCCCATGTTCGCCAATGTAAGTTCTTCTCCGACGTCAACTCTCTCCCCTGCTTCTTGAAAAACCCCCGTGCGGCGAGCCGGTGACCCACCCTTGTCGCCGCGCTAGAGTCCAACCACCACGCACGGAGCTCCCACTCTCCACCTCGTGAGAAAGAGGGCAACTTTATGTTGAAAACCCCTCCTCTATGTTACTAGCCCTCGCCTGTTGCCGTCGGTGGAAGCTCCGGCCCCGGCGTCCACGCATCCCCACGCCGACTAGCATCCCCACCATTCCCACCCTTGTTTCTCGTCTTCACAAAGATGGATTCTTGGTCCCCTCCCCCGGCTTGTGCATGGTCCGTCGCTGCACAGGGCTCACCCCCGCTGCCGCGACACCCTGACGACCGACGACCTTCTCCTGGAACTAACATTGGTTGCTATTTTATGAATTGTTTGTTGCATGTGGCCACAGTAGATTGGTGCATGTCATCGAAGCCTAAGGACATGTTGAGAGGACACAGGGAGGTTTTTGAATGGCTCAAGAAGATGCTGAAGGAGATGGTAACTGCTGGAACGTTTGTGGTGAAGATCAACGAGGAGGATGGTAAAGAGAGGACCTTTGAATTCCACAGTCCACCATAGAAAGCAGGATCCTTCTTCAAGGTCAATTTGAAAGTCTCCCGCAGATCATGACCCCTCTCGCTTCTGTTCAGTCTTTACAACCTGTACCTGCTTGGCTTCGAACATGCCAACCTTTGGTATGTTTTTGATGATGCCAACTTAAGCGGCATCAGGCATCACCTGGAGAGCAATCGGAAGGATTGGGTCAAGCTGGGAATCCGCGGAGGATAACACAGAAACATGTTCAACCTTATGGAAATTGGCATCTATATATGAGATCCACAGCATCTATCATGTCCTGAGTTGCTACCTTGAGTGCAAGTCTCAAGGTAAGCATTATGAGGTGGATGCGATGCTCTTCAGAGCTATTGTAATTCTACCGGGGACATCACGCTTTTCGAGGTGGAGGCCTTGCCTGTATCGGATCTTCATGTACTCAGAAGAAGATGATGAGTATGAACTATTGTTCAAGATCTGGATAAAGATCTACATGCAAGCTTGATGTTGGGGGAGCCAATCGATGAATTCCATAGGTTCGGCGTGCTCGGGGGCTACAACACGTATGCTCAGCTCCTACCTGCTATTTCTATCCTTCTACGCCCCCCAGATCAGTCTCAACCTGCTCGAGATGTGAGTTAAGTACTCTTTAGTGCTTGTGAGTCTTTAGTCTGTAGCTACGTCCTAGACCAAGCTCAAGTTGCTCTGAGATGTGAGTTAAGTACTCTTCAATGTTTGTGAGTCTTCCGTCTTTGCGTCCCTAGACCAAGCTGCTCTGGGTGTGACTTAAGTACTCTTCCATCTTTGTGACTGTTAATACTTTTTGTTTTTGAGAGAACCTATTAATATTTTTTTGTTTCTCAGTAGAATCTATTGGAATCCCTATGGTTGGACGTGTGGAAATATTTTTGCACGGCAAGTTCGAATTTTCTTCTTCAATACGACCATTGGTCGTTATATATACACATGCTGCTTTAAGATTCTTACAATGCTACTATGCTACCATGGAAATATGTTCTATGCCGTGCATCTAGGTATCTCTGAGTTGATCGCGACTTACAACACTCTGAGATTTAGCAGCCACCTTCTCCAAAATCTATAGCGGATTATAGCGAAAGCTATTTATTTTGTGGTTTTATAGAAAACATGAAAATTCTTAATGAATTATGCACATAAATATTTAACTAGAAAAAATTTATGAATACAAATAATCAAATACATGAAATATCTAGGAGAATAGGTTTCCAAGTCTATTATGTTGGAATTGATAGTTCTGAATAATAGAGAGTGGGGGAGGAGAGAGCTCGGTGGCAGAGAGGTGTCACACTACAATTTTGATAAAGTGGAAATGAGTGGGAGGAGAGTTCCTTGCCCTGATGCCCTTAATTAGGCACTTATATAGGCAATGGCTATTTACATGTAACCTCTTGGTGGCGTTGGATTTCGTATGATACAACTATAGCTACTAGTTGGGCCTCTTCTAGGGGGAGACTTGGCCCATATATCTCATGAAAGACTTGGCCCATATATCTCATGGGCTCCCACAACACTGCCCTTGGCAAACACTTTAGTAGGTGAGGCTTCGCCAACACTTTAGTGACTACAATAACTCACCCACGCTAACACTTTCATACGAGGGGCCTCACTATCATCTTCGGCGACTACAATGACTAACCTTCAACGCCAACAACTAGAGGGGCTTCTCTAACATCGTCGATGTCAACATCGACAATGTATCTTCATCAATATCTTTGGTGACTACAACAACTTGTCGCCGCCAAAACTTTGGCACGAGGGGCTTCACTGATATCTTTAGCATCTACACCAACAATGCCTTTCATCAACACCTTTAGCACGAGGGCCTTTGCCAACTTCTTCAACATTCATAATGACTTTAAAACAGTAGGCAAGTTATTGAAATAGTAGGGCCCCATAAAAATGTAGCTGCTTCAGGTAGGAGTTACATCTCCTACTATCTCACTGTTGGCGGTCCTTAACTCACATTTTCAACCACCAACTATCACATAAAATCATAGCATACAAACACCAAACCTAGAAATAGGGCTTTAAAACTAACACTTTCCACAAGTTTTGGTGTTTTGCCATTTACAGGATAACATGTCGAAATAATAGGGAAAATGTGTCAAAATTGCACAAAGAACAAGGAGTAACATCACCCGACATGAGCCCAAGGGGAGAAGGCCCACGTACCAGGCAAATCAGGGTCCAATACGGTGGAGAGAAAAGGCCAAAACCCATATCAAATCAACTCCAAATGGCGCAAAACTTTGCAGGACCCACCTGGAGGCCCAAAGGAAGCATCCCACTGAAGATAGGGCCATTTGGGCCCAGGTGCGCCCGCCCCACCACTAGCGCCTGCGGCCCGCACCACCACTAGCGCCTCCCGGGCCCATCTTTCGTGTGTTGTCAGATGCCGCCTTACCCACGTCGGTTCCCATGGTGTTGGCTAGGTTTAGTGCACCTAAATGGCGGTTTAGAGGTCGGTTTGGTGCTTTCCATGAGGGGATGAACCATTTTCCATGGAACCCCCTCCTATCCACCTATAAAAGGAGGTCTCCCCCTCCTCATTTATGCATTCAACACTTGGAGGGTACACAACACAAGGGTGACACAATGTGACAAGTAGAGAGAGGAGCTCCACTCATATCTTAGCTCTCTAGCTAGTCTAGTTTAGGGAGTGAGCGAGGAAGAGAAAGAGTTGGAGAAGTATCGGGGTTGTCGGCTACCTCCATTTGTATCAGAAGGAATGCCGGGAATGTCGGCTCCCTCTTCACCTTGTACCTCGACAGACCTAGTACTACTTGGAGTGCAAAGGTTTGTGTTTATCTTCGGTTGTGAGTTCTACTTTAAGTTAGCCTTGTTTACTATTTACTTGCGGGTTCGTTGTCCGTCCCTGTGGCGGATACTCTAGTAGAGGGCTCCTGATAAAGACGGATAACCCTGTACGACACTAGAGTAGTAGTTGGTAGCATAGACGTGGTGTCTAGGCTAGAGGCTACCTTCGTTTGCCTCGTATGCTCTGGTTGAGGGGTAGGCGGCAGGTGGTGACAGCCCTGTCCGTCCCTTGTAATCCCCCACGATAGTATATGGCGTAGAGCTGTAGGCTGGGATCGGCTGGCAGACCAACTGTGCTCCGGTGCTCGAAGCAAGTCATTAGTGGCAAAGCTGACTTAGCTTAGGATCTCAGTCCTTAGAAAACCTCGCTACCTGAGTTATCTTTCTTCTTGTTATCTTAGGTGAACTAGCTAAGAGACTTTTACACATCCGTTCCTCATGGAAATACGATACCCTGAATACTTCCGGGTGAAATGCTACAATGGTAATTCCGTGCGCTTGCGGATCATTTCTATATGCGTTAAGAAATACCAACACTCACTTGTCGCCCCCGTGAGCAAGGGTCGAGATAATTGCATGTATATCTATCTTACTTTACCAGATGTCATAGCCACAAAGATCCTCTCTACTCAAATATCATAAACTCCTTGTATCATCATATGACGTTCTTGATCCTTTGTTAGTTCACTTATCGTTCCCCATAGATAAAAGCTACATTGACAACCATATGCTTGCAGTTTATCCATTTGCATCTTTAGGTGTCAACAAGGATTTGAATTTCGAGCATTTTTACTAATAGGTGACCGAGAACCACCACTAGGAGGAACGGGACCAAAAACTAGGCGATCAAAGACAGATCGTCAGGGGAAAGAAAGACAATCAAAGACCAAAGAACTATGACGTTTTTCTCCTAGCGGGACACGGTTGGCTCCATAGAGGGGAGCCAAGCGAACCACATCAGCAAAGACCTCTATCCCGATTTCGCCGAAGGGACATTGCTCCAACAATGTTCTTCCTCACCTAAAAAAGGTTAAACTCATGGCTTCAATTAGGGCCACCATTACCCGAAAGGTGAAAGGTGAGCTTGAACAAGTCACTCAAAAGCAAACAATCGAGCTTGGAGATGAAAAGGCCAATAGGTTTAGAAGAAACAAGGAATTGGAAAACCCCATTTTCAATCCGAGAAACTCTGAAATGAGCAGCGTCCCCACCAATGGTGGCTTGGAGCAAAGAACCGACAAACTGAAGGGAGAGGTAAAACTTGCAATGGACAAAGGCAACGACCAAGGAGAACGAGTCTGGACTAGGAGCGGAATGAGAAATAGGTAGGCGAAGCTTTTGGTGGATCTCCGCCGGAATCCAGTGGCCCGACGAGAACGAAAGATCCAATATAGCCATGAAAAAAGCAAGACAGACTCAATGCAAGAGGCACCAGCTAGCGGAGAGGGGAAGGAAGCTTACTCAAGGCCATAACAACAGAGAGTGGTGGCAAGGAGCCACAGAGCGCAGAGCACGGCGGTGGGCGGACAGCATGGTTCTAGGCGGTTTCTTATTTGAACATAGTGCTTCACATTGATAGGGACGGGGAATGACCACGCATTGTCTGCTGATATATTCCCATATTTTGTTTGAAAGATGTTTTCAAAATTGAGATTTAGATATGCTTTCGGCCTTCTGGTCACACAACATATATCGCAAAGCTTGAAATCACATCAGTACTATCTACTTCTCTGTTTTTTTTTCTATTTTGGGATTACTTTCTTGATTATCTATTAGGTTTTGGATCAGATGCATATACTACTATACTCTTCAAATGTGTTTGTTTAGCAGCATTGTCTCCTACCAGACTTGCCTATCTGAGCAGGACAACTATGGCATATTTACTTGCTATAAGTAAAACCACTTTCAGTCACATGCCTATTTTACATGTATTACAATTTTTCTTTTGTCTGCAGGAAGGAAAACAATAAAATAGTTGTTGGTGCATGCGATACGTTGGAATATTTATTTTGTGCTTTGTTTAGGATCAAGTGTCCAGTAAGACAATTTTACATGATAGTTTAATTAACTGAATAATAATGAGTATGACCTGTAGTTCAAATCTGGAGCCTTATACAGCATTGACAGTTTACTATGTTTTTTTAAAAAAAAAGACTCGACCAGGGGGTTGAGACGTCCCCCTGATTTTCATCTTAAGAAGATGGTGCCGTGACTCGAACCCGGGGCTGGCTCAGCCGACCGTTTCTTTAGCGTGTTATGCTGAGCAGTTGCACCGTGAGAGTGTTGGCTTACTATATATTTTTTAGAAGAACTATATAGATGCATCTACTTGAAATATATATGGATGGGTTCTACTACTTTATTAGGAGTTAGTTATGGATGTATGGAAGATGAAATAACTTTGAATTGATTTAGCATCTCATGTCCTTTGTTTTCCACGTGCACGATGACACAGCACCCATTGGTCCGATGAGGTATACCGATTCCCACTACAAAACCGAGAGCGACTACATCTACCTGTGCCGTAAACTTTCTGTCCGTCAAGATAGCGTCTTCGGATGTTGGCTTACCGATCTGTGTGTATGGCACTGTCATTGTCAGGGACAGCGATGAGATGTGTCTTACCAACTTCCGCCGTGACAGTGACCATTGCCAACTCATCAATTCTGAGGTACTAACTTTCTAGCATTTATATTTGCGCGCTCCTTTTGGTAGAAAAAAAGGGCACAAGTGGTTGAAACCAGTGCAAATTTCTTGCTACCAGGCTCAGTACTGTGGATTTGACCTGTACAATTGTGGATCGTGCAGTGGAGGGAACTATTGCAGTTGAAGTTGTGCAGGAAGGTTTTCATGGAAAAATCACTGCCTTCACTGCTAGCATGCAGCAGGACGTACTTGTGCTCTATGATAGCAAAGGGGCTGATGCGACGACTGTCGATGATTGTGGAGATATCCGCTTATGCGACCTGTCGTGTCTGTCCATGTCAAGGATTTGCTGGTAATTGTTGCCCAGACCAGTGATGGTAGATCACAGAGCGTACAGCTCGCTCCAATTGTCAACGGCAAAGATGAAGGTCGTCGGCTTACTACGGTTCGTGCTACAAAGATGCGTGTGAAGGTTTCTGGGTCTGTAATGTAACCCCTGATCGACTCATATGGATCTGTCGGCCAGCTTGGATTGTTCATCAGAAACATGCCTTTAATATGATAAACTCTAATTAATAGCCATTTCATCTATCAGTTGCGGAAGCGGCTGGTCGCCTGGTTCACGACGACACCATACATACAAACCCAAGCGTGTCTAAACTCTAAAGGGGCAAGCTGCACCAGCACCCTGTAGCACCCTGGTGCGGCGCGCGGTGCCTGTTTACCACCTTCCGCACGACCGCACCACACGGGTCGCGCCAAGCTAGTAGCGCGCTACAGCCTACAACATCATGTGTGCATGAGTAGGGAGTAGCTGTCGAGATGGACAACATCCAGCAGCTGCTCATCGAAAGGCCTCGAAGACAAGCTATTTAATAATGAAGACTATTGCTGCTGCAACTCGTTTTTGTTTTCCTAAAGTCTGATATGCAGCTGCATGCAACGACATGTCGCCGTTCATTAAAACCCCGTTTTGACACAGCTTGGTTTTAACTAATGAAAGCTGTTTTTTTAACAGATTGGTGAAGCAGAAACTATTTTGGTGATCCATTTGACAAAACAACCTCACATTCTAGATAAAAAGAACAAAATTATCGTAATACCCTTAGCTTTTCTTTTCATTCTCTACTATTCCTGATCTTCTTTCCACAGTCTTTCTTCCCGACACAAGCAACCCAGCCCTAGTGCACAGGAGCCCTAGCGGCCCATGCCCCGCGTCGTCGCGTCCCATGGTGGCGCTTCCCGGCCACGCCCGGCAATCCACGCCCCACAGTGGCGCTTGCGTCCGTGCCTCACGACCACGTGGGTAAATCTGATCTCCATTCACCCACAAGTGCGAGATGAAGTTGGAAAAAGCTATTGTTTTCAACTTCACTCACCTGATTCCCATGTGAGAGCAGGTTTTAAGGAGGTTCGCTGGTGAAGTTTTTTTGCAAAAGACCCGCTTGGCAGAAAACAAGTTCAAACAATTTGTGAAGATGGCGGAGAAAGTGTACGAATCAGAGGCCTAAAATCCCTCTAACGAGTGACAAACCTATCAGTGTTGTTAGTTAGGTTCTTGCCTTTTTGGCCGTTTCCTAAGCACCAATTTGAGTTTACTCTCACTCACTTTAGATTAGAACTGATATTTGTTTGCTTACCCACTACTAGTCCAGATGATTTTGAGTCATCTGTGTTTTATATAAACTGGTGAATTGAGTTCTGAAAAACATATATGAATTAACGATTGGTTTGCTTCTTTGCTCATAATTCAGTGTATTAATATCCAGTATTATTCATTCTGCCGATATTACACTATAACAAGGTATGTCTTTGGCTCTGGTATTATAAGGTTGAGGATTTAGCCACAGTAATCCATCCACATTACTATACCTATATTGGTAATGGTTTAAGAAGATTATAACCTTGCTGACATATTGACTTATTAAGGTCAATAATCTAAATGTTTATGATCTTTTCTCTTCATACATGCCAGATTTGGTTGCTTTCCCCAATCATATATGAAAATATAAAAGGTTAACTAATGGTGTTTTCTGAAGTCATCTTTATTATCTTAAGTATAAATGTTATTTACCAATAGCTGATCCAATCTGTTTTGACTTACGTTATATCAATGCAATGTTGTCCCTTTTCATATATCAGATGAAAGGCAGCATCCATAATGTTGTAGTTTGACACATTGAGGTCATGATTATGATTTACGCGCATTACAATTGGTTGCACTTTTGCATTAAGAATCCAATCCTTCATTTTGTGCTTAGTCAAACTATAGACAAATATTTAGTTTTTTTTAGCAAAATGTACTGTGTAAAGATCGATAGCTTGTTCAGCCTGAAAATATGACAAAATAAATTCCCTATATGTTTACAAAACAAAAAGACTTTAGTGAAAATAAAAATGTAGTCCTTTGTATCAGACAATATTTTTTTTTATTTTCACATGACACAAGACACAAATGCTGCACTTCTACCAAGAGGCAACATGCAAAAATCTTGGTTTGCAACGCCTAGTCTCTGGTCGATATAATGCATTCTACTGTGACTTGTAATTTGCCCTATAAAGTAACATCGCTGAGATATACAGTGAAGGTACACTTGCCCAACAAAACGTGATTCATCCACTAGCGCTCCAAACCCCGTTTTTCTAGTTTGTATCTAAATTGCACACATCTGTTATTTAAAATAACCCCTCCTTAAATATGTATCTAAATAATTACATACATCTACCATCATGAAAGATAATCTAAAATAGACCCATTAAATTTGCATCTAAATTACTCACCTATACCATAACCAAAACAAAATGCAAAGTAATACATCTAAATTATACACATGTCATTATGAAATATAATTTAAAGTAACACTTCGATGTGTATCTAAATTATCCACCTATGCCGCCGTAGAAACAAAATAAAATGCCTCTTTAGTCTTTGATGCGATAGATGTTGATACTTTTTTTTCTATAAATTTGGTTAAACTTAATATAGTTTGATTTAGAATAAACTTGAATTCCTTATATTTTATAGCAGAGATAGCAGGGGACGCACTCACAAACCCTAGATCGGCTTGTCCTTGCTCCGTCGTTGGTCAGCGGCGGCTATGGCGGTTGAGGCGGCGGTGGCCTGGTACGAAAAGTTGCGAGAGAAGGACGAGATGCAGGAGAAGATCAGTAACGAGATCACGCGCCTCAGCTTGAGTACGAGGGAGAAGGAATTCTCAGAAGGCTTGAGCAAGGCGGAGCTCCGGAAGAAAAAGCGCGCTGCCTTGGGCCAGACTCCAGAGGTACTGGCAGGTCATCTTTGAGACGGGGTCGAAACCGGATTTCTCAGGCATGACCGAGGCCGAGCGAGCGGAGGCGGCGGAGAAGCTGAGGAGCAACCAGCTGCGGTATGCGCGCCAAGGGGTCGGACGATGGAAGCCTTTGCTCGCATCCTCGACTTCGATCCCAAGCAGGGGGGCCGCTACTACAACCGGTACACCCTCGTCGACCTCACCAAATTCGACCTCGATGAAGGGTGTAAGTCGCTCACCCGCCTGACGCTTTCAATTGGTTGTTTGATACCTCTAGTAGTCCAGTCCAGTCCACTGGTTCGAGTCAATCCTCCACTCCATCCTTGACAGAAAAATAATTAATTGCTGCAATGCTGCTTTGATTTCATTCTAGAGCCTAAAAAATTGTTATTCTCTCTTCTTTTTCCCCTGTGTGTTTGGGGATTGGATTACTCAGAGCTAAATTTTTAATTTTCAAAATCCTGCATATGGGTGTTGGTTCTGCCTGAGGGGATTAAGCTCCCTCCCTCCCACATTTATTTATATATAGTTTTATATACGTACCAATATTCAACTCGATCGGTTGTAAGCATGATTGATAGATGCAACTGAAGAGACGGAATGCATTTGTCTTCAGACATGAGCAAATCACTATCAGGCAACTAATCCTCCTGTGCAAAGCGGAAGCAAACCTTTGGAGAGTAAGGATGCCAAAGAAAAGTAAGAAAATCATAGATGAGTGGACTAAAGTTCTCGACTCGGTGATCTCGAACTCAAACCCAATGTAATCTGTGCTTCTACTCTAGTGAAAACTCCTGTAAAAACCTCTTGTAACCATGAATGATGAGCTATAATCAATAAAATCAGGTGGGGATTAATCCCCCCGTTGAAGCTTTCAAAAAAAAAAAATAGATGCAACTGATGATCTAATACCCTTTGTTTTCCAACATGGATGCACCACGTACAGCACCCTTTGGTCCGATGAGATTTACTGATTCCCCCCACAAAGTAATCGAGACCGAGTACTACAAACTGCCTGGGGCTGTAAACTTCTTGTCTGTCAAGGTAGCCTCTTCGGATATTGGCTTCCCGATCCATGTGTATGGCACTGTCATTGTCAGGGACAGCATCGATGAAAGGTGTGTTCATCACTTCCGTCGCGACGCTGACCATTGCCAGCTCATCAATTCTGAGGTACCAGGTTACAACTTTCATGTCCTTTCTAGTTTGCATTACTTATGCGCGTGACAGTAGCCTCATATTGCGCCCCTTGCTTCATTTCGTATTTTGATTATAATAATATAATAGAGAAAAGATAAAACTTTTAAGCTGAACTGACCTGTAACTTATAACCGGTTTGTATTTTGCATGCTGGACACTGTAACCATGACTGTGTGTACTTAATTCTTTCTAAACTCTAGATTTTCAGGGTGACACATATGTTTCCTATCGCGCATTTATCTCTTTTTTTTTTGAACTAGGAGCCTTTTCTCCTCGTTCCTGTGCACTGTGCATACGGTCACCGGACTTCAAACCCGGGATGGCCGGCATGGCCTTTGGCCTCGTGCTGTAGCCACCGCAGATCGCGCATTTATCTCTTACACTACAGGACACAGCTGCTTTGCCGAAGGCAAAATTCTTTGCCGAGCGTATTTCCTCGGACAATCGGCAAAGAAAATATTTGCAGAGTGCCAGACACAGAGGCACTCGGCAAAGAAATGCCCTCGGCAAAGCAGCCTTTGCCGAGTGCCAGGCACTCGGCAAAGGTGGACCGTCGGCAAATTTTTCCTTTGCCGAGGGCCGGGAACTCGGCAAATTTTGGCCGTCGGCAAAGGTGGCCGGCGTGACGCCGGCCACTTGCCGTTAGCCTTTGCCGAGTGCCCCACCGTTTGGCGCTCGGCAAATATTTTTTAAAATTCTTTGCCGAGTGTCCCATGACCTGGCACTCGGCAAATTACTGTAGCAAGGTCCCCAGAAAAAATGTGGCAAAAAAACAAAAAAAATTGCCGAGTGCCAGGTCATGGGGCACTCGGCAAAGAATTTTAAAAAAAATTAAAAAAATCTTTGCCGAGTGCCCCTTTCTGGAGCACTCGGCAAAGCCCGAATAGAAATAATTGGGCCGCTGGCCCAAAATCCCCCACCCTCCCCCCCAAATCCCCCATGCTCGCGGCCGCCCCGACCCCGCTCGGCTCAGCGCCCGCCGCCGCCGCCACAGCTCCACCGCGCCGCCGCCGCTCCACCGCGCAACCCCGCCCGCCGCCGCCACAGCTCCACCCCGCCTGCGCCGCCCCAGCCCGCCCGCGCGCGCCGCTCCCACGCGCTCGTTGGCCGCCCGCGCGTGTCCGCCGCTCCGCCGCGCAACCGCTCCGCCTCACGTGTCCGCCGCTCCGCCGCGCAACCGCTCCGCCTCACGTGCGCCCTCGCCGCTGATGCTAAGGAGGGGTTCGACACAGTCCAAGATCTAGAGCTCTCCGACACCGTCTTCACCGTCGGCGAGCAGCTCTCGTGCGCGGGCTGCACGGGCCTTGTCTGTTTGCTGGTTGCTCCAACTCCCTCCGTGACGGCGCTGGTTGCTCCAACTCCCTCCGTGACGGCGCGGCCACCTACACCTTGTCTGTTTGCTGGAGCAGCGGAGCCCCACGACCCATCTTGCCGTAGGAGCCGGATCCGCTCGTGCACGGTGAGTACTCAAACCCACACTACTGGCTGTACTCTCCATTCCCACTCAGATCTGGATGTGTAGTTGTGGAAAATTAGTACTCATATAGGTCATGGTTTGATCGATTTGATTATTCCAGAATTAGGTTTATGTAGATGGATAATTGGTGCTCCCGTTCCAAATCTAGCTTAGAGAAGTAAAATGTTTTAGCCTAATTATCTAGATGCCTATTTTATGGTTCACTAAATCATCGTATATGTAGATCTATAACATGAATACGACATTGTCAATTTGGATACTCTCTAAAATGTGAATTTGCCCTGTGATACCTCCGATTTTAATTTATTAAGTCTATGATGCCTGTAGGGAGCTTTACGAATTTGATGCTTGTAGCTACTAGCTTAGGTTCTTAAATACCTACAGGGAGTTATCCACATGCCCTGTGATGCTCCTTTTTGTGCATACTAAGCCGATGAGGATCTTTCTTGTTCTCTTTGGTAACACTGACACATCACTACCATGAAATTTATCCCATAGCTATAAAATCCATACTACAATCCCTGTATAGGCTTTTGATCTTCTTGACATGATGAAGAAGGAAGAAGACATGCTTTCCAAATTTATTTAGCAGCGTGCCTTTATCTCTGCTTTATGTTTGCTTCTGTATCTTGCGTGGACATCATTGCTTTTGTATCTTGCAAGAAGTGTTGATTGATATTATTTTGTAGTTTTTGCGTGGAACCTGTCAAGCACAAACCTGTGTTCAGAATCTGTTTGCAAGTAGAAAACTTGTGCGAAACCTGTCATGCCAAATCCTGTGAGCATGCTGATGTATTAAGATTTTGAGTATGTTGGAGATGGTTTTGAGTATGTTGCATACAATTATCTCAGCTAGGAGTCTGGAATGTACTATTTGTAGATTTAGAAGTCTGGAATTACTAAAATTTCAAGTGTCAACTGAACCTCGCCCTTTACTTGGTACATATCAAATGACCTTTACAAGTAAACCACATCTTGCATGATGAAGCTGCTGTCTTGATAAGCCTGAGTGCTGTCTTTGACTTTGGTGTGTTCATTTCTCTACAGTTTGCAGCTAGGAGTAAACTAGAAGCCTGATATGTTGTGAACTACAACTTTTATCATGTTTCTACTTCCAGGTTTCTCATTTTCCTTTTACATTGAGCAAGCTTTTGGATTGGCCAAAGTGCCGGCTGCTGGGTACTAGTTACTTGCACGGTTCCTTGCATTAGTTAGATGTTTGTCTAGTCAAGTTTCTTTTAGGAGAGCTCATTTATTCAGCTTTGGCCTTTGCAACTGAACTTGTAGCTGTCCTAGTTTTTCTCTGTGTTGGCTAGCAGCACCAGCAATTACCTATTCTCGTGTGTTGGTTGATTAGTCCTAGGAACAGCTTAAATTCAGTTAGCCTGTGCATGCATTACTTTGGCAAATTATTGTGTGCAGGATTGGCTCCTACAACAATTTGGCTGTGTTTTGGCTGGACATCATTAATTTGTATTATATGATTTTGCACTAGGAAATTTTATTCATTCCAATGCTTGTTTTCTGTAGAGTAAAGGGTTCCCTTCATGGTGTTACTTTAATTTTATTCATTTCAATTCTTGTTTGCTGCAGAGTTTCATGGCGTTACTTTTGATCCTGATCAGCTGTATCCTAGTTGCTAACTTCAAATATCTAATAACTTCTAGGAATAATGCATGTTACTGTGGCTGAGCAATTAAATAGCTAAAAACTGATGCACTGACATTCAACATCTATCATTTGTTGAATTAGTGTGCTTGTAAAGAATTAGCACACACTTGTGGCTTAATATTCTAAAATTTTTTGTAAAGAGGAACACTGAAAGAAAAGCTGTTTGATAATATCCGGGTTCCTCAGTTGATTTTTTTCAATCTTTCTGCAGCTGCCATTGAGAAAGAGATAGCTAGCCACTAGAACCCCTGCTGCAGTTGTTAGGACAGTCCCTGGGCAAGAAGGTTATGCTGAAGCTGCAGTGCCGAAGTTGCAAGCACTACCTGTAGCACCTGATCTAGGTACTGCCTTATTTTTCTTGGGCTGAACATGTTAAACCAATCATTCCTTTATCTCTCTAATCTTTCTATCTGTGATTGTCATTTTTTCTGCTTCGTCTGCCACAGATGTGCAAGTATCTTGAGTTGTATGAGATGGAAGATTGTTGCAGATATTTTACATAGGAAGTAGTGTTAATAGAATATGAAATGTATTTGTTGTTACTTTGGTTCAGTCATTCCTGAAATGTGATAATATTGTAAATAATCAGCCTACTCACTGCATGAACCTACAGCCAATATAACATGGGCATTGTATTTGAAGCTACAGTAGATGAAGATGCTGCGTGTAGGGCCTGTGTATTTGAATTGTTGATTAATATATGACATGTGCTTTCATGTGATGTTAAATAAGCTAAGCTAATCTTTTATCTATATGGATTGGTCTTATAATCTGAGATTGCAAAAATTAATGGGCCAAAAATTCATGTATTTATGGGCAGTTAATTTGAGACCTGAAAATTGGGCTAGGCTGATCTCGGCCTTCGTGCCGCTGTGATTGTCGGCCATCGTGCCGTTGTGATTGTCGGCCATCGTGCCGTTGTTTGTTGCAGGTTTTGGAAACCTCCCCGTGCAGGGGAGGTGCTGCCGATGTGATTGTCCGACAATGATGTTTATTTGGACAATTTTGATAGTGATGATGAGACATATCATCCAGATAATCCCAATAATGATGATTACTTCTAATACATGTAATACTATGTTATTTTGTAATCGTGTTTTGTTTATTTATTTAGCATCTATTTCTAATACATGTAATAATATGTTTTGTTTGTTTCTTTTTAATTGCAGGTGATTGAATAAAGATGGCGGGCAGTCGTAGGCCAAGGAACGTGAACTCGAGGTACCAAAGGCCACGCGATGAAGATGCGGATGCAGAAGAGGGGTCATCGGACGGGAGGAGGCAGAGGGCCAGGAGCAGAGGCAGCGGCAGCAGGAGGGGCCGACCTCCTCTAGTCAGGCCGCGTGACGTGCCGGAGGAGGAGCGCCGTACCCCGGACTCCTCGGACGAGGAGCTGGTTCAGCAGTCGGACGACGAGGGAGACGAGGCACAGCAGGACTGTGAGGCTAGAGGCACAGCTGGTTCGGGCTCCTCTGCTGCGGCCAGCATCTACTTGCGAGGTCCCTCGAAACTCCCTGGGCCTCCGCTTCCTCCCCTACGCCCAGTGATCCGCCCCCAGGGGGACAGGTAAGTAACTTTAGATTTTATCACAGCTACTTCATATAACCTGTTGAAAATTGTCAGAGAAACTAATAATGTTTGTTAATAACTTGTGCAGGCACTGGTTGGTTGTGTCGCCTGGTGACTCACGCAACCCCAACCACATCTTAGGTCTTGTGTGCAGGCACTTTTACCCCGGCATTGTCACGCACAAGGGGAACACTGAGCCGACCAAATCGTGGGACCACTACAAAGATGCCCCCGACGTAGATTATGGAGACAAGCAGGAGCGGGTGAGGAGAGAGTTTTGGGTAAGTCTCGCTCGCACAACTTTGATCAATACATCACATTCATTTGACTTTTTTTGACATAATGAATTGATACATTGTGTCTATGTGCAGACTTTTTTCAGATGTGAAGAGGGACAGGAGGACAAGGCGGAGAAGGTGATGGTGAAAAGTGCTAGAAAACGAATCACCGACATGCATTACGAGGAGCGCCTCACTTGCATCGTGAAATACTATGCCAAGCAACTTATTGAGAAGATCACCAAGACACAGGCAAGACAAAGTACGCTGACCCGGGAGCAGTACCTTGAGGTAAATGAAGAAGAATAATATTGATTCATTTTGAGATTAAGTAGCTTTAATTTGGTCTTCTTTATAACATGTAGATGATTCCATGGTGGTGCGAGTCGTATCGGGAGTGCTGGGAGATGATCGTGGATAGGTGGTTCACAGAGGGTTACATCCAGGACCACGAGGCGGGGCGGGAGCGGCGTCTGGCAGCGACAGGCCCCACACACCATCAAGGCAGCCGCAGCCTTGGCGCTTACAAGCAAGCATGGGTACGTGGATTTTTAGTATTCTGACGCTCCATTCTGCATGTTTCTTCTAATCATCCTGTTGTCTTTCTCGTAGTCGGCGTCACACGGTGGCCAATCCATCTCCACGTTCATGGCATATGGTCTGGCCCGCAAGGGTAAGGCGACGTCCAATGTCACCTTCACCCCGGATGACCCGCCCGAGTCCTACAGCAACCCGAGCGTCCACACCCGCATCAGTTCGTACGCGTCGGAGGCAAGGTCGGTCCATGGGCCAGACTGGGATCCGAGCACCGATGACATTGATGGGACGATGGTCATGAGGATCGGACAAGGCAAGAAGCATGGGCGGTACTGGCTTGGCGATGGCATCCTCGAGCCCAGCGAGATTCCCTCCCTCTCCCAGATCCGAGCACAGACCCCGAGCGGAGGTCCGGCCATTCGCCAACGACCGTCCTCTTCACAGCAGCGGGTCGATGCACTCCAGGTTACTCCCGTTTAACTCTTCGTACATTGATCTTTACATAACTTAGTTACCTTTGAATTACTGAAACATTCGATTGAAATGTTATAGGCCGAGAACGAGAGGATGGCTCAGGAGCTGCGGGAGTTGGTGGCGAGGACCGAGCAGGCCGAGCGGGAAAGACAGGCCGAGCGGGCCGAGCGGGAAAGGCAGGCCAAGCAGCTGGCGGACATTACGATGTTCCTGCAGAACTTTGGACAAGTGAACGGTGTACCTGTGCCGCAGTTCGCTCCACCGCCGCCAGTTGTAGCTAGTCCTGTGAGTATGAAACCAAATTGCTTCGACAAGTGCTTTCATTAGATGACCACTCTAACACATGCAATCTCTTGTCCTTTATGCAGCCTCCGTCGGCGGGTTCAAATAACCCATCTCAGGCGCAAGCAGGCGACGGCGCTTTTCCTTCACCAGGCACTCAGTTTCCTCCGCACGTTTAGTTTGTATCTCTTTTTCACCGCTTGATGGACATGTGATGCACTGTGATCGACTATCGACTTGTTTCCATGGATATTGGACCTATTATGTTTGTGATGTCGTGTACGTGAGATATTGTGTGATCGACATGTGATATATATGTGGTATTGCCTTTGTCATGAGATGGATGTGATATATATGTGCTATATTGTGTTTGTGATGTCACATATGTGATTGTGAATATAGAATCAAAAAAAATTAGCCTCTTTCCAGCTTTGCCGAGTGCCAGGGCCAGGGCACTCGGCAAAGCTGGCAGAATTCCCAGCTTTGCCGAGTGCCAGGGCTAGGGCACTCGGCAAAGAAATTACAAAAAAAAAATTTAAAAATCTTTGCCGAGTGTCTCCTCGATAGGGCACTCGGCAAAGAAATTATGAAAAAAAAAATAAAAAATCTTTGCCGAGTGCCTCTCCGATAGGGCACTTGGCAAAGAAATTACGAAAAAAAAATTAAAAAAATCTTTGCCGAGTGCCTCTCCGATAGGGCACTCGGCAAAGAAATTACGAAAAAAAATTTAAAAAAAATCTTTGCCGAGCGCCTCTCCAACAGGGCGCTCGGCAAAGAAATTACGAAAAAAATAAAAAATCTTTGCCGAGTGTCTCCCTGGCAGGGCACTCGGCAAAGAAATTATGAAAAAAAAATTAAAAAATCTTTGCCGAGTGCCTCTAACATGACACTCGGCAAAGCATGCGCTGACGGAACCGGCGCCGTCACAGTCACTTTTCTTTGCCGAGAGTCGTGTTTACACTCAGCAAAGTCTTTGCCGAGTGCCCGATAAAAGGCACTTGGCAAAGAATTCTTTGCCGACGCATTTTTTACCGGAGGCTCTTTGCCGAGTGCTAATAGCCTTTGCCGAGTGTATTAGGCACTCGGCAAAGCGCCCGAATCCAGTAGTGTTAGTAGAGCTTTTGGTAGAAGACATCGTGAAATGGTGAATCTGTATTTACATGGTGGTACTTGTTGCTTACTATCGTGAGTCGTGACTGACCATTAACAGTTTCATCAGCTAGCTACAGTAAGGGCACCACCAATGGAGGCTAACACTCCTAGTGGTTCTAGTTCAAGTAAAGTAATCCACAATTCCACATAGACTAGGAAATGTTAAGACTACTATTTACACAATGTAAACTATCACTACTTGTGGGTTGCAAAGAAACTTTTCCTTTCTTCATGCTTTACTTTTATTTCCTCTCCCTCTTCTTTTTAGCATAGACCACATTCTTTCTCCTCAAGCATACGTAGCTTCTGCCAGCCAATATGACAAGTATAGAGCACTTACTTTTTTTATCTAATCCTACATGGCACTTGGGGCTACTAGTAAAAAAGCAGCGTTGGGGAAGCCCTGACCAACAGCTTCTGTCACTGAAAAGTCTTTTTGCAGCATTATGTATTTGTAGAAATAATTTATGTGCCACTAAAATACAGATTGTTTCTGAAATCCAGATTTTCTTGGTGACATATATATATATTCTTCCTTTCACACATTTATCTCTTACAGTAGTGCTTTTTGTAGAAGAAATTCACAAATGGTGAATCTGTATTTACATGGTAGTACTACTTGTTGCTTCCTATTGAGACCAACCATTAACAGTTTCATCAGAAATCCTTTTGCAGCATTATGTATTTGTAGAAATAATTAATGTGTCACTAACATATCCTGTAAACCTTACCGTAGGCTGAATCATTGATCTTGACTGGGCCGAAATGTGGGGTCGCATTGTGTGGTTATATGTATGTGGAGATTGATATGAATATCAAGGATCATCTAGGACAGCCCAGAGAATTCAGTAAAGGACTCTTAAGCATCAGTGACCCAACTGATTGTGCATCGATGGTTTCCATGGTCGAAACCAAATCCCTTGCTACCAGGCTCAGTACTGTGGACGTGACTTATGCAGTTGTGAATCGTGCAATTGAGGGATTTATTGCAGTCGAAGTTCTGCAGGGAGGTTTTCATGGAAAAATCACTGCCTACACAACGAGCGTCCAGGACATACTTGTGCTTTATCATAGCAAAGAGGCAGATGTGATGACTGTTGATGATTGCGGAGATATTCAGCTTATGCGACCTGTCGTATCTGTCCATGTCGAGGACTTCCTGATAATTGTTGTCCAGATTAGTGATGATGGTAAATCAGAGAGCATACAATTCACTCCATCGATCAACGGTAGAGATGAAGATCAACTTACTGTTGGTGCTACCAAGATGCGTGTGAAGCTTGCTTGGTCAGTAATGAACCCCTGATTGATTTGGATCAGTCTATTGTTTTTTTTTAGGGATGATCGGTCTATTGTTAATTAAACTTCATTATATTGGTAGGAATAGGATCCTTAAGGCCATCCACAATGTATGGTCCTGTTTGGAAGCCTGGTATTTGATTCAAAACACTTGTAAATTTCAGGTTTGACTATTTTTACAACCCAAACTAGAATATGTTGTTTGGATGGTTAATGAGCACACTAATTTTACATTTGATTGTACCAAAACCGGTGTAAAATGAAACACACCTCCTCAGGACTGGAAAACAAAATGATAATTATAGGGTAGCGCCCCCTTGCTTGCACAGCTCAGTCCTCGCGCGCCCCTGCTATCTGACCGCCACCGTCGCTCTGTCCCCAATCCCCATCAGTGGGGCCGTACCCGTGAGACTATATCCACCGGCGAGTGACCCCGCACGACTGTATCCTCAAGCGAGTGACCCCGCACGGTACTCGTCGACTGGCCTTGGCGCTGGTGGGTCAGCTAAGGTGTCCAAGTGGGTGCCCCCCTCGCGACATTCGGCACTCCTGATCCCTAGTCTCATCTCTATCGCTCCGTTGGTGGTCTCGCCCATGGTGATCGATAATGATATGAACCGGGCGTCCGGGTGGCCAGACGCACCAATCCACATCTACTCCCCTGCGTTCGCTCTCCCCCTCGCTCGCTCCCCCGCACTCGCTCTTCCCCCACTCTGCCCGCCCGCTCTCTGGGCCGTCCCCAGGATGGGGACGCCGTGCCCACGCGCAAGCTCGTTGCCACCCCCGCCCGCCCGTGATCCCTCCCTCCCTCCGTCCTCGCCCCTCCGTGACCTCCATGCAACCGCGCGCTCCCCAGTGACCCGGCTCCTGCTCCCCCACAAGAGACGAGGATGATGGTGGCGGCTCCGACAAGGTAGGTCGGTCCTTCAATGGATCTGAGCCCTCCTCCTCCTCCTCCTCCTCTGGATCTGAGGGACGTGGCGGTGGCTAGGGTTTCAACGAGCTCCGATGTTCTATTCCCTTCTCCCTCCGGCGGGCTTGAAGGTGATGGGCCATGGACTGTTTTGTATGCTATTTCTCCCATGTTGCAATGGGTTTTTTTGGATGTTGCAACAAATGATTTTCGAATGTTGCAATGGGATTTTTGGGTCATTGCAACAGTTGTTTTTTTACGATGTTACAATACTACTGCTTAAGATGTTGCGGTACATAATTTTTGATGTTGCAGCATATAATTTTCGATGTTGCAGTACATATTTTTTCGATGTTGTAGTACATGTTTTTCGATGTTACAATTGTCGGGCCCCTACTTTAGGGTCCACTGTGCATCACATATCAGTCTCTGGATCAGTAGCTGATACGCACAGAACGAACAAGATTGATATCAAAAACCATACTTTTATTGATAATGGGGAAACACATTACAAAGTTCATATTACACAGCTTGGGCTATTGGTCTTATAATGTACATCAGAGTTCTAATACAGCGGTCCTATAACGACGTGGTTCCATTCCTACAGGCAACTTGGAGTGCGGACGTAAACCTTAATCCTAGCTCAATCTTACATCTTTATCCTAATGGTCCTCGAGTAGCTTCTTTGCGTAATCGTACATCTCCGTCCTCATATGTACTCTTGTCTTTCCATCCTGGCATAGCTTCAATAGCTTCATCCTCGTATGTACTCCTGTAGCTTGACTCCTAAAACATAGAATGGAGGGGATTGAGTACATAAAGTACTCAGCAAGCCCTAACTTTGGGGTAGATGTGAGGTGAATGGCGGCGGCTGTATGTGGAGGTGGTCTTATGGTGTAATTTTATATGGTAGTAGTAGAGTTACAAAAAAATGGAGGTTTGGGCCCTGGGAGAGTATTACCCTTTCTCGCCAGTTCCAGGAGTTTATAAGTTATAACTTACCATAATTAATAACTTGCAACTTACCAGATTATCACAGTTTCTTTATATAAAAGAGTCTAATCATTTGAGACCTCATCCCAGCGGTTGCCCATTCCAAGGACGTGGCTATTCGAATAGATTTGATAAACTCTGCAGAGGTATACAAATTTCCCCACATGATAGGCGTAGTTGACACCATCGTCATGGCTTAGACAGGCCTAATGAGATCTCGTACCCGGATGGAATGACCTTAGGCATCCATACAATACTACCACGGCTTACCTAGGGGTCGAAAACTCAAAACGACTTGGATGATCACATAACAACCAATAGGTAACGACTTGGATGATCACACAGCATCCAATAGATAGATATATATAGAGGTGCTCGCACACGGCACAACGATAATTTTACATGGAAGATCACTTAGCATCCATGTCGACCAGACCACGGAAGATCACCCAGCATCCGTGTCGTCTCCTGGTAGTCCGTTGCCAACACCGGCCTCATAGTAGTAGTTGTACTTGTACCTAACGGGGTGTGAGATCAAATATACTCATATAGACATGTGGCTGTACGAATATCTGGCTAGGCGAGATGGCAAATGAACCGGTCCTTATATGACCGAAGCGAGTATCTCCCAGCAGGAACCCTCACTAGGCGATCCTGCTCAAAAGGATAGTCCACACCACGTGAAATATCCTCACTCACTCCCGTCGAAAATAAGTTTTATTTTACCAGTTCAATTAACATCATGTTCTTAGGATATCCATATCATAAAGCTCATAGCATATATATCACATTATTCATTATATATCACGACATTCATCATATATCACAATATTCATTATATATCACAATATTCATCCTATATCACAATATTCATCATATGTCATATATGCTCGTAACATTGGTTCCCATGATAATATGGATAACATCATTTATGATTAATTTAATTAAATAGTTAGTTATAAAGGGAAGTGGTAGGCTTTATGGTGGGAGTGGTGGAATATAGTGGAAGTGGTGGAATATGATAGTGGTGGAGTGTTGGAAAAGGGAGTGGTAAATTTATGTGGAGGAGAAAGAGTAGCGGGATGGATGTGGTATAATATATGGAGGGAAAAGGAGAGGTGGGAGTCAGGACTTGCCTTCATTCAATGCCGAGTATACTCTTCTCTGATTCATGTGTCTCTTGTTCCCATCTTCTAGACTCTATCGGGTTTTCTCCACATCTTCTGTTTACGCGGCCTAGCGTCGACGAACAAGAGAACGCAAACAAGAAAAATAACAAGAAAGGCATGTAAAACAAGCATAAGCAATCAACGGTCCTAGATGGGTGATGGGTTGGTGATTGGGTACGGATATATTCGAGTAGGTGTCATGGTACATGCACATACGCGAATATACGGGGTTAACTACTACTACGGGGATGACTACTACGACGATGGATGCTACTACGGATTATTAAAAGAAATGAAAAGCAACATATCTAGAAATTAAATGGGCACCAAAAATTATGAAAAAGGATATGGGTGAGAAGGATTTGATTTTAAAAGGTTTTTGGTGGAATGATCGTGGGATTTGAATTTGGGACAGAGGAGATAAGGATTTTCAAAGGTTTACGGAAAAAGACGTCGAGGAAGGAAATTGAAAATTATTTATTGATTTTTTTTCCTATGTGAAGAAAGGCTTACTCAGCTCCTGCATGCACCTTCGGCGTGCACTCCCGGTCGGACATAGGCTTTGCATGGCACTGTTCCTGAACTGCTTGCTTCCACCCTCCGGTTTATGTGCACTGGGTCCGCGAAATGGCATGGCGTGCCCCCATTGGTTGGAGTGACGTGGTCAAGTACCCTGGCTCCTGAGGCTTATCCCGTTCACGTTCTCCTGCGTCCGTTCGATCGAGAGAGAGAGAACGGAAGAGAGGGAGAGAGAACAGAGGGACGGCTCAGTGGCAGCAGCATCGGCAGCGGCGGCGATGGGCTCCGGTGTGGGGCTGACTGCGACACTCGAGCGGCGCAGAGAGACAAGGTAGGGAGACGCGGCAGCGGCAGGAGGTCAGCCTCGGTGGCTCGGTCCTCGGCTCCGGTACGGGGCCAGTTCGGGCAGGAGAGCGAGCACGGCGTTCGACGGTGGGAGCCTCGGCTCTGGCGGCGGTCAGCTCGCAGGCGGCCGCGGTTCTGCTGCTTCAACTTTGGCGCGAGCCGGCCGGGGCAGCTGGGTGCCAATGCTTGGCGGTGCTCAGCTCCGGCGCGAAGTCGGCAGCCGAGGCGAGGGCGGCTCCGAGTCCGACGATGCTTTGCGAGAAAATCGAGGCACGGGTCCGACGGCGGCATCGCGTGCCGGTGTAGCAGCAGCTCCGGCGTCGTTTTCGTGCGTCCTCGGCGTGGCTGCGCCTGCCTTTGGTAGGTTCGCGCACGGCGAGGGCAAGGACACCGCTGTAAGCGAGCTCAAGCTCTGCTCGTCGACACTGCTGCAGCAAGCAGCCGGAGAGAAGCAGAGCGCGTCCTCAAGTTTCCTGCGTCCGAGCTTGACGGAGGTGTCTAGTCATGGTGGCCTCGCCGGCCTTTTATAGGCGCGAGTAAAGGCGGTGGAGAGGCAGCCGATATTTCTCCGGCCAGGCAGATTTTTGCCGGCATGAACTGCAGCTAGCACAGCAGCGGCAGTCAACGTCTACATGTGCGCACGCGAGGCTCAAGCTGGCCTGTCCGGAGGCGGCAGCAGAACAGCGTGTGAGCTGGCCATGGCCGGGCATGGCAGTGCGGCAGGAGTGTCTTCGTGGCGCACCCTCCGAGCTTGAGCTGGCGCCTGACAAGCTCGACAGGACATGTCGAGACATGAGGCGGTGGTCTCTGCTGCACGCTCAGCTTCGTCGCTTTTGTGCAGGAGCCAGGAGGTGGCGACGGGGATATTTTCCGGCATGGTATGCAGGCACAGTGCGGGCAACAGCGGAGCTTCGTCCACGCACGTATGGCCTGGCTGGAGACTGGAGTGCCGTGTTGGCGACGAGATTCGCAGTTCCGTCACGAGGAAGAAGACATGCACGCGACGGGTGTCCACGCGGTGCGTGTCCCAGCTGGGCCATCGTAGTAAAAAATATCTGGCCAAGAGCTATGGCGAGCAAGTACAGTTGCACAAGCTCAACGAAGGAATTTTTGGACATACACAGGAGGGGTTTTTTTCTATTCCTTTTTGGTAACAATGCACGTGTATATATATATATATATATATATATATATATATATATATATATATATATATATATATATATATATATATATATATAGGGAGAGTATACTCTATAGCTAGCTACAGAATAAGTTATTCTGTAGCCACCTCCATTTACGATAATTTTATATACTAATTTACGACAATGTCAGTATATATTTACGATAGTTGAATTACTATAACACATGGGGGTATTTACCATAATGTTATAGTAAATCACATAGTAAGGAGTTACTATAATCTCGTAAATTAGCATAGCAATTATCGTAAATCAAAGTGGCTACATAATAAGTTATTTTGTAGCCAGCTGTAGGGTAATAGTTCTATATATATATATATATATATATATATATATATATATATATATATATATATATATATATATATATATATATATATATATATAAACCTATACGTATATATATGACAAGATATATATGATGTATGTATTTCTAGGTATTTCAAGGCAAAGAAATTAACTAGCATATGAGGAATTAACCATGTATGTATATCTAAATATTATGTATATATATAACTATAATAGAAACAAGGACCTCATATGTAAACTAATTCTAGGACGAACAATTAAATCTATAATCTATCAATGCGGTGGCTATTACAATTAAGCAAAACACACTATGTATTATCTATTGCTAGAATATAAAGAAAAGGTCAAGAATGCAATTGATATTTAAGGGAGGTTATTTTGGTGCCGCAAAATAAATTCTAGAAGGCAAACAATCATGAAACCAAGCAAGCAAGCATTCCAATCAACCAAGCACTCAATCAATCACACAACCAAACAATTCAAACGTTTTATGCTAAATGCATATGGTGAATTTTGATGTAGGGTTTTGGAAAAGCATTTTTTCTTTTAAAACGGTTTTGCGGGAAAATAAACTAATCAAGATTTTAATTTGTTATAAAGTTTTAAAAAGTTCAAATTTTTAGTGGTTTTTTAACATGATGCAAAACACACGGGTGTTACAATTCCGATCACTCCAGTACGTCTTCTGGCCACCGAAAGACATGCTATATTTGTCTACCACTGTTTCATCAACACTGATGTCCTACGCTCTTGTCCAAGACACTGCATATTCTCTCGAAAATCGGCTTTCTTATTGTTAAAGAGCTTGATAAGCATTGCAAGATGTCTGATTCGCCACACCATATTCTCTTGCCCTCATCTTATTATGGATTGTAGTGAAAGAAAATCAGATGTAAGTCACTCTTATTTAAGGCATAAATTAGTATCTTTGCACTATAGCTAACCTTTTGTGTTACTCCAATATTCTAAATGTAAGAATGTTGCCAAGAAAATGTTTAGTAAAAATAAGCTTGTAAATAGAATTCTTAAAGCTCATGAACCTTATAACCATCAGGTATATCCTGTCTATGACGCCTCCTTTTCATCTTCTTTCAAATGTATAACTGTGCACTATCTAGCATCCAACTTGGTGATGGTCTAAAATCAATTGATGTATTTCAGGAAAATACTAAATGCTCCGTTGTTTCTGAGAGGGTATCAAATGAATCTGCTCCTGAAAGGGAAGCTTGCTCCTCATTAAGCAAATCAGTGGGACAGAATGCAAGTGGCTCCGATAAAGGCAAAAGGAGCAAACATTTGGCATCTGGGGAAGCTGTGTCCAAGAAAAAGGATCAGCTACTAATAATAGCTTGAATTGAGAAAATGTGTCATCTATTGGTTCCGCTGACACAAAGGTGACATCTCCAGGCAGGCTCCTTGGGTTTAGCTAAGTCAGCCTGGGCATATTTTTACCGAAAACCGAAAACCGAAAACCGATTCGAACCGAACCAAAACCGAACCGAACTATCGGTTTTTCGGTTCGGTTTCGGTTTCCTGCTTTGTGAACTTCGGTCTTCGGCTTCGGCTTCGGTTCTTATCTCCAACCGAACCGATCCACCGAAGAACCGATGTTCAGTTCGGAAGGTGAAGAAGTCCGCAGTCAGGCACGTAGCGTCGCAGTCGGCCCACGGCCCACCAATACACCTAGTCCCCGCCGGCCTCACGCATGTACGCACCACTCCCAGGTCCCAGCCGCACCATAACCCTATCCTTCGCCCTTCAGAGTTTGATGCGGCGGCGCCGAGGCAGGCCAGCGGCGGCGGACCGGCGCGGCCGCGTGGGCGTTCGAGCGGACATTAGTTGGAGACGGCAAGGCGGCTGTGTGCGGCGCGGTGGTGCATCTGCAGATCCGTCCGGGGAGCGGCTGCAGCGGAGGAACGCGTACGTAGACTTGCGTGAACGCTTGCTACTCTCTCTGCTTGCTTGCTTGTTCCTGGCGTGAATGCTTGTTGCCTGATAAAGTGAACTGTTCCTGTGCAGATTTGCTCATTTGCTTCTCCCTGTCGTCAACTCTGATTTGCTGATTTATACGTTTCTCAAGTTGTGTTATCTTTCATCGGTTTGTTCGGTTATAACCGAAAAACCGAACAAAAAAACCGAAACCGAACTCGTCAGTTCTTGATTTTCTGACTAACCGATCGGTTGCTAGTTTCTGCAAACCGAAGTTTTTGACAACCGAATTAACCGAACCGAAACGTCGGTTAAAACCGATTGCCAAGGCTGATAGCTAAGGAAGCTTATTCTAGAAATTGTGTCTCCCTGTTGGATAACTGGAACTGACCTATGAGTAGGTGCTCCACTGGGGAACTCCTCAAAGGCAGATCACAGCTATTGTAGGCAAACTGTGGTATGCACATATTTGCTAACTTGTGGTCAATTATAAGTTTGATGATTGTTAGATAATGAATGGCATGTAGTTTCCTACATGACATCTACATATTTTTATTATTTTTGCAGGACGTCTCCAATTTAATCTCAGAGAATGATAAGCAGAACAACAGTTTGTCAGACTTTCCCGTCTTTTTTAAAGGATCTCTCTCCTGCGCCTTCTTTGTTTGCTACACACAACTAAGCTGACTGTTCACGTCATATCATGTTTTACACCAGTATGGGGGCATAGTGTACATACCACGAATGACTCTGGACCTAAACTGTATGGGGCCATCTTCCCCCATTGTCTGTTGTGCTTTATGTGCTAGCTTCCCCCATGATATCATTTGGAAAACCATGCAATGCCATTTTATAACCAGAATTGTACGCGGATCTATGTAAGCATAAGTGGTTTGGTCTTATTCATTCCATGCTGACTGTTTCACATAATAAGATTATTGCCCTCACCTCCTAACCCCCTTGATGGGAATCATAAAGTATAGTACAATTTGTACCAGTAGAATATTTTGTTTTTTTTTGAAATGAATGTTATTGACTTCGAGAAGGCATATGACAAAGTACCAAGAAATGTCATGTGGTGGGCCTTGGAAAAACACAAAGTCCCAACTAAGTACGTTACCCTCATCAAGGATATGTACAGGAATGTGGTGACGTTTGTCCGAACATATGATGGCGACACTAGTGACTTTCCAATTAAAATAGGACTACATCAGAGGTCAGCTTTGAGCAGCTTTGAGCCCTTATTTATTTGCTTTGGTGATGGATGAGGTCACAAGGGACATATAAGGTGATATCCCTTGGTGTATGCTCTTTGCTGATGATGTGGCGCTAGTTGACGACAGTAGGGCAGGGGTTAATAGGAAGTTAGAACTATGGAGGCACACGTTAGAGTCGAAAAGGGTTCTAACTTAGTAGGTCCAAGACCGAGTACATGAGGTGCGATTTCAACGCGACTAGGCATGAGGAGGGAGACGTTAGCCTCCATGGGCAAGTGGTGGCCAAGAAGGATACTTTTCGGTATTTAGGATCGATGCTATAAAAGGATGACGACATTGATGAAGATGTTAGGCATAGAATTTCAGTCGGCTGGTTGAAATGGCGTCAAGCTTCTGGCGTCTTCTGCGACAAAAGGGTGCCTCAGAAGCTGAAAGGTAAGTTCTATAGGATGGCGATTCGCCGGCGATGTTATACGGTGCTGAGTGTTGGCCTATAAAAAGACGATATGTCCAGCAATTGAGTGTAGCAGAGATGCGTATGTTGCGTAGGTGTTGTGGGCACACAAGGAGGGATAGAGTCCGGAATGACGATATTCGGGATAGCGTTGGGGTGGCACCAATTGAGGAGAAATTGATTTAACATCGGTTGAGATGGTTGAGATGGCACCGGTGTGTAGTGGGGTTCTAAAGCGGGCCGATAATATAAAGAACGGTAGAGGTCGACCTAAACTAACTTGGGACGAGTCCGTTAAGAGAGACCTTAAGGAGTGGAATATCTCCAAGGATTTAGCTATGGACAGGAGCGCTTGAAGATTGGCAATCAATGTGCCTCAACCGTGACCTCTTTCTGTCTTGTGCCCTTTATGTCCCTTTACGTGTCTGCCTGTTTCTCGTCTCTTTTGGGTTTCATCTTTAGTCTACCCTAACTTGCTTGGGACAAAAAGCTATGTGGTTGTTGTTGTTGCTGCTGCTAGATAAAAGGCCATCTGGCCACATTAAATTTATGTTACTAGACTCATCATTGAATGTTTTGTTTCAATGGCCGAAAACTTTTCATTTGCAATTAGCTATAGGAGTTCCTTACTGAAAATAAAGGAAAATCTTTGTAGCGAAGATTGTGGACGGTTAGCAAGAAATTTGACATATATAGACCAGATTCTGACATATCAAATTTAACGGACCTGATTCTGACAGATCAAATTTAGTTACCCTGATTCGTACAGATCAAATCTAATTGCCATTTAGTTATTGCTCAGATAAACTCATACTAAATTGCACAACCTTTATCTTTATATATATCGTGCCTTGGCCTGGGTTTCTGGTTACTAGTTCTTGCTTCTTGGACAGTTTTAGTATGTGTATGCCTGCCAGTCCAACCACAGGTCTGTTTCAATCAGTTGAAAGAACTACAAATCTATTCCAGAATCATGATGGCATTGCAAGAGCAACAAGGTGGCTGAAAATGAACTTGTCCAGCTTATATTTTGATATAAAAAGCTTTTATGTACTTCGCTGCAAGTTTATTTGACAAGTTTTCTTCTTTTTTATGTTATACTTTGAATCTTGAAATATTAATAGTTACTTCAAGAAATGCATTCTGCATCAAGGATGCATGGCAAATGTTCAAAGAAATTATCCTCAAAAAGAAAAAATGTTCATAGAAATACACAAAATCTTATCAAAAGTACACGTTCAAGTAAGGATTTGACTGTGCAAAGCAGGTTTGTTTCAAAAAGGGCCATGGATGGAAATGAGTTCCTGAAAGCATGCATGCCGACTGATGACGAAGGTGGTTGTGGAGTGTCTCCGTCACCTCCGGCGTGCCGCTGCCAAGTGGTTGTAGTTGGAGGGTGAGGGGGGCTGTGGGGTCATCTGGGCAGCGGAATTCCCTCAAATCGAGCATGCTCAACACATTTTAGATAACTGATTCAGCATAACCAGCCCAGCCCAGCGGTACAAGAGTGTCCAAATATAAAAAGCCAAGCACAATACAGAAAAGTCGCACACACTATTACTTATCAGGTCCGACACACTATTACTTATCAGGTCCAACTAAGTTAGCATAACTTAGGGTGACGACAGCATCACCGAAACAGACATAGCTATAACAATGGGGTATTATGCAAATCAGTCAGGGGTCCATTACTGACCAAGAAAGCTTCACACGCAACTTGGTTGCACCAACAGCAAGTGGGCATTCATCTCTGGTGTTGATCCTTGGAGTGAATACTATGCGCTCCGATTTACCATCACTGGTCAGGGCAGCAATCATCAGCAAATCCTTGACATAGACAGATACAACAGGTCGCAAAAGCTCGAGAACTCCACAATCATCAACAGTCATCACATCAGCCTCTTTGCTATCATAAAGCACAAGCATGTACTGCATGTTGGCAGTGTAGGCAGCGATTTTGCCACGAAAGCCTCCCTGCAGAACTTCAACTGCAATAGTTCCCTCCAGTGCATGATCCACGACTGTATAAGTCACATCCACAGTACTGAGCCTGGTAGCAAGAGATTTGGTCTGAAACGTGTATCCTGTCACCGATGGACCAGTTGATGCGCTCCTGATGCTTATGAGTCCTTTACTAAGTTCTCTGTCCTGTACTAGATCATCCTTCATCTTGAGATCAGTCTCCACATAGATATCTCCACACAATGCGAGGCCACGTTTTGGCCCAGTCAAGATCAATGATTCAGCCTACGGCAAGGTTTATTTATTACGGGGGATACGTTAGTGACACATTAATTATGTCTACAAATAAATAGTGCTGAAAAAAAATTATAGCCACGGTATATATATCTAATTATTATTATGCTGCTGGGTACGTATATAGCTAGCTAGCTGATGAAAATGTCAATGGTGTGGGATCCGAAGCAAGATGTGTGGATCGATCCTCTAGATGCAACAGTGCTATATATAATATGTAAATACAGGATCACTATTTGTGTAAGCAGCGTTAAAACACAAACGTGTAACAAGAAGCATATGTGTCTTTCTGAAAGTATGGATTTTTATTAGAAAGCAAGCATTAGGGTGCCTACAGTCCTGGTTACACTGTCCAGCATGCGAAATAGGAATTGGTTACAGGTCAGGTCAGGCCAGTAATATATCAGTCTTTTTCTCTTTTCTCCATACGAGTGAAAAACAAGGCGCTAATGCACAAACTAGAAAAGGAGATGCTGAATGTTGGTTGTACCTCGGAATTGATGAGTTGGCAATTGTCGCTGTCGCGGCGGAAGTGATAAACAAACCTCACATCGATGCTGTCCCTGACAATGATAGTGCCGTAGACACGGATTGGGAAGCCGACATCCGAAGAGGCTATCTTGACAGACAGGAAGTTTACAGCCGTACACAGCCAGAAATAGTCACTCTCGCTTTTGTAGGGGGAATCGATATACCTCATCGGACCAATGGGTGCTGTCATGCATGTGGAAATACAAAGGAAATGAGATATGTACTAGATCATCAGTTGCGTCTATATCATCATGCTTAATTGGAATTGAATTGAAGATTGGTACAAACTAATGCGGAGGGAGGGAGCTCAATCCGCACAGCCAGAGCCAGAAGGCATACAGAAGTGAGTGAAAACCATACAGGAGTGAAAATTTAGCTCCGACTAACCCTAAACCCAAACATTGTTACACATATATTATAATAAATACTAGTTGCAGAATTAATCAATCTGTCATAGATGGACTGCAGGAGTGCAGGTGGAGGATTGAACTGCAACGGGTGGGTGGCGGAACATGCGAAAGGATGGAATTGAAAGGAAGGGAAGAAGGGCCGCGGGCAAGGGACTTACACTCCTCATCGAGGTCGAGGTTGGAGAGGTTGCCGCGGCTGTATCGGTTGTAGTAGAGCCCCCCCTGCTTGGGATCGAAGTCCACGATGCGAGCACAGGCCTCCATCCCGGGACCCCTGGGGTCGCCCTCTTGCGAAAGGCGGCGCGCATAGTGAAGCTCGTCGTTCCTCAGCCTCTCCGCAGCCGCCGCTCGCTCGGCCTCGGTCATGCATGAGAAATCCGGCTTCGGCGACACCTCAAGGCCGAGCTGCACAACCTGCTTTCGCAAGAACGCGTGCTCTTCCTTGAGCTTGGCCGCCTCCGCCTCTGACAAATCCTTGGCCATCATCAACCTCCTGGAGATGGACGCCATCTTCTTATGGATCGACTCCTCGAGGTACTCGACCTCTCGCAGCTCTTCATACCACGCCGCCGCCGCCGCCACCGCCATAGCCGCCTCCGCCTCCGCCTCCGAACAAGCCGCCCCCCAATCAATCACGAGACTGTCTCTATCACCCACGGGGCATCTTCTCCAGGCTGTCGGCCTCCCTTTTCTCTACGGCCATCAGCCTGGCCCACTAACCCATGCCTGTGAAAAGGTTTACAATTTCGGCGAATTCCGAAATATCACCTTTTTTTTTTTAGGCCCGAAAAATTTTTATATCGGTCAAAATTTTTCGGTTAAATTTGTCTTCCGCTCCAAAATTACACCAAACCACGCTAAAATAACCCTCCATATCCTCTAGTCTTATCAAAGCCCTAAATTTCTTTAAATTTATTTAATTTTCTCACTCACACACCGGCTGGTTGAAATGGCATCAAGCTTCTGGCGTTCTCTGTGACAAAAGGGTGCCTCAGAAGCTGAAAGGTAAGTTCTATAGGACGGCGATTCATCCGGCGATGTTATACGGTGCTGAGTGTTGGCCTACAAAAAGGCGACATGTCCAGCAATTGAGTGTAGCAAAGATGCGTATGTTGCGTTGGTGTTGTGGGCACACAAGGAGGGATAGAGTCCGGAACGACGATATTCGGGATAGGGTTGGGGTGGCACCAATTGAGGAGAAATTGATTCAACATCGGTTGAGATGGTTTGGACATGTCCAACGAAGGCCTCCTGAGGCGCCGGTGCGTAGTGGAGTTCTAAAGCGGGCCGATAATGTAAAGAGCGGTGAGGTCGATCTAAACTAACTTGGGACGAGTCTGTTAAGAGAGATCTTAAGGAGTGGAATATCTCCAAGGATTTAGCTATGAATAGGAGCGCTTGGAGATTGGCAATCAACGTGCCGGAACCGTGATCTCTTTTTGTCTCTCTTTATGTCCTTTTTTGTGTCTTCCTGTTTCTCGTCTCTTTTGGGTTTCATCTTTAGCCTACCCAACTTGCTTGGGACAAAAGGCTATGTTGTTGTTGTACTCACACATTCGATGGCACTAGCATATGCAGCTCGTCCACCGTCGGTCCGCTGTATTACCGCGGTGATATATTGTGTTACTTCGTCGATGTTATAAAAATTTATGATGAATGATGGATTAGAGAGTTTTCTAGTGAAATGATACCAAATTTATTTAAAAATCAATTTGAATTTATTTAAATTTGATCCAATATTTCCAAAATTTCTGAAATTTCATATTTATCGCTGGGATCGAAATTTTTTCTTACCGGTAAAAAAACCTTGCTGTGAATGTGTATTATTCAGTCGTGGATCATGCACTGGAGGGAACTATTGCAGTTGAAGTTGTGCAGGGAGGTTTTCATGGAAAAAATCACTGCCAACATGCACGACGAGCTTGGATCTCAAGCTTGTGCGACCTGTTGTATGTGTCTATGTCAAGGATTTGCTGATGATTGCTGCCGAGACCAGTGATAGCAAATCAGAGCGCATAGCATTCTCTCCTAGGATCAACGCCAGAGCTGAAGGCGCACTTGTTGTTGGTGGAACTAAGTTGCGCGTGAAGCTTTGTTGGTCAGTAATGAACCCCTGACTGATTTGGGTAATACTCTGTCTGTTTCAGTGACACTGTCGTCATCCTAAGTTAAGCGAACTTAGTTGGACCTGATAAGTAATAGTGTGTCGGACCTGATAAGTTCCTATAGTGAAAGCATGATTAAATCTAGAACATAAATCATGACAAATATATGAACTAGATTAAACATGTATGACATACTAGTATAGTAGATCAGCATATTCCATAGCATCAACATGGCAAGCATTGATAGTCCAGCAGATAGATTAGATTGTACGTACGTCAAGATTAGATTAAGAGAATTATACCTTTCGATTGTAATAGTAGTAGATGGTGTTGAAGATGTGGCTGACGGTGGTGATGGAGCGAGATTATTGATGTCGATGTCGTCGATGTTGAAGTCGTCGTCAAAGTCGTCGATGAGAAGCGGAGGAGTATTCTTGATGACGATCCCGCGAGCTCTAGCACGACGAAGCCGACGCGCCGATGCACCCTTTGGAAGACGAGCCGTTGTGGAAGCTTTGGGAGCAGTCGCGCGAAGAACGCTTCCCAAAAACCTTATTCGTCTTCTCCCGGTGCAGGATCGCAAAGACGAGGGTTCCGAAGACCTGCTCACCCGGTCGTCGGTGCACGCAAGCGATCGGATTGGAGTAGCTACAGCGGCAACGCAATAGCGAGAAGAGGCAAAACCCCTAGCTCAACTGGATACGTTTTGGCGTGGCCGGCAGGTTGCTTATATAGTCCTGTCCAACCAATCTCGTGTCACGATCACGATCTAAATTAATTTAGGACTCTTAATTTGTAACCGATTAGGACTCATGCAACTGGAAGGCCAAGAAACCAAAAAAAAACAAAAATAGCAAAAGGAGATCGCGCTCCCGCAAGGCGAGGAGCCAGATTTCGGCGGACCATTCACGCAGGTGCCGTGCACCCACGCCCTTCGCCCGACCCGGCCCGGCGAGGCGAGCGAGCGCGCGCATGTGGACTTCTCTTACTCCTCCTCACACTAGACTTGAGGAAGTGGAGAGAACTTCCATATTTAAGTATGACTACCTCCACTTCAACAAGCAAGGTGGTACTAAAGAGTTCTCACATCCCCTCTTGCCCACATGAATGGGCCTTTGAGATTTATTAGGAATTTCACAATTGGTTATTGGGCCAAGCCCATATAAATTCCAACAATCCCCCATCAGATCTCAAATACCCATTTAGAGATTTGCCTGTTCTCACTACTATTTGATATACCAGTGTTTCGGCAGAGAGTGTAAAGTTGAACTTCCGCCTAGAACCTCAAGCTACACTCATCCACAACTTTAACAATGGACTATGCCTTGAATTGCAAGTTTGTGCGAATAAGCTTTGCTCAAAATCAAACTAGTACCTGGCTACCAATAGCCTTACTCCGTGGGTGGAGCATATACGTCGTACTCCCTGGTCTCTTCATGAGCTTACTAGAAACCACCCAAGTCTCATAGACTGCGACGTTATACAGTCGAACTCATATAGGTATGTTCTTTCAAGAATGCTCTGTAGGACAGCATCTTCGCTTGTTAAAGCCAATAGAACATGTTAAGGCATTACCCATCCTACCATACAGTGCCTCAACGCTTTGAGAGTATTGCATCTTCACATAGAGAGGGTTATAATTATACTCTCCTCAGTTTACCAATAGTTTGTTCTTCCTAGATCCTAAGTCACGGGATCTCCGATAAAAAAGGTTGGGTTACTACTACTGTAAACTCATATGGGTCTCAAACCCATCTCCCTTGATGCTATTTCTATCATATTTCGTGATAGCCCTTTGGTAAAGGGATCTGTCAGGTTCTTGTCTGTTTGCACATAAGCCATAGTGATTACTCCGGAGTTTCTCAACTTCCTGACAGACTTCAAACGTCTTTTAACGTGTCTTGTTGACTTCGCATTATCCTTAGCACTATTTACTTTAGTGATCACTGTTTGGTTATCACAGTTCATAAGGATAGCCGGTATTGGTTTTTCAACCACCGGCAAATCTGACAAGAGCTCACGCAGCCACTCTGCCTCTGCAGAAGCTGTATCCAAAGCAGTAAGTTCTGCTTCCATGGTAGATTTAGTCAAAATAGTCTATTTACTAGACCTTCTACGCCACCTCCAAGAGTAAACACATACCCACTAGTGGCATAGATTTGATCAATATCAGAAATCCAGTTCGCATCACTATATCCCTCTAACACAGCTGGGTGTCCAGAATAGTGAATTCCAAAACTTATTGTACCTTTGAGATAACGCAAGACCCTCTCAAGTGCATGCTAATGATTATCATCCGGATTGGACATGTACCTACTCAACTTGCACACAGCAAAAGAGATATCTGGTCTGGTTACGCTAGCTAGAACATGAGTGAACCAATTATCTGAGAATATCTCAATTGATCTCTTGCAATCTTCTTATTCTTTCTCAATGTCACACTAGAATCATAAGGTGTTGGAGTAGGCTTGCTATCCATAAAGCCAAAACGGCTCAAGACCTTCTCAACATAGTGAGATTGTGACAAGGTAATCCCACTATCTTTCTTAATCAGCTTAATATTTAGAATTACATCAGCTTCTCCTAAATCTTTTATGTCAAAACTCTTTGACAAAAAAGACTTGACCTCATTAATAATATCAATGTTTGTTCCAAAGATTAGAATATCATCAACATATAAACATAATATAACAGATTGGTCCCCACCATGTCGATAATACACACACCTATCATCTTCATTAACAGCAAAGCCCGCACCAGTTAAAGTAGTGTCAAACTTCTCATGCCATTGTTTAGGTGCTTGTTTCAAGCCATACAAAGACTTCAGTAATTTACACACCTTCTACTCTTCACCTTTTACTACAAATTCATCTGGCTGATCCATATAAATCTCCTCATCCAACTCTCCATTAAGAAAAGTTATCTTCACATCCATTTGATGAACGAGAAGACCATACGAGGCAGCCAGAGAAAGTAGCACTCGAATAGTGGTCATTCTAGCAACAGGTGAATAAGTATCAAAGAAATCCTTGCCTTCCTTCTGGGTATAACCCTTAGCCACAAGCCGAGCCTTCTACTTGTCAATTGTACCATCAGGCCTAAACTTCTTCTTGAACACTCACTTACATCCAATTGGTTTACAACCAAAAGGTAGCTCAGATAACTCCCAAGTTCCATTAGAAATAATCGAGTCCATCTCACTACGAACAACTTCTTTTCAATCATCTGCATCTAGAGATGCGTATGCCTCTGTAATAGAGGTAGGAGTATCGTCCACAAGATACACAATGAAATCATCACCAAAGGATTTTGCAATCCTTCATCTCTTGTTCCTCGCAGGAACTTCATTGTCATTCTCCTCAAGGACTTCTTCAGGTGGTTGCTCAAATGACTCAATAGAAGATTCAATAGGTACAGTAAAATCAGGAGCTATCTCAGAGGAAAATCTGGCATTGCTACACATATCTTTCATAGGGAATATATTTTCAAAAAATAAAGCATCACGAGATTCAAAAATTGTACCCACATGCATATCAGGAACTTCAGATTTTACTACTAAAAATCTATAGGCAATGCTATGGTGAGCATATCCTAGAAAGACACAATCCACAGTCTTCGGTCCAAGCTTACGCTTCTTAGAAATTGGGACATTGACTTTCGCCAAACATCCCCACGTGCGCAAGTATGAAAGTGATAGTTTCCTTCCAATCCAATTCTTATAGGGAGTTGCCTCTTTATTTCTGTTTGGAATTCTATTCAGGACATGACTCGCAGTCAATAGAGCTTCCCCCCACTATGCCTTAGATAGACCAGCAGTGTCTAACATGACGTTCACCAAGTCAGTCAGCGTGCGATTTTTCCTCTCGGCAATCCTGTTTGATTCGGGTGAATAGGGAGCTGTCCTCTCATGAATAATACCATATTCCGCACAGAACTCATCAAATAATATAGGAAAATATTCACCACCACGATCTGACCTTAGATGTTTAATTTTTCTCTCTAGTTGATTTTCAACTTCAGCCTTATAGATTTTAAAGTAGTCTAGCGTTTCATCTTTAGTTTTAAGCAAGTAAACATAGCAAAATCTAGTTGTATCATCAATTAAAGTCATGAAATATCTCTTTGCACCTTTTGTCAACACACCATTCATTTCGCAAAGATCAGAATGTATGAGTTCTAGAGGTCCCAAGTTTCTCTCCTCCGCTGCCCTATGAGGCTTTCGAGGTTGCTTAGATTGCACACAGCTATGACACTTAAAACCTTTGGCAATAGTGAGATCTGGAATTAAATTCAGGCTAGACAAACGTGACATCAATCCAAAGTTAATATGACATAAGCGAGAATGTCAAATACTCAAATTATCATTAATCGTGCTACAAATATGATTCACTGACTTATTACAAAAATCTGCCAAAGATAGGTGGAACAAGCCTCCGCAATCATAGCCTTTACCAATAAATTGTTCATGCTTAGACATGACTACTTTATTAGACTCTAACACTACCTTAAACCCATCTCTTAATAGAAGGGAGACGCTAACAAGGTTCTTGCGAATAGTAGGGACATGATGTACGTTCTTCAGCTGCACGATCTTTCCCGAAGTAAACTTCAGATCTACCATGCCAACACTACGAACAGAAGCATGTGACCCATTCCCCATCAGGACGGAGGAACCTTGGAGCCCCTGGTAAGAAGAAAACAAAGAGATATCAGCACACACGTGAATATTAGCACCTGTATCAACCCACCAACTTGGAGATTGAAACACTGAAAGTACAGTAGGAAAATTACCATACCTGTCACCAGCACTACTAGCAGTCACAAGGTGAACTTTCTTTTTCTCTTTCTTGTCTGCTCGCTCCAAACAATCTTTAGCAAAATGACCTAGCTCTCCACACGCGAAGCAAGGTAGCTCTGCTTTGTCTTTCTTCTTCTTCTTCTTAGAGGCAGTATTTTGTTTGGCATTGAAAATAGGTTGCTTAGGCTTTCCCTTGTTCTTGCCATGGTTTCTCTGGATAAAGTGGGCGCTAGATTTTTCCTCGTTCCCCTTCTCAATGTTATCTTTACCCCGAGCTTTTTCCTCGACATCAAGAGATGCTATTAGGTTTTCAACTGATATTTTCTGTCTCTTGTGTTTGAGACTTGTGGCGAAATTCCTCCATGAAGAAGGCAATTTAGCAATAATGCACCCAGCCACAAACTCATTGGGTAAGACACATTTAAGGAGTTCAAGTTCCTTAGCCAGGCGCTGAATCTCATGAGCTTGCTCGACTACTGATTTATTAGCAACCATCTTATAGTCATTAAAGCTCTCCATGGTATACAACTCTTTGCCTGCATCTGAAGCACCATAAGTAGCATTCAGATGATCCCATAGAGCCTTTGCGTCTCTTAAGTTCATCATAGAATTAAATAGATAATCTGAAAGCACATTACGTACAGCTCCCACAAAGATATCATTAGCTTCCTGGAATTTTCTCTGATCTTCATCAGAGATGTTTCCCTCAGGCATGCCATCTTTGACCTAGAAAACTTTCATGGCAGTAAGCCAATCAGTGATCTTAACAGACCACCTTTTAAAATGCATACCAGAAAACTTTTCTGGCCTCAGCGCGTCAACAAAACTAGCCATAGATAATTCTGGAAACGATCTATTATAAGGTTTTTGGATTGTTAAAGAATTAGGCAATTTCCAGATTAAAAGCATGATTAAATCTAGAACATAAATCATGGCAAATATATGAACTAGATTAAACATGTATGGCATACTAGTATAGTAGATCGACATATTCCACAGCATCAACATGACAAGCATTGATAGTCCAGCAGATAGATTAGATTGTATGTACGTCAAGATTAGATCAAGAGAATTATACCTTTCGATTGTAGTAGTAGTAGATGGTGATGAAGATGTGGCTGGTGGTGGTGATGGAGCGAGATCGCTGATGTCGATGTCGTCGATGTTGAAGTTGTCGATGAGAGGTGGAGGAGTATTCTTGATGACGATCGCGTGAGCTCTGGCACGACGAAGCCGACGCGCCGATGCACCCTTTGGAAGACGAGCCGTTGTGGAAGCTTTAGGAGAGGCGGAGGAGTATTCTTGATGACGATCCCGTGAGCTCTGGCATGACGAAGCCGACGCACCGATGCACCCTTTGGAAGACGAGCCGTTGTGAAAGTTTTGGGAGCAGTCGCGTGAAGAACGCTTCCCAAAAACCTTATTCGCCTTCTCCCGGTGCAGGATCCCAAAGACGAGGGTTCCGGAGACCTGCTCACCTGCACCGGCGGCGCAATAGCGAGAAGAGGTAAAAACCCTAGCTCAACTGGATACATTTTGGCGAGGCAAGCGAGCGCGCGTGTGGACTTCTCTTACTCCTCCTCACACTAGACTTGAGGAAGTGGAGAGAACTTTCATATTTAAATATGACTACCTCCACTTCAACCAGCAAGGTGGTACTAAAGAGTTCCCACATCCCCTCTTGCTTACATGAATGGGCCTTTGAGATTTATTAGGAATTTTATAATTGGTTATTGGGGCAAGCCCATATAAATTCCAACAGGACCTGATAAGTAATAGTGTGTGTGACTTTTCTGTATTGTGCCTGGCTTTTGATATTTGGACGCACTTGTACCGCACTGGGCTAGGCTTGTTATGCTGAATCGTCAGTTATCGAAATTGTGTTGCGCTTTATGCTGAGCCACTCTCTAAGGTATATATATTCAACTTTTCTTCTGAATGATAACGCACGAGATTGTGCCAAATTATTTTCTATTGGGACCAAGAATTTATTTTCCCCTGAGCTAGCCAGCTAACCAGGCATGACTCCTTTTGAGACAGGTAGGTAGGTTGTGGCTCATGCATGTATTATGTTCGTTTCAACGAACTAGACCATGTCTTCAAAGGTCGCATCACGTCTGTCTAAGTAATATAACGCGAGGTGGGTACACATGCGCGTTGCACCACAATTTTTTTTTGTCATTATCTAGGCATAATCTTCATGTGTTCAGTCAACTATATTGAAAGCGGTTTTCATGTGGTTTTGCCATTATCTAGGCTATAGTTTCGGCTCGCCATTGGCGGCTGCAGCATGTCTTCTCAGGGTACGTGTCGGTCGCGCGCTCCATACGCATCAAGTGCTACTGCAGATCCTTGCAAATCCTCCGTGTGCATAAAAGTCTCAGCGACTCAGCCCCAACACGCCTCTCCATGCCGTCCACAGTCGCAGTCTCCACCGCTACGATCGAAGACAATGCTGAATTCGGGCCAAATCCACCAGTGTGGAGAGCATGCTCGATTTGACCTCGATGAATGTATGTCGCCATGCATCATCTTCTGCCACCCACTTCATCCATGGCAAGTTGAATAAATTGCTGCAACCTGCTACTACTATATATTGTATCGTTAACATTGTGCTGGTTTCAACGATCTTCAATTCAGTTCTAATTAAGCATGATGGTATAGATGGAACTGATGATATAGTATCTCAATCTCATCAGCTGATGCATGTTCAGTCAAGCTCATGAATTGAGAATTTTGTCCCAAACAACAAGCAGTGCTAAAATAAATATCTGATACACATCATGTGCTCGATTTTTATCCAATTTTTTTGGTATTCAGCAGAAAACCCAAGAATCATGGAGTCACCAGTCACTACGGGAATCAGACGCTTTGCCGAGTGTCCAGGACACTCGGCAAAGCCATAAATACACTTGCCAAAGAGTACACGGCAAAAAATTCGTCGACAAAGACCTCTTTGCCGAGTGTTTTTTGTCCGGCACTCGGCAAAGAATACCCGTTAACGTTATCTCCCCGTCACGACAGCACTCGGCAAAGAAAAGCTGCCGTGACGGGGAGATAATGTTAACGGGTACTTTGCCGAGTGCCCCACCGCTGGGCACTCGGCAAAGAAAAGTTGCCGTGACGGGGGAGATAACATTAACGGGTACTTTGCCGAGTGCCCCACCGCTGGGCACTCAGCAAAGAATTTTTTTTTTGAAAATTCTTTATCGAGTGCCCCTCTGCTTGGCACTCGGCAAAGAAGTTTTTTTTGAAAATTCTTTGCCGAGTGTCCCACAGCTGGGCACTCAGCAAAGAAAAAAATTTAAAAAAATTCTTTGCCGAGTGCCCCTCTGCTTGGCACTCGGCAAAGAAAAAATTTAAAAATTTTTTTTTTGCCGAGTGTCCCTCTGATTGGCACTCGGCAAAGAATTTTTTTTTTGAAAATTCTTTGCCGAGTGCCCTCTGAGTGGCACTCGGCAAAGAAAAAAAAATTAAATTCTTTGCCGAGTGCCCTCTGCATGGCACTCGGCAAAGAAAAAAAATTTTAAAAAAAATCTTTGCCGAGTGCCCCTTTGCTTGGCACTCGGCAAAGGAATTTTTTTTTGAAAATTTTTTGTCGAGTGCCTTCCTCCCTGGCACTTGGCAAAGCTGGAAAATTTGCCAAAATTGGCTTGTTTTTCCCAGCTTTGCCGAGTGTTTTTGTGATTGCACTCGGCAAAGGCTTCCTTTACCGAGTGTTACACTCGGCAAAGTGACCATAACCGCCAATTTTTTTGAATTTTTACATTCCATCGCGACAAAAATAATATTTCACATATATATCAAATTTATCACATATATCTCACATACATCATAAATATCTCATATAGATCAGATGCATCACAACATATATAACATAAGTGCATCATAAGTCTAAATAGCTAACACAAGTTCATCACAAGTCCAAATAACTAACACTAGTGCATCACAAGTCCATCACCAAGTGAACAACAAATAGAAAGACAACTGCTCAGATCCCCAAGCTCCCCACTGAGACTGTGGTGTACCATGAACTGGATCATTCGAGGGCCCGAGAGGTGGATTATTTGAACCCGCCGATTGAGGCTGCACAAAGGAGACGACATTGCATGTGTCAGACAATAATCTACTAGGCTACAAGTAGTGTTACGGTTTGACCCTAAGCATGAACATACAAACTTAAACAATCATATTCATACTTACAGGAGTAGCGTGCCCTAAAGGTGGAGGTGGCGGTGTAACGAATAGCGAAGCTGGCGGAGCTACACCCGTCTTTTGCCCAAGAGCTTGCATGTACTAGAGAACCTCCGCCATCTGCTGCTGCTGCCTCTGCTCCATCGCAATGCGCTGAGCCTCCATAGCCTCCATCCTCTGGCGATCGACCTCCTGCAGGGCCTCCAATTGCTCGATCTGGGTCTATAATATTTCACCACAATGTTTAAACAATGCAAAGCTAAGATATGTAAATATCAATGTATGACGAATAAAATAGGAATCACCTGGAGTGATAGAATCCGCTGATGTGAAGTCTCTGGCCATGGGCATATGGGAATGCTTGCGTCCGTGCTCCGTGCTCGGATTTGGGAGAGGGAGGGAGTAGAGATAGCGTCGATGACGCCGTCGCCAAGATAGTACCGCCCATGCTTCTTGCCTCCTCCAATCCTTATAACGACCTCTGGATCAAAGTCCTGGGAGCTCGGGTCGTAGTCGTCTCCATGGAGAGACCTTGCCGCCGATGTGTACTCATTGATGCGGGTGTAGACGGACGGGTTGTTGTACGCCTCGGGCGGGTCCTCCGGGTTGTAGGAGACGTCGGACGTCGCCTTGCCCTTGTGGGGCCATAGCATATGCCATGAACGTGGTGCACTCCTGGCCCGCATGTGACGCCGACTACGAGAAAGACAGCAAGATGATTAGAAATTAGGCAAAATTGAGCATTAGAATAGAGAAATGAATTCGAGTACCCATGCTTGTCTGTATGCGGCGAGGTTGCGGCTGCCTTGATGGTGCGGTACACCTGGCATCAGCAATCGCCGGTCCCGGGCAGCGTTGTGCGCTTCGGTCCACTCGGGGCCGCACCACCTGTCCACTATTATTTCCCAGCACTCGGGATACGCGGCACACCACCATGGACACATCTGCACGTCATCAAGTATTTGACATATAAGATGAACAAATTAAGAGTACTTAATGTCAAAAGGAATCAATATTAATGTTCTTTATCTACCTGTATGTACTGGTCCTGGGTCAGCGTCATGCTTCTTGCTTGTGGCTTTTTAACATCCTCTCCAAGGATCGACCTGTGGTAAGTGACGACAGCCTGGACGCGCGCCTCATAATGGATGTCCACGACCAGCATTTTGCAGGCTTTGGTAAGCACTGCCTCCGCCCTGGCCTCAAATCCCTCCTCGCATCTGTAATAAAGCTGCATATAGACACGATATATCCATTCATTATTTCAAGAAAAGTCTAATGAATGTGATGCGATGTATTAAGCAATGTGGTGCGATGAAGACTTACCCAAAAGTCTCACTTCACCCGCACCATCTTGTTCTCAGCCTCCGCGTCGGGGGCGTTGGCGTAGTGGTCAAAGGTGTAGGCTGGCTCCCTCTTCCCGGCGTAGTCAACTAGGCCAGGAAAGTGGGTCCTGCACAAAAGACCCGGGATGCCATTGACATGGCGTGCGATACCTCCACCTGACACAACGGTCCAGTTCCTGCATAATTGATTAAGAAAAAATATTAGTTTCTACTTTAATTTTCAACATATCATATGAAAAAGTATTGATAACATATTAATTTATTTACTTTTGCCCTTCGGGACGAATCACCGAGCGTCAATGAGTTGCCGGTAGAGGAGGGAGGCTCGCGGGACCTTGCAAGTAGACACTCGACGAACTAGAGGAAGCGGAACCCGTACCTACCGCCTCCTCCTTGTCGTCTGAGTCCCCACCCCCCCTCGTCATCCGTCTACCGAGCCTGCTCCTCCTCGTCCCCGTCCCCGTCTCCGTCCCCGGCCTCCACCTCCTCCTCCACCTCGTCCTCCACCGGCGTGGGAGGACAAGCCTGCCTCCTGCTGCTGCTCCTTCTCCTATCCGACGGCTCCTCTTCTGCAGCCGGCATAGGGCATGTCCTTCGGTAAATCGAGAACACGTTCCTCTGATGGCTGCCCACCATCTTTGTTCAAACACCTGCAATTAGAAAGAATAAAAATGAGCTAATTATTAGAAAGAACAAACAAGAAGTAATTAGAAATAGATGCAAAATAAACAAAACATAATTACAAAATAACATTGTATTACATGTATTAGAAATAATCTGCATGATCGGGATTAGCTGGATCATAAGTCTCATCATCACTATTAACCATGTCGAAATAATCAACACTATCCGAAGGAGGAATGTTGTCTTCATTGTCATTGCCTAAACGTAATCGCTCAAGCATTTGTAAGTCCTTCACATCTTGCACGTCATCTCCATCGTCCTCGTCATCAACCCAATCATCGTCTACATCCATTCCTATCGCTTCGATTAAGTCTATCTCGAACCTCCCTTGTAGCCCCTCTTCTCGATAGAACTCCCCGTCATATGTGTTTATGTTGAAGTTGTAATCTTCATCGTTTGGGACAGGTAGTTTACCGTGTGGCGATACCTTGTGCACAATAGACCAACCCTTAAGATGCTCTTTAGTTTGGCATGCGTATGAGGTATAATAAACCTACGTGGCCTGTTGAGCCACAATATAGACATCATCTCCTGGATAGACAGAATCCTATCAAATTTTGACTAGCCCAAGATGAGGGGTCTGTCTCGTTACTCCAGGATCAAACCAATAGCATTTGAATATGATAGGACTAAGAGGTTTGCAACCGATGGCATTTACAAATGAAAGTTCGTATATTCCTTCAATTCTTCCATAATAGTCAAGGCCATCAGTGCCGGGGGTAAAAACTCCGCTATTTGTGGTTCTTCGGTTGGGCCGACTTTGCTCGTAGCTTGCTGTGTGAAAGCGATATCCATTCACATCATAACCGGTAAATGACTTGACCCTATAGGCACAGCCGTTTGCAACCTGTCTCAGCTCGCCACTGATAGACGCATCGATTTGGACCTACAAGCTCGAGCAGGATAGATCATTATATTATTTCAACGTACGAGCAACTTGGAAGGTCGAACTAAGTATGAGCTAAATTCGAAAGTACCTTGTTTTTGAACCAAGAAATAAAATCGGGCCTCCCTGGTCCCGCACCCTTTGAAAGAAGGGTATCACCTTCCTGCGGGGTAGGATCCCTTGATTGATTCCAGAAGTGATGAATAAATTCCCTGTACCAACGTAAAACAAGGGGTTGGATGAGGAACAGTGATGGCGTATTGAAACAAGTTCGTTGAGAACTTACCAAATGTATGGCGCCACCTCGTCAAGGTTGTTCAACACATATATCATGATGCAGCGCCACTCTTTATGTGTCAAGGTCTTAGTGGTTGATGCACTTGCGCTTCTGAGTTGCCCTTGGAAAAGGCTGAGGTTCGATTCATTTTCACCAGCATTGTAACGAGGGGGTGGATTATGCACGCTAGGAAGGTTCTCGGCGTAGTATTTCTCTGTGAAGTTTGACACCTCCTCCAAAATGTATGCCTCTGCAATAGAAGCCTCAATTTTCCCTTTATTTCTACATTTTTTGCGAAGAGTCTTTAGACATCTCTCGATTGGATAGCACCAACGGGCCTGCACGCCCCCCCCCCATTCGTGCCTCATACGGGAGGTGCAATATCAAATGCTGCATCGGATTGAAGAAGCCGGGTGGGAAGATCTTCTCCAACTTATAGAGCAACACAGGTGCCTCGTTTTCCAAGTCATCAATCATGGTTCGAGATAACTCCTTAGCACAAAGCTAGCGGAAGAAGTAGCTTAACTCTGCCAGCACTAGCCACACATGCTCAGGGACATAGCCTCGAACCATCGCCGGAAGAAGCCGCTCAAAGCCATATGTGGTAGTCATGACTCTTCATCTCGTTGACTCGCAGAGTAAATAAGTTCACTCCCCCTCCTCAGATTCGCTGCATACCCATCAGGAAATATTAGCGTCTGCATCCATTCAAGTACTTCCCTCCTGTATTTCCTAGCCAAGACGAAATCGGTCTTAGGCCTTTTCCATGTCTTGCCACCTCTAGGAGGCTGCATCTCTTGCTTTGGTCTATCGCATAACATTGCCAAGTCCGCTCTAGCCTTAGGGTTGTCTTTTGACTTTTTAGTTTCCATGATGGTTCCCCAAAGTGCCTCGGCGACATTCTTTTCAGTGTGCATTACATCAATGTTATGTGGGAGAAGGAGGTCATCAAAATAGGGGAGCCTCGTCAACCCCGACTTATGAGTCCACATGTGTTCCTCACCATACCCCACAAAACCACCACCTTCTTGATTGGGCACGAGAGCATCTATCTGAGCATAAACCTCGGCACTAGTCATCATTTGCGGTGGAGGGTCTTTCACTACGACACCTTTCATAAAGTTCTTGATGTCTTGTCTGAATGGATGGTCAAGAGGGAGGAATTGATGATGTTTATCGAACGACGAATACTTGCCACCCTTTTGTAACCAAATGAACCTCAGACGTTCCTTGCATATTAGACATGGGAACTTCCCGTGAACACACCAGGCACAGAATATCCCATAGGCCAGGAAGTCATGCAGAGAGTAGTGGTACCAAACGTACATTTTGAAGCTTGTCTTTGTAGCTCGGTCGTATGTCCATACGCCTTCCTCCCAAGCACTGACCAATTCATCAATCACAGGCTCCATGTACACACCCATATTACTCCCTGGGTGTCTAGGAATTATCAATAACAAGAATATATTATGTCTTTGAAAGCATACGCCAGGGGGGAGATTGAGGGGGATAATGAACACGGGCCAACATGTGTATGGGGCAGCCATCAATCCATAAGGATTGAACCCATCTGTTGCCAGCGCAACACGTACATTACAAGCCTCATCTGCTTTCTCACGATAAATGCAATCAAAGCGGGTCCATGCTTCACCATCAGATGGATATACCAGTTTGTCAGCATTGTATCGTTTTCCCTTTTTGCGCCATGTCATCTGTTTCGCGGATTCCTCGGTCATGTATAGCCGTTGGATCCTCGGTACGAACGGGAGGTACCGTAGGATCTTCACAGGGATCGTAAGCTGCCTCTTCTGGCCATCACCGGAGTCTACCTCTAGGTATCTGGATGATTTACACTTTGGACAATAATTTGCATCCTTGTGTTCTTTCCTAAATAGGACGCACCCCTTCGGATAAACATGTATCTGATCATACGGCATCTTGAGTGCACGAAGGAGTTTCTGTGACTCGTACATGCTCTTTGGCAGAATGTGGCCATCCGGAAGCAGGCTGCCAATCACGGTCATATTCGTGCGGGGTAGGATCCCTTGGTTGATGCCACTCTTGACGAACAAATTCCCTGTACCAGAGATAATCAATGGGGTTCGATACAGAATAGTGACGTCATATTGAAACAAGTTCGATGAGAACTTACTTAATGAATGGCTGAACCTCAACAAGGTTGGTGAACACATATAGCGTGATTCTGTGCCACTCTTCTAATCCAATCTCTTGGGGGTCGATCCACTTGCGCTGCCTAGTTGGCCTTTGAAAAGGCTGAGGGTCGATTCAACTTCGCCAGCATTGTAACGAGGGGGTGGATTATGCTTGCTAGGAAGGCTCGGCTTGTAGTTGGATGTCGTGAAGTTTGAAACCTCCTCCCGAATGCTTGCCTCTGCAATGGAAGCCTCAATTCTGGCTTTATTTGTACATTTCTTGCGAAGAGTCTTTAGACATCTCTCGATTGGATAGCACCAACGGGCCTGTACGGGCCCTTCCAACTTTGCCTCGTTCGGGAGGTGCACAATCAGATGCTGCATCGACAAGAAGAAGCCGGGTGGAAAGATCTTCTCAAGCTCACAGACCAACTCAGGCGCCATTTTTCCAGCTCTTCAATGACGGACTTAGACAGCTCCTTGGCACAAAGCCGGTGGAAGAAGTAACTCAACTTTGCCAGCACTAGCCATACATGCTCAGGGACATAGCCTCGAATCATCGCCGGAAGTATCCGCTCAATCCATATGTGGTAGTCATGACTCTTCATCCCGTTGACTCGCAAAGTCTCTAAGTTCACACCCTGCTCAGATTCGCTGCATACCCATCAGGGTACCTTAAATCCTTGATCCATCGAAGCACTTCCCTCCTTTGATCGATTTTCAAGACATAGGGGGCCTTAGGCCTTCTCCACTGCTTTCCTGTTCTAGGATGCTGCATCTCTAGGTTTGGCCTATCGCACAACGTCGCCAAGTCCACTCTAGCCTTAGGGTTGTCCTTAGACTTGTCAGTGTCCATGAGCGTCGCCCAAAGTGCCTCAGCGATATTCTTTTCAGTGTGCATGACATCAATGTTATGGGGCAGTAGGATGTCATCGAAATAGGGGAGCCTCGTCAAGCCGGACTTATGAGTCCACATATGTTGCTCACCATATCCCACGAAACCACCATCTTCGTTGGGCACGAGAGCGTCTATCTGAGCACAAACCTCGGTCCCAGTCCTCAAGCGCGGTCTAGGGTCCATCACTTTAACACCTTTCGTAAAGCTCTTGACGTCTTCTCTGAATGGATGGTCAAGAGGGAGGAACTGACGATGTTTGTCGAACGATGAATATTTGCCACCCTTCTTCAACCATGTGAACCTCACAGCTTCCTTGCATAGTGGGCATGGGAACTTCCCCTGAACACACCATGCACACATTAACCCATACGCTAGGAAGTCGTGTAGGGAGTAGTGGTACCAGACGTGCATTTTGAAGCTTGTCTTCGTAGCTCGGTCGTATGTCCACACCCCTTTGTCCCAAGCCTCGATCAACTCATCTATCACCGGCTCCATGAAGACACCCATATGACTCCCCGGGTGTCCAGGGATTATCAACGATAGGAACACGGTATGCCATTGAAAGGCGACGCCGGGGGGGAGATTGAGGGGGATGACGAACACTGGCCAACATGTGTATGGTGCAACCATCATACCATATGGATTGAACCCATCTGTTGCCAGCGTGACACGTACATTACGAGCCTCCTCTTCTTTGTCAGGATGCCGCGCATTGAAGTACTTCCATGCATCAGCATCGGATGGATGTACCATCTTCTCAGGGTTGTACCGCTTCCCGTTTTTGTGCCATGTCATCTGTTTCGTGGATTCCTCGGTCATGAACAACCGTTGGATCCTTGGCAAGAACGGAAGGTGTCGTAGGACTCTCATGGGGATCTTAAGCTGCCTCTTCTGGCCATCGCCTGAGTCTACCTCCACGTACCTAGAGGATTTACACTTCAGGCAGTACTTTGCATCCACGTGTTCTTTCCTAAATAGGACGCACCCCTTCAGACACACATGTATCTTGTCAGAGGGCATCTTTAGTGCAAGAAGGAGCTTCTCTGACTCGTACAAGTTCTTCGGCATAATGTGTTGCTCCGGTAGCATGTCGCTCCACACGACCAACATCTTGTCGAAGCCTTCTCGACTTAGGTTTAACTCGGCCTTCAGCCCCATTACGCGACCAATGGCATCTAGCTGAGAAACATTAGTACGATCGTGAAGGGGTCTTTGTGCCGAGTTCAACATCAGGTAGAAGGCATCTGAGGCAGCCTCCATCTCCTCCTTATCATGGCATTCAGCGAACTGAGCTTGGTGATAGTCATCCATCATGTCAACTACCCCAGCATCATCATCGAAAGCCTCGAGCCGTGGTCTGATCACCTCCTCCCTGATACGATCGGCTTCACCATGGTGGATCCACCGGTGGTAGCCCGGAGTAAATCCAGACTTCACAATGTCTACCCATGGTGAACCTATCTTTCCTTCTCATGTTGTCACAACCGCTGCAGGAACAAACCACTAGAGAATGGCCTCCAGCACTCTCACCAAATGCATGCTTTAAGAACTCTTTCAACCTTGACTATAAACATCGGGTCAAAATCGTACTCGTCTCTCCGGAGTGTGTACATCCACTCACGGTCCTCCATCCTTTAATAGACGTATCAGCAGACATGAGTGACAAGACAATTGCATCTACGCGGTGTCCCTACTCTCTAATAGGTGAGGATAGGTCCTAATCCCACCCGTGGATCAGCGGATGAGTTAGTTTCCATGCTCCGCTCCTATCTGAGATAGAATTTCGGCAGCACCTCCCCGCTGCTCTCCCGATACACGTCCTGCAAGGGAGAGTGTGTATCAAGAGAACAACAGGGGGTGATGCCGAAACACCGTCTCAGACAGGAGCAGACCATGGAAACTAACTCATCCGCGTATCCGTGGGCTGTCCAAAAAACGTGGACAATCCTAAACAGATACGATCGCAGATATGCAAAGACCCGCAGACCTATGATCGTATCTCTTTCGGACAGGAGACGCCTAACTGGGGTACGCGACCTAAGACCATGATACGGATATAGTGGTTATACCTAGGGGGGCGGTGAAGTCAGGCTAGCGGGGCAGTGGCGAGTTGACGCAGTGGCGAGGCGACGCAGTGCAAGCAGACCCGCGACGCCGACGAACACGGTCAGGGTCCTCCGGGTCACCTCCCACGGGCTCGTCTCTACAAAAGAATAAACATAAAACTGTAAGTTAAAATTTTTGGCAGAACCTCCCCTGCACGGGGAGGTTTCAAAAACCTGCAAAAAGAACGACACGAAGGACGACGTCCACAAACAACGGCACGAAGGCCGACAGTCACAACGGCACGAAGGCCGACAGTCACAATAGCACGAAGGCCGATAACCACAACGGCACGAAGGCCGACAAGCAGAGAAGAGGTGATATACCTAGTCACAGAATTTTTTCTGAAACATATTGACCAAGTTTCTTCAGTGGATCTTGTTAGCCTTTACCTGTTGACTTTATATATGAAAGAAACATATTAGCCTTTATATAGATATATAAAAGAAACAACATCAAGTCAAGGAATTAATAACTTATAAAGACCTAGCACCACACATTAGGCAAGGCTGCCAATGCAAGAATTCAAGACCTGAAAGCAGACAAGCACCTAGATAAGCTAGCCAGGTAGCACACATATAGTCTGCAAAAATGGATATGAAAGCTACTCCTAAAGACTAATCAGCTGCAACTGTAAAAAGGCCAAGAGAAGTTTATTGTTACTACAACTACGTAGGTAGCAAAATTTCTAGGCTTAAGACACTTTAATCATTGGTACTAGAAGACTAATTAGTACTATAGGGTGACAACAGTGGAGAGGAATTTGTGCTGGCGGTCTAGACTATAGTGTATATATAGTGACACGTACTGCTGGATCGCTACAACAAGTAGGTGACGAACGAAAACGAGTTTGGGCGGCCAGCCCGAGCAATTAGCGTGCATTGCTCGCTGTGGATTTGGTGATTACTGAAACTGACATCCCGTGCAGTGGTAATTGTCAGCAACAACGGCGTTGCGTGGTCTCTGTCCTTATCCATACGCCGGCAGATGCAGCACAGCACGGCTGCACGGCGAGCAGCGGCTGCCCCTGCCTGCGCCCCTGCATGCCTGCTCTGCTGTGTGCTCCTTTGCACTGCACGGCGAGCAGCAGGCCAACAGCTGATTTCAGCGGACTGCAAGTAGCAAGCAGGCAAACACCAGCCTCGCCTGACGCCTAGTACTGCTGTACTGGTAAGTCAGTAGGTAATCCTAATTTCTCCTTTTCTATTAGTTCTAAATTCTAGTACATTTTTCTTCCTTGTTTTCATTACAATGAATTGTCCACAAGCAACCTATTTAATACCTAACACAATACTGAACTAGTAGTGCTAAGACACAACATAAGTGAAGAACTAAATCAGCATAAGAAAAAAGCATAACGAGATTTCACCTAACTCCCGGATCCGCGGGCGGGGGCGCCGCCGGGCTGCCGGATCCGCGGGCGGGGGCGCCCGTGGGCGGGCGGGGGCGTCGGAGGGAGCTCGGGCGTGCTCGTGGGAGGGAAGCGCGCGCGGGCGGCGGGGCGCGGGCGGGCGGGGGCGTCGGAGGGAGCTCGGGCGTGCTCGTGGGAGGGAAGCGCGCGGGCGGCGGGGTGGCGGCGCGGGCGGGAGAGAAGCTGCCCGGCCGAGTGAGTGGAGAAGGAGGAAGGAAGGAGTGGGGTGGGCTGGCCCAGAATATAATTTAGGTCACAACGCCTTTGCCGAGTGCCTGGGCCGGTGGCACTCGGCAAAGAGGCTTTTTTATTTTTTTTAAAATCAACTTTGCTGAGTGCTTAACTTAGGCACTCGCCAAATTTTTTTTTAATTTTTTAAATGTATTTTGCCGAGTGCCCCTGGGCCCGGCACTCGGCAAAGAATATTTTGCCGAGTGCCCCACTTTGACACTCGGCAAAAAAAAAATTTATTTTAGGTCCAAATTTTTTTGTGTAGCTTTGTGACAGTATTTAAAACTCTACTTTAAAGTTTGGAGCAATTTTGACTTTTTTTTATATATTTTATTAATTTATTTTGTTTCCTCAAATTTTTTCGGATATTTCAAATTTGAACTACAGGTACATGGAATAATGGAATTCGGTCATCCCAAAATTAATATTCATGATATTTAGCATATGTTGAGGCCGTGTCCAAGAGGTCAAATGAAATTTTGAGCACCTCGTTGACGTAACATGTCGAAGTACTTGCGGGGAAAGTGATTTAAAATTATATAAAATCCAAACGAAGTTCGAAAATCAGAAAACTTGGCGAGGAATCGTGTTATCACATGTGGAGGGTCTGGTAAAAATTTGAGATGGTTTCGAGGAAGTTGGGACGTCGGATGCCAAAAAAACCACACATCTCTGAAAATTTGAGATGGTTATCGTATGTGGAGATGTGTGTGTTTTTGTCATCCGACGCCCCAACTTCCTCGAAACAATCTTAAATTTTTACCACACCCTCCACATGCGATAAGACGACGTCTCGTTAAGTTTCGTGATTTTCGGACTTCATTTTGATTTTATATAATTTTAAATCACTTTCCCCGCAAGTACTTCGACATGTTACGTCAACGAGGTGCTCAAGATTTCATTTGACCTCTTGGACACGGCCTCAACATACGCTAAATATTATGAATATTAATTTTGGGATGACCGAATTCCATTATTTCATGTACCGGTAGTTCAAATTTGAAATATCCGAAAAAATTTGAGGAAACGAAATAAATTAATAACATATAAAAAAAAGTCAAAATTGCCCCAAAATTTAAAGTAGAGTTTTAAATACTGTCACAAAGCTACACAAAAAAATTTGGACCTAAAATAAAAAAAATAAAAATATTTTGCCGAGTGTCAAAGTGGGGCACTCGGTAAAATATTCTTTGCCGAGTGCCGGGCCCAGGGGCACTCGGCAAAATACATTTAAAAAATTAAAAAAAATTTGCCGAGTGCCAGCCGTTAGGCACTCGGCAAAATATCGCTGCAGGTGGCCACCATCCCGGGTCGGGCACTGTTTGCCGAGTGTAAACTTTACCGAGTGCCGCGGCACTCGGCAAAGTAACGGTTTGCCGAGTGTCTTACTTTGCCGAGTGCCTGACACTCGGCAAAGTCTGCTTTGCCGAGTGCTATATTTTGCCGAGTGTTTTTTATCAGGGCACTCAGCAAAATATATATTTACCGAGTGCCCCGATAAAAAGCACTCGGCAAAGTCTCGGACACTCGGCAAAATCTCAGTTTCCAGTAGTGTACTTACTCCGTGTATATATATAGATAGTAACAGCTGGCCCAATGGCGCATACGTGCATGAGCACTACAAGAGAGGAATTCTATTTCTTCTTTTCTTTTTACTATCTATATATATAGGTAAAGACACCAGATCAACGCGTTGTGTTAGTGATTGTAAATCAACCAGATTCTCTGCAACCAAACAGAATCCAATCATCCATGTTACGCCTGCCTCAACAAAGCCAACAATACAAACAAGTGGAGGTGCACACGTCAGACCAGGCTCTGATTGGCCTGGTTCTCAAATCTCAAGTTCAACCAGGCCCGAGTCAGCTAAGCTACCCAATCACCCCCTAACTAACCCAACCTGCACGAGCTAGAAAATCAACATGCATGAGAAGTCTTTTTTCTTGTGTGGAACACATCTCTTTTGGCCTAAGTACGAAGACGACGGACTCCACATTATCCGATCTCAATGGTTTTCACCGCTCCACCGGAAATTCCCTCTGCCCGGGATGCCCGAAGGTGCTGTATATACGGAGGAGCTGATGACATGAAGTACCCCCTCTATCTTTCTGTAACCTAGCCCCTTAGAAGATATATAAGGGGAGGCCAAGCTCTCTCTCTCTCTCTCGTCGATTGAACTCTCTCTACTCCTGATGAGACATCCAGATCCCTCTAGGTCTGGATGTAGGACCACGACCCCGACCCCGAACGAACACAACCAATTGGATGTAGGACACGTTACATGAACCAATATAATTCCTAAGTCCTTGAGTTCCAAGCCATCCCGAGTCATACAGACAACCACAAATTTAAGCCCTGTTTGGCAAAGTTGTTTTATGTCAAACGGGGTAAGCGACTAAGCACGCCTACAACCGCTCCAGCAACATCACGGACACAGACACCAACCGAGCAGCAGACACCAACCGAGCACCAGCTGTCCGTCTCATCCTTGATCACAGACACCAACCGAGCAGCAGGGGTGGCCACAGCGTCGAACGTCCTGGCATTGCGTTCTTTCCACAAGAGCCAGCCCACAAGAAAGAAAAAAGTATCGAACCCCTTTCGCAGAGGTTTAGGCAGGCGCCTACGCGACGCGAGCCACCACGACATCACCTGCCCTTCGTCGACAACCAAGTAACCCAAAAGATGTAGCTTCGCTGCCCAAGAGTGCCAAACCTCCCGGCGGTAAGGGCACCCAAGCAAGATGTGCTCCATTGTCTCCGAGCTCTGATCACAGAAGATGCAACGATCATCCGGCTAGAGGCCATGCCAGAACCTACGGTTGGCCGTCCAACAACGGCCATGCATCACCAGCCAAAAGAAAAAGCGGACCCGAGGAGGAGCTGCTGTCTTCCACAGTTGCTTGGCACCAAGCGGCGAAGAGGAACCAAGGAACATGGCCCCCTACGCCGAGGCAACAGAATAGTTGTGGTCCGCCGTGAGTGTCCAAACAAAAGTATCTGGCTGCGCCGTGAGCTGCACCTGCACAACAAGTCAGTCAGTTTAGCGACCTCCACCATCAGCAGGATGGTGACCAGCCCCTATTCTTGGCATTGATGGATACCGGGTCAGTCTGTATGCTAATGATTTGGTCTTGTTTGTCACCCCCACGTCGAGAGAGCTGGAAATGGTGAAGGCGGCACTGACTATCTTTGGAATGGCTTCCGGTCTTTTCTCCAATTTGGACAAGAGTGTTGCGACGCCTTTGAATTGTTCGGTAGATGAGATCCAACAGGTCACGGCTATTCTTGGCTGCCGCATCGAGGGACTTCCGTGCAGGTACCTTGGGGTGCTGCTTTCAGTAAAGAGGCTGAGCAGAACGGATGAGCAGCCGTTGGTAGACAAGGTGGCATCCCGCATCCTGGGCTGGAAAGGCAAAATTCTTAACCCGGCCGGCCGCACAGCGCTGGCACAAGCTACTCTATCGGCAATCCCGATTCATACCTCCATTGCAGTGTGTTTATCCCCTTGGGCAATCAAGGCTATCGACAAACTGCGCCGAGCCTTCATTTGGGCAGGCTCCGAGGTCGTTGCGGGTGGAAATTGCAAGGTGGCTTGGCCGGTGGTGTGCTTGCCAAAGCAGCTTGGCGGGCTTGGTGTCTCCGACTTGCGCCGCGTCGGGGTGGCTTTGCGGGCGCGGTGGGTCTGGCAGGATCGCAGGGCTGGCAGACGGGTGGAAACCAGCGACCGTACCATGCTAGCCCTTTTTCCACAATGCTACTCGCTTCTCGGTTGGTAATGGAGAAAGCACGTATTTTTTGTCTGATCGGTGGCTTGGCGATACACCACTAAAGTTGAGAGCACCACATGTGTTTGCGGAAGCCGAGGAAAAGGAAGGTCACTGTTGCAGAAGCGTTGTTGGATGCGGCTTGGGTGCGGCATTTGGGGGGGAACGGGGTAAAATGAAACGGCATCATCAAGGAAGCTCCTTAAAACGTGCTCTTACAAGGAGTGGATGGAAGATGGAGCTGAAAACAACAGCTTCGCCCATCTCCCACTCGCTCTGGATTCTATGAGAGTATGTTTCGAAGAGCTCCACATATAGAGCTGTTTTGTCAAACGAATCCCCAAAGCAGCTTCAGCTCCATCAGTAGAAGTGCTCATGGAGTTGAAGCAAAAAAAAAACAGCTTCACTAATAAATTGGTGTTGTGGCAAACATAACCTTATTAGTCGATGCTACGAAAAGTCGACAACAGATGACCAGCTGACCGATATAATTCCTTATGTTTACTTGTATTTAAGAATAACTATATAGATTCCCCGCGCGTTGCTACAATAATTTGAGAAGTAATTTTTTTATGAATGTTAGATGAACGAAGCCAAAAAAATATGAAATTGAATATAGGTAATGCTCGGTAAATTTCATTTTGATGATAATATGTAAGAGTAAATGATTAATGTAAACCTTATGACAAAAAAGGTGCATGAAAGCATGTCAAATAAAAGTGCTTGGATGGCCAGTTGTCAAATCGCAGGAATATTATGCAAAAACAAAACAATGGAAAAAAAGAATAGCAGAATGTAGATGATAATAGTGCGCTTACCTACAAAGCTATACTCCTGTTAAAGAGATGGACAGATTATTGATATTCAAATCTGGAACTGGTAAATAGTTCAGGGGTTGATTGTTTAAACATCTGCCAAAAGCACCATTTATTTTCCATTCCACAATGTGCAACCATGATGCCGTATCTTCACATTTATTAGTTTGGAGCATGACAGGAGGCAATCTATTCTCGGACACCAAAAGGTCACATGATAATTAGAAGAATGGGATCTGATTGCACTATCAGTACAGAGGCAAAAGGTGTCTTGCCTATCGGACACCAAAAGTGCCAGTGCCGGCATGGGCACGGGCACAGTGCCTTGCCTGGGCCACGACTTTGGCCCGCAGTGCCAGCACGGGCACGACACGACTAATGGGCTGGCACGACTGCGGCCCGATTATTTTCACCGTTGGATTCTCTTTCCATGAATCGTAGCCATTGGATCAACAAAGGGTATGATGTACGAAGACGACACTTAGAAACCCTAGCTCAGTCTCTCCGTTCCTGCCTCCTTTTTCCTCCTGCCGCCGCCTTCCTCTTGCTAGCTCATCCCGCGCTCACACAGTCGCACTGGTCTTGCGTCGAGCGCATGCGCAGCGACCGCCTCACATGGCGCGGCAGCGACGGCGGCATAGGGCCCGGCTTGATTCGGAGCGGCGTCGCAGTCGCGTGAGGTGGCGACGGCGAGGCTTAAGGCGCATCCGCGCGACAGCGGTGCTTGGCTGGTGGCACGTCCACGACGACGGCGTTCACGACAGCATTGAGGCACAGCGACGTGGTGATAGCATGGCTGCAGCGACCACGGGCCGGCACAGGCCCGGCAGGCCGTCATGCCCGCCAGCACGGCACGGCACGGCTAAGCCACCGTAGGGCCATGCCTAGGCCACTACCTTGGCACGGCAGCACTATCAGGCACGGCACAGCTAAGCTGCGGTGCCGCGTAGTGCCGTGCTTAGGCGTGTCGTGCCGTGCCCGTGCCCGTACCATACCGTACCGTGCCGGGCAGCCCGGTTGGCCATGTATACCAGTGATGAGTATATGATCATGGAATTTCTCTGAAACGTTTTTCATATAACACTAAGAATTCATCATGTTGTCATGTAAACTTAGCACAGTAACTGGACATCTAGGTAGTAACATGTACATGAGAGAGGGAGGATTATACTTAAGCATTCTAAGTACCACACCGCTCGAAATATTGATGTGCTTTGAAGGAAATTGAGACCCTGTTCGTTTCGCTGGTTTATTGTGCTGAAAGCACTGTTCGCTGGTTTGTTGTGAGAGAAAAACACTGCTGGATGGCTGCTGATTCTGCTGATAAGTCAAACGAACGGGGTGCGAATCGAAAGGAAGGAAGGACCACACCATGGAAGTAAATCAAGTGAGAAGGAAATACAGTAGCTTAATCCAAACGATAGATAACTTCTCCACATAGAAGTAAATCCAATCCAAAAACTAATTGAAGTGTATGTGGAGCGGCCAGGAATCGGAACCACACATGCACAGGCAATTTTGGCAGCCTTGCACTCAATTGCTCCATCAATCTGGTAGTGAATCATCTAAACATAAAGAAAGGGAAAGAAAAAAAAGAGAAAAGATTGCATACATGTATACATGGGTGACGACAGCAACACAAACAATACAGTACATGGGAGACGGGGCAAACTGGAAGGCACAACTACGGTTAGAAACAAACGGAGGTAGCAATGCTGAATTGCCATGAACCGAAGGAGGCTGTAGGGATGCCTGCACTCAAATTGCGTGAGGCACGATTGAATGAGTAAAAATCACTTATAGTAGCTGCATCCCGCTTGAAACACTCTCCTGAATGAGAAAATATGCTTATTAATACATGGAAGAAAGAAGGGAAACTGTTCGTTTGCTCCAATGGAAACTCATGATCTGGTGCATTGAAAGGGATTGGATCTTGGCCCGTGGAAGTGCAGGGCAATTTTCCAATTCCACCGTGAGTGGAGGAAGGCGGACAGACCGGCGGTTGGGTACGACTTGTTATCAGAAACGGGAAGATGAAATCGATAGATAGTGATTTGGTGGGGCCTTGAGATGACGTGGCTTCATAGAATCGTAGAAAAATATTGTAGTGTGATTTTGCTTTATAAGAGTTATAGATTAATGATACATGTATATAGTGCACGCAGCAATCGTGCAGTAGAACAAATATAGGACCCTTGAAACAAATAGTATCGACAACAGCAGGCATATCTCACGGACTCAAATATTGACAACAGCACGCACAATTCTTACAGCTATATGCATTAGTGGACAATTCAGAGTGCGGACCTCTTGATGACAGCGGGGAACCCATGATGAGGTTGCTGCAGCGTGGCCACATCGTCGGCCGGTGGGCGCCGCCGTAGCTTGCCCATCTCGTCGACCAACCTGTCCATAGCCGGGCACCATCCTCGCCATTAGCGTTCTTGAAGGGTAAGACGAAACTTGACGCCCAGGGCAAGGCCGGGGCAACGCTAGGTTGTGCCGGCCCCACGTACACTGGCTTGCCCCAGCCGAAGTCGAAGTCATGAAACCTGGCCTTGGTCTCGTCCGTCAGTGAGTACACGGCGCCGGCGATGCGCCGCCTCTGGCCCCTGCGGCGAACGATGAGGTTGGCCGCCGACCGCATGTACTCCATGTCCACCCTGTCCTTGGCCTCCTTCACCAGTCCTACGGCGTAGCTGACGGGGTTCTGACAGAGCTCCACGGCCGTCGATACGGCGATGGGGAGCGCGAACGCGTTGCCGTAGTAGCCGGTGGGGATGGCCCTGCCGCAGCGGCCACGGGCGTCGACGGCGATGATCAGCAGCATCACCTCGTTGGAGTCCGGTGCCAGGCCATGGTTCGGCACTTCCACAGCCAGCCCGTGATGACGTCGAACCTCGACGCCCGGTGCTGAAGGTCCGGCAAGAGCTGCGCTCGGATGGCCGCGATCTCCCCGGACCCGAAGAAAGAAGGAGCCAAGCGCCATGTCGTCTAGAGACATTAATGGAAGCATGATACTGCAGTCATCAGTAGTCACCTCGTCGGCTCGTCGTAGTAGACGTCCAACTCGTCGGTCGGCTGCGGGGAGCTGCGCTGGCTTGCTAGTCGGTCATCCAAAAAGCCGACTGACCTGTCAGCCAGCCAACTGCCCACTGGACATGTCGGCCCTTCAGCTGCTGAGAGGAGCCCTGTCGGCCTTTCAGCTGCCGATAGGCCTGTCGGTTGCCGAGCTGCCGATAGGTACCCTATCGGCTGTTAAGTGACCGACAGGCTGCTACATGTGAATAACAGCTTCTACATTTACAATTAACCATTATATGGATGGCTTCATCAAATCCGTTGCAACAAAATTTCCCAAAAAAAATAAAATAAAAACAACATCATGGTTCCCATAATTTTATTTATTTTCTGATTTCTGATTTAAACATTCCTCTTAAAAATGAACTTTATTTATACTGAACAAAACATGATTAGTGCCTTCCATTTTTCTTACCTGCAAGTGCAAGTCCTCATGGACATCGGTGAAGCTATGCTCTCCATCTGCGCCGTCCGCTGCAGATCCAACGGCTGGGCTGCCTCATGAATCATGACTCGGCTCTCCCTTCCCCTACCGATAGCGAGCGGCCGGCGCACCGCGGGGACACGAATGCCTCCTCGAGCGGGAGCCATGGCGGCGGCGGCGAGGGCGGCGCTGCTGCCCTCCTCCTCCTCCTCCCCGTCGCCGTTGCTCCGCCTCCCGTGCCGCTTCCTCTCGCTCACCGCGACTCCCTACCCTCTCTACTACGACCTCATCGTGCAACGCCCCGCGGACCCCAATCCCCCCAAATCCTCCGCCTCCGACGCCGCCGGGGCCGACCGCCAGCCGCAGCCAGCATCTGACGAGCAGCCGCTGGACCGCGCCAAGCGCCGGTACCTCCGCAAGCGCCGCAGCCGCCTACTCCCCGACCCTGACGCCACCACCACCACCAAGCCCTCCTCCTCGTCGTCGGAGTTCGTCGAGCTCCAGCCGGAGGTGGTGGACTTCCCGCGCCTGCACGCGCGCGAGGAGGCGCTCTACTTCCACGACACCTTCGCCATGCCGTGCAGTCAATGCCACTATCACCAGCAAATCACAGCCGCCTCATTTTCTGGGTTTACAATAAACTGCAACCGACAACGACCATCGCCTGCACGGTCATCAAGACCACACCACCACCACAGTGCCACACTATGTAGTGAGCCCCACTCTTTTTTTCCTCCACACACCTCAACCCCAGTCAAGACCGATCAAAGTGTCTCTGACAAGCCTCAGCCACGGCCATCTATAAAAGAGTACCCCCATCCACCTTTCTTTACCATCCCACTCCAACCATCCCGTTGCTAGCCTTACCACCCATCTCTTCTGCATCCGCATCTCTTACCCTTCACCCACCAAAACCACCACACTCATCACCTTTCCAGCTACAAACCACCATTACCAACCCCTTACACACCCATGGAAATGAACAACAATGTTTGGATTAGCAGCTACTGCATCCAAACCGAAGGATTCCCCAAGCTTCTTTACACCACCATGCAAAGCCTTGGCATCCGAGAGCGCCCTGAGTATGAGGGCCGTGAGTATGAAGAACATGGCACCGAGCGCTGTGAAGTCACCATCTACATCGGCGAGAGTGAAGACTACCCCAACATCGCCGAAGAATGGAGTACCACCGCCACCGGTTTTCGCTTCACCGACACCTACCAAGCCGTCGCCCGCAAAGCCCTACGACGCCTCTGCAAGATCTACAAAGAACCCATCTCCCGCACACCCATGAAGTTCTTCCCACCCGAAGAGAAGAACAACCCTACATGGATCGCTTGCCTTGAAGCCTTGCAAGGTCAAGAAACCGACCCTGCAACAAGGCACCTGACCGACTACCTGCTCGCTCTCGACGAGCAGTACGACCGACAAGCCACTACATTGAGGACCCAGATCCGCCGAGCCAAAGAAGCCGAGCTCCACACTCGGACACTCCACGTGCAATACGCCCAAGCTCAAGCCAGAGCTGCCTCCGCAGAGAGTCGCGAGACCACCATCGCCGAATTCCTGAAGACCATCATTGACCAGCATGCCGAAGAGTTGAAGCGCGCCTACCTCATCACCAGGCCTAGGCGCAGGATGTTTGCCATGCACGGGAATGAACCCGTGATCCTCGAAGGACACCCCATCCACCCCCCGGAAAGAAGACGGATGGACATTGCGGTACCCCCAGCACCACCACCGTCAAGAGACTTCGACGCCGAGCCTCTCCTCCCACTCACTCAGTCACCACCAAAAGAAGAAGGCCACTGTTCCACCACTGTTGATGGACCCGCAGAGCCACGGAATGAAGTCGTCCAGTCCGATGAAGTAGAATAGTTGCTCCCACAGGAGATGTACTCATAGCTAGCACCTCCCTCCCTCCATGTTGTAATCCTCCTGTCGTAATCATAAGCACTGTGTTTGGCCGTGATTTCGTAGTATTCACGTACCCATCTCTTCTAAAAAAAAGGGGCGTACATAACTAGATTGATAGCTAAGAAGGGGGCGGCAAAAAAAATCTAAGTATAGAATGAACGGATCTAAGAAAGATAGAAGATTTAAGGATAAATCTTCTAAGTGGGGTAGACCCGAACCTTATATTCAGGAATAGAAGAATCACTGATCAGGCAGGGCGAAAACAAGAACAACTGAAGATGCAAGTTTTTGGGTGAAAAATAGAATCTTAAGATGAGAAATGAAATCCTAAGTCTACAGTGATTGTTGCTCAAAGGAAATAAAACCATGACACTGGCACCGTAAGTCCAGAGGATTTAAAGAAAATAAGGCAAGAAAGCTCATGGAGCCGGTATAAAAATTAGACCACAGAGGTCTGAATCATCTAAGTGGGGTAGCTCCGCAACCCAGAAAGTAATGATGGATGATGGATTGCATATTTTGGAAAGACACCAGGAGGTCGAATCATCTAAGTGGGGTAGCCCAAACCTAGAAATTTGAAATTATCCAAAGGATCAGAGTCAAAAGATTTGAGCGGTATGACTACGGATATTACAAGAAAAGCATACCAGAAATATGTGCAGCAACGGAATCAACCCAACCTCAGCAGTCATCTCACGGGACAGGGAATATATTTTCCATGACAATGGCAACCACTTGCTGCTAATAAAAGAAGACTAAAGAATCCACAAGGAATAATCTCGTAAGAGAAATCGGAGCTCGTATTCTTCCCCCTAGTTCCTACCTCTCTAATTTCTCCCTCCAGTCTATTTGAATCTCGGGGACGAGATTCTTCTAAGTGGGGTAGATCTGTAACATCCGTGTTTTTGCATCATGATAAAAATCACTAAAAATTTGAACTTTAAAAATTTTACAACAAATCAAAACTTGATTAGTTTATTTTCTACGATACGAAACCGTTTTAGAAAAAGTTCTTCCAAAAACCTTGCATTGAAAATTTACCATATGCATTATGAGTGTTTGTGTGTGTTTGTATGCTTATCTAGGATTTATTTGTGGCACTAAAATATTTTCTTAACTTCCAAAAATATTTTCCGTTCTTTCCTTTTTCGAAAAACTTGAAATTCAATTTTCTTCTATGAAAGTCCCTAATCTCCTCGGTCCTAAAACCTCCACTCGGCTCACTTTTCTGTTCTATGTGTACGTCCAAAATTTCTTCGTTGCGCTTGTGCACCTGCACTTGCTGGGCTGTTCCAGAAGCTGTCCACCATGGCTCCTGGCCAGATATTCACCCAGCTGGGACACGCACCACGTCACGCGTGCCTTCTTCCTCGCGTCAACGTCTTCTCACATTGACACAGCAACACGGAAGATGCTGGCGTGCTCGACGAGCCACGAATCGTCGCCAACACAGCACTCCAGCCCAAGCCGTACGTGCTCCGCTGTTGCCCGCACTGTGCCCTGCCATCATTGCCGGCACATATCCTAGCGGCCTTGAAAAATATCCCCGCCGCCTTCTGTCCCGGAGCTGGGGAAGATGAGGCAATGAGCACTGGTGCCAGCTGTTTTCCCCGAGCAGTCCCATCGATCTGCTGCTGCCGGTCTACCATGCCGGAAAATATCTCGCCGCCACCACCATCTTACCTCGCCTATAAAAAGGCTGGCGAGGCTACCATAGCTCGACACGTCCGGGAGCCCGAGTACTGCGAGGACCCTCACCTCGGTGAAGCTCCGAGCCAAGTGCACGCAAGGCACGGACCGCCAGGGAGCCAGCGCTTCGCGCCGCGGCGAAGCCCACGACGTCTGCGTCTGTGATACCGAAGCCGTCTGCCCGACGCCTTGCCGCGCGCAGCCGCACGTCACCGGGTTTCACACGCTCGCTCCTCCTTGTTCCCCTTCCTGCTACCGCTGCAGAGACACGCGAAGGCGTTGACGAGGCCACACCGCAGGTGCTGTGCCGCCGGGACAAATCCACGCTGGAGCCAAGCACCGGCGGCGCCAACGCTGCCGACGCCGCAGCAGCAGGCCGCCGCTGCCCTGCTCCGCTCTTTGCTTCTTCGCGAATGGCATCCAGACTCCGGAGCCGAAGTGCCGTTAGGACAGCCGCGCCCGCCCGTGACTCCGCCTCGGCAACTGTCACAGACGGGACGCCATCGAGCCTGCACCGCCAGTGAGCGCTCGCGCCTCGAGCCACCGCAGCCCCGGACACCAGCCACTGCGCCGGAGATATGGCCGCCGCGAGGGAGCGACCCAGCCGCCAGCCGAGCTTCCTCCCTCACCTCTGCTCTCTCTCCCTCCGCCTCGTTCTCTCCTTCTCCCTCTAGGACGGAACCGAAGCCCGTGGGTGACCACGAGGCAGGGGAGGGGATAAGCCCGGCCACGTCACGTGACCAATGAGGAAATGCCACTTCACCACGGTGGGACCCGGATGCAAGTGATTTGAACCCCTCTCTCAGGCTTGGCTCCGTGAACCGCACCCAGCAACGTGGAGTTTACAGAATGGTGCACGAGCTGATCCACGGGACAGTCCCCAGTATATAGTAGAGCCACTCCAAAGCCTACCCAGGTCTTTTCCGCGCCTTACCTACCAGCTAAAATTCTAAAAATAATTTCTAATATCCTTGCAACACGTCTTCCTCCAATAAATTCTTCCACCAAAAAGTCCTCTAAAATCAAACCTTGTATATTCATATCCTTTTCATAATTTTTGGTGCCCATTTAAATTCTAGTTTGTTTGTCTTCCATTCCTTTTATTTGTATTAACACTGGCCACTTGACTATTAATTCCTCTTTAGCACCGTATATTCGCGTAAGCATGTACACTACCGCACGCACACGAATGCTCGAGTAACTTGCACACACACGTACATTGGCAGATGCTTGGGTAAGTATATGTATACATGCACATACGTATGTACTAAGCGTCATGCCTACTGTGTATGGCTAACTCCACCTACATTCGAACCCTAATCTAGGCATATACATGTATACGCCTATGTGCCGCTAACCTTAGCCTTCACCCATGATAACTTAATAATCATCTAACCTTGCTTAATCCATATCCCTTGTATGTGTTAATGAATACATATATGCCTACCAAACTACCTAAGCCTCTTACATACATAGGAGTATATAATCCACTTAATTAACCTCGCCTAACCTCGTTGGACCTGTAGGAGTCGATCAAGTCATTTATGGTGACCTGGTCAGACTTTCTCTCTCAGGTTCACATAATAGTGAATCCTAATAATAATGTTGTCTGGTTTTCCATCAGACCAACCACCCGCCTTAACTTGACCAGCCATACCGTATGCATGGAATATCTCTATCCAAATCTTACTTCAGATTGACGTAATAGTGATAGCCTTAGATGGCGACACCCGTCTAGGACCATTTTCTTTCTCTGATTGATTATGCCTGTTTTGCGTTCCTTGCTTGGTGTTTTCCTTGCTTGTTGACGCTAGACAGCGTAGGCTAGAAGACATGGACAGAACCCGATAGAACCTCACAAGCATCACGACCTCGGAATAAGGATGTAATCGACAGCGAGCGGAGGCAAGTCCTGACTCCCACCTTTCCTTTTCCTCCATATATTATGCCACATCCATTCCGTTACTCTTTTTCCTCCACATAAATTTACCACCCCCTTTTCCACCGCTTCACCACTATCATATTCCACCGCTTTCACTATATTCCACCATAAAGCCTTCCACTCCCTTTTATAACTAATTATTTAATTAAGTTAATCATAAATGATGCTATTCATACTATCATGGGAACCAATGTTATGAGCATATATGACATATGATGAATATTGTGATATATATAATAAATATTGTGATATATAATGAGTGTCAGGATATATAACGAATAATGTGATATATATATGCTATGAGCTTTATGATATGGATAACCTAAGAACATGGATGTTAATTGAACTGGTAAAATAGAACTCATTTTTGATGGGAGCGAGTGGGGATATTTCACGTGGTGTGGACTATCCTTTTGGGCAGGATCGCCTAGTGAGGGTTCCTGTTGGAGATACTCGCTTCGATCATATAAGGACCGGTTCATTTGCCATCTCGCCTAGCCTGAATTTCGTACAGCCACATGTCTATATGGGTAGACTTGATCTCACACCCTGTTAGATAGAAGTATAAATTCTACTAGGAGGCCGGAGTGGCAACGGACTATCAGGAGACGACACGGATGTTGGGTGATCTTCCGTGGTCTGGTCGGCATGGATGCTATGTGATCTTCCATGTAAAATTATTGTTGGGCCGTGTGCGAGCCCCTTTGTATATCTATTGGATGCTGTGTGATCATCCAAGTCGTTGTTCATTGGATGCTGTATGATCATCCAAGTCGTTTCCGACCCCTGAGAAGCCGTGGTAGAATTATATGGACATCTAAGGTAGCGCTCTTTCGGGTACGAGGTCTCGTTAGGCCTGTCCAAGCCAATGACGTCTGGTGTCGGACTGTGTCTATCATGTGGGGAAATTTGTACAACCTCTGCAGAGTTTCCTAAATCTATTCGAATAGCCACGTCCTTGGAATGGGCAACCGCTGGGATGAGGTCTCAAATGATTAGACTTTTTATGTAAAGAAACTGTGACAATCTGGTAAGTTGCAAGTTATTAATTATGGTAAGTTATAACTTATAAACTCCGGGAACTGGCGAGAAGGGTTAATACTCTCCCAGGACCCAAACCTCCATTTTATATCACTCTACTACTACCATATAAAATTCCACCATAAGACCACCTCCACAAATAGCCTCCGCCATACACTTCACCTCTACCCCAAAGTTAGGGCTTGCTGAGTACTTTATGTACTCAATCCCCTCCATTTTATTTTTTTAGGAGTCAAGCTGCAGGAGTACAAACGAGGATGAAGCTATTGAAGCTACGCCAGGTTAGAACGACAGGAGTACATACGAGGACGGAGATGTACGATTACGCAAAGGAGCTACTCGAGGACCACTAGGATAAAGATATAGGATTGAGTTTAGGATTAAGGTTTACGTCCGCACTCCAAGTTGCCTGTAGGAATGGAACCACGTCGTTATAGAACCGCTGGATTAGAACTCTGATGTATATTATCAGGCCAATGGCCCAAACTATGTAATATGAACTTTGTATGTATTTTCCTCGTTATCAATAAAAGTATGGTTTTTGATATCAATCTTGTTCGATCTGTGCGTATCAACTACTGATCCATGGACTGATACATGATGCACAGTGGACCCTAAAGTAGGGGCCCGACATATACGGAGGAGCTGATGACATGAAGTACCCCCTCTATCTTTCTATAACCTAAGCCCCTTAGAAGATATATAAGGGGAGGTCAAGCCCTCTCTCCCCCCCCAACCGCAATTGAACTCTCTCTCCAATTGAACTCTCTCTACTCCTCCTGATGAGACATCCAGATCCCTCTAGCTCTGGACGTAGGACCACGACCCCGACCCCGAACAAACACAACCTATTGGATGTAGGACACGTTACATGAACCAATATGATCCTATAAGTCCTTGAGTTCCAAGCCATCCCGAGTCATTAAGACAACCATAAAATTAAGCCCTGTTTGGCAAAGTTGTTTTATGTCAAACGGGGTAAAATGAAATAGCATCATCAAGGAAGCTCCTTAAAACGTGCTCTTACAAGGAGTGGATGGATGATGGAGCCGGAAACAACAGCTTCTCCCATCTCCCACTCGCTCTGGATTCTATGAGAGTATGTTTCGAAGAGCTCCACACATAGAGTTGTTTTGTCAAACGGATCTCCAAAGCGGCTTCAGCTCCATCAGTAGAGGTGCTCATGGAGTTGAAGTTAAAAAAAACAGCTTCACTAATAAATTGGTGTTGTGCCAAACATAACCTTACTAGTCGATGCTACAAAAAGTCGACAACAGATGACCGATATATTTCCTTATGTTTACTTGTATTTAAGAATAACTAGATAGATTCCCCGCGTGTTGCTGCGGGAATTTGAGAAGTAATTTTTTTATGAATGTTAGATGAATGAAGCCAAAAAATATGAAATTGAATATAGGTAATGCTCGGTAAATTTCATTTTGATGATAATATGTAAGAGTAAATGATTAATGTAAACCTTATGACAAAAAGGTGCATGAAAGTATGTCAAATAAAAGTGCTTGGATGGCCAGTTGTCAAATCGCAGGAATATTATGCAAAAACGAAACAATGGAAAAAAGAATAGCAGAATCTAGATGATAAGAGTGCGCTTACCTACAAAGCTATAATAACTGTTAAAGAGATGGACAGATTATTGATATTCAAATCTGGAACTGGTAAATGGTTCAGGGGTTGATTGTTTAAACATCTGCCAAAAGCACCATTTATTTTCCATTCCACAATGTGCAACCATATGATGCCGTATCTTCACATTTATTAGTTTGGAGCATGACAGGAGGCAATCTATTCTCGGACGCCAAAAGGTCACATGATAATTAGAAGAATGGGATTTGATTGCCCACTGAAACAATAACTTTAATATACAAATACCCCAAATCGTTACAAGAAAAGGGAGTCTTCCTGTGATTATATTTGACCAAATGGGCCAGGCCCGGTGGGCCAACATGGGCACGGCACGGCACGGCACGAAGGCTATAGTCCAGTGCCGGCACGGGCACGGGCATAGTGTCATGCCTGGGCCACGACTTCGGCCTGCAGTGCCGGCATGGGCACGGCACGACTAATAGGCTAGCATGACTGCGGCCCAATTATTTCCACCATTGGATTCTCTTTCCATGAATCCTAGCCGTTGGATCAACCAAGGGTATGATATATAATGACTTAGCTCAGTCTCTCCATTCCTGCCTCCTTTTTCCTCCCGCCGCCGTCTTCCTCTTGCTAGCTCATCCCCGCTCACACAGTCACACTGGCCTCGCGTCGTGTGCACGTGTAGCGACCGCTCGCGCGCAGTGAGGCACGGCCCCGCCTCACATGGCGCGGTAGCGACGGCGGCATAGGGCCCGGCTTGATTCGGAGCGGCGGCGAAGTCGTGTGAGGTGGCGACGGTGAGGCTCAAGGCGCATCCACGCAACAGCGGTGCGTGGCTGGCGGCGCGTCCACGACGACAGCATTCGCGACAGCATCGAGGCACAGTGACGCGGCGACAGCATGGCTGCAGCAACCACGGGCCGGCACAGGCGTGGCAGGCCGTCGTGCCCACCAGCACGGCACGGCTAAGCTGCCATAGGGCCGTGCCTAGGCCGCTACCTCGGCATGGCGGCACTATCAGGCATGGCACGGCTAAGCTGCCGTGCCTAGGCGTGCCGTGCCTGGCCGTGCCCGTGCCTATGCCGTGCCGGGCGGCCCGGTTGGCCATGTATACCAGTGATGAGTATATGATCATGGAATATCTCTGAAACGTTTTTCATATGACACTAAGAATTCATCATGTAGTCATTTAAACTTAGCACAGTAAGTGGACATCTAGGTAGTAACATGTACATGAGAGAGGGAGGATTATACTTAAGCATTCTAAGTAACACACCGCTCGAAATATTGATGTGCTTTGAAGGAAATCGAATCGAAAGGAAGGAAGGACCACACCATGGAAGTAAATCAAGTTAGAAGGAAATACAGTAGCTTAATCCAAACGATAGATAACATCTCCACAGAAGTAAATCCAATCCAAAAACTAATTGAAGTGTATGTGGAGCGGCCAGGGATCGGAACCACACATGCACAGGCAATTTTGGTAGCCTTGCACTCAATTGCTCCATCAATCTGGTAGTGAATCATCTAAACATAAAGAAAGGGAAAGAGAAAAAAAAAAGAGAAAAGATTGCATACATGGGTGACGACAGCAGCACAAACAATACAGTACATGGGAGACGGGGCAACCTGGAAGGCACAACTACGGTTAGAAACAAACGGAGGTAGCAAAGCTGAATTGCCATTAACCGAAGGAGGCTGTAGGGATGCCTGCACTCAAATTGCGCATGAGGCACGATTGAACTGGAGTCTTATACCAATCAAAAGTCGCTTATAGTAGCTGCATCCCGCTTGAAACACTCTCCTGAATGAGAAAATATGCTTATAAATACATTGGAAGAAAAAAGGGAAAAGGGTATTGTCTGTTCGTTTGCTCCAATGGAAACTCATGATCTGGTGCATTGAAAGGGCTTGGATCTTGGCCCGTGGAAGTGCAGGGCAGCAGTTTTCCAATTCCGCCGTGAGTGGAGGAAGGCGGACAGACCGGCGGTTGGGTACGACTTGTTATCAGGAACGGGAAGATGAAATCGATAGATAGTGACTTGGTTGGGCTTTGAGATGACGTGGCATCATAGAATTGCAAAAAAATATTGTAGTGGGGTTTTGCTTTATAAGAGTTAATAGATTAATGATACATATATATAGTGCACGCAGCATGCGTGCAATTTAACTGAGAGCATTTTCATTATCATATTGACAACACGGGCGCAGTAGAACAAATATAGGAAGAACAAATATAGGACCTTGAAACAAATAGTATTGACAACAGCAGGCATATCTCACGGACTCAAATATTGACAACAGCACGCACAATTCTCACAGCTATATGCATTAGTGGACAATTCAGAGTGCGGACCTCTTGATGACGGCGGGGAACCCATGATGAGGTTGCTGCAGCGTGGCCACATCGTCGGCCGGTGGGCGCCGCCGTAGCTTGCCCATCTCATCGACCAACCTGTCCATAACCGGGCGAGGCAGAAATACCAGCACGACGGCGCCATCCTCGCCATTAGCATTCTTGAAGGGTAAGACGAAACTTGACGCCCAGGGCAAGGCGATGGGGAGCGCGAACGCGTTGCCGTAGTAGCCGGTGGGGATGGCCCTGCTGCAGCGGCCACGGGCGTCGACGGCGATGATCAGCAGCATCACCTCGTTGGAGTCTGGTGCCAGTGCCATGGTTTGGCACTTCCACAGCCAGCCCGTGATGACGTTGAACCTCGACGCCCGGTGCTGAAGGTCCGGCGAGAGCTGCGCTCGGATGGCCGCGATCTCCCCGGACCTGAAGAAGAAGGAGCGAAGCGCCATGTCGTCTAGAGACATTAATGGAAGCATGATACTGCAGTCATCAGTAGTCACCTCGTCGGCTCGTCATAGTAGACGTCCAACTCGTCGGGCGGCTGCGGGGAGCTGCGCCGGCTTGCTAGTCGGCTTGCTAGCCAGCCAACTGCCCACTGGACATGTCGGCCCTTCAGCTGCTGAGAGGAGCCCTGTCGGCCTTTCAGCTGCCGATAGGCCTGTCGGTTGCCGAGCTGCCGACAGGTGCTCTCCATCTGCGCTGTCCGCTGTAGATCCAACGGCTGGGCTGCCTCATGACTCATGACTCGGCTCTCCCTTCCCCTACCGATAGCACCGCGGGGACGAATGCCTCCTCGAGCGGGAGCCATGGCGGCGGCGGCGAGGGCGAGGGCGGCGCTGCTGCCCTCCTCCTCCTCCTCCTCCCCGTCGCCGCTGCTCCGCGTCCCGCACCGCTTCCTCTCGCTCACCGCGACTCCCTACCCTCTCTACTACGACCTCATCGTGCACCGCCCTGCGGACCCCAATCCCCCCAAATCCTCCGCCTCCGACGCCGCCGGGGCCGACCGCCAGCCGCAGCCAGCATCCGACGAGCAGCCGCTGGACCGCGCCAAGCGCCGGTACCTCCGCAAGCGCCGCAGCCGCCTCCTCCCCGACCCTGACGCCACCACCACCACCAAGCCGTCCTCCTCGTCGTCGGAAGTCGTCGAGCTCCGGCCGGAGGTGGTGGACTTCCCGCGCCTGCACGCGCGCGAGGAGGCGCTCTACTTCCACGACACCTTCGCCATGCCGTGGGAGAAGGACAAGCACTACCGTATGCTCTACCGCCTCGAGAAGAAGTACTTCCCCCACCAGTCGCTCGACAACGCATTCGTCTCCGCTGACGCCGCCCCGGCCTCCGACGCCGACAGGAGCCTCGTCTTCTTCGACGACGAGAAGAAGGAAGATGAGGGAGGGGAGCGGGTGGTCAGTAAGAAGGGCGGCGACAGCGATGACAAAGGGGAGGTGCTGGAGAGGAAGGTGGAGGATTTCTTCAGGTCTCTGAAGAAGGGCCCTGGCCAAGCCGACACCAAGGCCAAGAGACCGGGAGCGGAGCCGCGGCAGGTGAAGCGCGAGGTGCCAAGGGAGGAGGAGCGGCCGCAGCCGTATCTGGTTACCAGAACCACGGAGCTGCCGCCCAGGTGGGACGGCCCGGCCGGGACCGTCGTGCTCATGGACAAGCCCAAAGGTGATGCCTTTCCCGGTTTCCCCTCTCCTTTGGTGCATTGCAGGTTCTGGGATTCTCATCAAAATGTGTCATCGGCAGTACTAGGTTCCCGTCTGTGTGAGATTAAGACAGCAGTAGTATTTTAGCTACTTTTATCTGATGCGCCACTGGAAAATTCCTCTTGTGAAATGTGAGTGATTGGTGCAACAATTACATGGCAATCAGTCAGTGTGGCACTACTGCAGCTTTGCCTCAAGACAGGGTTCTGTATTGTGTTTCCTATCAGGGCAGGTAGTAATTAGTTAATTTGCTCTGTTGCCTTCACTCCTGAACTATTTGTCTGAACTCGTCTTTCTTTTAATCTCAGGATGGACTTCTTTTACTGTTTGTGGCAAGTTGCGGCGCTTGGTCAAAGTACAAAAGGTGATATCAGGGTTTCTTCACTGTATCTGAATGTAGCATTTGCCCTTAGCATTAAGTATATGTTTTGCAATATTTGTGTGGTCTCAGGTTGGACATGCTGGAACTCTGGACCCCATGGCAACTGGATTGTTGATTGTTTGTGTAGGAAAAGCAACCAAAATAGTTGATAGGTAACATCATCTAATCTTTTGGGGAAAGCTTATTCTTGTGGATGCTGGGACAGTTGTCCTTTGGCTTACGCTTATCTTCAGATTTGCTCTGGTATAGACTGTATAGTAGGCTTTGGTGGAAAAATAAAATATGGACTCTAAAATAATTGTTTTGCATACTATCGCTACTTATCATCCCTCCATCTCTAGCACTTCCTGTATTTTTTTTCTGAATGATCTCATGCTTCTGAAGCTACCAAGGAATGGTTAAAGGCTATAGCGGTGTTTTCCGACTTGGAGAAGCCACATCAACCTGGGATGCAGATTCACCAGTATGTATCCTAGCATCTCTACAATGGTCTGCTGGACATTCTTTTATTCGGGGGTTGCAAATGAATTTACATTATTGAAGGGATTTGGGGAAGCATCACCAAATAACAACCTATTAGGTTCACAGTTAGTTATGCTTCTTTACAATGCTGCTGGAAATCTTAGTGAAAGATTCTATCCTGAAAAGAGGTTCGTCACTTATCAGCATATATTGTTTACATATCATTTAGTGAAAGATTCTATCCTGCATATATTGTTTACATATCATTTAGTTGGTGACTGTTAATGTTATGTCGGGCTCAGCATTATGTCAGGCTCAGCACCAGGCCTGTTAGTGGGCGCTAGGCCCGTTAGTGGGCTGATTATCTATTTGTATATTTCCTTAAAATAGTTTAGTTATTTCCTTAAATTAGGATCTCGTAGGCTATATATTTGTAACGTTGGTTGAGAAATAATCAAGCAAGAGCAATCTATTATTGCTCGGCTTCCCTTAGGGAGCCGGGAGTTTCCAAACCCTAGCCGCCACCCTCCTTCAGCCCTAATCGCGTTACTGTTCGCGTGAACAGTAAACGCGGCACTGTAGCGCCGCCACGACGCTGATCCGCCGTTCTCGCTCGTTCAGACCTCGCCCACCAATCTCTCACCCCTACAACCTTCGCAGCCAGCCCGGTAGGATCCGTAATCCTATCAATCTGGTATCAGCATTGCCAGGCACAATGACGTCTGCTCCACCGAGTTCCTCCATCCCGGCGTCCACTTCGCCGCTGCCCGCGGCGTCGTCCGATCTGTCCGAGACCTCCACCGCCTCTGCTCAGCCCCTGACGCTGGAATCCTTGGGGGCCAAGGTGGATATGATCGCCAACGCGTTGACCTCCATGCAGCAGGCGTGGGCCGGCCTGCTCCGGGCGCCCGCGCCACCGGCGTTCTCTGCACCACCACCGCCGCCTCCGCCGCCGGTGCCCACGGCACCGATTCCAACTGGTGCTGGAGTCCCGCTCCATCTCATGCAATGGCCGGCCTCGCCATCACCCTTGCCGGCTTGGCTGCAGCCGTCCGTGCCGGCGTCGGCTCCGATCTACTCGATGGCCACGTCGCCCTCCCCGACAGCCTACACGACGGCGGCGGCGACAACGGTGTCCTCCCTACCCCCCGCCAGCACTCTTTTCGGGGGGGTGGACGGGCCGCTGTTCTTCGGGGCGCCCTCTCCCTTGGGCGGCCAGCCGCAGGGGGGGCTCGACCCAGCCCTTGTTGCTGCCCTCGCGGGCGCCCAGGCGGGGCCCAAATTCTACAAACTGGAGTTCCCTACGTACGACGGTTCGACCGATCCCCTGAATTGGTTGAACCAGTGCGAGCAGTTCTTCCGCGGCCAGCAGACGCTCGCCTCCGCTCGCACATGGCTCGCGTCCTACCATCTTCGGGGTGTTGCCCAGACATGGTACTACGCCCTGGAGCAAGACGAGGGTATGCCTCCTTGGGAGCGCTTCCGCGAATTATGCTCGCTTCGCTTCGGGCCTCCTGTTTTGGGCACTCGGTTGGCGGAGCTTGCCCGCCTTCCTTTTGGTTCTTCCGTTCAGGATTACTCGGAGCGTTACAACGCCGTCCTGTGCCATGCCCACAACCTCTCCGCTCGCCAAAAGGCGGAGTTGTACGTGGGTGGGCTGCCGGACCACCTCCGTAAGCAGGTTCAGCTCCGCGCACCGCCCGACCTCCAGTCCGCCATGTACTTGGCACGGGCGTTCGAGGAATGTGAACCTCCACCTGCACCGCAGCCTCGCGGCGCCCGACCGCCCCATCCCTCGGTGACTACAGGCGCTACACTGGCTGTTCCCGCGCCACTACCCCGCTCCAGCTCCCTCGTTTCGTCGTCTCACACCGGAGGAGCTGTTGGAGCGCCGTCGTCAAGGGCTTTGTTACAATTGTGATGAGCCCTACGTCCGCGGACATCAGTGTAAGCGACTGTTCTACTTGGAGTCGGCTGACTTCCTCGACGACGACGTACCAGCTGCGGTGGCGACTGATGCAGTGTTCCAGCATGACCCCGGTGTTGGTTGGACAATGCTTCTACCAGGTTTCAGCTCGAGGACGAGCTGTTTCTCCAGGCGGGGAGAGATGTTATGTCGGGCTCAGCATTATGTCAGGCTCAGCACCAGGCCTGTTAGTGGGCGCTAGGCCCGTTAGTGGGCTGATTATCTATTTGTATATTTCCTTAAAATAGTTTAGTTATTTCCTTAAATTAGGATCTCGTAGGCTATATATTTGTAACGTTGGTTGAGAAATAATCAAGCAAGAGCAATCTATTATTGCTCGGCTTCCCTTAGGGAGCCGGGAGTTTCCAAACCCTAGCCGCCACCCTCCTTCAGCCCTAATCGCGTTACTGTTCGCGTGAACAGTAAACGCGGCACTGTAGCGCCGCCACGACGCTGATCCGCCGTTCTCGCTCGTTCAGACCTCGCCCACCAATCTCTCACCCCTACAACCTTCGCAGCCAGCCCGGTAGGATCCGTAATCCTATCAGTTAACTGTATTTTCACAGTTAATTATGCTTCTGTACAATGTTGCTGAGAAATCATATTGAAAGATTCTATCCTAAAAAGAGGTTGATCACCTTATTAGCATATATAGTCTATATATAGTTTAGTAGGTGACTGTAAATTCTGCAAGCATTTGTTGATCCTATCTTTACAAATGTCAGAAATTACAAACTCTGTTTTCAGATCTCAATAGTTGATTGTGTGCAATCTTAACCTTTTCTTGATATAATTAACTAAACCACTTGTGTTTTCCCAAATCTGATCCTGTATAGTTATTTTTTTTATATTAGCTTTCATTTTAATTATCTATATTCTTACAATTCTGCTTAGATGATAGTAATGCTTTCCATCCTTCTATGATCAGATTATTCAGAGGGAACCATGGGAACACATCAAAGATGAAGATATTAGAAAGGCAGCAGCATCATTCAAGGGTGAGATATGCAAGTTCCTCCAATGTTTTCTGCCATTAAGGTACACTATTCCTTGTACCTAAAGCTATTTTTCTATATATTTTCTTTGAAAGAATGTTGCTAGAGTTGTTCGTGGGAGATGCATGTATGACAATCTGCTCGGCAGTTTTACACTTTTGGATAGTAAGCAACTAAACCACTAGAAGTATATTGTTCACCTATGAAGAGCAAAAAGGGAACTAGAAAGATATTGTGCATATAGGTTACTTTTGTCATACTATCTCCGGACTTGTCTGTGTACTGCTTCTGTAAATAATGACATAAGGATATAGTTGGGTTTGGTCATTATACAGTTTGATATTACTGATCTTCCATGTGCTGTCACACTGCCTATTACTCAAAGTTAATTAACCATGAAACCACAAGTTCACAAGTTGTGTTATTTCCTAAACATGTATGACAAATTCACAAGCTCACAATTGTAAATCAACGATGAAATCAGGTTGGTGGTGAAAGATGTATGACAAAGCAAGAAGGGGTGAAACAGTAGAGCTTTCACCAAGACGTATATCAATATACCAATTTGATATTGAGCGCAGTTTGGAAGACAGGTGTTCTTACACTCCTCTTTTCCTACCTTTGAATTCATAGCAGATAATAAATATCTGGTCAGTGTTCATATGATTACTTGTACTCCTCTTGATGATTAATTTTTTTGGGTTGCATACTACAGACAGAATTTGATATTTCGAGTTACTTGCTCAAAAGGAACATATATTCGGTCCCTATGTGCGGACTTGGGTAAAGCACTTGGAAGGTTTGCACAATTATTCTTCTGTTAGTCTTATTTTCTGTTTTCTTTCTGTGTGTGCAGTCTGCATAAATGATAAATAGACATCAACATGTATAATGTGCTCTAAGTGATATAGTGTCAGGATTACATTTAGATTTCCTTTTCAGGTTTCTATAAATGTTTTCAGTTGTTAGGATTGTGCAATATCCTTTCACTTACTATCATCCTTTTATGGGCAAGTTACTTTATGTGTCCAGTGGAGTTCTAATTTCATTGAACACCATAAGCCTAAAAGTCTGCGTAGAGCCTATCTCTATGTGCTTTGGACCTATGCTTATGCACCATGCTTATACTTGCTCTGTCAAAGATTTAACCGAGTGTACCATCTTGGCCAATTCGCTTACATACTAATAGTACTCACTTGGAACTTACCCTTACTAACAGGCCCAAGTTTGATATTCATATTTCACAAGTATTATTTTCATGTCTTTGGGCTGGAAGTTTTTTTGTTTTAAAAAAACTAACTTAGCTATTTTACTGAAGTTGGCTAGTTTCATGTATTTGTTGCACTGAACCCAAATGCTTGTTCCTCCACTTTTTTTCTCGATGTAGTTTAAGATATTACTCTTGTCGTTTAATGGTAGAATAACCCCATGCTCCTTTTTCCCCCATTTTCATT
>CM039612.1:4154583-4399499 GCA_022457205.1 Saccharum spontaneum
TCAGCATCATTCAAGGGTGAGATATGGCAAGTTCCTCCAATGTTTTCTGCCATTAAGGTACACTATTCTTGTACCTAAAGCTATTTTTCTATATATTTTCTTTGAAAGAATGTTGCTAGAGTTGTTCGTGGGAGATGCATGTATGACAATCTGCTCGGCAGTTTTACACTTTTGGATAGTAAGCAACTAAACCACTAGAAGTATATTGTTCACCTATGAAGAGCAAAAAGGGAACTAGAAAGATATTGTGCATATAGGTTACTTTTGTCATACTATCTCCGGACTTGTCTGTGTACTGCTTCTGTAAATAATGACATAAGGATATAGTTGGGTTTGGTCATTATACAGTTTGATATTACTGATCTTCCATGTGCTGTCACACTGCCTATTACTCAAAGTTAATTAACCATGAAACCACAAGTTCACAAGTTGTGTTATTTCCTAAACATGTATGACAAATTCACAAGCTCACAATTGTAATCAACGATGAAATCAGGTTGGTGGTGAAAAGATGTATGACAAAGCAAGAAGGGGTGAAACAGTAGAGCTTTCACCAAGACGTATATCAATATACCAATTTGATATTGAGCGCAGTTTGGAAGACAGGTGTTCTTACACTCCTCTTTTCCTACCTTTGAATTCATAGCAGATAATAAATATCTGGTCAGTGTTCATATGATTACTTGTACTCCTCTTGATGATTAATTTTTTTGGGTTGCATACTACAGACAGAATTTGATATTTCGAGTTACTTGCTCAAAAGGAACATATATTCGGTCCCTATGTGCGGACTTGGGTAAAGCACTTGGAAGGTTTGCACAATTATTCTTCTGTTAGTCTTATTTTCTGTTTTCTTTCTGTGTGTGCAGTCTGCATAAATGATAAATAGACATCAACATGTATAATGTGCTCTAAGTGATATAGTGTCAGGATTACATTTAGATTTCCTTTTCAGGTTTCTATAAATGTTTCAGTTGTTAGGATTGTGCAATATCCTTTCACTTACTATCATCCTTTTATGGGCAAGTTACTTTATGTGTCCAGTGGAGTTCTAATTTCATTGAACACCATAAGCCTAAAAGTCTGCGTAGAGCCTATCTCTATGTGCTTTGGACCTATGCTTATGCACCATGCTTATACTTGCTCTGTCAAAGATTTAACCGAGTGTACCATCTTGGCCAATTCGCTTACATACTAATAGTACTCACTTGGAACTTACCCTTACTAACAGGCCCAAGTTTGATATTCATATTTCACAAGTATTATTTTCATGTCTTTGGGCTGGAAGTTTTTTTGTTTTAAAAAAACTAACTTAGCTATTTTACTGAAGTTGGCTAGTTTCATGTATTTGTTGCACTGAACCCAAATGCTTGTTCCTCCACTTTTTTTCTCGATGTAGTTTAAGATATTACTCTTGTCGTTTAATGGTAGAATAACCCCATGCTCCTTTTTCCCCCATTTTCATTCAGTTACTGTTCTTATCCATCGACATCTCTTTTATGCTAATATATTTCGGTGACCAAATTCAGTCTATACATTTTCCTGCAGCTGTGCTCATTTAACTGCCTTGCGAAGAGACTCAATAGGTAATTTTCTGTTATGTGCCTCTCGGCTACTGTCTACTTCGTCCAGCTGTAGTTGTAGTCAAGTGAAAATTTGTTGCTTGTGAAGGCTTCTAAGGCTTACTTTGCAGGTGAATACTCGGTCAATGATGCTTGGAACTTCGATGAGCTTGAGCAACAAATCACCAAGGGATATTTATGATCATTGGTTAAACCTGCCTTACGGACTCTGGAGGGTGCGAGCTAGGTTTACATGCGCCTTGCAACCAGTGGCCATGTCAGATGTCACCAATTATATACGAGTAGAAATTAAGTCAACAGTGAAGTGGTACCTTTAGTAGACATCCAGAAAAGGGCATCCATGCATATCAGATGTCCCAAGGCTGTTAGCACGTGTTGGGCGGAAGTGAAGAGATGCAAATCCAATTCAGTTCATCCTCGATTTGTAGAGGAACTCGAAGCTTGTCTTCTTGTGATGAGCTCGACAATGATGACTTGCCCTTGGGCTCCATCAATTTAGTCGTTTGGGCTGTAGTGTTAAGATTTTTTTTGGCGTTTTCCCTTTAATAAACTGTGCAACTATATAAGGTTTTCAGGTCTGTTTTCCTTATAAATTGGGTAAATTTCTGTTTTTTTTTACCTATGGTGGATTGCAGGAATACCTGCCCTTTTCCGATGTTGCTTCGAAAAGAAGTCAGATACAGAACGGAACGTCTAGCATCTGGACAGCTGCATGCTACGCCTGCTTCACGTGGGGCCTGTTTTGCTATGTGTTCCGCACCTGCACCATGATCCGCATCGCTCTGTGGCCCACGTGCGCTTCACCGCGGTGCCTCTTGCACACCCACACTCATGCATATCAAGATTTACTTTTGCAACATTTAGATAAAATATTTGCAATATACGTCTGAAAACAATTCAAATACTTGTAACATACGTGTGAAACATCAAGAAAAAACATGTGTGTAGCCATTGCAAAACATATGCAACATCTAGATAAAACACTTGTAACAAATGTGTGAAACATATGCTAACATCTTGATGAAACATACTTGCAACATATGTCTGAAAAAAATAGATAAAACATTGGAGGACAGATGTTTGCAATATACGTATACAACCATTGCAACATATGCAACATACCGTTCTACTTTTGTAACATCCGTATTGAACACTTGAAACATACCTATAAACACATCTGAAACATTTGAAAGGGTACACTTGTAACATGCATCATATCCCGTCGCTGCCAAACGCCCACGGGCCTTGTTGTTGGTGACCTTCCTGAGTGCCTGACGCCTGCAACCACAGACCCGCCGAGCAATTGCATCCTCGTTAGCACTGTTGTCTGGGTCGCCCCGGATGGGCAAGGCGCCCCTGCTCAATCTTGTACGCATCGTCAGAGACTATCGTCGAGGGAGGAAGGGAGCGCGAGGTGCAGACAGAGAAGTCCACTCCGAGTATGCCCACTTGGATCCCGTGATGTCACGAGCTGAGGTCAATAGCGATGAGGACCTTTTGGTGGGGAATGTCAGCGTCGGCAGCACGGAAGCGGAGTGGGCGTGGGCGGCAGACACGGCTAATGGCGCTGAGCCGAGCGGCATGGGGTGCACTAGAGGCGGAGTGGGCGTGGGCCTGGGGGAGCAGACGTGGAGGCGGGATGGGAGGAGTAGGGGGTGGGCGCACTGGAGGCGGAGTGGGCGTGGGCGGCAGATGTGGCGCCAAGTCGAGTGGGTAGGGGCGCCGCGTGCGGCTTACGGCGATGAGGCGGAGTAGGGTAGGCTCCCGATGTGGTTAAGCGAGTGGGGACTTCGATAGGGATTTCGGTTCGGATTTCTGTCGCGGGCGGTAGAGAAAGCGTTGGCGTAGAGGAGTAGGCTCGTTGCCTATTGGACCCGATCGCTTTGCATGCCCAGGAACGGCGCGTCCAGACACACACGCCCGGACAGATGCCCTCACCGAAGCATTATCAGATACAGGAGCTCCTTTGCATTTATTTGAACCCAATATTTGCACCCTGTGCTACCAGGTAACACCCGCTGTCATTTGCAGTCATCACCTGTCGTCTAAACTCTGACGACCCACAATGACGGGCCAGCACAATGGTAACCTGCGTGTTATTTGCGTGCCCCACGCCAGGTTCACGACCAGCTTGCCACCTTGAGTACATGCTTGTGGTTAGGGCGTCCTTTGGTCCGGGCGCTTGCGTCGGTGGGCCTCAAAGTCTGCCCCAACGGCCCAACAGTCTCACTTGCACCCATCTCATGTTGCTAAAAAATCTCCGCTCTCACTTTCCTCACTTCTTTAGTCTCTGTTCTCGTATCACCGTCGTGCTCGCAATGTCGTGCCATGCAGCACAGAGAATGTGCCGTCGTGCCAGCATTACTGCAGCGTGCTGCATCGTAACCGTGCCACCGTGGCATGCTCCACCGCAACCACACCACTGTGGCGCTCTCCACCGCGCTCGACTGACCTCCATCCTCCCTCTCTGCTGCACCCGAGCTCCACCGCCCGTCTTTCTTCCTCTCCACCGCGTTCATAAGCCGTCGTGAGGCCTTCTCCACCGGAGCGGCGAGTTCCGCACCACCGGCGAGCTCTACACCGGTGAACTCCACGCTACGACGAGCCTCTATTCCCATGCAGCAAGGAGATATTGCGTGAAAGCGCATATTGCAAACATACGTTTCAGGTGCTTCATATGTTTTAGAGGTATGTTGCAAGTGTTTCGTATCGGTGTTGCAAAAGTAGATCTGGATGTTGCACATGTTGCAATAGCTATGCTCGTATGTTTTAAGTATATGTTCCAAATGTTTCATCTGTATCAGACGTTTGTTTCAAGTGTTTTCATTTGGATGTTATAAAAGTAGATCTGGATGTTGCATATACATACATGTTGCATGCGTAGGTTTCAAGTGTTTCATACGTCTGCTACAAGTGTTCTATCTAGATGTTGAGTAAGTTTGGAATGGTTTTCAAGTGTCTTTCAGGTGTTTTTACAATCGCTTCAGACGTATGTTTTAAATGTTTCATCTGTGTTCTTTTTATATACTGCAACTACTACATATGAATATTTCAAAAGTAGATCAGGTGTTACACATGGGATGCACGTGAGAAGCGGCTGGTGGTGCTGGCGATGTCCGGGGCAGCGCAGGCCCACTGCTGGACGCTCACTCGCAAGCCCGACGCACTAGGGTGCTTGCTTGCTCGCTGAACGGGTACCGTCTGATACTGGCGCCCTGATCGAACGTCCGGACACCAGCAAATCCGTTTTCTTACTGCTTGTATGTACTCTTCTTCCTATAAACAAACCATATTTGCTTCCCGAGCTGCACCAAAGCTGGACTTCAATTCGGACATCCTTGAGCGCATATCTCCTGCACGTGCACTCCTTTCCCTTCCTTTCCCTTCATGCACGAATTCAAGTAGGCGTTCCGTGTTGCACAATGCTCCTCTCCTGCATCTGTACACTACAAAGAATCCCAAGGCGCTGGAAACTACAGACAAGCTTGGAGTGAAGGCATGTCTCGGTAGGACGATAATTGTTGATTTGTTGTAAAGCACAAACAATACTCTTCAATATCCTCTGAAATATATGCCTGTGTCCACAGAAGATCTGGCATTCTGGCTATCTTGTCTTTACTGTGTGTTCCAACAAAATCATCCTTCTTTCTCTTCATTTGCTTAGCCGTCATGCAAATTTTTTTATCAATGTACTAATCATCAGCTACAATAATTAAACGACCAGACACTTATTTACTAGCCAAATTAATCAAACTAAAGCACCCATCACCAAATAAATTTATGTCAAATTTGGCTACTCGATGATTCCATCAAACACAACTCGAACCAAATTTGAGTGTCAACAACCAGCTTATAAACCCGCTGGCTGGGACAATACCAGCCACACCTGGGTCACACTACTTGGGCCAAGCCCACTACCATTACATAACATATATTGTACACTGATTAATCAAAAGTCCACAGGAGTATCCATATAATATCATATTGGTTGTGAAGTCTCTGTTTTCCTATCAGCTGTGTCCTTTTTGTATTTTTAGAGTTGGAAAAGTTGCAGTGTATTGAAGTACATGCACAACTTATAAGTCCATCCTACAGATTTTTTCATCATGCGATTTTTAAGGTTTCATGTTACCATTGTGTGATGTGATCCTAATTAGTATGAAGTATCATATATATCTCTTTACCAACTTTGAAATGCCATGATTTATGGAACATCATTGTCATCGATGTACCAAAGACAAGATGATGTTCGAAAGGAAACTTGTATTACAATACCTATTTTATATTTTGCAATGTATGCAATCCTTTCTATCTGATGGAAGCAACGAAACGAGAGCTGTTCTCCACACACTCATGCAAAGGAGGCCACAACGTCTCATTTCTAGTGTATCTCTATAACACGACCAAGCTCTCACATGCCATTGGGCCACGTCTCTTCCAATACACAGTCATCGGATGATATTGTTCTAAGGTGAAAATCCTAGCGTCAAAATACCTGCCAAACATAGGCAGGCCCGACCCTGAGAGGGTGCGGCGGGTGTGACCGCTGACGGCCCAAACCTAGGAATGTAAACTCTCATAGACCACAGTCCATTTACCGGCAACAAGAGCCTAAGTAGGAAGGCAAATCAATATTGGTTCTATTTCTTTATAAAAAAACAATTTTTCATAACTCTCTGCCCTGACTGTGGAGTGTGGACTACCTTGCCTTGTCTATCGCCTGTTCCTTGACGCGACGCCGCTTGCTGCCTACCCACTCACACTGGACTATGGGGGTTTGTTTTTTTTCCCTTCATTTAAGGTAATCATCTTAGTTCAAGAACTAAAAGTTTATTGTTGTCTTAGCTTTAACATTGTTCATGGATTATTATTAAAACATGTTAAACTGAGACAATTTTATTTGATTTGTGGGCAATTTGCAAGTATAATTAGATGGCCTTATGAACCTATGACAATGAGTTCGTCACATGGCCCTGAACATAGGGTTTTGTAGCTCGTTCCTGAAGGTGACATGCGAGGCCACCACCCGCAACGGGGAGGTAGCGACACACACTGCTTACTCGCCGAGTCGTCGTCGGAGTGGATAGGTGTGTCGGCCGTCGGCGACATGCATATATATCCTCGTGTCAACAATTTACTCTACTGCTATATAATAATAGATTAATAAATAATAGCTGGGTGCGGGCGCGCTGGCTGTCGGTCATCTCGTACCCCAACCCAACTACACGTAGCCACGTACTAATACCAACACACTGAACGCACGGTCAGAGTGAATCGACTCGGTGTCAGTCTTGGACAATACAAACCACACAACACTCAGATTTGGGCATGTTGGGCCTGTCTCACTTGTCTAGCTCCAGTCTTTTGGCCCGGAGACGGGTCTTACCCAAGACGTCTGATTTATTTGCTCCTAAATACAAGACCAGTTTAAAACCGTTTCTTTTTTACATTGAATGGTTTGACGGTGGTTTTTGCTAATGTGGTGCCACATTAGAGGAGGATAAATCGAACTAAGTTGAAGATTGGGTGGTTTTGCTAACATGATGTCACATTAGAGGAGGGTAAATCAAACTAAGTTGAAGGTTCACAAGGTAAATCAGCCTAGAAATATTTTTAATAAATATCCAAAAATAAAAATAAATTTTCAAAAATCTATCCAAATATATTTACATGAAAAATAATGAAATTAAAAATACTAAATCTGGTTTAATTTTAGAAAATTTATTTTACCTTAGAACATTCTGAAACTAGTTTAGGATTTTTCCCTAAAATTATGCTTTATCTTAAAGTGCCTAGCTTCAAATTGTATGAATCTTGATGGACTAACTTCGGTGCTTATTTCATTGTAGAAGTTCTCATTATTTATTATAGTTAGTCGATGTTGATCACCAAAACTACGTAGAAGCGCCATTGGAGCATCGTCAGAACTTGTATTGGGTGGTGGTCCCCTGCCCTATATAAATTTTCAAAGTAATTGTGCTAGCTTGTGGGCTATATGCACCCTATGCACTTCGTTTAATATATTTATTTATGTTTTAAAATCTATTAAATTTAGTCAAGTTCTAATACAATGAACAATGGAGCATAGGACGATAGGAAAATCTAGATGTGGTGGCACACGATTCATAATGTTTGCACAGATAGAATCAAGGGACATGAACATGATTTAGTGACACTTATGTTCATATTAAATAATATTAAGTATGATGTGGTTACATGGCACTTGTGTTCTCATGAACATCATCATTTGTATGTTTAACCTAAACCATTTATAATAGACAACGGGAGCATGCACATGTAGCCGCTCAAGCTAAATCAAGTACTTTGAAAATATCCAGGTCAAGGGACTAGCGTCCACGCTACAGTCATGAAGGCACTCCATTGGCACTTCTACGTAATAATAATAGATAACGAGAGTTTTTGCTAGCAAATAAGCACCAAAATGAGTCCACTAAGATTCATATAATTTCAAGCCAGGCACCATAAGATAGAGCATGATTTTACCAAAAAAAACTAGTTTCATAATTTTCAAAGGTAAAACAAATTTTCTAAGACTAAACAAGATTTTAGAATTTTTAATTTATTATTTTCATGCAAAATATTTGGATAGATTTTTGAAAAATTATTTTTATGTTTTTTGGATATTTTTTAAAAATAATTTCTAGTCCAATTTACCTTCTTGAAGTTTCAACTTAGTCAGATTTACCCCATCTCACGTGGTGCCACATTAGCAAAATCATCATAAAAAACCATCAAGGTGAAAAACAAACAATTTTAAAAGTTGAGGGGGTTAAAAAAGCTGGATTTGTAGTTCAGGGAGCAAAATCAAACAACCACAATAGTTGAGGGAGGTAAATTAGACTAGTTTCCTTTGACTCAAATTAATCTACGATTCTCATGTTACTTGTAGCACTCCACTTTTGACACATTCCTGCCCCACATTTTGGGATCGTCTAGGTTGCAAAGGGTTATCCTCACGACCAGGGTTCAAGTTGTATTTGTACCAGTCATAACCTAGTAGCTAAGCGGATAATGTTGGTGGAGCCCATTAGGTATATGGGTCAGGTCTTGCCTAGAAGAGGCCCAAATAGTTTATAGAGTAGTGCCATTTAAAATCTAACCCCACCAAAGTTCCTTTTGTAAATGACCATTGCTTACATAAGTGCCCAATGGTATGAGGGCAACTAGACTCACTTCTACTCATATTGGCTTGCACCCAAACCCTAGTCTCTCTTCCCCTCACTACCTTCTTCTCTAGAGGCCTGTTTGGATGACAACTAGATTATTATAATACTCCCTCCATTATCTTTTGTAGGGCGTATGGAGAATTCTTAGTTTTGATTTTTTGTAGGGCGTGAGTAGGTTTGCATAGGTATGGGTCTTGTGAAGTCTAAACGGCGTCCAATCGAATGCTTGGAGCAATTACTACTTGGCCGTAATCGAGCGTCGAGATTACAGCATGCATGTATGCGAGCAGAACCAACTAATCACCGGCAACAACGTGGCCCAGGCCAGCACTAAGTTCGGCACGTTCTTTACACTGCCGCCTACCTCCCCTAGCTCCCTTGGTATCTGCAAAACTCCTCCATATGCCCTACAAAAGATAATGGAGGGAGTATGTATTATGCACAAGATTATTATAACCAGGATTATGGATTATAACAATCATGTTTGGGTCTCTAGAAATTGTGATGGGCTATGGTTGATTAAAGTGATAAAATTCCTATTCTACCCCTTTCCCAAAAACTCATTATTCGTGGATGTGAGTCGCTGGGTCAAAATCTGATACTCTACCTCCCCTTCTACTGCTCCCATCCTAGTTACTGCTAGTTATATCTTCATAGACCTCTATCATTATTTCTTGGAGGTAAATAAAGTGAAAATATTACTGCAGAATTAGATTTTTTAGATAAGAGGAAACTCCATTTTTCATCATAACCTAGGTCAAATACAAATTTCATCTCATAGCTCTGCCAATCAATAAAGTCCATGCTCTTCTCATCATCGGCAAATGCACTCTTGAGTAGAACTGACATTGTACCCACCAACTCACCATATGTGGCAAAGTCCTTGTCTGGCTCAAAGTTTCAGGACTTTTTATAACTTCTATACATATTGTAGTCCAGTTGTAAAATAGACAACTGAAAGTGGTTTGTGTGACCATTGAAAGATTATCAGTGAAGGACTGATGGAGAGCCTGAAGCTAGTGCAAGAATCTTTTAGCCTCTGAGATGACTACAATGATTTGAAACAGTGCGCTCCGAATCTTGTCTTGTTGTCCCTTCTTCAGACAACCAAGTTATTGTGATAGAGCGTGATGTGATAAGTTCAACTCATATGCCCCCGACTTTGACGTTTCTGAACATGTCTTGTGTAGTCTCCCTTGAACGACAAATCATCTCAATACATCTCATTCCCTGGTTAATCATGTCTACTTACATCAACTCTAGTATCTAAATAGAAGTACAAAATATTGTTGTATAGGAAGCTAAGGAGGTAGAGGTCCTTCAAGCTCAATGCCAACGTAACCCCCTCCATTGCCTGGACTGCAGTAAGAGCTTCAACGTTAGATTAGAGCACTGAAGAACCTGCCATCTCTATTCAGATATCTCTAATCTGATGTATGTAGTGGTATTGGTCCTCCTCCTTGACACAGAAGATGCCTACCTCATTTGCAAGCAATTGGTCAATCCAATCCAGCACATCTGATTCTCTTTAACCATGGCCTTTAGGTTAGAGTAGAGTTTCCAATTTTTAGATGGAACCTACAAAATACATCATAGAGCATATATTAGTCATGGTGGGAGAACACATGTGATAGGAATATAATTAAGCATCAATAACTGATGAGTATGCACAAACAGAGTATGATGTCAATGGGTTATTATAATGATGAATGTAATGGCAAATGTTCTAAATATGATAACATTAGAGAAAACAAAGCAAATTCTCTTTGAGATATTCATGTCTGATGATGCTATTGTAAACACTTAGGAAATCATCGAGATTAGCAAGGAAAGGAACCTCAAATGGGACAAGAGATATCCTATTGACATCATCAACACCAATTTGACCTCAGAGATTACAGTAGAAAATATACAACGGTAAATCTTATGAAGGATAACAAAGTTGAAACGACAAAAGACAACAAAGCAAGGAAAGAAGGAAGGAGGATCACCAACAAGAGAAGAGAAGAAGCAAAAGGCTCAAGAAGGAGGTGACACTTACTACCAAAGAGAAAAATAATATTATTACTAAGAAAAGAAATATTGAAGGTAATAACTATCCAACCTCTAATTACATTTCAGTTCTATCTACTGAAGATTTGATTAATAGAATTAGTAGTATGATTATTATAACTAATGATGATGTGTATGAGAAAATTCAATTACTTAAAGATCTTCAATTTGCAAGACATGCCCTTGATAATGGAAAAAAGGAAGGTATAACAACTCCACATACTCTACAACAATGTGAGTTAATTCAACTCAACAACCTAAGCTTGCTAAAGAATGGATCAAAGAGGAATCATCTGTGCCAGATGATTTTATCATAGTTCAATCTAGAAAAAAGGAAAAAAAGGCAGAAAGAAAGTTAAAATTCCCCTATGAAATATAGGGGACGAGGACAGGAAGGTCCTGCTTCAACAAGCAAGGGTTTTAAGAGAGCCTCTAAACTCATTTCCATTGTTAAAACTAAAAAGTAAAAAGGGATAACAACGAGAGGTCTTATCTGGAATTGTAGGGGTAGAGGAGGAGGTGGTGGTGGTGGATGATGATGAGGAGGAGGATGATGAGCATGAGGAGAGGGAGGAGGAGGCGGAGGAGGATGAGCACGAGGTGAGGGCGGGGAAACCAGATGGAGAAAGATGAGGAGGGTGAAGTCGTGGAGAAGGAGGACACCATCTCTGAGGAGGATGAGAAGAGTGGAGGCCGAGAGCACAAAAAGTGTTGCTACTAGATTGTTTTTTATGTGTATCGTGCTAGTTTAGCTTGGATGGCTGTTTTTTCGTTATGTCTTCTGAACTATCAATCTACTTAATGCGTGCCTATGCATTTTTTTATGTTTTAAAACAATTTCCTATGTGTCAATGTGAGAAGAGTGGAGGCTGAGGGCACAAGTGTTGCTACTAGGCTTTTTTTTCATGTGTATCATGCTAGTGTTAGTTTATATGACTGTTTTTTAGCTATATCTGCTTATGAACTGTTAATCTACTCAATATGTATGTGCCTTAATTTGGATCATCTTCCTCATGTTGAGCTGTCCAATCTTCCTTTGTTTGTAAAGGTGTGAGCCAAATCATTGTTGTTTTCCTATGAATTCATGTAATCTTTTGCCTATTTTGTGCATGTTTGGACAAGAAGCTGTGCTGAATCTCATTATGCCCCCCTAAACATGCTTCTGCCTCTCAAAAAGCCAAAAGCAACCAAAGGGGTGGCAACCCATATCTGCTTTGGGCCAAAAGCTGCTTTTCCTCTGGTACAAAACTCATAGCAACCCCTCTCCTTTCACCTGCTGTGGAGATGGGCAACTTCGAAGAAATTATCCACCTATCATAGCTCATCCAAATAGGCCCTATATCATTTGAGCTGCTATAGTCGTTAGGTGACAAGGGTGGGCGGTGTGTGTGTGTGTATGTGTTATATTTCATTGAAACATCATGCATCTTGAGGCAGATCTACGGGGCTCCGAAACATATAGGTGGTAAAACTTTGGAAATTGGGAGTCTACATATAATTTTGAAGAGTAATATATGTCTTATAATTTCTTTTTTGGATGAACTCATAATACAATTTACATTACATATTGATTGTTGAAATGTTGAGTAGGGAACGAAGGATCAGATGCATGTAGCAGAGTTAATATCCCATGATGTAAGTCATGGATTTCTTTTATGATGGCATAGTGCTCCATTAAGAATTATGTCCCCGTGGATATCTCTATAAACATCTCAAATGGCATACGACGAAAGCATAGCACAAAGTGTTTTGATAGCAGATTATTATATGGGTGCAACATGACCGAGCATAGGCGATGGATTGTGGTTCCAATGCACCGTCGTTTAGCTGACGACTACTTTTGCCACTTTTGTCTGAACGAGATGATGCACCTCTACATGGTCATGCAAGTATCATGATTTTTCCCCTATTACAACAAACAGACATAGTTTTTAGTCTACTTATAAGAAGACAATTGCTAAATAAAATGCCATGATAAGTGATGGTTGGTTCAATGGTTCATTCGATCTAATACAATTTTCTCTTTTGATTAACACCCTCTATTTTAAAGAAGCTTCTTTTTCTATAACAATTATAAAAAGCTCCTTGTCCGGCTCATTAGACGAAGTCAAATGCTTCTCACTTGCACAAACAAAGTACTAATTTGGTAATGTTGTGAAAGCCTCCCAATGCAAGTACCGAAATGCTATGCTTAGGGCGTCCAACGCCCCAGCCAAAATCGGATGCCTCCGTACAAATAAAAAACAAAAATCCTTACACCCAGTCCAATGGCCCAACATCATATTCTTTTGTCCACTCGTTCTCTCCGGAAGCCCAGAAGCATCTCATCCACTCCTCCTCTGTAGAAGGCTCTCCACCGCAGTGCTGCGACAGTGCTCCGCCACACCATGTCGGTGTTTTCACGTCATCTGGGCGCCGGCCGGCGGCCGACATCTCCACCACACCCTAGCACGGCTGCCTATCTTTCTCCCTCTCCACGGCACCTCCTGCCCACCGTGGCTGCCAATAGCGGTCCGTCTTCTCCACCGGAGTGACCTGTTGCAGCCTTTTCTACTAGAGTGGCGAGCTTCGCGCCACTGACGAGCTATACACCGATGAACTCCACACACCAACGAGCTTCCATTCCCAAGTAGCAAGGAGACCTCCATTCCCATGCAGCAAGGAGATGTTGTACTAAAAGTGCATGTTGCAAACACATGTTTTACGTGTTTCAGATGAATCAGAGGTATGTTGCAAGTGTTTCATATTGATGTTGCAAAAGTAGATCGGAATATTGCAAAAGTAGATCGGGATGTTGCACATGCTACAATGGCTATACACATATGTTTCAAGTGTATGTTCCAAATATTTTATCTGTATCAAACATATGTTGCAAGTATTTTCATTAGGATGTTGCAAAAGTAGATCTGGATATTGCATATACATGCATGTTGCGAGAGTATTTTTCAAGTGGTTTTAGGTGTTTTGCAAGTGTTTCATCTAGATGTTCCATATGTTTGCAATAGTTTTCATGTGTTTTTAGGTGTTTCCGCGAGTATTTTAGACGCATGTTTCAAGTGTTTCATCTGTCTTCTTTGTATGTTGCAACTGTTGTATTTGGATGTTTGAAAAGTAGATCGGGTGTTGCACATGAGATGCGCGTGGAAAGCGACTAGCGGCGCATGCGATGTTCAGGGCGATGCGGGCGACATACGAGGCAGCGCGGGCCCATTGCTGGTGCGCTCACTCGTGAGCCCGACGTGCTCGCAGCCTCCCTATGCGGGCATCGTCCGGACGCTAGCAAGTCCGATGCAAGTGCACAATATATAAGCGATCTCATTAGTACCTGCAGGACGGCCGCACAAGCCAAAGCAATAGACAAACATATATATACTCACCGGACTCCCTGCAGGGGCAGGAACAGGGGGTGGAGTGAAGAGCGAGGCAGGCAGCGGAGGCGTTCCAGAGCTCTGAATGGACTGGAAGTAGCTGACTAGGTTCGAGATCTGACGCTGCGTGTGCTGCTGTTGTGCCTCCATGTGGCGCCGATGGGCCTCGTCTCTGGCCGCCAGCTCTCGCCGATGGGCCTCCTGCAGCTCGTCCTGCCTGGCCCGCAACTCCTCCAGCTGCAACTGCAATATTACACCCGCGATGGTTAAACAATGCAAAAGAAGATGTACATATGTAAAACCAATGGACGACGGATAAAACTGTAGTTACCTGAAACGACGTCTGCATCGCAGCCATCTGCTGCACGGAGCTCGGCTGACGAGGCCGTATGGGGACGTCAGAGGTCGTGCTGCTCCCCTGCCGAACCTCGCGGAGCGTGGGTACGGTGGCCGGGTTGATTGCGCTGTGGGCAATCATGTACCGGCCGTGCTGCTTCCCTCCTCCCGTCCTCATGAGCAGGTCCATGTCCAGTGGCTCGGTGGTAAGGTCGAAGTCGTCCCCATGGCGCGTGCGAGCTGCAGTGGCGTACGCGGACATCTTCTCGTAGGCGGCAGTGTTGGTGTATGCGTCGGGCCCGTCCTGCGGGTTGTAGACATTGTTCGGATCCGACGCTCGCCCCTTGTTAGCCAGGGCATACCCAACAAACTCGCTAATGGGCACGTTGCCGTGGGTCTTGCACTGCGAGGAAAACACAAGGTTGATTAAATGTAATGAGAACAAAGCGTTAGCAAAAATAAATAAACAAACAAAAAAACAGAAACGTACATATGTGTCCATGTACCCTGGGAGGGGCACGCTCCCTTGGTGGTGTGACGCCCCTCTCGTCGCGGCCAGGCGGTTCTCCCGTCTTTTTCTGCGCTCCACGTATGCCTCTGGCCTCTGCCACGAGTCCACAATCTGGGCCCAGCAGTCCATGTGCGATTTGCACCAATCAGCAGGAAACTGCATGACAATGTGCATTTGACATGTCAGAAGATGAATGAGAATTAATGTTTCATACTTATTTTTCAAGGAAGGAAACAGAATAAATGTTTCCTACTTACCTGCATGTACTGCTCCCTGGTGATGTCGGTGTTGGGCAACATGATCATCTCCCTGGCCTGTTTCTTTGTCATCTTCTGGCCAAGCACCTCAAGGTGGTAGGAGATGACGCACTGGATGTGCGCCTCGGAGTACATGTCCTTCAGCCGCTCTCTGCAGACCTTGTCCTGGACTTTCGCCGCCTCGGCCTCTTTCCCCTCCTCGCACACGAACCACTCCTGCATACAAACATCATATATGTTTCATTTCATTATTTCAAAAACATCCTATGAATGCATAGTACTGAAGACTTACCCAGAACTCGGCCTTGATGACCTGCGCAAGAGTGGTGCCATTTGCCTCGACGCTAGAGAAGTGTGGCCAGTAAAAGGCGGCTCCTCTTTCCCCTTGTGCACGACCAAGCCGGGGTAGTGCTTCTTAATCAGGAGGCCCTGTATGCTAGTGATATGGCGTGATTCCGTCGCGTCCACTTTGACAAAGTTCCTGCACGACGCATTACGAAAAATTGTTAGTCTGAAGTTCAATTTTCAACATGTCATATGAATTAATCATAAAAACATGAATGTTTACTTACCTATCACCGCAAGGTGTGATCAACGCCCAGGCGTGTTGCGCGGGCACCCGGTCAGGGAGGCGCGTGATCCCCCGCGCGTAGAGTTTGCTCGAGCTAGACGAACTCGCCGCCTCGACAACTGGCTCCTCATCCTCGCCCCCGACGTGGTCGCCCTCGAAGTGGTCCTCCTCGGGCTGGGCCATCGGGCTAGAAGACGCCGTGACCTGGCCCCGTCCACGGTCCCTGCTCGTGGACGACTCCAGCTGAGGCTGAAGGTCCGTGTCGTCGGTGTTGTCGTGCCTCATGAAGGTCGAGGCGACCCCCTTTCGGCGCGGTCGCCTTCCGCCCGGCATTTTGTCCTATGCCTGCAATGACAAAGCTTAAACCAATTAGTACAATTAAACAAGAAGTATTTGCAAAGATATGCAAAATGAACGAAACATCCGTGTGTAGGACCGTGTCGCCACAATACTTCACTTCCTGGATCAAATCAGAGGCTGACATCGACTGGGTGGGAATGGGCAGGCATCTCTACCGTCGCTGTGGCGTGGGCCTCTCCTCGCCTTTCGCCACGATGCAAATGCCAAATACTAGTCTAAAGGGGCATCCGTGTGTAGGACCGTGTCGCCACAATACTTCACTTCCTGGATCAAATCAGAGGCTGACATCGACTGGGTGGGAATGGGAACATTAGCTGCGTGGTGGGCGATTTCTTTTCTTGGTCGGAAATGCTAAGCTCATTTTGTGTCAGTAACAAAAGGGTTTTAAACTTTATTTAGCCTCTAAATTTTGGCAGTTTGCAGTAGTTTTAGGTTTCTATCATGCCAATATTTGAATCATAAAGTCTGAAAGTATTGAATCTAAAAATTCGAAAGGTACATTACACTTTATCTTTGAATCATAAAGTGTAGGCATTAACCTTCTACATATGTTTTTCAGTTTTTGATTCATGGGAGTGGATTGAACGAGAATATGTGCTTGTTCCGGTAAACTGTACTTCTATTGAACGAGAATATGTGCTCAGTTTGTTTCTCACTGTACACATATAGCCACACATAGAGAAAGAAAGTTCACATTTTCAGGGAGAAACACGAACCAGAGAACACCAGATCTTGAGATCGACGGACTTCAATCGAAAATCAGGCCGGGGTGGTGGAGATCGACGGGGACGTGTGCAGGGACGTGCGCCGGACGGGAGAGAGACCAGAGGTGGCGAGGCTGGATGCTCCTAGCCGGCCAGTGGCCGCCCTAGGGTTGCGCGCACTGTAGGCCGGCGGCGGGGGCGGTGTCGGCCGGCGGCGCCGGATTTGGTAAGCGGCGGCGGCGCGCGGGGTAGGGGAGGAGCGGGCCAGGGGCGGGGGCGGGGGCGGGGGCAGTGTCGGCCGGCGCCGGCAGATTTGGTCGGTGGCGGCGCGCGCGAGGCAGGGGAGGGGCGGGGGCGGGGGCGGCGTCGGTGGGGCACAAGTGGCGGCAGTTTGACGCGTCTGGGCGGGGGCGGGGGCAGCGTGGGGTTTTTTTTATAGAAAATACCCTTTGCAGAGAGCACAGAGACAGGCTCTCGGCAAAGACCCTTTGCCGAGGGCCGGTTAGTCCGGCTCTCGGCAAAGGCCCTTTGCCGAGAGCTTGATGGGCAGGCTCTCGGCAAAGAAGTGTTGACTTCTTTATTCTTTTTTATTTTAGAGCTGAGTTTTTTTGTGTCCTTGTGACCCAATTTCAAAATACATTTTAAAATTTGGCATTAATTTGACTTTTATTGCTATATTTAACTAATTAATCTTGTTTCTTTAAATTTTTTCATATAATTCAAATTTGAACGGCGGGTACATGGAATATTAGAACTTAGTGATTCAAAAAATGATAGTCAAGATATTTGGTGTACGTTGAGGCCGTATCCACAACCACACATGAAATCTCAACCCTCTCGCTGACGTAACATGTCGAGGAATGTGAGGGAAAAGTGATTTTTAATTATATAAATTCCAAATGAAGTCCAAAAATCACGAAACTTGACGACGTGTCGTGTTATCGTATGTGGAGGGTGTGGTAAAAAATTCATAAGGTTTCGAGCAAGTTGCGACACCGGATGTCCAAAACCCAGACATCTCCACATGTGATCAAATGTGATCACATATAGAGATGTCTGGGTTTTAGACATCCGGTGTCGCAACTTGCTCAAAACCTTATGAATTTTTTACCACACCCTCCACATACGATAACATGACATGTCACCAAATTTCGTGATTTTTGGACTTCATTTGGAATTTATATAATTAAAAATCACTTCTACGACACATGGATGGTCATGTTTTGTATACAAGACATTCAAACTTTTGGGTGAGTTTATGGATACAACCTCAAAATGCACTCTCGAACATGAATATCATTTTTTGAATGGCTATATTTTATTATTTCATGCTCCTACAGTTCAAATTTACTTTTTCGAAAAAAATACAAAGAAAATAAATTAATTGATAAAATATAGCAAAATATTATAAAAAGCTCCCAAATTTGAACATGTGCTTGTATACAATATGCAAGGGCTACAGAAAAAGTTTGGGTCCAAAACTAAAAAAAATCTTTCATCTTTGCCGAGGGCCTCTCCTGGCCCTCGGCAAAGGTGCTCTTTGCCGAGAGCCAGAGTGGCCAGCGCTCGGCAAAGGTTGCTGGCCTGGGCCCAGCTTTAGCCCACGTGACATTTGCCGAGTGCTTGCCCAGGCGCTCGGCAAAGGTCTCCTCTTTGCCGAGAGCCTAACGGCGCGGCTCTCGGCAAAGGTGACGACAACGGGAGTCGTTCACGGCGCGGCTCCTTTGCCGAGAGCCTGTCTTTGCTGAGAGCTAAACCCTCGGTAAAGCTTTTCTTTGCCGAGAGCCTGGCTTTGCCGAGAGTTTAGCCGTCGGCAAAGCCTCTTTGCCGAGTGTCCATGTTTGCTCTCGGCAAAGGCAAGCTTTGCCGAGGGCTTAGCTCTCGGCAAATCTGGGCCCTCGGCAAAGCTCCCGTTTCCTGTAGTGCTCCGCCCCTGGAAGCGAGTCAAAGACCAGCTGGCCCAATGGCGCATACGTGCATGAGCACTACAAGAGAGGAATTCTATTTCTTCTTTTCTTTTTACTATCTATATATACAGGTAAAGACACCAGATCAACGCGTTGTATTAGTGATTGTAAATCAGCCAGATTCTCTGCAACCAAACAGAATCCAATCATCCATGTTACGCCTGCCTCAACAAAGCCAACAATACAAACAAGTGGAGGTGCACACGTCAGACCAGGCTCTGATTGGCCTGGTTCTCAAATCTCAAGTTCAACCAGGCCCGAGTCAGCTAAGCTACGAAGACGACGGACTCCACATTATCCGATCTCAATGGTTTAAAGGAGCTGATGACATGAAGTACCCCCTCTATCTTTCTGTAACCTAGCCCCTTAGAAGATATATAAGGGGAGGCCAAGCCCTCTCTCTCTCTCGTCGATTGAACTCTCTCTACTCCTCCTGATGAGACATCCAGATCCCTCTAGCTCTGGATGTAGGACCATAACCCCGACCCCGAACGAACACAACCAATTGGATATAGGACACGTTACATGAACCAATATAATTCCTAAGTCCTTGAGTTCCAAGCCATCCTGAGTCATACAGACAACCACAAATTTAAGCCCTATTTGACAAAGTTGTTTTATGTCAAATGGGGTAAAATGAAACGGCATCATCAAGGAAGCTCCTTAAAACGTGCTCTTTACAAGGAGTGGATGGAAGATGGAGCTGAAAACAACAGCTTCTCCCATCTCCCACTCGCTCTGGATACTATGAGAGTATGTTTCGAAGAGCTCCACATACAGAGCTGTTTTGTCAAACGGATCCCAAAGCAGCTTCAGCTCCATCAGTAGAGGTGCTCGTGGAGTTGAAGCAAAAAAAAACAGCTTCACTAATAAATTGGTGTTGTGCCAAACATAACCTTATTAGTCGATGCTACAAAAAGTCAACAACATATGACCAGATGACTGATATAATTCCTTATGTTTACTTATATTTAAAAATAACTAGATAGATTCCCCGCGCATTGCTGCGGGAATTTGAGAAGTAATTTTTTATGAATGTTAGATGAACAAAGCCAAAAAATATGAAATTGAATATAGGTAATGCTCGGTAAATTTCATTTTGATGATAATATGTAAGAGTAAATGATTAATGTAAACCTTATGACAAAAAAAGGTGCATGAAAGCATGTCAAATAAAAGTGCTTGGATGGCCAGTTGTCAAATCGCAGGAATATTATGCAAAAACGAAACAATGGAAAAAAGAATAGCAGAATCTTGATGATAATAGTGCGCTTACCTACAATCCTATAACTGTTAAAGAGATGGACAGATTATTGATATTCAAATCTGGAACTGGTAAATAGTTCAGGGGTTGATTGTTTAAACATCTGCCGATCGAAAGCACCATTTATTTTCCATTCCACAATGTGCAACCATGATGCCGTATCATCACATTTATTAGTTTGGAGCATGACAGGAGGCAATCTATTCTCGGACACCAAAAGGTCACATGATAATTAGAAGAATGGGATTTGATTGCGCTAACAGTACAGAAGCAAAAGGTGTCTCTGAAACAGTAACTTTAATATACATCTACCTCAAATCGTTGTTACAGGAAAGGGAATCTTCCAGTGATTATATTTGGCCAAATGGGCCAGGCCCGGTGGGCCAGCACGGGCACGGCCCAAGCACGGCACGAACGAAGGCTATAGTGCCCGTGCCTGTGCCGCGACTTCGGCCCGCAGTGCCGGCATGGGCACGGCACGACTAATGGGCTAGCACGACGTTTGCGGTCCGATTATTTCCACCATTGGATTCTCTTTCCATGAATCGTAGCCGTGGATCAACCAAGGGTATAATATATAAAGACGACACTTAGAAACCCTAGCTCAGTCTCTCCGTTCCTGCCTCCTTTTTCCTCCCGCCACCGTCTTCCTCTTGCTAGCTCATCCCACGCTCACACAGTCGCACTGGCCTTGCGTTGCGCGCACGCGCAGCGACCGCTTGCGCGTGGTGAGGCGTGGCCCCGCCTCACGTGGCGTGGCAGCGACGGCGGCATAGGGCTTAGTTTGATCCGGAGCAGCGGCGCAGTCGCGTGAGGTGGTGACGGCGAGGCTCAAGGCGCATCCGCAGGACAGTGGTGCTTGGCTGGCGGCGTGTCCACGACGACGGCATTCGCGACAGCATTGAGGCGCAGCGACGCGACGACAGCATGGTTGCAGCGACCACGGGCCGGCACAGGCCCGGCAGGCCGTCATGCCCGCTAGCACGGCACGGCATGGCTAAGCCGCCGTAGGGCCATGCTTGGGCCGCTACCTCGGCACGGCGGCACTATCAGGCACGGCACGGCTAAGCTGCCGTGCCTAGGCGTGCCATGCCTGGCTGTGCCCATGCCCATACCGTGCCGAGCAGCCTGGTTGGCCATGCACTACCGGAAACAGCGCCTTTGCCGAGTGTCAAATATCGGACACTCGGCAAAGAGCTTCTTTACCGAGTGCCGCACTCGGCAAATAAAAACACTCGGCAAAGAAATCTTTGCCGAGTGCCAGACACTCAGCAAAGCCCGGCACTCGGCAAAGACGGACGTAGGTGACGGCGGTCACCCTTTTGCCGAGTGCCAACCGTTAGGCACTCGGCAAAGATTTTTGTTTTTTTTTTGCATTTTCTTTGCCGAGTGTCGTGGGGTTGGCACTCGGCAAAGACCTTCTTTGCCAAGTGCCAGGCTCGGCACTCGGCAAAGAATTTTGTTTTTTTTCTTTTTGCGCCCAAAAATTTTCTGCAGCCCTCCTACAGTACTTGCAACTACTTGTTCAAATTTAGTCCATTTTTTAGGCCTTTAGCTATATTTAGTTAATTTATTTTGTTTAGTTGAATTTTATCAGAAAAGGCAAATTTGAACTACAGGCGCATGGAATAATGGAATTTAATGATTCAAAAAATGATATTCATGTTATTGAGTGTAGTGTGAGGCTGTGTCCAGGAACTCACCCGAAATATCGAACATCTTGTTCACGAAACATGACCAGGAACTTGCGGGCGAATTATTTGTAAATTATATAAAATGCAAACGAAGTCTGAAAATCATGAAACTTGTCGAGATGTCGTGATATCGTATGTGGAGGCTGTGACAAAAATTTGAGAAGGTTTCATACACGTTGTCACGTACGATGCTTACAAACCAGGACATCTCCATATGCGATATCTTATAACACATGTGGAGATGTCCTGATTTGTAAGCATCGTATATGACAACATGCACAAAACCTTCTTTAATTTTTATCATAACCTGCACATATGATATCATGATATCTGGACACGTTTTATGATTTTCGGACTTCGTTTGTATTTTATAGAATTTTAAAACAATTCGCCAACAAGTCTGTGGTCATGTTTCGTGAACAAGATGTTCGAAAATTCGGGTCCGTTCCTGGATATGGCCTCACAATACACTCAATAACATGAATATTATTTTTTAAATCACTAAAATCTATTATTCTAGGCACCTACAGTTCAAATTTTTATTTTCTAAAAACATTCAAGTAAATGAAATAAATTAACTAAATATAGCAAAAAAACCAAAAAATGCACCAAATTTTAACATGTAGTTGCAGGTACTGTGGGAGGTTTACAGAAAATTTTTGGGTGCAAAAAGAAAAATAAAATAAAATTCTTTGCCGAGTGCTGAGCTTGGCACTCGGCAAAGAAGGTCTTTGCCGAGTGCCGGGCTCCTGGCACTCGGCAAAGAAATTGCAAAAAAAAAAAGAAAAATAGTCTTTGCCGAGTGCCACACTTAAGCACTCGGCAAAGAAATTAATCTGGTTTTTTTAAATACGGTGTGCGTAAAAGCCCCCAACCCTAACTCTCCCGCACGCGAGACACACACGCACACAGCTGCCGCTGCCGCCACAGCTCCGCCCACCGCCCGCCCTCCGCGCCGCCCCAGATCCGCCCCGCCCACGCGCGTCGCCGGCTGGAGGCCCGCCCTGCCCTGGCCCACGCGTCCGCGCCGTCGGAGGAGAGCGCCGCGCGCACCACCCCGGCCTCTCCGGCCCCTCCCCATCCTCTCCGGCGTCTCCATGGGGTGGCGGCGGCCCACCCCCTCTTCTCCATGGCGCGGCGGCGCCATCCCTCCCCTCCCTCTCCCTCTCCCTCACCCTCATCAGATGGATCTAGAGGCCGGAAGCCGAATCTCGCAGCCGCGGCGGTCCGACGGTCCCGGCATCGAGGGCGCGGCTACCCCGCTCAGCGGGACCCGGTGGTGTCAGGGCGGGGCGGCGCGGGGGCGCAGCCCGGCGGCGACCCCTTCCGGTGAGAGGGTGTGGCCCGGCGGCACCTCCAGCAGGAAGCAGGAGGTTAACCGTGGCGGCGGCGGATGGCGCAACTCCGGTCGACCGCGACACAACTCCAGGCCAGCCCTCCCTTCCTAGCGGCACGAGTGCAGCATCCTCAAGGCCTCGACCTCCTCTAGCCTCTGTTCCCCGTCGCCCCCTCCACCAGATCCGGTGGCGGAACCCCTCCTCCACGGTCGTGCCTGCTCCGACCTCCGCTGCCTGTGCTGTTCACGTTCGTGTTCACGCGGAACCCCCTCCTCCAAGGTCGTGCCTGCTCCGACCCGTGGTGTTCACGTTCGTGTTGGGCTGATTAATGAGGTAAACTGTGTTGCTTCTTGCATAGGTCGGCATCACATTTGCTAATATGGGCACACACACATGAGCTCTTGCACAGGTCGGCATCACAGTTATCTACCAGCCATTCCTGTTTGGATACCTGACCTGTTTCTTTAACACTGCACCTCTCATGTGTGTAGTTTTGCACTTGTGTTATTTATGTATAATTCTATTTGCATGTTGCCAACGATTTGATTAAATTCTAGGTAGTACATATGTGCGCGTGCATTACTGAATTGTTAAAATTATATCATAAGAGTTGGCAGTTAGCTATTCTTTAACAACAATAGCTGTAGCTATCTGCTTTCTCCACCTTTAGTCTTGGCTCTGTTTATGTTACTTTCAGCAACTCGATTATCTTATTTGGAATGCAATAGTGAAGATAATTGTCACTTGCAGGCACACTCGGTTGCATGCTGGTAGTTAGTAATAGTTTTACCCATATTCTTTTAGCTATCAGTTTAGTGTTAAACCTTTCAGCTTAGCTGTTTGCTTGCCTTGGTTCAGTACAGTAGCAGTAGTACAGTTCGGCTGTAGGTAAAATTTCAGATTTATTGGCTAATTTGGATAAATTCTGTACATGTTTATTAGCTGCAGTTTAAGAGATCAAGCTTAGCATGCCTTTTATCATCTCATTTAGCAAGCGGTGAAGCTGCTGTTCAGCATGAATAACAGCAAAAATTTGACAAGTTCAGAGACCGGCTCTGCTTTCAGGTTTGTTCGTTGCTCCCAACGGCCTGCTCCTTTCTCTCTTTGCCTCTGTAGATGGAATTGATTCCGTTTAACGTTACCATCCCAAAACAGGACTCATGAGTCGACCGTGAGGACCGATTGACCCCTCATCACAATTTTTTAGTAACTTCTTCAGCATTAGGAGTGATCTGATATTCAGTACCATATGGAATTAGGAGCTTAGTTTACTTTGCAGTTTATCACATTGCTGGCTGCATTGTTAGAGTATATCTTAACTTTTACGACCTTTAATAAGTACCTGCTATGCATGTCACAGGTTTTATCAATGTGCTATTTCTCCAATGTCACTGAAAGCCATCAGAGATGCTGCATATGAAAGGATGGCCCAGGCGCAGCAAGGTACTCTGCCAGTATTTCTTTGAATTATGCCTATTGTTCTGCGTTCTGCCTACAGTAAGTAGCGTTGTTCTCTAACCTACACGGTGTATGTATGAACAATGCTAATTTTCAATGTTCCAGTCCGATGTAGTATGAATTAGAATGCTAGACTAATGTTTCTGTGTTTCAGCCCGATGTAATATGAATTAGAGTCTGAGGCCGGCTTCTACATTTTTCTTTGTATATCAGATGATGAAACCTCGAAACAATCTTACGACACCTTCTGTTACAGTGGCTAGTAGCTCTGTGAGTGAGAAGACAATTCTTTTCTAACGATACTGCAATTGCTCTTTGGTTTTGCCTTTATTTTCGTTTTTATGAATCTTTTGGTCTTTAAAATTGATACTGCAATTTCTGATACAGTCTGGGATGGAGCCCCATCTGTAATTGCTCATTATAAAACCTGTACTCTTGTGCACCTATTCATATATGATCTTTTGTTATGTACACAGTATAGGAGCATTATGGTTCTATTAATCGTTGTATTGACATGGAAAGATTCTGACCATTTTATCAGACTACTTGAAGGGTAAGTCCAGAGCTTCAGATTAACTGTATGTGCACCAGTTGGTAGAATATAATAGGATTGCAATGATCATGAACTCATATGAAGATGTGACATGTTATGATGAGATACGGAGTGACACTATGGACTTTTTGCACTACATTGCCTCAGAATCCTCTTATCATACTAAGAGACCAAGAATGGCCTAAGCATTTTACTATGATTAGCGGCCAGCACCCATCCTGATGTATGCAGGAGGCAGGCTATGATAGATAGCAGAGATTTTTTTTGAAAAAATAATAGATTTTTTTTAAAAAAATTTAATTTCTTTGCCGAGTGCCAGGTCTGGCGGCACTCGGCAAAGAATTTATTTAAAAAAAATTAATTTCTTTGCCGAGTGCCAGACACGGCGGCACTCGGCAAAGAATTTTTTTAAAAAATAATTTCTTTGTCGAGTGCCAGGCACGGCGGCACTCGGCAAAGAGTTTTTTTAAAAAAAAATTAAAAAAAATCTTTGCCGAGTGTCGGCTAGGCTGGCACTCGGCAAAGCCGCCGTCACCGGAGTCGGCGCCGTGACGACTACTTTTCTTTGCCGAGTGCCCGATAAAAGGCACTCGGCAAAGACACCTTTGCCGACCAAAATTTTACCGAGGGCTCTTTTGTCGAGTGCAAAATGGCTTTTGCCGAGTGCCTCCGGTACTCGGCAAAGAACCTGATTCCAGTAGTGATGTATACCTGTGATGAGTATATGATCATGGAATTTCTCTGAAACGTTTTTCATACTAGCAAATATGCACGTGCGACACGCACGTGTGTATGAAAAAACTATTTCAAATGCAATAAGAATATTAATTGAATTCTCGATTTGTCAATTCATATATATATCATCAACAATTTTATTAAATATAAAAATATTATTATAAATTACTTATTTAATCCATAAAATGTTTAAGAAGTTTACAAAATTATTTTAATGAGTCACACCAGTCTAGAGTGTTGGTTGATGTGTCATGGAGTCGCTCTTTGGCTATGGCACCGTGCGCACATGTTTATTGTTTCAATTAATATTATATTATCCAAATTATATATGAACACATTAGTTTTTTTAACTTTTTTATAAGAATCATTTTTTTATTGGCTCTACTATGTGTGGAACCACATAAAATTCACTCGGATAGTGTAGATAAACGCTTATGGCTCATAAAAGTAAAACAGAGCTGAAGCTATTTTTATACAGACACGCGGCTGAAAAACTGGCTTCGCTCGACCGCAAAGCATACACGGAAGAGTTACGCCAAACATGCCCATAATATAGTCATTTTTATTCCTTGTATATATCCCTTTGTTTGGATTAGTATGTTTGAGTTTGGGTCAATGGCTATAGGACCCACGTGCTAAAAAGATGAGAGATGATTATCCAGTTGTCTAGCTGATGTTTGCAACCCTTTTTATTGTCTCCCGGTCCACAGGCATCGTGAACTTTGCTTCGGTATGGAAATCGAAGTCTGAGTTCAACATGTATGTGTACACCTCACATAGATGCAAGAGTCCATGTGCAAAACGATATTGCTTCGTATAAGGTCTAACAAAGAAGTTTTAAGAACTCAATTTTTATATTTGAGCTCTTAGTTCTTGATTGAATCTAGCATGTTACTAATTCTTTTGAAAATTATGTGCGAAAAAATAAAGTTTCTTGTCTATAACGTAAATAAAATATCGTTTATAGTTAAGGTGTAACAAAGAAGTTTTAGTAAATCAATTTTTAGATTTGAGCTCTTAGTTGTTGATCGAATAGCATGTTACTAATTTTTTTGAAAAGTCTTCGAAACCCCGTCCTACGGCTCGATGCATTGACGTCTCCGGCCTTTAAGTTGTGACGTGGTCCTCTGTCTTCTTGCCAACGTGGTGCCCGGTAGATAGCACTCCGCTGTGGCTGCCTCTGTGCTTGCCCGGCCGTGCCCAGCAGATGGACTCCGACGTGGGCGTACTCACAATCACGGATCAGCTGCCCGGCGGTCGCGCTGCGTTGCAGCTAAGGATGAAAACGGACGGAAACGAACGGAAAATCACTCTATCGTTTTCGTTTTCATATTTTTAGACGGAAACGGGAGCGGGAGCCGGACAGCCGGAAGCGAAAACGGTAGCGGGATAAACGGTAATACGAAAACGGGTAAATACGATCGGAAAATAGACGGAAACGAACGGTAAACGGAAACTTAAGCCGGAACATATATGCTGCATATGATAGCTCAAATACAGAGACCAAAGTGTAATACCAAATATCAAATATCCACTGACCACGGTACCACACATAAATATTAGTATAAAAAGACATGACACATCAAGTGCTCACGAGACAGAGACAGCATGTGTTCAACACAAACAGGAAACAGCAATACGCCAATAGGAGTAGCCAATACAGTGCAGTAGTAAATTAAAAAAAAGTGCAGTAGTCCACCAGCAGGCAGCACTCATACGTGTTTATTTAATGGTTCACCACGGTCTCGTCCTCCAGAGCGCGACATCAGCACAGGTCGCGTCGGCGGCTGCTGGGCTGTTGGGCCAAATTGGGCCTCGTCGGCGGCTGCTAGGCTGTTGGGCCAAATTGGGCCTCTGGAGCCTGGAGCCATGGACTGAGTGAGCAGGCCGCCACAGGTGCAGACCTATCCCGGATAACCATAAACGGGATAAAAACGGGATAATCCCGGTTGAAAACGGGATACCGCAAATACGGACGGACAAACGCTCTACCGTTTTCGATCCCGTTCTCGGTTCACTCCGTCCCATTTTCGATCCCGTTTCCGTTTATCCCGAAAAAAACGAAAATGGACGGAAAAATACGGTATACAGTTCCGGACGAAATGGGATTTATCCCGTCCGTTTTCAACTTTAGTTGCAGCGTTCCCACCCACACACCCGATCAGTCCCCTACCACCGATGCGACCACTTCGATACGGCCACGTCCACTCCAAGACGGAGATAGATGCATGTTGGCTGGTGTTGCCTGCGGCCGCCTCTCCTTTCGTGCTTTAATGCTGATGGCGTCTCTGGCTGCTGCCTGGATGCACATGTATGTCCTCTCGTCCATGCATCCCTCCCCTCCGGCTGCGGCGCTTGTGCATAGATACGTCTCCTCTCTTCATACGTGAGATGGTGAGGGTCTTTTATAGGTGGCAGGTAGGGTCGTAGGGCACCTGCCACCGGGTAAGAAGCACCTGTGCCACACGCCGCCAATAATCTGTTGCCAGTGGTGCGAGGTCTACGAATAACTCTTTTTTTTTTGTCTAACTCCCAAAGAAATATTGGGAGGAACAAATAAAACTATCTCAATTCACTCCTAAAACATATATCAAAAGCATATTCCAATCATTCAATGGCATTTTCGTAAACTGATCATCTTTTTGATGAGAACAAAAGCGAACGACAGCAGCAACAAGTGTCTGACATTCCGAATGAATTAATGAACGAAGATCAAACGTTTGGAATTATAATTATGCAGCTGCCGGCGATGTTCAACCTGCCCAAGTCGCAGCTTCTTCATGAGAACAAAAACGAACGACAGCAGCCACAAGTGTCTGAAATTCTGAATGAATTAATGAACGAAGATCAAACGTTTGGAATTATAATTCTGCAGCTGCCGGCGACGTTCAACCTGCCCAAGTCGCAGCTGCAGCTATACGGCAAGGGCGTGTACTGCGCCGGTGAGGACCTGCTGGGTCAGTGCACGCGTGGGGCGGACAACCTGGAGCGTCTCACCGCCGTGGTAGGCTGGTGGCGTGGAGCATCTCCACGACGCGGCCGCCCATCTTCGGCTTCGCGCCCGACAACCCGGTGCTCGGGGAGAGGCACCACGTCTCCACCTCCGGCAGCCTTGGTGGCCTCAACGTCCTGTTCGAGCAGGTCTTGCACCGGCCGCCCGTGACGGCGCTGCACGCGACGGACGCGCACTGGGAGGTCCGCCTCGTGTGGTGTGAGAGCCCGTGCCGCGGTTCCACGGCACCAGCCTAGAGGCCGCGGTGCGTGGCGCGCGGGAGCTCCGCCTCCCCCGGCACGGCGAGACGTACGTCTTTGGGTGCCCCAACCTGGTGATCCGCCTCCTCCCGTCCCCCGCTGTCGAGTGGGCTGGCGACGTCCGCGTCGTCTGCGCCGAGTCCTGGTGACTCGATGAGGCGCGCGAAGGTCAAGAAGATCGCTGGGAAAACCGGCGCCTAGGGGATACACGCGACTGCGAGCCGTGCATCTTTACGCGTGGATTAGCAATTGTTGGAGATTCAGATTTTTCTAATTTCCTTTTTTTAAGGCTTAGGATGAATCTTGGTTTAGGAGGAGTCTTACGTGTAAGATGTAAGATCTTGACGACGAAGGGCCCATATAGTACGACGTCCAGATCCAACGGTTACTATAGAGGGAGAGCCCCCTCAAAAAAACTCGCTCTTTTAGAGTAGGATAACAGTAAGAATTCATCATGTTGTCATTTAAACTTAGCACAGTAAGTAAACATCTAGGTAGTAACATGTACATGAGAGAGGGAGGATTATACTTAAGCATTCTAAGTACCACACCGCTCGAAATATTGATGTGCTTTGAAGGAAATCGAATCGAAAGGAAGGACCACACCATGGAAGTAAATCAAGTGAGAAGGAAATACAGTAGCTTAATCCAAACGATAGATAACATCTCCACATAGAAGTAAATCCAATCCAAAAACTAATTGAAGTGTATGTGGAGCGGCCAGGGATCGGAACCACACATGCACAGGCAATTTTGGCAACCTTGCACTCAATTGCTCCATCAATCTGGTAGTGAATCATCTAAACATAAAGAAAGGGAAAGAAAAAAAAGAGAAAAGATTGCATACATGGGTGACGACAGCAGCACAAACAATACAGTACATGGGAGACGGGGCAAACTGGAAGGCACAACTACGGTTAGAAACAAACGGAGGTAGCAATGCTGAAGTGCCATGAACCGAAGGAGGCTGTAGGGATGCCTGCATTCAAATTGCGCATGAGGCACGATTGAACTGGAGTCTTATACCAATAAAAAATCACTTATAGGCCCTGCATCCCGCTTGAAACACTCTCCTGAATGAGAAAATATGCTTATAAATACATGGAAGAAAGAAGGGAAAAGGGTATTGTCTGTTCGTTTGCTCCAATATGGAAACTCATGATCTGGTGCATTGAAAGGGATTGGATCTTGGCCCGTGGAAGTGCGGGGCAGTTTTCCAATTCCACCGTGAGTGGAGGAAGGCGGACAGACCGGCGGTTGGGTACGACTTGTTATCAGGAACGGGAAGATGAAATCGATAGATAGTGATTTGGTGGGCCTTGAGATGACGTGGCTTCATAGAATTGTAGAAAAATATTGTAGTAGGGGGTTTTGTTTTATAAGAATTGCTCCATCAATCTGGTAGTGAATCATCTAAACATAAAGAAAGGGAAATGGAAAGGAAAAAAAAGAGAAAAGATTGCATACATGGGCGACGACGACAGCACAAACCTTATTTCGAGAGGTTAGAAACAAACGGAGGTAGCAATGCTGAAGTGCCATGAACCGAAGGAGGCTGTAGGGATGCCTGCACTCAAATTGCGCATGAGGCACGATTGAACTGGAGTCTTATACCAATCAAAAATCACTTATAGTAGCTGCATCCCGCTTGAAATACTCTCCTGAATGAGAGAATATGCTTATAAATACATGGAAGAAAGAAGGGAAACGGGTATTGTCTGTTCGTTTGCTCCAATGGAAACTCATGATCTGGTGCATTGAAAGGGATTGGATCTTGGCCCGTGGAAGTGCGGGGCAGTTTTCCAATTCCACCGTGAGTGGAGGAAGGCGGACAGACCGGCGGTTGGGTACGACTTGTTATCAGGAACGGGAAGATGAAATCGATAGATAGTGATTTGGTGGGGGTCTTGACATGACGTGGCTTCATAGAATCATAGAAAAATATTATAGTGGGATTTTACTTTATAAGAATTATAGATTAATGATACATGTATATAGTGCACGCAGCAATCGTGCGATTTAACTGAGAGCATTTTCACTACCATATTGACAACACGGGCGCAGTAGAACAAATATAGGACCCTTGAAACAAATAGTATTGACAACAGCAGGCATATCTCACGGACTCAAATATTGACAACAGCACGCACAATTCTCACAGCTATATGCATTAGTGGACAATTCAGAGTGCGGACCTCTTGATGACGGCGGGGAACCCATGATGAGGTTGCTGTTGCTGCAGCGTGGCCACATCGTCGGCCGGTGGGCGCCGCCGTAGCTTGCCCATGTCGTCGACCAACCTGTCCATAGCCGGGCGAGGCAGAAATACCGGCAACACGGCGCCATCCTCGCCATTAGCGTTCTTGAAGGGTAAGACGAAACTTGACGCCCAGGGCAAGGCCGGGGCAACGCTAGGTTGTGCCGGCCCCACGTACACTGGCTTGCCCCAGCCGAAGTCGAAGTCATGAAACCTGGCCTTGGTCTCGTCCGTCAGTGAGTACACGGCGCCGGCGATGCGCCGCCTCTGCCCCCTGCGGAGAAACGATGAGGTTGGCCGCCGACCGCATGTACTCCATGTCCACCCTGTCCTTGGCCTCCTTCACCAGTCCTACGGCGTAGCTGACGGGGTTCTTACAGAGCTCCCCGGCCGTCGATACGGCGATGAGGAGCGCGAACGCGTTGCCGTAGTAGCCGGTGGGGATGGCCCCACGTACAGTGCACGGGCGTCGAAGGCGATGAATTGATCAGCAGCATCACCTCGTTGGAGTCTGGTGCCAGTGCCATGGTTCGGCACTTCCACAGCCAGCCCGTGATGATGTTGAACCTCGACGCCCGGTGCTGAAGGTCCGGCGAGAGCTGCACTCGGATGGCCGCGATCTCCCCGGACCCGAAGAAAGAAGGAGCGAAGCGCCATGTCGTCTAGAGACATTAATGGAAGCATGATACTGCAGTCATCAGTAGTCACCTCGTCGGCTCGTCATAGTAGACGTCCAACTCGTCGGGCGGCTGCGGGGAGCTGCGCTGGCCTGCTAGTCGGTCATCCAAAAAGCCGACTGACCTGTCAGCCAGCCAACTGCCCACTGGACATGTCGGCCCTTCAGCTGCTGAGAGGAGCCCTGTCGGCCTTTCAGCTGCCGATAGGCCTATCGGTTGCCGAGCTGCCGATAGGTGCTCTCCATCTGCGCTGTCCGCTGTAGATCCAACGGCTGGGCTGCCTCATGACTCATGACTCGGCTCTCCCTTCTCCTACCGATAGCACCGCGGCGAGGGCGAGGGCGGCGCTGCTGCCCTCCTCCTCCTCCTCCTCCCCGTCGCCGCTGCTCCGCCTCCCGCGCCGCTTCCTCTCGCTCACCGCGACTCCCTACCCTCTCTACTACGACCTCATCGTGCACCGCCCCGCGGACCCCAATCCCCCCAAATCCTCCGCCGCCGGGGCCGACCGCCAGCCGCAGCCAGCATCCGACGAGCAGCCGGTGGACCGCGCCAAGCGCCGGTACCTCCGCAAGCGCCGCAGCCGCCTCCTCCCCGACCCTGACGCCACCACCACCACCAAGCCCTCCTCCTCGTCGTCGGAGTTCGTCGAGCTCCGGCCGGAGGTGGTGGACTTCCCGCGCCTGCACGCGCGCGAGGAGGCGCTCTACTTCCACGACACCTTCGCCATGCCGTGGGAGAAGGACAAGCACTACCGTATGCTCTACCGCCTCGAGAAGAAGTACTTCCCCCACCAGTCGCTCGACAACGCATTCGTCTCCGCTGACGCCGCCCCGGCCTCCGACGCCGACAGGAGCCTCGTCTTCTTCGACGACGAGAAGAAGGAAGATGAGGGAGGGGAGCGGGTGGTCAGTAAGAAGGGCGGCGACAGCGGCGACAAAGGGGAGGTGCTGGAGAGGAAGGTGGAGGATTTCTTCAGGTCTCTGAAGAAGGGCCCTGGCCAAGCCGACACCAAGGCCAAGAGACCGGGAGCGGAGCCGCGGCAGGTGAAGCGCGAGGTGCCAAGGGAGGAGGAGCGGCCGCAGCCGTACCTCGTCAACAGGACCACGGAGCTGCCGCCCAGGTGGGACGGCCCGGCCGGGACCGTCGTCCTCATCGACAAGCCCAAAGGTGATGCCTTTCCCGGTTTCCCCTCTCCTTTGGTGCATTGCAGGTTCTGGGATTCTCACCAAAATGTGTCATCGGCAGTACTAGGTTCCCGTCTGTGTGAGATTAAGACAGCAGTAGTATTTTAGCTACTTTTATCTGATGCACCACTGGAAAATTCCTCTTGTCAAATGTGAGTGATTGGTGCAACAATTACATGGCAATCAGTCAGTGTGGCACTACTGCAGCTTTGCCCCAAGACAGGGCTCTGTATTGTGTTTCCTGTTAGGGCAGATAGTAATTAGTTAATTTGCTCTGTTGCCTTCCGTCCTGAACTATTTGTCTGAACTCGTCTTTCTTCTAATCTCAGGATGGACTTCTTTTACTGTTTGTGGCAAGTTGCGGCGCTTGGTGAAAGTACAAAAGGTGATATCAGGGTTTTTTTCACTGTATCTGAATGTAGCATTTGCTCTGAATGTAGCATTTGCCCTTAGCATTAAGTATATGTTTTGCAATATTTGTGTGGTCTCAGGTTGGACATGCTGGAACTCTGGACCCCATGGCAACTGGATTGTTGATTGTTTGTGTAGGAAAAGCAACCAAAATTGTTGATAGGTAACATCATCTAATCTTTTGGGGAAAGGTTATTCTTGTGGATGCTGGGACAGTTGTCCTCTGGCTTACGCTTATCTTTAAATTTGCTCTGGTATAGACTGTATAGTAGGCTTTGGCGGAAAAATAAAATATGGACTCTAAAATAATTGTTTTGCATACTATCGCTACTTATCATCCCTCCATCTCTAGCACTTCCTGTATTTTTTTTTTCTGAATGATCTCATGCTTCTGAAGCTACCAAGGAATGGTTAAAGGCTATAGCGGTGTTTTCCGACTTGGAGAAGCCACATCAACCTGGGATGCAGATTCACCAGTATGTATCCTAGCATCTCCACAATGGTCTGCTGGACATTCTTTTATTCGGGGGTTGCAAATGAATTTACATTATTGAAGGGATTTGGGGAAGCATCACCAAATAACAACCTATTAGGTTCACAGTTAGTTATGCTTCTTTTCAATGCTGCTGGAAATCTTATTGAAAGATTATATCCTGAAAAGAGGTTCGTCACTTATCAGTATATATCGTTTACATATCATTTAGTTGGTGACTGTTAACTCTATTTTCACAGTTAATTATGCTTCTGTACAATGTTGCTGAGAAATCGTATTGAAAGATTCTATCCTAAAAATAGGTTGATCACCTTATTAGCATATATAGTCTATATATAGTTTAGTAGGTGACTGTAAATTCTGCAAGCATTTGTTGATCCTATCTTTACAAATGTCAGAAATTATAAACTCTGTTTTCAGATCTCAATAGTTGATTGTGTGCAATCTTAACCTTTTCTTGATATAATTAATTAAACCACTTGTGTTTTCCCAAATCTGATCCTGTATAGTTATTTTTTTGATATTAGCTTTCATTTTAATTATCTATATTCTTACAATTCTGCTTAGATGACAGTAATGCTTTCCATCCTTCTATGATCAGATTATTCAGAGGGAACCATGGGAACACATCAAAGATGAAGATATTAGAAAGGCAGCAGCATCATTCAAGGGTGAGATATGGCAAGTTCCTCCAATGTTTTCTGCCATTAAGGTACACTATTCTTGTACCTAAAGCTATTTTTCTATATATTTTCTTTAAAAGAATGTTGCTAGAGTTGTTCGTGGGAGATGCATGTATGACAATCTGCTCGGCAGTTTTACACTTTTGGATAGTAAGCAACTAAACCACTAGAAGTATATTGTTCACCTATGAAGAGCAAAAAGGGAACTAGAAAGATAATGTGCATATAGGTTACTTTTGTCATACTATCTCTGGACTTGTCTGTGTACTGCTTCTGTAAATAATGACATAAGGATATAGTTGGGTTTGGTCATTATTATACAGTTTGATATTACTGATCTTCCATGTGCTGTTACACTGCCTATTACTCAAAGTTAATTAACCATGAAACCACAAGTTCACAAGTTGTGTTATTTCCTAAACATGTATGACAAATTCACAAGCTCACAATTGTAATCAACGATGAAATCAGGTTGGTGGTGAAAAGATGTATGACAAAGCAAGAAGGGGTGAAACAGTAGAGCTTTCACCAAGACGTATATCAATATACCAATTTGATATTGAGCGCAGTTTGGAAGACAGGTGTTCTTACACTCCTCTTTTCCTACCTTTGAATTCATAGCAGATAATAAATATCTGGTCAGTGTTCATATGATTACTTGTACTCCTCTTGATGATTGATTTTTTTGGGTTGCATACTACAGACAGAATTTGATATTTCGAGTTACTTGCTCAAAAGGAACATATATTCGGTCCCTATGTGCGGACTTGGGTAAAGCACTTGGAAGGTTTGCACAATTATTCTTCTGTTAGTCTTATTTTCTGTTTTCTTTCTGTGTGTGCAGTCTGCATAAATGATAAATAGACATCAACATGTATAATGTGCTCTAAGTGATATAGTGTCAGGATTACATTTAGATTTCCTTTTCAGGTTTCTATAAATGTTTCAGTTGTTAGGATTGTGCAATATCCTTTCACTTACTATCATCGTTTTATGGGCAAGTTACTTTATGTGTCCAGTGGAGTTCTAATTTCATTGAACACCATAAGCCTAAAAGTCTGCGTAGAGCCTATCTCTATGTGCTTTGGACCTATGCTTATGCACCATGCTTATACTTGCTCTGTCAAAGATTTAACCGAGTGTACCATCTTGGCCAATTCGCTTACATACTAATAGTACTCACTTGGAACTTACCCTTACAAACAGGCCCAAGTTTGATATTCATATTTCACAAGTATTATTTTCATGTCTTTGGGCTGGAAGTTTTTTTGTTTTAAAAAAAATAACTTAGCTATTTTACTGAAGTTGGCTAGTTTCATGTATTTGTTGCACTGAACCCAAATGCTTGTTCCTCCACTTTTTTTCTGGATGTAGTTTAAGATATTACTCTTGTCGTTTAATGGTAGAATAACCCCATGCTCCTTTTTTCCCCATTTTCATTCAGTTACTGTTCTTATCCATCGACATCTCTTTTATGCTAATATATTTCGGTGACCAAATTCAGTCTATACATTTCCTGCAGCTGTGCTCATTTAACTGCCCTGCGGAGAGACTCAATAGGTAATTTTCTGTTATGTGCCTCTCGGCTACTGTCAACTTGGTCCAGCTGTAGTTGTAGTCAAGTGAAAATTTGTTGCTTGAGGTGGGTGTCCTGTGCTCCGTTGTTTTCGCTCCCTTTCTTGAATCCTACACGCTGGGCTTCTAATTCGTGTTCCTGGTTTGTGTTTCATTGCGGTCGGCCTTGCGGCCAGCTAAGGAAGAAGCCCGGATCCGGATCCTTGGGGGACCTGTGCTGGATCTGCGCCGGAAGCGAGGCGGCGGTGTACAGCGGGCTGCGCCGGTTTCCACTTCCTCGACCTTGGACGCTGCTGCCTGCGTCTGAGCAGGTATGGTGCTCGCACCCACCGGCGCTGCATTCTCTGTACTATGGGGTTGCCTCCTCTGCGTACTTGGCTGACGTTTTGCTGGTTTGTTCTTTTTTTTTTACTTCTTATTTTCGGATTTGGGCGCATTTGCGCTATGGCCGTGTTGTTGTGTTCTTATATACATACTATCTAAAAAGGAACACCGGCGTGTGGTGGGAGTCAATCCACTTTCTTTCTCTTGCCCGACCTAATCCTCTTCCTCTTGGAGTCTTGGCGGCGGCGGCGGCTCTGGCCTGGCGGTGTGGGCTGCGGGGGCGCGAGCGGCCAACGGTGGCGAGCAGCAAGCAAGTGGCCGGCGGCGGGCTGCGGGGGCTCCGGTCAAGTCCAGGCGGCCAACCGCGTCCTCCCCAATCTCCCGTACGTGACTGCTCTCGGTTGGGGAAGGCGAAGACAGCCGCCGCTAGCTTGCCACCGTCGTGGCCGACGCCTCTGCTCCAGAGTTTCCTTCTCCAACGCCGAGAGCAGATCTAGGTGCCCCTCCTCCAGATCCACTCCCACATCTTCTTCGCGTCATCTCCTTCTCCGGTTCTCCTTCCCCTTCTCTTTTTTGCTTCTTGATATGAAACGGCGATTGGATTCGATTGCAGGTCGTCGGGGACACCTGGAGCCGCAAGCAGTGCGGGCAAGTCGAACCTGCTGTCGCGGTTCGCCAGGGACGAGTTCAGCCTCGAGACCTGGTCCACCATCGGTGTCGAGTTCGCCACCAAGACTGTCCAGGTCGACGACAAGCTCGTCAAGGCGCAGATCTTCAACTCAACTACCCTCCTGTACGTTGCTTCCTGCCACCATATATTATTTCAGAAAAAAGTTATGAATTGGGCACGCAATGCTGTTATTCTTCTTCTTGTTTGACTTGCAAAGAAGAGGGATGGATTGATGTCCATGTGCAGATGCATGATAATAATTTGAATGAATGTGAACCAAACCGCCAACAGTAGTGCTTCTTTGTTAACAATGATTAATTATGTCCATCCATCAGCTACTACAAGAGTGCTGCTTCCAATACATATAAAAGATTGCATACACATTGATGTATTTATTTAATCATGCAAAATATAATAGAGGTATTGTTAATCACAAGACTTATAATTTTTTTACCATGTATCTCTTTTTTATAAGCGGGAAGTTGGTAACACCAATACACCATTTAGTTATCATTGTCGTTGCAATATTTGTGGGGGGCATTGATGAAATTTTATAGACAACAAAATACAAGTTTCTGATGAACATCACCTTGCTTTTGGTATATATAGATCACAATGATATTCTAGAAATCATGACATTTCAAAGGAGATAAAGCATTTCAAAGGAGATAAAGAGATAGACTCCCTCTGTCTCAAAATCAGTAGGATATGTAAGTTGTGCATGTACTTCAATCGTTTCTAAACTCCATATTGAGTTTATATTCAAATCAAGGTGACCACCTGACGCTTGCTAGAATCAGTGCAACTCTATTGACCAATCACTTTATCCATCTCTTTGCCATAGGTAGTGCAATGTGATGAGACATCAGATATGTCCATGGCACACAAAATTGTCATTTATACGTTTTATAAAAATCAAATCAGATGATACAGAAATAGAAGCATATAACTGAACTTGCTCAGAGTTATACTTCTATCTGAACTCCTTAAACATGTCAAGAGTAAAAAGAGGGAAAGGTCAGAGACCTCAAAGGATCATGATCCTTCCTGGAGCAGAGAGAGCCTGGCATGTCATGACCTTGTGAAGGATCCAAGTATCTACTCTATTCTTGCTGGTGATTTCCTAGAGCTTGATCAGAAGGGTCCATCAGTGTCACACTGTCTGTCATGCGCATTCAATTGGCAATTAGCTCCCACAGCCACTGTCATTTTGCAATGCGACCGTGCTGCCCATGGTGTCCAGCGCATCTCCGATGGCGTCAATGGCGACCGGGGCATCCGACCGTGGGTTGCTGTCGCGCCACTGCTGTTCCTGTAGCCGTTGACGAGCCCATGCGGCCATGCTGGGAACTCCATCCCCACCTCGAGATAATGAGGTGATGCTGTAGCCTAGAATTCCTTTCCTGTATATGCTGTAGCCCATAGGTTAGCGTCTAGAATTCCTTTCCTGTATAGATCCTGTAGCCTAGCTCTTCTGCCTCCCCAGGGCTTGCTTAGCCCTTCTTTTCTCTTGTAGTGTTTCCTTTGTACAGTGCTGTTTATCGTTTCATTTTAATAAAATCCACAGTGGGGGCCTCCCCTGCTGTATATTTCGCTCAAAAAAATGAGGTGATGCTGGTGCAGAGAAGCGGCTCCAATCACAGCCTCCAGCCGATGAATTGCACATCACATGTAAATTGTGTTAAGCCATTAGTCTAAGAATTCATGGCATGTATATTTTCATCTGTTTTTGAGCAGCATTGAATTAGTCACTACTTGTACAGGGGCAGTATTTTAAATGTCTGTTTATATCTTACAATTACTCCATGGAGCTCCTCTCACAACCTCCACAGTTACTTGACTTGTGGCTGTGATTCAAAATCATTGCATGAATGTGCCTATAATAATTGCATGCTTCAAAATCTACACAAGAACATTTTTTTTGTTTGCCTAGTTCTAAGATTGCTAGTTCAGTTCCACACTGATAATCTTGTACTTTACGCATGTTTGTTGTAGACAATTAAGATCTTCTCAAGGTGTTCCTGGAACTTCTCAGAGGCGACATTCTCGAGGTGTTGCAGAATCTTCTTAGAGGCTAATCTTCTCAAGGTGTTTCAAGATCTTCTTAGAGGCACTGTTCGCCTAAACGGCCGTTTAGTCCGTTTAAACACCGTTTAAACAGTAAACAGAAGTCAACCGTATTGTTTACGCCCTAAACGGTGAATTAAACGGTTGGGCCGTTTAAACCCGTTTAAACCGTTCAATCCCGTCTAAATGGTCTAAACAAAATCAGATTAAACGTGATTAAATGAGCTAAACAACCATTTAATCCATAATTAAGTGAATTAAAGGACTACGTCTATCACAATCAACATGAAACTAATTAACATTGTAATTATATGAAGTGTTGTGGGATTTAGATTTCTTCCAACAAGATTATTTGGTAGAATATTTGATTTTTTACATGTGTAAATATGTATGGGTTCTAGCAAATTTTATTTTTACCTACATAAATATGTATATTTTATTGTTATTGTACAAAACCGTTTAGGCCGTTTAACTCCGTTTAAACACCGTTTAAACGGTCTAAACGCTAAACGAAGGGTGACCGACTGTTTACCGTTTAGCGTTTAGGAAAACATTGCTTAGAGGTGCTAAGCAGCAAGCTTGTATTAAACTTGTGGACATGAACCCAACTAAGTACACTGATGGTTGCGTATTTTGAGCTTTTACCTAATTTTTTATGCCTTCCATGGACAGCAAGTGCTAGTTTGTTTTTGTTCATGTTGAGACAAGCAAGCTTGATTTTTAAGTGACGTGATGGCATAAGTATTTCAGTTTCATTCGTCATTCTTTGACTTTTACATTCCTTAGCTCTGCATTATTGAAACATTGGGGTCAAATGTTGCAGGCCGAGTTGCAACAACTTCGGGCCCAGCAGGAGGCTCAGCTGGCTGAGCGGGAGGCTGAGCGGGAGGCCGAGCGTCAGAGGATACAAGTTTTGGAATCCCAGCAAGAAGATTTGCTCAAGTTCGTACAACAACTTGGGAAGCAACAAGGTTGGGAGATCCCAGCACAGCTGCTTGCACCACCACCACCACATCGTCGAGAGTCTACTCCGGTGAGTATGAGTACGGTTGTTTTACTTTTTTTGCTCATGCATAGTGTCAAACCTAGTGATGGCCTTCGTGCTGGATTTGTTGATGTGTCGGCCTTCGTGCCGGATTTGTTGATGTGTCGGCCTTCGTGCCGGAAATGTGGTTGTCGGCCTTCGTGCCGACGTTTTTCTTGCAGGTTTTGGAAACCTCCCCGTGCAGGGGAGGTGCTGCCGAAATTTTTAACTTTTCTCTACACTCCTTACATTTTTATATTGTCACTCACGTGCAATCTCTTTTCTTTTTTGCAGCATCAATCGGGAGCGGCGTCGAACCATGTCGGAGGGTCGCCAGCATCGCACGTCGGGCCATCCCCACCTGGAACGTCGCCGGGATCGCACGCTGGGCCGTCCCAACCCTCACGGTCGCCGTGAGCCGCCTGCGGAGTCGTTTTTATGTATTGAACTTGTAAACTTGGAATAGTGTGTACTTTTGAACGTGCGGTTTGTAATATATTGTGGATTTTGGACAAATTTGGTCGTTTGTGATATATAAATGTGGTTTGTGAGATATTGCTGTTGATTTGTGGTTTGTGATATATATATATATATGTTGTTTACATGGAAAAGCAAAAAAAAAAAGAATTTTTAGAGGTGGCTTCCCCGAGTGCCTGGGTTGCAGCACTCGGGAAAGAAGTTTTTTTTTAAAAAAAGACAAATTTCTTCCCCGAGTGTCTGGGCTGCGGCACTCGGGGAAGAGGTTTTTTAAAAAAAAGACAAAAATCTTCCCCGAGTGTTGCACTCGGGGAAGAAAAACACTCGGGGAAGAAGTTTTTTAAAAAAAAAACAAATTTCTTCACCGAGTGTCTGAGCTGTGGCACTCGGGGAAGAGGGTTTAAAAAAAACAAATTTCTTCCCCGAGTGTCTGAGATGCGGCTCTCGGGGAAGAGGTTTTTAAAAAAAACAAAAATCTTCCCCGAGTGTTGCACTCGGGGAAGAAAAACACTCGGGGAAGAAAATAAAAAAAAGAAAACGGCAACGGCCGTCGGCCGACGGCGTCAAATCTTCCCCGAGTGTCGGCACGACACTCGGCGAAGCCTTCCCCGAGTGCATGATTTTCGACACTCGGGGAAGACGACTTCCCCGTCAGAGGATTAGCCGGAGGCTCTTTCCCGAGTGTTGCACTCGGGGAAGGCTTCCCCGAGTGCAACTGGGCCTTCCCCGAGAACATTTTGAGTCGGTTTGCGACTTCGACCAATATATCTAATGACGTCATTTGGAGGTGGTGTAGCTGAGATATGAGTACCGTCTAGAGCTCCAATGCAATCTTTAAAATAAGGCATCATCCTACTATCATTACTTATCCTAGGATGTGTTGTAGAGAAGTTAGGATCAATAGGCCTTATGTAGTCCTCGCACATGGACACCAAACAAGTCAAGACATCATCAAATTTCCTACTAAATGTCTCTCTAGAATGCTTGAATATTCCACGCAAAGCACTGAATGATGTACCGTGTCCACATACTACAAGGAAGATAGCGAGTGCTTCCAAAGAATTCATGTGTAACGATGACTCAAAACCATATTTGTTCACTAACAAGTTATAAATTTGGTCCGATATTTCCGATATATCTTGTTTATCCTCTTTATCCAAGACGTCCGATAAATTTTAATTTCCGATAATGAAAACCTTGTCTCTATCACCCACGGGGCATCTTCTCCGGGCTGTCGGCCTCCCTTTTCTCTACGGCCATCAGCCTGGCCCACTAACCCATGCCTGTGAATGTGTATTATTCAGTCCTGGATCGTGCACTGGAGGGGAGGGAACTATTGCAGTTGAAGTTGTGCAGGGAGGTTTTCATGGAAAAAATCACTGCCAACATGCACGACGAGCTTGGATCTCAAGCTTGTGCGACCTGTTGTATGTGTCTATGTCAAGGATTTGCTGATGATTGCTGCCGAGACCAGTGATAGCAAATCAGAGCGCATAGATGAAAAAGTTGCCAACTACAAAATTATATAACTTCTTAAGATCTATAAACTTTATTTTTGTTGTTTTCCATATGTTCATCCCACATGGTGATTGTAACGTTTTTCATAAATCTTATATGTCTCTCTCATAGTTTATGAAACTACAAGAGAGACACGTAAGATTTGTGAACAAATTTATTTTCACTTTGTCAAATGAAGAAATGACCTAAATAAAGGTTTTAGATCTTGAGAAGATATACAACTTTGTAGTTGAAAACTTTTTGATTTGAATTTATTTAGGGCTTCAAAATGTGTATGAAAATTTTCTTTGCCGAGTGCCTGAAAAAAAACACTCGACAAAGAGCCTCTTTGCCGAGTGTAAAAAAAACACTCGGCAAAGAAGCTATTTGCCGAGTGTTTTTTTTACATTTGGCAAAGAAAGCTCTTTACCGAGTGTTTTTTTTTGCCGAGTATTTTTGATTTGACATTCGACAAAGAGCTTCTTTGCCGATTGCCTGAAAAAAACACTCGGCAAACTACTTCGCACTTGGCAGAGAATGGAAATCCGGTAGTGCATGCGTGCGATTTAACTTACCATATTGACAACACGGGCGCAGTAGAACAAATATAGGACCCTTGAAACAAATAGTATTGACAACAGCAGGCATATCTCACGGACTCAAATATTGACAACAGCGCGCACAATTCTCACCTATATTCATTAGTGGACAACTCAGAGTGCGGACCTCTTGATGACGGCGGGGAACCCATGATGAGGTTGCTGCAGCGTGGCCACATCGTCGGCCGGTGGGCGCCGCCGTAGCTTGCCCATCTCGTCGACCAACCTGTCCATAGCCGGGCGAGGCAGAAATACCGGCACGACGGCGCCATCCTCGCCATTAGCGTTCTTGAAGGGTAAGACGAAACTTGACGCCCAGGGCAAGGCCGGGGCAACGCTAGGTTGTGCCGGGCTGCCGGCCCCACGTACACTGGCTTGCCCCAGCCGAAGTCGAAGTCATGAAACCTCGCCTTTGTCTCGTCCGTCGGTGAGTACACGGCGCCGGCGGATGCGCCGCCTCTGCCCCCTGCGGAGAACATTTTTACAGAGCTCCCCGGCCGTCGATACGGCGATGAGGAGCGCGAACGCGTTGCCGTAGTAGCCGGTGGGGATGGCCCTGCCGCAGCGGCCACGGGCGTCGACGGCGATGATCAGCAGCATCACCTCGTTGGAGTCTGGTGCCAGTGCCATGGTTTGGCACTTCCACAGCCAGCCCGTGATGACGTTGAACCTCGACGCCCGGTGCTGAAGGTCCGGCAAGAGCTGCGCTCGGATGGCCGCGATCTCCCCGGACCCGAAGAAAGAAGGAGCCAAGCGCCATGTCGTCTAGAGACATTAATGGAAGCATGATACTGCAGTCATCAGTAGTCACCTCGTCGGCTCGTCGTAGTAGACGTCCAACTCGTCGGTCGGCTGCGGGGAGCTGCGCTGGCTTGCTAGTCGGTCATCCAAAAAGCCGACTGACCTGTCAGCCAGCCAACTGCCCACTGGACATGTCGGCCCTTCAGCTGCTGAGAGGAGCCCTGTCGGCCTTTCAGCTGCCGATAGGCCTGTCGGTTGCCGAGCTGCCGATAGGTACCCTATCGGCTGTTAAGTGACCGACAGGCTGCTACATGTGAATAACAGCTTCTACATTTACAATTAACCATTAAAAATATTGTTTGAAAAAAATTATGGATATGGATGGCTTCATCAAATCCGTTGCAACAAAATTTCCCAAAAAAAATAAAATAAAAACAACATCATGGTTCCCATAATTTTATTTATTTTCTGATTTCTGATTTAAACATTCCTCTTAAAAATCAACTTTATTTATACTGAACAAAACATGATTAGTGCCTTCCATTTTTCTTACCTGCAAGTGCAAGTCCTCATGGACATCGGTGAAGCTATGCTCTCCATCTGCGCCGTCCGCTGCAGATCCAACGGCTGGGCTGCCTCATGAATCATGACTCGGCTCTCCCTTCCCCTACCGATAGCGAGCGGCCGGCGCACCGCGGGGACACGAATGCCTCCTCGAGCGGGAGCCATGGCGGCGGCGGCGAGGGCGAGGGCGGCGCTGCTGCCCTCCTCCTCCTCCCCGTCGCCGTTGCTCCGCCTCCCGCGCCGCTTCCTCTCGCTCACCGCGACTCCCTACCCTCTCTACTACGACCTCATCGTGCAACGCCCCGCGGACCCCAATCCCCCCAAATCCTCCGCCTCCGACGCCGCCGGGGCCGACCGCCAGCCGCAGCCAGCATCCGACGAGCAGCCGCTGGACCGCGCCAAGCGCCGGTACCTCCGCAAGCGCCGCAGCCGCCTACTCCCCGACCCTGACGCCACCACCACCACCACCAAGCCCTCCTCGTCGTCGGAGTTCGTCGAGCTCCGGCCGGAGGTGGTGGACTTCCCGCGCCTGCACGCGCGCGAGGAGGCGCTCTACTTCCACGACACCTTCGCCATGCCGTGCAGTCAATGCCACTATCACCAGCAAATCACAGCCGCCTCATTTTCTGGGTTTACAATAAACTGCAACCGACAACGACCATCGCCTGCACGGTCGTCAAGACCACACCACCACCACAGTGCCACACTATGTAGTGAGCCCCACTCTTTTTTTCCTCCACACACCTCAACCCCAGTCAAGACCGATCAAAGTGTCTCTGACAAGCCTCAGCCACAGCCATCTATAAAAGAGTACCCCCATCCACCTTTCTTTACCATCCCACTCCAACCATCCCGTTGCTAGCCTTACCACCCATCTCTTCTGCATCCGCATCTCTTACCCTTCACCCACCAAAACCACCACACTCATCACCTTTCCAGCTACAAACCACCACTACCAACCCCTTACACACCCATGGAAATGAACAACAATGTTTGGATTAGCAGCTACTGCATCCAAACCGAAGGATTCCCCAAGCTTCTTTACACCACCATGCAAAGCCTTGGCATCCGAGAGCGCCCTGAGTATGAGGGCCGTGAGTATGAAGAACATGGCACCGAGCGCTGTGAAGTCACCATCTACATCGGCGAGAGTGAAGACTACCCCAACATCGCCGAAGAATGGAGTACCACCGCCACCGGTTTTCGCTTCACCGACACCTACCAAGCCGTCGCCCGCAAAGCCCTACGACGCCTCTGCAAGATCTACAAAGAACCCATCTCCCGCACACCCATGAAGTTCTTCCCACCCGAAGAGAAGAACAACCCTACATGGATCGCTTGCCTTGAAGCCTTGCAAGGTCAAGAAACCGACCCTGCAACAAGGCACCTGACCGACTACCTGCTCGCTCTCGACGAGCAGTACGACCGACAAGCCACTGCATTGAGGACCCAGATCCGCCGAGCCAAAGAAGCCGAGCTCCACACTCGGACACTCCACGTGCAATACGCCCAAGCTCAAGCCAGAGCTGCCTCCGCAGAGAGTCGCGAGACCACCATCGCCGAATTCCTGAAGACCATCATTGACCAGCATGCCGAAGAGTTGAAGCGCGCCTACCTCATCACCAGGCCTAGGCGCAGGATGTTTGCCATGCACGGGAATGAACCCGTGATCCTCGAAGGACACCCCATCCACCCCCCGGAAAGAAGACGGATGGACATTGCGGTACCCCCAGCACCACCACCGTCAAGAGACTTCGACGCCGAGCCTCTCCTCCCACTCACTCAGTCACCACCAAAAGAAGAAGGCCATTGTTCCACCACTGTTGATGGACCCGCAAAGCCACGGAATGAAGCCGTCCAGTCCGATGAAGTAGAATAGTTGCTCCCACAGGAGATGTACTCATAGCTAGCACCTCCCTCCCTCCATGTTGTAATCCTCCTGTCGTAATCATAAGCACTGTGTTTGGCCGTGATTTCGTAGTATTCACGTACCCATCTCTTCTAAAAAAAGGGGCGTACATAACTAGATTGATAGCTAAGAAGGGGGCGGCAAAAAAAATCTAAGTATAGAATGAACGGATCTAAGAAAGATAGAAGATTTAAGGATAAATCTTCTAAGTGGGGTAGACCCGAACCTTATATTCAGGAATAGAAGAATCACTGATCAGGCAGGGCGAAAACAAGAACAACTGAAGATGCAAGTTTTTGGGTGAAAAATAGAATCTTAAGATGAGAAATGAAATCCTAAGTCTACAGTGATTGTTGCTCAAAGGAAATAAAACCATGACACTGGCACCGTAAGTCCAGAGGATTTAAAGAAAATAAGGCAAGAAAGCTCATGGAGCTGGTATAAAAATTAGACCACAGAGGTCTGAATCATCTAAGTGGGGTAGCTCCGCAACCCAGAAAGTAATGATGGATGATGGATTGCATATTTTGGAAAGACACCAGGAGGTCGAATCATCTAAGTGGGGTAGCCCAAACCTAGAAATTTGAAATTATCCAAAGGATCAGAGTCAAAAGATTTGAGCGGTATGACTACGGATATTACAAGAAAAGCATACCAGAAATATGTGCAGCAACGGAATCAACCCAGCCTCAGCAGTCATCTCACAGGACAGGGAATATATTTTCCATGACAATGGCAACCACTTGCTGCTAATAAAAGAAGACTAAAGAATCCACAAGGAATAATCTCGTAAGAGAAATCGGAGCTCGTATTCTTCCCCCTAGTTCCTACCTCTCTAATTTCTCCCTCCAGTCTATTTGAATCTCGGGGACGAGATTCTTCTAAGTGGGGTAGATCTGTAACATCCGTGTTTTTGCATCATGATAAAAATCACTAAAAAATTGAACTTTAAAATTTTTACAACAAATCAAAACTTGATTAGTTTATTTTCTACGATACGAAACCGTTTTAGAAAAAGTTCTTCCAAAAACCTTGCATTGAAAATTTACCATATGCATTACGAGTGTTTGTGTGTGTTTGTATGCTTATCTAGGATTTATTTGTGGCACTAAAATATTTTCTTAACTTCCAAAAATATTTTCCGTTCTTTCCTTTTTCCAAAAACTTGAAATTCAATTTTCTTCTATGAAAGTCCCTAATCTCCTCGGTCCTAAAACCTCCACTCGGCTCACTTTTCTGTTCTATGTGTACGTCCAAAATTTCTTCGTTGCGCTTGTGCACCTGCACTTGCTGGGCTGTTCCAGAAGCTGTCCACCATGGCTCCTGGCCAGATATTCACCCAGCTGGGACACGCACCACGTCACGCGTGCCTTCTTCCTCGCGTCAACGTCTTCTCACATTGACACAGCAACACGGAAGATGCTGGCGTGCTCGACGAGCCACGAACAGTGGCGGGCGCAGGATTTGAGGGCTAGGTATTCAAAAAAAAATTTTGTAACAACCTAATGGCTCAAAAAAAATTTGACAGCCAAATGGCTCATATTCGGCATGTATAGTGCCATATATTTAAAACTGCATAAGTGCATAATATATGTATATATATATAGACCATGTTCGGCAGACTGTTTTTTGGCTTATAAGCCGGCTGTGGCTGATTTGCTGTGAGAGAAAAACACTGTTCCACGGCTGATAAGCCGTGCTGATAAGCTCAGCTGAACAGGGGGATAGTTCATGAACAAAGGCACAGAGCAGATTTTCCATATTCAAGAATCTAAGGATAAATATAATTTATTGAACATAAAAAGGTACCAATAGTTGAATAAAGCATAGTGGAAACATACAGAAATGACAATGACAAGCAAATGAAATTATGACAATAAAACTCACAAATTATAAGACTACTTTTCGATCCTTCATGCTCTGAAAACGGTTGATGATGTCCTCATCCTTTGTTTGCAAGAAGAATTCCCTTTCAATGAAGGTAACCAAGCTATCATTCAAGTAATCTTGCCCCATCTTATTTCTCAGCTTGTTTTTGATATAGTTCATGGTTGAAAAGATCCTTTCAACACCGGCTGTTGCAACTGGGAGAACAAGCACAGAAGTTTGTAAACAATGCTGTACCTATCAACCCTGTCCTTTTTAACAAGCATCATGGACAACTCTGCGAGACCTTTCAAATTTGTGAAGTTCTGATCATTCCTCACATCATTAATATAGTGAGTTAGCTGAAAAGAAAGCTGGTTCTTTTCTTCAAATGAAAAATCATGAGGATAGAAGTTTGCAAGCTTCACCAAGTTTTGGACATTGAAAGCAGCAAAAGAATTAGCTGGACTGAATGATGCCATGCATCTAAGTAGCTCAGTGTTTACCTCATCAAATCTGCTATTAAATTCTTTCTTGCAGCAGCCCGCTCTATGAAACTCCTCAAATCTGTGGTGTTACTATTTTTTCTCTTCATACTTGAGACCTAAAATTAAATCAAGAGACTATACTGATTACTAAATAATTTGGGGGAATGAGGATAAATTGCTATTCCAAAGAATTGAGATTTGGGATTAGGGATAAACTGCTTACAAGAAGTGAAGAACACAGGTTGCTGGAGGGAGTGCTGGTGCTGCCGCCTGCCGTGCTCAGTCCCCTGACCGGCTGACCCCTGGCCGTGCTGGACAGCCTGGACTCAGTGGCCTGGCTGGACTGCTGGCTTGTGGGCAGGCAGCAGGTGAGCAGGCAGTGCTTGTGGCTTCAGGCAATCAGGAGCACCCGGCCACCTGCCCGTGCAGGCATGCAGCCGTGCTGGCTTCAGTCGGCCGTCAGGCCGTGCTGCGCACCTGCGCCCTGCGGCCAGCGGCCAGCGCCCTGCGCGGCTCCGCCCCTGCCTGTGCGCCGTGCGCGGCTGTGCGCGCACCGCCGCCGCCAGGCGCTACCGCCGCACCAGCACGCTGTCGGCCTGCCGCGCCGCCGCCCGCTAGGCGCTAGTAGTTAGGGTTCGCCGACTTTGTGAGTGTGAGGTTGTGACTTTGAGACCGGAAGACGGGACGAACCACAGACAGCGACGCTCCTTGCGCGTGGAGACTAGAGGAAGCGCAATTTTGGGCCAAATGGGCCGCTGTGCTGGGCCATCGGTGGGAAAATGAGAGGGATTGAGGGAAAACTGCGTATACAAATGTGTATTTTTCTTTTTCTCATATACAGATGTGTATAAACACTATATGTATAAAATTTTTTGACAAAAAATTTGGGTATTCAACTGAATACCCTTGAATACATGTGGGCCCGCCCCTGGCCACGAATCGTCGCCAACACAGCACTCCAGCCCAAGCCGTACGTGCTCCGCTGTTGCCCGCACTGTGCCCTGCCATCATTGCCGGCACATATCCTAGCGGCCTTGAAAAATATCCCCGCCGCCTTCTGTCCCGGAGCTGGGGAAGATGAGGCAATGAGCACTGGTGCCAGCTGTTTTCCCCGAGCAGTCCCATCGATCTGCTGCTGCCGGTCTACCATGCCGGAAAATATCTCGCCGCCACCACCATCTTACCTCGCCTATAAAAAGGCTGGCGAGGCTACCATAGCTCGACACGTCCGGGAGCCCGAGTACTGCGAGGACCCTCACCTCGGTGAAGCTCCGAGCCAAGTGCACGCAAGGCACGGACCGCCAGGGAGCCAGCGCTTCGCGCCGCGGCGAAGCCCACGACGTCTGCGTCTGTGATACCGAAGCCGTCTGCCCGACGCCTTGCCGCGCGCAGCCGCACGTCACCGGGTTTCACACGCTCGCTCCTCCTTGTTCCCCTTCCTGCTACCGCTGCAGAGACACGCGAAGGCGTTGACGAGGCCACACCGCAGGTGCTGTGCCGCCGGGACAAATCCACGCTGGAGCCAAGCACCGGCGGCGCCAACGCTGCCGACGCCGCAGCAGCAGGCCGCCGCTGCCCTGCTCCGCTCTTTGCTTCTTCGCGAATGGCATCCAGACTCCGGAGCCGAAGTGCCGTCCGCGCCCGCCCGTGACTCCGCCTCGGCAACTGTCACAGACGGGACGCCATCGAGCCTGCACCGCCAGTGAGCGCTCGCGCCTCGAGCCACCGCAGCCCCGGACACCAGCCACTGCGCCGGAGATATGGCCGCCGCGAGGGAGCGACCCAGCCGCCAGCCGAGCTTCCTCCCTCACCTCTGCTCTCTCTCTCTCCCTCCGCCTCGTTCTCTCCTTCTCCCTCTAGGACGGAACCGAAGCCCGTGGGTGACCACGAGGCAGGGGAGGGGATAAGCCCGGCCACGTCACGTGACCAATGAGGAAATGCCACTTCACCACGGTGGGACCCGGATGCAAGTGATTTGAACCCCTCTCTCAGGCTTGGCTCCGTGAACCGCACCCAGCAACGTGGAGTTTACAGAATGGTGCACGAGCTGATCCACGGGACAGTCCCCAGTATATAGTAGAGCCACTCCAAAGCCTACCTAGGTCTTTCCCGCGCCTTACCTACCAGCTAAAATTCTAAAAATAATTTCTAATATCCTTGCAACACGTCTTCCTCCAATAAATTCTTCCACCAAAAAGTCCTCTAAAATCAAACCTTGTATATTCATATCCTTTTCATAATTTTTGGTGCCCATTTAAATTCTAGTTTGTTTGTCTTCCATTCCTTTTATTTGTATTAACACTGGCCACTTGACTATTAATTCCTCTTTAGCACCGTATATTCGCGTAAGCATGTACACTACCGCACGCACACGAATGCTCGAGTAACTTGCACACACACGTACATTGGCAGATGCTTGGGTAAGTATATGTATACATGCACATACGTATGTACTAAGCGTCATGCCTACTGTGTATGGCTAACTCCACCTACATTCGAACCCTAATCTAGGCATATACATGTATACGCGTATGTGCCGCTAACCTTAGCCTTCACCCATGATAACTTAATAATCATCTAACCTTGCTTAATCCATATCCCTTGTATGTGTTAATGAATACATATATGCCTACCAAACTACCTAAGCCTCTTACATACATAGGAGTATATAATCCACTTAATTAACCTCGCCTAACCTCGTTGGACCTGTAGGAGTCGATCAAGTCATTTATGGTGACCTGGTCAGACTTTCTCTCTCAGGTTCACATAATAGTGAATCCTAATAATAATGTTGTCTGGTTTTCCATCAGACCAACCACCCGCCTTAACTTGACTAGCCATACCGTATGCATGGAATATCTCTATCCAAATCTTACTTCAGATTGACGTAATAGTGATAGCCTTAGATGGCGACACCCGTCTAGGACCATTTTCTTTCTCCGATTGATTATGCCTGTTTTGCGTTCTTTGCTTGGTGTTTTCCTTGCTTGTTGACGCTAGACAGCGTAGGCTAGAAGACATGGAGAGAACCCGATAGAACCTCACAAGCATCACGACCTCGGAATAAGGATGTAATCGACAGCGAGCGGAGGCAAGTCCTGACTCCCACCTTTCCTTTTCCTCCATATATTATGCCACATCCATTCCGCTACTCTTTTTCCTCCACATAAATTTACCACCCCCTTTTCCACCGCTTCACCACTATCATATTCCACCGCTTTCACTATATTCCACCATAAAGCCTTCCACTCCCTTTTATAACTAATTATTTAATTAAGTTAATCATAAATGATGTTATTCATACTATCATGGGAACCAATGTTATGAGCATATATGACATATGATGAATATTGTGATATATATAATAAATATTGTGATATATAATGAGTGTCAGGATATATAACGAATAATGTGATATATATGCTATGAGCTTTATGATATGGATAACCTAAGAACATGGATGTTAATTGAACTGGTAAAATAGAACTCATTTTTGATGGGAGCGAGTGGGGATATTTCACGTGGTGTGGACTATCCTTTTGGGCAGGATCGCATAGTGAGGGTTCCTGTTGGAGATACTCGCTTCGGTCATATAAGGACCGGTTCATTTGCCATCTCGCCTAGCCTGAATTTCGTACAGCCACATGTCTATATGGGTAGACTTGATCTCACACCCCGTTAGATAGAAGTATAAATTCTACTAGGAGGCCGGAGTGGCAACTGACTATCAGGAGACGACACGGATGCTGGGTGATCTTCCGTGGTCTGGTCGGCATGGATGCTATGTGATCTTCCATGTAAAATTATTGTTGGGCCGTGTGCGAGCCCCTTTGTATATCTATTGGATGCTGTGTGATCTTCCAAGTCGTTGTTCATTGGATGCTGTATGATCATCCAAGTCGTTTCCGACCCCTGAGAAGCCGTGGTAGAATTATACGGACATCTAAGGTAGCGCTCTTTCGGGTACGAGGTCTCGTTAGGCCTGTCCAAGCCAATGACACCTGGTGTCGGACTGTGTCTATCATGTGGGGAAATTTGTACAACCTCTGCAGAGTTTCCTAAATCTATTCGAATAGCCACGTCCTTGGAATGGGCAACCGCTGGGATGAGGTCTCAAATGATTAGACTTTTTATGTAAAGAAACTGTGACAATCTGGTAAGTTGCAAGTTATTAATTATCGTAACTTATAACTTATAAACTCCGGGAACTGGCGAGAAGGGTTAATACTCTCCTAGGACCCAAACCTCCATTTTATATCACTCTACTACTACCATATAAAATTCCACCATAAGACCACCTCCACAAATAGCCTCCGCCATACACTTCACCTCTACCCCAAAGTTAGGGCTTGCTGAGTACTTTATGTACTCAATCCCCTCCATTCTATGTTTTTAGGAGTCAAGCTGCAGGAGTACAAACGAGGATGAAGCTATCGAAGCTACGCCAGGTTAGAACGACAGGAGTACATACGAGGACGGAGATGTATGATTACGCAAAGGAGCTACTCGAGGACCACTATAAAGATATAGGATTGAGTTTAGGATTAAGGTTTACATCCGCACTCCAAGTTGCCTGTAGGAATGGAACCACGTCGTTATAGAACCGCTGGATTAGAACTCTGATGTATATTATCAGGCCAATGGCCCAAACTATGTAATATGAACTTTGTATGTATTTTCCTCGTTATCAATAAAAGTATGGTTTTTGATATCAATCTTGTTCCACTACTACAAAACAAGGATATTGTATCGCTTTCTTGTAACACATTCATCAATGTGTTCCAAAGAAATTTCATAGTAACACAAAACATTATGTTACAGACTTGGTTTGTAACACTATACCCGTTTTTTAGAAAAATGTGTTACTGACAACAATTGTTGTAACACAAAAGTTAATGTTACAAGCAAAATGTTACAAAGTGGTACTATATTGTAACACATAAATGGAACACATAAAATGTGTGACAATTATATTCTCTATAGTAACACAAAATAATGTTACAATCAAAGTGTTATAGGAAAACGTGTAAATGTGGACCTTCCAATTCATGGTTGGCAAAGGACGTTGCATTAGGTGATGTTTTGGCTGACAGCAATCGTGGTCCTCACATGACACCCAAGCAACACTGAGTAGATGATTGAAGAGGTTTCTGAAGCTATTAGGCCTAGTTGAAGATGGTGTAGGGAGTGAAATCATGATAGAAAGATGTGCACCGAGGAATAAAATCTAAATCTAAAAGCAACAAAAATATGTAAAATTAAATGGAGGCATAGTACATATCTTTTTTACGTTGTTCTGCAAACGTTCTACTTACTCGGACCTACAATTATATAGGATGATCTAGAATCTAATATTTTGCGAGATAAGAAAGCTGGTTCAATTACAGCTTGTTTTCATGTGATTTCACTTTTTAAGCTGAAAATCTGAGTTGATGTTTCTTAGTTCTATAAAATCTAACAAAACCAGTTTCATGTGCTCCTTTCAGGCTAAGAATAAACCATCTTATCTTTGCATTTAAGTCCGTAATCTCATCTCAAACACTTCTCCTTGCTAACGAAAATCTTGCCTCCAATTAAAGCATGAAGCAATCTAGAGTATGAGATATTGCAGGTTATCTAACACACCAATGTTACTCAAATCTGATTGTGAGGGCTTCAAACCACAACTAAATTATTATATGCTACTAGTGAATGCTGTGACCTTTTTTTTTATAAACTGCAGCTTCGGTGTTTTCGTTAACATAATTTCCATGTGAGCATAAGCTCGTATCTGATCAGTGTGGTCAAACACACAGCAAACGAGTTCTACAGGACATTTGGCAAGTGATAAGCTCGTATCTGATCACATCGTCACTCAACAACCAAAAATGATATATGGATCTAGATAGGTACCATTTTCCTTGCAGACACACTTCTCGCTGCGCTTCCAACCTCTCCTCTTTAGGACTGTAGCTTCATGCAATTTACTATAAAAAAATTGCAGAGGAACACTATGATCTTCATCAGCACCTTGCACTTCCAAATACTTAGTGCAGTTCAAGAGCACACCCTGCCATCAGTCAAAAACCTGTAGAGTGATTTGGTAGAGAAGGTTTAAAATTATCCAAATCTCATTCCACCTCATCCTCTGCATTTGGGTTTAAGTGAATGATTTGTAATTGATTCATCAGATCCTGCCACCGGGGAAGGTTATGATAAGAGGTACGCTGTTAATTAACAGTAGCATCATATATTAGAAATATATTTATATTACTCGTACACAGCTCACAATCATCAACTTAGATAAATTTTTGAATATATAGAAGTGTCTCAAGCATATCTTAAACTCATGCATACAAATTGGAAGCTAAATAAGTTCTTCTAATCCAGTCAAAAGGCTCAAATAGCCTCATTATTAGTGGGCATAGTACTAGCACTTTAACTGAGAAGAAACAGTAGCCTACTTGGCAATTCACTTGCCTGCAAAAGAACAGGGTGCCCTGCAATGTCGTTCAGTTGATTAGCATTGGATTACTAGCACTTTAACTGAGAAGAAACAGTAGCCTACATGGCAATTTACTTGCCTGCAGCAAAAGAACAGGGTGCCCTGCAAAGTCGTTCAGTTGATTAGCATTGGATTCACATAGAGAAGATTAGCTTCACAGAGCAATATTGTTGACTTTACTTGCTAGGAATTATCATTTTTTAATGTGCACGAGAAAACATCTAAATGATTAGATCAACACATCAGAGATTCTCTGTACAGAAGCAGAAGACTTAACTAAGCACTATACAAGCATATGGTACAATGAAATTCGGCAGGAACTTCTGCCATTGTTCAGTTATGATTTTCAATTGATTTGATAAGTACATGACAACTGTAGCAGAGATAAATTTTTATTTAAAATTTCTTGATAACTCTTTCTTTTTTCTTAAGAACATCGAATTAGAGTCACCGCAAGCCACTGGTTCAGATCAAAATAGGAAGGATATGGAGGGATAGTAGGCTGAAAAGCATTTGTTAGCTGTTCAACACTTTGAAAAGTCACAAAATCAACTGTCATTTCCTTTTTTGCTGTTGCATCTGAGATTTCCGTTAGCACCATCATTTGACCTGTAACAATTAAATATATTATCAGTTTCGAAATTGCTTGGATCTTTGTGAATGACGAAATAAAATACAATCCATATACCAGTCACACATCTTTTTCTGGTGCAATTCATAATGAGAAATTGAGGCAATCTGTACCGTACATACCCATACAAGCTCCATACCGGGAAAATATAATGATATGTTTGGTGGCGATGGTGCAGCCCACCAACCTGCATAAAAAACAAAATGACTAATTCAACTGAAAGAAAAAAAAAACTAACCACAAAAGAAAGGTATTTGCATTATTTAGCATATTCTCATATAATTTAGTCCCTCTTGGTTTTAATATTGTTTGAAGTTTTTAGAGAGTTCAATGTGTTGCACCAAATCAGAAAGATGGATTCCTTAAACAGAGGGATCAATTGGTAAAATCTCTTGTTCGTGAAACTAATACTTCTTTATCTACGAAGGCTTCTTTTTTATAATAATTTCATGCTATTTTCCTTTCTCCTCTTTACTAGAATAAAGAACCATGTGAGTTTGAATATAGTGACGATGATGATCTATTTTTCTAGGAAAAAAGGTTATCAACTGGTTTGTTGCATTAAAGAATAATATACTCTTAGTATGTCAATATTTTTGCCTAGTGATTATGATTTACAAGAATTTATATTGGAACTAGTGCTAAGGTGACACTAATGACAAGGAATTATTTATTCTAGAAGTAGAAACAATATCCCCATAATGCTATGCTAATGATTCTAGACAAATAGTGGTACATCTTTTCATTAAACCATTGAATATGATATATTAGACATATAATGTCAATTTATTCAAGATACATGATATTGTAACAATGTATAATTACAATTACCTTTCTCTTCCTTTCAGTTTGATTCTTGTCAAAGGAGTTCCACCACAAGGAGAATAACAAAGAAATAAAAGGTATCTATAAACCACACATTGCTATAATTATAATAGAATTTTGTCTGATTATTTCACAGAGGGCGTGGAGAGACTAAACCATTGCACACCAGGCGGTGGCTCGTGACAACGCTACATGCCAAAAGCGTCAAACACATAGAGAACTTCCTCTAGTAAAGGTAAACGAACATAATATCACTTATTCTAATTGCATGATCTTGATGTACAACTAAGGGTTATTGGTCACTAAGAGATTATGTCAAATTAATGTAGGTTGGGTCCATGGTGCTACTAATGACTTTAAAATATCCTAATAAGGCTAATGTGGCCTATGCAACTCTCTTGAGCACCGATCCAGAAGCCATTGTTGGTGGAGTTAAGACATGAAGTCAATTCTACAAAGTGTGTATCAATCATCCTATAGCAAAAATGTGCCATTAGTGAGGCCCATGCTTGGGTGCAACAATATTGGTGATGCCCAAGCCAAAGGAGTTCCAATTGCTTGGCCTTCGATGTTGTATGGTCAAACTAGCTTTCTTAACTTTACATCAATGTACATATATGGCCTAATTTGTAACGTTATATCTTACATTTTCTTTGTAGGTTGAAATGATTAATAGTTGAATTCCTATATCGATATGTACAAAGAATCGAAGAAGAAGCAATGGAATTTATGAATGCTAGCTAGTTCTTGATTTTTTTTCTTTTTAGTATGGACCATGTGTTTTTGCTCTCCAGAGTCATATCATTATGTACATATACTATGATTTGATCTGAACAAGCACTATGTTTGAAATCGTGCTACGATATGTGGATCTTGCTATGATTATTGAAATTTGTGGTTTATATGATTTTTGCAATGTGTCATGTTTGTGTGATTCTACAATAATATGTGTGTCACATGTATAAGCAAAATAAATATTTGTTTCATAATCTGAAAATATGTTACAATAGATATAAATAAGTGTTACAAACTATGTGTTCCTTTATTCCATACTATGCTCTACCACAATGTAGAAGTGTTACTAAAACTTAAAAAGTGTTACAACAGACAATCACTGTAACACTAGGCAAATGTTCCGATAGATTAGAAAATGTGTTGCAAACTATGCATTCTACCGTAATGTGAAGTGTTACTAGAGAAAAAAAAGTGTTACAAGAAAAATCATTGTAACACTAGACAAATGTTCCAGTAGATAAGTAACTGTGTTACAATAAACCTGTCTATAGTAACATAGCCAATTGGAACACAAAAAATAATATGTTACTAACAGAGCTAGTAACACTTTTTCCAACCTATAGTAACACATGTTGGTGTTACTATATCCTTGCGCTGCAGTAGTGTTCGATCTGTGCGTATCAGCTACTGATCCAGGGACTGATATATGATGCACAGTGGACCCTAAAGTAAGGGCCCGACATATACGGAGGAGCTGATGACATGAAGTACCCCCTCTATCTTTCTATAACCTAAGCCCCTTAGAAGATATATAAGGGGAGGTCAAGCCCTCTCTCCCCCCCCCCCCAACCGCAATTGAACTCTCTCTCCAATTGAACTCTCTCTACTCCTCCTGATGAGACATCCAGATCCCTCTAGCTCTGGACGTAGGACCACGACCACGACCCCGACCCCGAACGGACACAACCTATTGGATGTAGGACACGTTACATGAACCAATATGATCCTATAAGTCCTTGAGTTCCAAGCCATCCCGAGTCATTAAGACAACCATAAAATTAAGCCCTATTTGGCAAAGTTGTTTTATGTCAAACGGGGTAAAATGAAATAGCATCATCAAGGAAGCTCCTTAAAACGTGCTCTTACAAGGAGTGGATGGATGATGGAGCCGGAAACAACAGCTTCTCCCATCTCCCACTCGCTCTGGATTCTATGAGAGTATGTTTCGAAGAGCTCCACACATAGAGTTGTTTTGTCAAACGGATCTCCAAAGCGGCTTCAGCTCCATCAGTAGAGGTGCTCATGGAGTTGAAGTTAAAAAAAACAGCTTCACTAATAAATTGGTGTTGTGCCAAACATAACCTTACTAGTCGATGCTACAAAAAGTCGACAACAGATGACCGATATATTTCCTTATGTTTACTTGTATTTAAGAATAACTAGATAGATTCCCCGCGTGTTGCTGCAGGAATTTGAGAAGTAATTTTTTTATGAATGTTAGATGAATGAAGCCAAAAAATATGAAATTGAATATAGGTAATGCTCGGTAAATTTCATTTTGATGATAATATGTAAGAGTAAATGATTAATGTAAACCTTATGACAAAAAGGTGCATGAAAGCATGTCAAATAAAAGTGCTTGGATGGTCAGTTGTCAAATCGCAGGAATATTATGCAAAAACGAAACAATGGAAAAAAGAATAGCAGAATCTAGATGATAATAGTGCGCTTACCTACAATCCTATAACTGTTAAAGAGATGGACAGATTATTGATATTCAAATCTGGAACTGGTAAATAGTTCAGGGGTTGATTGTTTAAACATCTGCCGAAAGCACCATTTATTTTCCATTCCACAATGTGCAACCATGATGCCGTATCTTCACATTTATTAGTTTGGAGCATGACAGGAGGCAATCTATTCTCGGACACCAAAAGGTCACATGATAATTAGAAGAATGGGATTTGATTGCACTATCAGTACGAGAGGCCAAAGGTGTCTCTGAAACAGTAACTTTAATATACATCTACCTCAAATCGTTGTTATAGGAAAGGGAGTCTTCCAGTGATTATATTTGGCCAAATGGGCCAGGCCTAGTGGGCCAGCATGGGCACGGCCCGAGCACGGCACGAACGAAGGCTATAGTGCCCTGCCGCGACTTCGGCCTGCAGTGCCGGCATGGGCACAGCACGACTAATGGGCTGGCACGACGTCTGCGGCCCGATTATTTCCACCATTGGATTTTCTTTCCATGAATCGTAGCCGTGGATTAACCAAGGGTATGATATATAAAGACGACACTTAGAAACCCTAGCTCAGTCTCTCCGTTCCTGCCTCCTTTTTCCTCCCGCCGCTGTCTTCCTCTTGCTAGCTCATCCCGCGCTCACACAGTCGCACTGGCCTCGCGTTGCGCGCACACGCAGCGACCGCTTGCGCATGGTGAGGCGTGGCCCCGCCTCACGTGGCGCGGCAGCGACGGCTCATAGGGCCCAGCTTGATCCGGAGCGGCGGCGTAGTCGCGTGAGGTGGTGACGGCGAGGCTCAAGGCGCATCCGCACGACAGTGGTGCTTGGCTGGCGGCGTGTCCACGACGACGGCGTTCGCGACAGCATTGAGGCGCAGCGACGCGGCGACAGCATGGTTGCAGCGACCATGGGCCGGCACAAGCCCGACAGGCCGTCGTGCCCACTAGCACGGCACGGCATGGCACGGCACGGCACAGCTAAGCCGCCGTAGGGCCATGCCTGGGCCGCTACCTCGGCACAGCGGCACTATCAGGCACGGCACGACTAAGCTGCCGTGCCTAGGCGTGCCATGCCCATACCGTGCCGGACAGCCCGGTTGGCCATGTATACCAGTGATGAGTATATGATCATGGAATTTCTCTGAAACGTTTTTCATACTAGCAAATATGCACGTGCGACACGCACGTGTGTATGAAAAAACTATTTCAAATGCAATAAGAATATTAATTGAATTCTCGATTTGTCAATTCATATATATATCATCAACAATTTTATTAAATATAAAAATATTATTATAAATTACTTATTTAATCCATAAAATGTTTAAGAAGTTTACAAAATTATTTTAATGAGTCACACCAGTCTAGAGTGTTGGTTGATGTGTCATGGAGTCGCTGTTTGGCTATGGCACCGTGCGCACATGTTTATTGTTTCAATTAATATTATATTATCCAAATTATATATGAACACATCAGTTTTTTTTTTAACTTTTTTATAAGAATCATTTTTTTATTGGCTCTACTATGTGTGGAACCACATAAAATTCACTCGGATAGAGTAGATAAATGCTTATGGCCCGTAAAAGTAAAACCGAGCCGAAGCTATTTTTATACAAACATGCGGCTGAAAAACTGGCTTCACTCGATCGCAAAGCATACACGGAAGGGTTGCGCCAAACATGCCCATAATATAGTCATTTTTATTCCTTGTATATATCCCTTTGTTTGGATTAGTATGTTTGAGTTTGTGTCAATGGCTATAGGACCCACGTGCTAAAAAGATGAGAGATGATTATCTAGTTGTCTAGCTGATGTTTACAACCCTTTTTATTGTCTCCCGGTCCACAGGCATCGTGAACTTTGCTTCGGTATGGAAATCGAAGTCTGAGTTCGACACGTATGTGTACACCTCACATAGATGCAAGAGTCCATGTGCAAAACGATTTTGCTTCGTATAAGGAGGAAGGATAATCTTGGTTTAAGAGGAGTCTTACATGTAAGATGTAACATCACGTATGACGGAGGGCTCATATAGCACGAAGTCCGGATCGAACGGTTATTACGCAGGGAGATCCCCTAAAAAAACTCGCTCTTTTATAGTAGCATGACACTAAGAATTCATCATGTTGTCATTTAAACTTAGCACATTAAGTGGACATCTAGGTAGTAACATGTACATGAGAGAGGGAGGACTATACTTAAGCATTCTAAGTACCACACCGCTCGAAATATTGATGTGCTTTGAAGAAAATTGAATCGAAAGGAAGGAAGGACCACACCATGGAAGTAAATCAAGTTAGAAGGAAATACAGTAGCTTAATCCAAACGATAGATAACATCTCCACATAGAAGTAAATCCAATCCAAAAACTAATTGAAGTGTATGTGGAGCGGCCAGGGATCGGAACCACACATGCACAGGCAATTTTGGCAGCCTTTGCACTCAATTGCTCCATCAATCTGGTAGTGAATCATCTAAACATAAAGAAAGGGAAAGAAAAAAAAGAGAAAAGATTGCATACATGTATACATGGGTGACGACAGCAGCACAAACAATACAGTACATGGGAGACGGGAAAACTGGAAGGCACAACTACGGTTAGAAACAAACGGGAGGTAGCAATGCTGAAGTGCCATGAACCGAAGGAGGCTATAGGGATGCCTGCACTCAAATTGCGTGAGGCACGATTGAATGAGTAAAAATCACTTATAGTAGCTGCATCCCGCTTGAAACACTCTCCTGAATGAGAAAATATGCTTATAAATACATGGAAGAAAGAAGGGAAAAGGGTATTGCCTATTCGTTTGCTCCAATGGAAACTCATGATCTGGTGCATTGAAAGGGATTGGATCTTGGCCCGTGGAAGTGCAGGGCAATTTTCCAATTCCACCGTGAGTGGAGGAAGGCGGACAGACCGGCGGTTGGATACGACTTGTTATCAGGAACGGGAAGATGAAATCGATAGATAGTGACTTGGCGGGGCCTTGAGGTGGCGTGGCTTCATAGAATTGTAGAAAAATATTGTAGTGGGGTTCTGCTTTATAAGAGTTATAGATTAATAATGATACATATATATAGTGCACGCAGCAATCATGCGATTTAACTTAGAGCATTTTCACTACCATATTGACAGCACGGGCACAGTAGAACAAATATAGGACCCTTGAAGCAAATAGTATTGACAACAGCAGGCATATCTCACGGACTCAAATATTGACAACAGCACGCACAATTCTCACAGCTATATGCATTAGTGGACAATTCAGAGTGCGGACCTCTTGATGACGGCGGGGAACCCATGATGAGGTTGCTGTTGCTGCAGCGTGGCCACATCGTCGGCCGGTGGGCGCCGCCGTAGCTTGCCCATGTCGTCGACCAACCTGTCCATAGCCGGGCGAGGCAGAAATACCGGCACGACGGCGCCACCCTCGCCATTAGCGTTCTTGAAGGGTAAGACGAAACTTGACGCCCAGGGCAAGGCCGGGGCAACGCTAGGTTGTGCCGGCCCCACGTACAGTGGCTTGCCCCAGCCGAAGTCGAAGTCATGAAACCTGGCCTTGGTCTCGTCCGTCAGTGAGTACACGGCGCCGGCGATGCGCCGCCTCTGCCCCCTGCGGAGAACGATGAGGTTGGCCGCCGACCGCATGTACTCCATGTCCACCCTGTCCTTGGCCTCCTTCACCAGTTCTACGGCGTAGCTGACGGGGTTCTTACAGAGCTCCCCGGCCGTCGATACAGCGATGAGGAGCGCGAACGCGTTGCCATAGTAGCCGGTGGGGATGGCCCTGCTGCAGCGGCCACGGGCGTCGACGGCGATGATCAGCAGCATCACCTCGTGGGAGTCCGGTGCCAGCGCCATGGTTCGGCACTTCCACAGCCGGCCCGTGATGACGTCGAACCTCGACGCCCGGTGCTGAAGATCCGGCGAGTGCTGCGCTCGGATGGCCGCGATCTCCCCGGACCCGAAGAAGAAGGAGCGAAGCGCCATGTCGTCTAGACTCTAGGGACATTAATGGAAGCACGATACTGCTGTCATCAGTAGTCACCTCGTCGGCTCGTCATAGTAGACGTCCAACTCGTCGGGCGGCTGCGGGGAGCTGCGCTGGCCTGCTAGTTGGTCATCCAAAAAGCCGACTGACCTGTCAGGCAGCCAACTGCCCACTGGACATGTCGGCCCTTCAGCTGCTGAGAGGAGCCCTGTCGGCCTTTCAGCTGCCGATAGGCCTGTCGGTTGCCGAGCTGCCGATAGGTGCTCTCCATCTGCGCTGTCCGCTGTAGATCCAACGGCTGGGCTGCCTCATGACTCATGACTCGGCTCTCCCTTCCCCTACCGATAGCACCGCGGGGACACGAATGCCTCCTCGAGCGGGAGCCATGGCGGCGGCGGCGAGGGCGGCGCTGCTGCCCTCCTCCTCCTCCTCCCCGTCGCCGCTGCTCCGCCTCCCGCGCCGCTTCCTCTCGCTCACCGCGACTCCCTACCCTCTCTACTACGACCTCATCGTGCACCGCCCCGCGGACCCCAATCCCCCCAAGTCCTCCGCCTCCGACGCCGCCGGGGCCGACCGCCAGCCGCAGCCAGCATCCGACGAGCAGCCGCTGGACCGCGCCAAGCGCCGGTACCTCCGCAAGCGCCGCAGCCGCCTCCTCCCCGACCCTGACGCCACCACCACCTCCAAGCCCTCCTCCTCGTCGTCGGAATTCGTCGAGCTCCGGCCGGAGGTGGTGGACTTCCCGCGCCTGCACGCGCGCGAGGAGGCGCTCTACTTCCACGACACCTTCGCTATGCCGTGGGAGAAGGACAAGCACTACCGTATGCTCTACCGCCTGGAGAAGAAGTACTTCCCCCACCAGTCGCTCGACAATGCATTCGTCTCTGCTGACGCTGCCCCGGCCTCCAACGCCGATAGGAGCCTCGTCTTCTTCGACGACGAGAAGAAGGAAGATGAGGGAGGGGAGCGGGTGGTCAGTAAGAAGGGCGGCGACAGCGACGACAAAGGGGAGGTGCTGGAGAGGAAGGTGGAGGATTTCTTCAGGTCTCTGAAGAAGGGCCCTGGCCAAGCCGACGCCAAGGCCAAGAGACCGGGAGCGGAGCCGCGGCAGGTGAAGCGCGAGGTGCCAAGGGAGGAGGAGCGGCCGCAGCCGTATCTGGTTACCAGGACCACGGAGCTGCGACCGAGGTGGGACGGCCCGGCCGGGACCGTCGTGCTCATCGACAAGCCCAAAGGTCATGCCTTTCCCGGTTTCCCCTCTCCTTTGGTGCATTGCAGGTTCTGGGATTCTCACCAAAATGCGTCATCGGCAGTACTAGGTTCCCGTCTGTGTGAGATTAAGACAGCAGTAGTATTTTAGCTACTTTTATCTGATGCACCACTGGAAAATTCCTCTTGTGAAATGTGAGTGATTGGCGCAACAATTACATGGCAATCAGTCAGTGTGGCACTACTGCAGTCTGCAGCTTTGCCTCAAGACAGGGTTCTGTATTGTGTTTCCTATCAGGGCAGATAGTAATTAGTTAATTTGCTCTGTTGCCTTCCGTCCTGAACTATTTGTCTGAACTCGTCTTTCTTCTAATCTCAGGATGGACTTCTTTTACTGTTTGTGGCAAGTTGCGGCGCTTGGTGAAAGTACAAAAGGTGATATCAGGGTTTTTTTCACTGTAACTGAATGTAGCATTTGCTCTGAATGTAGCATTTGCCCTTAGCATTAAGTATATGTTTTGCAATATTTGTGTGGTCTCAGGTTGGACATGCTGGAACTCTGGACCCCATGGCAACTGGATTGTTGATTGTTTGTGTAGGAAAAGCAACCAAAATTGTTGATAGGTAACATCATCTAATCTTGGGGAAAGCTTATTCTTGTGGATGCTGGGACAGTTGTCCTCTGGCTTACGCTTATCTTCAGATTTGCTCTGGTATAGACTGTATAGTAGGCTTTGGCGGAAAAATAAAATATGGACTCTAAAATAATTGTTTTGCATACTATCGCTACTTATCATCCCTCCATCTCTAGCACTTCCTGTATTTTTTTTCTTCTGAATGATCTCATGCATCTGAAGCTACCAAGGAATGGTTAAAGGCTATAGCGGTGTTTTCCGACTTGGAGAAGCCACATCAACCTGGGATGCAGATTCACCAGTATGTATCCTAGCATCTCTACAATAGTCTGCTGGACATTCTTTTATTCGGGGGTTGCAAATGAATTTACATTATTGAAGGGATTTGGGGAAGCATCACCAAATAACAACCTATTAGGTTCACAGTTAGTTATGCTTCTTTTCAATGCTGCTGGAAATCTTATTGAAAGATTCTATCCTGAAAAGAGGTTCGTCACTTATCAGTATATATTGTTTACATATCATTTAGTTGGTGACTGTTAACTCTATTTTCACAGTTAATTATGCTTCTGTACAATGTTGCTGAGAAATCGTATTGAAAGATTCTATCCTAAAAATAGGTTGATCACCTTATTAGCATATATAGTCTATATATAGTTTAGTAGGTGACTGTAAATTCTGCAAGCATTTGTTGATCCTATCTTTACAAATGTCAGAAATTATAAACTCTGTTTTCAGATCTCAATAGTTGATTGTGTGCAATCTTAACCTTTTCTTGATATAATTAATTAAACCACTTGTGTTTTCCCAAATCTGATCCTGTATAGTTATTTTTTTATATTAACTTTCATTTTAATTATCTATATTCTTACAATTCTGCTTAGATGACAGTAATGCTTTCCATCCTTCTATGATCAGATCATTCAGAGGGAACCATGGGAACACATCAAAGATGAAGATATTAGAAAGGCAGCAGCATCATTCAAGGGTGAGATATGGCAAGTTCCTCCAATGTTTTCTGCCATTAAGGTACACTATTCTTGTACCTAAAGCTATTTTTCTATATCTTTTCTTTAAAAGAATGTTGCTAGTGTTGTTCGTGGGAGATGCATGTATGACAAGAATGCTGCTAGAGTTGTTCATGGGAGATGCATGTATGACAATCTGCTCGGCAGTTTTACACTTTTGGATAGTAAGCAACTAAACCACTAGAAGTATATTGTTCACCTATGAAGAGCAAAAAGGGAACTAGAAAGATAATGTGCATATAGGTTACTTTTGTCATACTATCTCTGGACTTGTCTGTGTAATGCTTCTGTAAATAATGACATAAGGATATAGTTGGGTTTGGTCATTATACAGTTTGATATTACTGATCTTCCATGTGCTGTCACACTGCCTATTACTCAAAGTTAATCAACCATGAAACCACAAGCTCACAAGTTGTGTTATTTCCGAAACATGTATGACAAATTCACAAGCTCACAATTGTAATCAACGATGAAATCAGGTTGGTGGTGAAAAGATGTATGACAAAGCAAGAAGGGGTGAAACAGTAGAACTTTCACCAAGACGTATATCAATATACCAATTTGATATTGAGCGCAGTTTGGAAGACAGGTGTTCTTACACTCCTCTTTTCCTACCTTTGAATTCATAGCAGATAATAAATATCTGGTCAGTGTTCATATGATTACTTGTACTCCTCTTGATGATTGATTTTTTTGGGTTGCATTCTACAGACAGAATTTGATATTTCGAGTTACTTGCTCAAAAGGAACATATATTCGGTCCCTATGTGCGGACTTGGGTAAAGCACTTGGAAGGTTTGCACAATTATTCTTCTGTTAGTCTTATTTTCTGTTTTCTTTCTGTGTGTGCAGTCTGCATAAATGATAAATGGACATCAACATGTATAATGTGCTCTAAGTGATATAGTGTCAGGATTACGTTTAGATTTCCTTTTCAGGTTTCTATAAATATTTCAGTTGTTAGGATTGTGCAATATCCTTTCACTTACTGTTATCCTTTTATGGGCAAGTTAGTGGAGTTCTAATTTCATTGAACACCTTAAGCCTAAAAGTCTGCGTAGAGACTATCTCTATGTGCTTTGGACCTATGCTTATGCACCCTGCTTATACTTGCTCTGTCAAAGATTTAATCGAGTGTACCATCTTGGCCAATTCGCATACATACTACTAGTACTCACTTGGAACTTACCCTTACTAACAGGCCCAAGTTTGATATTCATATTTCACAAGTATTATTTTCATGTCTTTGGGCTGGAAGTTTTTTTGTTTTAAAAAAATAACTTAGCTATTTTACTGAAGTTGGCTAGTTTCATGTATTTGTTGCACTGAACCCAAATGCTTGTTCCTCCACTTTTTTTCTGGATGTAGTTTAAGATATTACTCTTGTCGTTTAAAATAGGACTGCATCAGGGGTCAGCTTTGAGCCCTTATTTATTTGCTTTGGTAATGGATGAGGTCACAAGGGACATACAAGGTGATATCCCTTGGTGTATGCTCTTTGCTGATGATGTGGTGCTAGTTGACGACAGTAGGGCAGGGGTTAATAGGAAGTTAGAACTATGGAGGCACACGTTAGAGTCGAAAGGGTTCAAACTTAGTAGGACTAAGACCGAGTACATGAGGTGTGATTTCAGCGCGACTAGGCATGAGGAGGGAGACGTTAGCCTCGATGGGCAAGTGGTGGCCAAGAAGGATACTTTTCGGTATTTAGGGTCGATGCTACAAAAGGACGGAGACATTGATGAAGATGTCAGGCATAGAATTTCAGCCGGCTGGTTGAAATGGCGTCAAGCTTCTGGCGTCCTCTGTGACAAAAGGGTGCCTCAGAAGCTGAAAGGTAAGTTCTATAGGACGGCGATTCGTCCGGCGATGTTATACGGTGCTGAGTGTTGGCCTACAAAAAGGCGACATGTCCAGCAATTGAGTGTAGCAGAGATGCGTATGTTGCGTTGGTGTTGTGGGCACACAAGGAGGGATAGAGTCCGGAACGACGATATTCGGGATAGGGTTGGGGTGGCACCAATTGAGGAGAAATTGATTCAACATCGGTTGAGATGGTTTGGACATGTCCAACGGAGGCCTCCTGAGGCGTCGGTGCGTAGTGGAGTTCTAAAGCGGGCCGATAATGTAAAGAGCGGTAGAGGTCGACCTAAACTAACTTGGGACGAGTCCGTTAAGAGAGATCTTAAGGAGTGGAATATCTTCAAGGATTTAGCTATGGACAGGAGCACTTGGAGATTGGCAATCAACGTGCCTGAACCGTGACCTCTTTTTGTCTTGTGCCCTTTATGTCCCTTTATGTGTCTCCCTATTTCTCGTCTCTTTTGGGTTTCATCTCTAGTCTACCCCAACTTGCTTGGGACAAAAGGCTATGTTGTTGTTGTTGTAACCCAAATGCTTGTTCCTCCACTTTTTTTCTGGATGTAGTTTAAGATATTACTCGTCATTTAATTGTGGAATAACCCCAAAATAACTTAGCTATTTTACTGAAGTTGGCTAGTTTCATGTATTTGTTGCACTGAACCCAAATGCTTGTTCCTCCACTTTTTTTCTGGATGTAGTTTAAGATATTACTCTTGTCGTTTAACTGTAGAATAACCCCATGCTCCTTTTTCCCCCATTTTCATTCAGTTACTGTTCTTATCCATCGACATCTCTTTTATGCTAATATATTTCGGTGACCAAATTCAGTCTATACATTTTCGTGCAGCTGTGCTCATTTAACTGCCTTGCGGAGAGACTCAATAGGTAATTTTCTGTTATGTGCCTCTCGGCTACTGTCAACTTGGTCCAGCTGTAGTTGTAGTCAAGTGAAAATTTGTTGCTTGTGAAGGCTTCTAAGGCTTACTTTGCAGGTGAATACTCGGTCAATGATGCTTGGAACTTCGATGAGCTTGAGCAACAAATCACCAAGGGATATTTATGATCATTGGTTAAACCTGCCTTGCGGACTCTGGAGGGTGCGAGCTAGGTTTACATGCGCCTTGCAACCAGTGGCCATGTCAGATGTCACCAATTATATACGAGTAGAAATTAAGTCAACAGTGAAGTGGTACCTTTAGTAGACATCAAGAAAAGGGCATCCATGCATATCAGATGTCCCAAGGCTGTCAGCACGTGTTGGGCGGAACTGAAGAGATGCAAATCCAATTCAGTTCATCCTCGATTTGTAGAGGAACTCGAAGCTTGTCTTCTTGTGATGAGCTCGACAATGATGACTTGCCCTTGGGCTCCCTCAATTTAGTCGTTTGGGCTGTAGTGTTAAGATTTTTTTGGCGTTTTCTCTTTAATAAACTGTGCAACTATATAAGGTTTTCAGGTCTGTTTTCCTTATAAATTGGGTAAATTTCTGTTTTTTTACCTATCGTGGATTGCAGGAACTACCTGCCCTTTTCCGATGTTGCTTCGAAAAAAAGTCAGATACAGAACGGAACGTCTAGCATCCAGACGGCTGCGCATGCTACACCTGCTTCACGTGGGGCCTGCTTTTGCTGTGTTCCGCACCCACACCGTGATCCGTGTTGCTTTGTGGCCCGCGTGCGCTTCGTGTCCCATGCCCGCATCATGGTGCCTCCACACCCACACATGCAGGCGGGCTTAGCAGTTGTATCAGGGGGCTGTTGTAGATAGGTTTTATTGCAATATATGCAACATCAAAATTTACTTTTGCAATATATAGAACAAATATTTACATCTGAAACATCAGGAAAATACATGTGTAGCCATTGCAAAACATACGCAACATCTAGATAAAACACTTCCAACAAATGTGTGAAACATATGCTAACATCCGGATGAAACACACTTGCAACATATGTCTAAAAAATAGATGAAACATTGGGGGGATAGATGCTTGCAATATACGTGAACAACCATTGCAACATATGCAACATCTGTATTAAACACTTGAAACATACCTATAAACACATATGAAACATTTGAAATGTATACTTACAACATGCATCATATCTCATCGCTGCTAGACGCCCGCGGGCCTTGCTGTTGGCAACCTTCCTGAGTGCCTGATGCCTGCGACCACGGACCCGCCGAGCAAATGCATCCTCGTTAGCACTGTTGGCCGAGTCGCCCAGGATGGGCAATGCGCCCCTGCACGATCTCGTACGCATCGTCGGAAATTATCATCGAGGGAGGAAGGGAGCGCGAGGTGCAGACGGAGAAGCTCACTCCGAGTATGGCCACTTGGATCCCGTGATGTCGCGAGCTGAGGTCAATAGCGACAAGGACCTTCTGGTGGGGAACGGCGGCGTCGGCAGCACGGAGGCGGAGTGGGCGTGGGCAGCAGACACGGCGGATGGCGCTGAGCCGAGCGGCATGGGGCGCACTAGAGGCGGAGTGGGCATGGGCGTGGGGGAGCAGACGCAGAGCGCGGGATGGGAGGAGCAGGGGGGTGGGGCACACTGGAGGTGGAGTGGGCGTGGGCGGCAGACACGGCTCCAAGTCAAGCGGGATGTCAGCCTGGGCCCCCGGCAAAGAAGCCTTTGCCGGGTGCCAGGTCAGGGGGCACCCGGCAAAGAAATTTAAAAAAAAATTAAAAAATCTTTGCCGGGTGCCAGGTTAGAGGCACCCGATAAATAATTTTTTTAAAAAAAAATAAAAAAATTCTTTGCCGGGTGCCAGGTCAGAGGCACCCGGCAAAGAAATTTAAAAAAAATAAAAAAATCTTTGCCAGGTGCCAGGTCAGGGGCACCCGGCAAAGAAATTAAAAAAAATTAAAAAAATCTTTGCCGGGTGCCAGGTCAGGGCACCCAGCAAAGAAATTTAAAAAAAAATAAAAAAATCTTTGCCAGGTGCCAGGTCAGGAGCACCCGGCAAAGAAATTAAAAAAATATTTGCCGGGTGCCAGGTTAGGGGCACCCGGCAAAGAAATTAAAAAAAATTAAAAAAAATCTTTGCCGGGTGCCAGGTCAGGGGCATCCGGCAAAGAAATTTAAAAAAATGAAAAAATTATTTGCCGGGTGCCTCTGGGCCCGGCACCCGGCAAAGATTCTAACCAGGTGGCCGGCCCAACACTCCTCACTCAGTCACTCTCTCCCTCCCTCCCTCCCTCTCACCCACCCGCTCGCCCCCGCGCTGCCGCCCGCCCCGTCCCCGTACGCCGCCCGCCCCGTCCTTATCTACTACTCACTTCCTACCCGCCCCGTCCTTATCTAGCTGAATTGTGTAATATCAGAGCCCTTGCTGTTGATTTCTATATAATTAATTTATGGGGATATCATTCCCTTCCTGTCTGGAGACTGACTACAACACTACTTGGTGCAGGAATTCTTTGATACAAAAAAGGTTAAACATACCATTTTGCTACAGAGGGATCATATTCAGGATCTTTGCACTATAGGTTTGACCTCTGATCTGTTCTTTAAATTATTGAAATGGTCTATTCGATGCCAGACATATACCTGTCCTCTATTTGTGTCATGTGCTTCGGACAAAAAATCTGGGAATACATTTACAAGCACTTTATTATGCCATGACGGGATAACTATGTAACAACTCCTAATTTTTAACTTTGGAGTTAGTGAAAATTTCTTGAGGCCTACCTTCAAAGCCAATAGTCCTCAAACCATTTTTAGAACAGCAGTGTTCTTTTATACTTTGTAAATAATGTCTCGATAATGATCTTCATCCATGCTTACATGCATCTCCCTATATTGGGTGCACAATAAACTCTCTGTTTGCCCTTTATGCTGCTTAGCACTTCATTGCAACATTCATCAGCTTATTTCCATAGTTGGTTGCTGCAATCATCACATGCTATTTGGCTTATGAACATTTCACCATAAAATGAGTTTTCATGGCCACGAGCTAGGATAGATACAAAATGAAAAGGTTTACAAGCAAATCTATCGTGCTACCTGATGATGTTGGCCCATATGTACGCAAGCAGATGTCATACTCATCTTTTCGAAATGTGTGTGCTAATCTTTACCTTTCGCTGAATACATGATTCAGGTACATGGCAAGGCACATGGTTTCCAAGACTAATTGCTTCCCTTAGATTTTTGTGCAAGCACAAAACAGTAGATTCTGTTAATTCTTCAATTCTCATCCTTCTCCCGTATATGATTAGAACAAACATGTCACTTGAAGCTATTATATATTTATAATTTTTTGCCCCAAATGCCAACTGTGACAAGTAAGCATGTTTTCTCACGCCCACGCAACGCGCGGGGAACCTAGTTTTATTTGTGACTTGTGAGGTCTTTGCTTTGTGTTGCTGTTTGGAAGCTGGAATGTGGATTCCCAGCTTTGTCGGGTGCCAGGGCCAGGGCACCCCGCAAAGTTTTTTATTTTTTATTTTTAAAAATTCTTTACCGGGTGCCTTCCTGACAGGGCACTGGCAAAGAAAATACTAAAAAAAAATCAAAAAACTCTTTGCCGGGTGCCTCTCGGTAGGGCACCCGGCAAAGAAATTATAAAAAAATTAAAAAATCTTTGCCGGGTGCCTCCCGGTAGGGCACCCGGCAAAGAAATTATAAAAAAAATTTAAAAAAACTTTGCCAGGTGCCTCTGACATGGCACCCGGCAAAGAAATTATAAAAAAAATTAAAAAAATCTTTGCCGGGTGCCTCCCGGTAGGGCACTCGGCAAAGAAAATATGGAAAAAAATTAAAAAAAATCTTTGTCGGGTGCCTCTGACCTGGCACCCGGCAAACCAAAGGCTGATGGAGCCGGCGCCGTGACGTCCACTTTTCTTTGTCGGGTGCCGGGTTTGCACTCGGTAAAGTCTTTGCCGGGTGCCCGATAAAAAGCACCCGGCAAAGAAATCTTTGTCGACTATCTTTTTGCCGGCGGCTCTTTGCCGAGTGTTGCACCCGGCAAAGGCTTTGCCGAGTGCAAAGTAGCTTTTGCCGGGTGTTTTCGGCACCCGGCAAAGCGCCTGAATCTTGTAGTGCATGCATCTACAGGCAGAGGTGGGTTGGAGCTGCTAGTGCTAAATGCTCTGGCAAAAATACTCTTGAAAACTGTATAAAAAATCACAAGACAAAAAAAGGCAAACATGTTATCAAATTAAATAATACTCAGAGATAGAGTTTTTAGAATTCTAATTTCTGAAACAAAAAAATACCTTTCATCACATACTCTTCTTTGGTGCCAACGTTGCACTTGCAGCAGTTGCAGACTAGCAGGCGCAGAGCCACAGCCGCTGTCACCGACGTGGCCGACTGGCCGTGTCGAACTCGCGTCGCTGTCCGCCGGCCACTGCCTTGAGTGAATTTTTTTTTATTTTTAGCCCAAATTTGAAACAAATTTTAAATTTAACCCGTCTTAAAAAAAAATTTTAAATCTAACCCGTTTGGCCCCGCCACCATGCATGGCGGGGCAAATGCACTGTACCCCGCCATGCATGGTGGCGGGGTGCACGTCCGCGTGGCAGGGGTGACGTGGCGGGCACCCGGGGCGTACCCCGCCATGATGGGTGGCGGGGTATGCCTAACCCGCCATGGATCATGGCGGGGTATACCCCGCCACCGGTCACGGCGGGGCGCGGCTTAAATATAAGCCGCGCCCCGGCCTCGCCCCCGCCCGCTGCCTCTTGCCTGCCCGCGCGTCCCCGCCGCCTCCGCCCTCCCCCGCGCCTCCCCGCCGCCTCCGGCCTCCCCGCGCCGTGTCCGTGCCGCCGTGACCGCGCCCCACCGTCCCCGGACTCCCCCGGCCGCGGCCCACCGGCCTCCGGGCGCCCCGGCCTCGCCCCGGCGTCCCCCGTCGTCCCCGCGCCGTTCCCGCGCCGCCGGAGGACCTCCGCCGCGCCCCGGCCGCCCCGGCCGCGCCACACCGCCCCCCGGCTGCCCCGGGGGCCGCGCCACCGCGTCGTCCGCGCCACCGCGTCGTCTCCCGCGTCCCCGGCGACCGCGCCCTCGGCCGCGTCTTCGGCATTCGTTCCCGCGCCGCGACCCCGAAAATTTTTTACGGTAATTTTGTTTACTTTGTCGTTTAAATTGTATATTTGTAGTAAATATTAATAAGCTTTTATTATTTATTTAGTTATTTATTTATTTGTCATTGTATTATTTAGTTATTGAATTATTACGATTATTACTTGTTTAGTTATTAGTTGTTTAGTGATTGAATTATTAGCGGTTTAGATATTTATTTGTTTTTATTAGTTGTTTAGATATTGAATTATTAGTTTTTACGATTATTAGTTGTTTAGGTATTAGTTAATTAGTTAACGATTATTAGTTATTCGGAATTTATTAGAGACTTTTAGTTATTTAGTTACGTACCTATTAGTTATTTAGTTATTCGGTAATATTAGTTATTAAGTTATTTAGTTTGGTAATGATGATTTGTTATTGACGACACAGTTGACTTATTAGGTAATATTAGTTATTTAGTTAGTTATGTAGTAATTAGTAGTACCATAATGGTCATTTAATAATGAGATGTCAAATCGTTTTGTAGATGGATTACGGTGTAAGAGTTTTTTACGGAGGAAGTGTTAGGAGAGAGGATTGCCAGTTTGAGGATATGTATGAAGAATTGGAATGGTTTGATGGCACCCCTAGTTTCCGCGATCTATGTGACCGTTTGAGTTTGAAGTTTGGCGAGGCTTTCACACTAAAGGGTAGGTTCGATGTTGGAAAGAATAGGGCACACTATGTCATGATGGACTTGTGCAACCAAGCAGAGTGGTCCCGATACAATAGGGTCATCCAAGGTTCGAATGTCGGCATGGCTGAGTTGGTGCTGGAGATTGTTGAGAATGAGGAGCCGTCCTTGGACAGTGATACTTTAGGAGATTGTGGTGTGCAGATGCAACAAACTATGGAGAGTATGGACTTGGATGGTAATTTGACGCAGGAGCGGGTTCATTCTCCTCCAGTTGGTCATATAAGCAATGATTTTGATGTAGACGAGTTTGAACAGGAGGAGGAGGAGGCGGCAGCGGAGGGAATGATTGGTGATGATGTTAGCACAGATTCGGACGATTCAGGAAATGAGGAAGGAGGTCCCCATGTCATGCGAGCATCGGTTGAAGCCATGCCCTGTGGAGGTGCACCTGCCATGTGTACACCAGTTCGTGGCATGCCCTCAGGAGTATCGCTTGAGGTACTTCATGCCATGCAGAGTCAGGGCACCTTAGCCACCGGTTATCCAGATGATGGAGTGCAATATGAAGGATGGAGCAGGGTTAGGGAGGCACAACAATACGTTGCACCACCCTCTTATACATCTGCAGAGCTTACACAGCTGAGGGAGGCTGGCTTGCCTTTTACCGGTGTGCCAAATTATATCGATGTAAGTATGTCGCATATGGCAGTTTGTGACACGGGTTTGCAGATGTGTAAGGAATCATTGTACAACCATAGAAATTTAATACTGAGGAAGGGAATGCTCTTTAATACGATGTCGGAGATGAAGTTGTTCCTTCAGGACTATGCTGTGTATCATCATAGGCCTTACACGGTTCGGCATTCCGACAAGGAGGTAAAATTCCACATATTATGTAAGGCTGGATTCCCGTGCTCGTGGAAGTTAAATGCACGAAAGAGGCGAAGTGATGGTAAGTGGAAGGTAACTTCGGTGGAACAGCCGCACAGATGCCAGACTAATGAGGGTAAAAGGTACCATCCCCAGTTAACGGCTCGGTATCTAGCCCGCCGTATATTGGGTCTTGTAGATAAGGACAACGACGTATCAGTGCCGTTCTTGCAAGAGACCATAGCCACATTTGTTGGGTATGAGGTCACGTATGGAAAGGCTTGGCGGGCAAAGCAAATTGCCCTGGCAATTCGTTGGGGTAGCTGGGAGGAAGCCTATAACAGGGTTCCACGCATTTTGCATGCGATGGAACACTTCAACCCTGGCATGAGATCGTTCATATACACAGGAGGGTTCTTTCTTCAGAACCCGTTGAGGCATATTCTGTACCGTGTATTCTGGTATTTCGATCAGTGCAAACATGCATTTCAGTATTGTAGGCCGGTTGTTCTTGTTGATGGCACGTTCCTCACCGGCAAATACAGGGGCACATTGATGATGGCTGCTGCTGTAGACCCAGAGAACCAGATAGTACCAATGGCTTTTGCTTTGGCAGAGGGGGAAAACAACGATTCATGGTCATGGTTTATGCGTCTGCTCCGTGTCCATGTGCTTGGCCCTTCTCGCACCATTTGTCTGATTTCGGACCGTCACATTGGAATTCTAAATGCAGCCGATGAACACATTGATGGTCACCCGGCTCTAGTGCACCGTTGGTGCATGCGACATTTTGCCGCCAATTTCTGGCGGCGTCAACGCAAGAAGGATGTGGCTGACAAGTTAAAGGAGCTTTGTAATAAACGTACGGAACGCGAGTTCAACGAGACTATGGTAGAACTAGAGAAGATGCTTAACCAAGCTGGCAAGGCATGGTTAGACCAGCAGATGGAAAATAAAGCCAAGTGGGCATTAGCCTTTGATGAGGGCGGCTTCCGGTACGGCATCATGACAACAAACTCCTCTGAGTCTTTCAATCGTGTGTTCAAAGGCGTTCGATCTCTTCCAGTGTCTGGTATTGTCGAGTTCTCTTTTAGGAAGTGCAATGAGTATTTTGTTAAGCGGTATGGCCTAGCCCTGAGGAATGAAGAGGAGCTTGGAAGATGGGGCAAGGCGGCACACGAATATTTGAAGGAGGCTGAGGAATTGGCCAAACAACAGGTTGCCGAGGCTTATGGACGGGACATGCTTGTTTTCTGCGTACGAGCTAGAGGGGGCACAAACCTGGGCGGCGAACGATTTGGTGGCCGAACGTACCGTGTCGATCTTGGTAAAGTTGAATGCAGTTGCAACGTCCCTCAGATCATGCATGCCCCTTGCTCACACATGATCACCTCTTGTTGGCTTCGAGGTTTTGACCACACAGTTGCACCGTACATGTCACCCTTGTATCTCCGTGCCAACACATGCAAAGTTTGGGAAAAGAGTTTCGAGCCATACCTTGACGAGTCACAGTGGCCTCCATACTATGGTGAGGACTACGCGCCTTATCCGGACCTAAAGAAGGTAGGGAAGGGAAGGAGGAAGAAGAAGCGATTGAAAGGCGATATGGACAGTATGAAAGGTTACGGCGCCGATATGTATGGTGGCGGGGACTTTGACGAAGAACGTGCGCAGAACCTTTGCTCCATTTGCAAGAATCCTGGTCATAACGCTAGATTTCATAGGCGGGCGAGGCAAGAGGTCGTATATATTGTAAACATGCATTTATAATATTATAAATTTTATTTGTACTTGTCTTTAATTTTTTATAACGTTGTTAATTGTTCTAATGTTGTTAATGTTTGGTTTGTTTTTTACGAACAGGGAGTTTCAGGTGTGCAAGATGGCGGCGCGGGCTCCTCATCCACGCTTTAGCCTCCTTGAGGCTGACTACGACAAGGACCACCGGGCCCATGCCTTGTCGGAGCTCCATAGGCCGTTGCGTCCGCTTCGTGTTCGCACGCACCACGTACATAGCTGGGACGAGCGATACGCGCCCTACATAGAGCGTGCGGGCTTCATTGAGATCGTTCGCGTGTACAACAGTTCACTCCCCACACTTGACCCTGCCCTTCTTACTGCCTTTGTGGATAGGTAACCTTGCTTTTTCCATCTTTTGTCTTTGTTTTCAAAAATTGTGTTGTGAACTTGCCTATTACCACAACCTTGTAATGATGCAGGTGGAGACCGGAGACGCACACCTTCCACACACCATGTGGGGAAATGACCGTCACGATGCAAGATGTCAAGATGATATTGTGCCTAAGTTTGAAAGGTCATCCGGTGACTGGGGTCGCCGACGAGTCTAATTGGGTACAGTTGGTGGAGCAGTTCTGTGGTAGGAGGCCATCGGAGGCAGAAGTTAAAGGCACAAAGTAAGTTCTTATTTGCGTCCCATTGAAATCACTGATACAATCATTTCAGATACATATATTTTTTTTATAATAATACTTCAATTCCAATTGCAGGAAGACATCAGGAGTGCCGTCGTCTTGGATAGTCCAAAACTTTGGTGCAGGGCCTCCGGTGGGTGCTCCAGATCATGAGGTTGAGGTATATGCAAAGGTGTGGCTGTGGCACTTCTTGGGCGCTTTCTTATTCCCCGACTCCTCAGGCGACAGCATCAGCTGGATTTTCTTGCGGATCCTAATCCAGCCACTTGAGAATATTGCATCGTTTAGCTGGGGTACCGCGGTCCTTGCTTGGACATATCGTCAGCTTTGTAACGCCTGTCGTCGCCAGGCGAACAATGCTAACCTAGGTGGCTGCTCGTACCTACTGCAAGTATGGATTTGGGAGCGGTTTCCGGTTGGGAGGCCCACTCAACCTCCGCGTTTGCCTGTGAGTACAATAACAACTTTGTTATCGTCATACGACTAGAGAGATTACTGACACCTTGTTTGTGTAAACTTGCAGGAATGGCAACATCAAGACGTTCGCCCCACCGCCCTTTACATCTGGAGGGACGCTAAGGTAGTGAGGGGCGAGTTGGAAAGGAGGTACAACCAGTACACGGATGCGATAGACGTGTTGACACACAACTACGTACGTTATATCTGCTTTTCCTACTAAAGGCACTATCATTAAGATTGATACTTAATTAAGTTTCTTTACTTTGCAGGTACAATGGACACCGTGGTCTAGGTACGAGCTAGAGGACTACCTTAGTCCGCGCTGCGAGGAGGAAGCGGACGACTGGCTTTACGAAGGGCCACTTATCTTCTTCCATATCATCGAGATGCACTACCCTATGAGGGTTTACAGACAGTTCGGGAGGTTGCAAGGAATTCCACCGCTGTACTCCACCAACGCTGAGCTGCATGGGTATGTTTGTTCTACTTAAGCGCCTATGATGGCCACTTATCTTCTTCAATATGTTTGTTCTACTTAAGCGCATCATTTCTAATGCAATATGGCAATCCAGGATTGATCGGAGGATTCGGACGACGCAGAAGGATTGGGCGTTGACGCACGACCAATATTTGCACAGATGGTATAACAGGAATGTTCGTCAGATCAACCAAATTCCGCCACACCACCCGGGAAGATGGATGGAGTACCTTCAATGGCTGCAGCGAAGTACGAGGACTCATCTCATGGTCCCGTACACGAACTTGCCTGCAGATGCGGCCGATGAGGATGACATCGCCGATGCGTTCGACGATGCGCAAAGGAGGCAAACACAACTTCTTAGGGCGCCTCTTAATAGATACGTGGTAAGTACTTTGCACTTATATTCTAAAACGAGGTAACGGGTTTAAATCTCAATTGAAATGATCGAGTTAACGTTGTGTGATGTTGTAGGCACAACAGTTGTCCAACTACTCCGAGGAAGCTTCGAGGCAACTTTTTCGGACTAGGGATGACAAGACGAACCCTCTTCGTGCCTTCGTCAAGGTACTTTTGATATTAACATTCGTGACTACTACTCAGTTACTTTTAAAATTCACGCTTAGTAATGCTTGTTGTCATCTTAATCTGTAGAGAATGAAAAAAGGCTGCAAAAAGTTGGCTCAAAAGCTGAGCTGTGCGGATACGTCTCTGGACATACCGTACAACCCCACGTGGTCCAGGAGCCACACGATGTCCACCACAGCTGCTTCTGCTAGCGACACCAGAGCTGCGTCCTCGTCTATTCGTACTCCGCTGGATAGAGGGAAGGGTCCAGCGTCTGCGGACGATGTGGATGAGGCACTGCAGTATGAGACGACGAGTGGCGACGACGACGACGACGACGACGACGAAGAGGACGTTCCGCAGTGGGGTTACACCGGTCACGAGGAGATGGGTGCGTCACAGCTGTACGGTGCTCCTTTTGCTACACAGGGGTTCGACTACACACAGCAGGAGAACTACACACCAGCCGAGCAACAGGTTCGTATGCTTTGCTTTCTCTTTAATTTTATTGTTCTTAGATCAACATTTATAGTAGCTCATCAGGTTGCTTGCTTGCAGGGGCCGTCGTCGACGCAGCAGCTCGATCGTGGACAGAGGCGACAGCGCGAGAGGCAGCAGCGGGACCGCACAGACGTTGGCTGGAGAAGCAACGTGGTCCCTACAAATCCAAGGAGGCGACGGAGACCGCGAGACCCCTACACCCCAGGCGATTAGTATAGTAGCAGACGCCGGACACATAGTATCATAGTTAGAACAATTAAATTATGTGAAGGTGTACCAGCAGTACTCCACTTGGTTATTTCGGTTCGACTATTGTAGTTGGTAAGACTCGTTTAATCTTAGTCGTAAACGCAATTATTTGTGACGATCAGTTGACCCAATTATTTGTGACGATCCGTTGTCGTTAACTAATTTCGATTCGACCCCTGCCATAAACTTGCTGTAAATCACTCAACATGACTTCCTGCGCGGTCAATTGACGATAAACGAAATGCAGTTCCTGCGCGGTCGAAGTTTCAGGCAACCCCGCCATGGCTGGGGGCGGGTTAGGGGTACCCCGCCATGACCCATGGCGGGGTACCCCTAACCCGCCCCCAGCCATGGCGGGGTTGCCTGAAACTTTGACCGCGCAAGAACTGCATTGTTGTAATGTATTTATACACTGCCGCGATAAACCACGTAACAATCTTAGTAAGTGGACCAACAAATGAAGCGAATGACGATGTGATAAAAGTACAATGACATGTTTCAACGTACAACACTGACAAAGTTGCTTACACAAAGTTTCTACGCCACTACGAACGTCAAACACTGACAACGACAAAGTGAAGACGTGACAATTTAAATTATTACAAAGTCACTTGTACGTCAATCAAATTGCGTGCACCACTGCGTAAGCAACTCGTCTTCGGACTCGGAATCCTCCACTACCACCTCCTTACCCTTGCTAGCCTCGACTGACTTGGCTTCATAGGCCTGACGCCGGTAGTAAGCCGCCTCCGCCTCGTCCGCGGCCTGAGAGTACAACTCGGCCTCTTCTTGGGTCATGTCTGTTGGCCCCCATGAGTCGAACAACGGTGTCTGTTGGCTCTGGTACGCTGCCTGGGCCTCGTGTACTGCAACATCCTCCTGGTAGCCCAATTGTTCAGCTAGACGAATGAGATCGCCTATCCTCCCGGTGTCGTCGTCTTCCTCCGGCTCGGCCTCCTCGTCAACCACAATGGGACGACTTGCGGTGTACCTAGCACGAGCCATATCGGCTTCCCAGCCGCCGGTGCATCCAATCTCTGCAAGTACAGAATGCAAACAATTAACTAGATCTATGCAATGAGTTAATTGACAGTAAAACAAAGAAGTTTGAGTTTCCAAAAACGCAATGACTCACTCGCACATAATGAGTCAATAGTATCGTTCAAGCCTTGCATCTCTGCTCTCGCAGCCTCCTCTGCAGCCTTCCTTGCATCCTCTTCAGCCTTCCGTGCCTGGTACTCCTCTACATCCTTCTTCTTTTGCTCGTACCACTTCTTCCACGCAATACTCTCCGGGTTACGAACACGTAGCTCTTGGGCCCGTCGTAGCATTTTCTTCTTGTGGCTCTTAACGAAATCTGTGACGTAGCTTGCAGGATATCCTCTGCTATTGCGAACTGCTACCATTGTCTTATACTCATTCTTGAAATTATACACATCATAATATGATTCCCACTTGCATTTCTGAGTGCTCTGTTGCAATAAATAGATGAATACAAAGTTAGCGTACCAGAGTTAACAAAATAAACCATTACCGCCAACTGTCAAAAGTATTAGCAAACCTCGTCATAATCGATCATGTGGCCACAGAAGTGCCCTATACCAAGGCCTGAAGGGACAAGGCCGTAGCTAGCTTCAACACCACATTTGCACATCACAGGAGGGGCAATAGACCTCCTCTTCTTCTTCCAGTCTGGCACCTCCACAATCTTCTCCGGCTCCGGCCAATGGCTCTTTGGACCATAGATCCATTCCTTGAAACGGCACTTTGGCATATCATGATCCTACAAAATCAAAACAGTAAAACACACATATAGAACGTGACATTCCAAGGTACACACAAACCTTACCTCATGTCGTAGAGGACAAATGAACTCTTGTTCATTGCGTGGGTTTATCACGGCTTGCTCTCCGCAAAGGCACTTTGGAGGATCCTCGAGCCGCCGTGCCGATGCTACGGCCTTCTCTTCGTCCGTCATAGGAGGAGGGTTTGGAGGGGGCGGAACCCAGCGAGTAAACACCTCACGCTTGCAATGATCAATGCCGGGGTAGAAAAGGAGAATCCTTGGATCAAACTTGTCCGGGCCATCGATCCATTGGAAAAAAAAGCACCGGAAGTAGGGCTATACAAAAGTTTCAATTATCTCATCGCGAATACAACATCAGCAACCAATAAAAACAACAAAGGGAACAATTACTTACGCTACAACTATAACATGTGTAGAAGCAACGAGCCGCAGTATCGGGATGCCTCGACTGGCCCACGTGTGCCGGATGACCACAATCACAGTTAGGTATAGGTTCCTCGGGAGGAACGGGCGCATCCTTACAAGACACGTCGGGGTACATCTCTCTAGGACGACCCTTTTTCCTCCAAATCGACTCACGATACGAGTCCTCCATCTAAAAAAACGAAACGATTTCAACACAAAACGATACACACAAAGAAGGGGTGGCCGGAACAAGGAGCGATGATGGGCCCATACCTGACGGGGACGACGGAGGGACGCCGGAGAAATGGAATGGGTGAGGGAGCTCGGTTCTAGAGCGCTGCGGGAAATGGAATGGGTGAATGACCAAAAACAAGAAGTGCCCGGGCTTTTATATGGCCGGGGGTGTACCCCGCCATGCATCATGGCGGGTTAGGGCAACCCCGCCATGGATCATGGCGGGGTACACCCCTGCCACGCTGGCGAGGTGGTCTTCCACCCCTGCCACGTCGGATCTGTACCCCGCCACCATGCATGGCGGGGTACAGTGCATTTGCCCCGCCATGCATGGTGGCGGGGCCAAACGGGTTAGATTTAAAATTTTTTTGAAAGACGGGTTAAATTTAAAATTTGTTTCAAATTTGGGCTAAAAATAAAAAAAAATTCCCTTGAGTCACCGTCCGTCGTCTACTGTCCACTAGCCACCGCGTTGATCGATCAGATTTAGAGTACGAAGAGGAAGAGACGTGCGACGGACCGAGGCACCGAGTGGACGAGCCCTAGCTTCCCTTTTCCCTCTGTGCGTTCTGGTAATTGACGCCACGAGGCCCATCAAGCGGAGCCCATCAGGCCTAGCTAGCTTCCGATCCCTCCGTATGACCATATCATGTATGTGTATGTTCCCCTAAAAAAAATGTATGTGTATGTGTATGTGTATTTCAAATATATAGTGCATATATATTCAGTATTTTACATTTTTTTAGATAGGGCGGCCGCCAAGGCTCGCCAAATACTTACTCCACTTGCCTCCGCCCCTGGAAGCGAGTCAAAGACCAGCTGGCCCAATGGCGCATACGTGCATGAGCACTACAAGAGAGGAATTATATTTCTTCTTTTCTTTTTACTATATATATATATATATATATATATATATATATATATATATATATATATATATATATATATATATATATGTAGGTAAAGACACCAGATCAACGCGTTGTGTTAGTGATTGTAAATCAACCAGATTCTCTGCAACCAAACAGAATCCAATCATCCATGTTACGCGTGCCTCAACAAAGCCAACAATACAAACAAGTGGAGGTGCACACGTCAGACCAGGCTCTGATTGACCTGGTTCTCAAATCTCAAGTTCAACCAGGCCCGAGTCAGCTAAGCTACCCAATCACCCCCTAACTAACCCAACCTGCACGAGCTAGAAAATCAACATGCATGAGAAGTCTTTTTTCTTGTGTGGAACACATCTCTTTTGGCCTAAGTACGAAGACGACGGACTCCACATTATCCGATCTCAATGGTTTTCACCGCTCCACCGGAAATTCCCTCTGCCCGGGATGCCCGAAGGTGCTGTATATACGGAGGAGCTGATGACATGAAGTACCCCCTCTATCTTTCTGTAACCTAGCCCCTTAGAAGATATATAAGGGGAGGCCAAGCCCTCTCTCTCGTCGATTGAACTCTCTATACTCCTCCTGATGAGACATCCAGATCCCTCTAGCTCTGGATGTAGGACCATGACCCCGACCCCGAACGAACACAACCAATTGGATGTAGGACACGTTACATGAACCAATATAATTCCTAGGTCCTTGAGTTCCAAGCCATCCCGAGTCATACAGAGAACCACAAATTTAAGCCCTGTTTGACAAAGTTGTTTTATGTCAAACAGGGTAAGATGAAACAGCATCATCAAGGAAGCTCTTTAAAACGTGCTCTTACAAGGAGTGGATGGAAGATGGAGCTGAAAACAACAGCTTCTCCCATCTCCCACTCGCTCTGGATTCTATGAGAGTATGTTTCGAAGAGCTCCACATATAGAGTTGTTTGGTCAAACGGATCCCAAAGCAGCTTCAGCTCCATCAGTAGAGGTGCTCATGGAGTTGAAGCAAAAAAAAACAGCTTCACTAATAAATTGGTGTTGTGCCAAACATAACCTTATTAGTCGATGCTACAAAAAGTCAACAACATATGACCAGATGACTGATATAATTCCTTATGTTTACTTATATTTAAGAATAACTAGATAGGTTCCCCGCGCGTTGCTGCGGGAATTTGAGAAGTAATTTTTTATGAATGTTAGATGAATGAAGCCAAAAAAATATGAAATTGAATATAGGTAATGCTCGGTAAATTTCATTTTGATGAAAATATGTAAGAGTAAATGATGAATGTAAACCTTATGACAAAAAGGTGCATGAAAGCATGTCAAATAAAAGTGCTTGGATGGCCAGTTGTCAAATCGCAGGAATATTATGCAAAAACGAAACAATGGAAAAAAGAATAGCAGAATCTAGATGATAAGAGTGCGCTTACCTACAAAGCTATAACTGTTAAAGACATGGACAGATTATTGATATTCAAATCTGGAACTGGTAAATGGTTCAGGGGTTGATTGTTTAAACATCTGCCAAAAGCACCATTTATTTTCCATTCCACAATGTGCAACCATATGATGCCGTATCTTCACATTTATTAGTTTGGAGCATGACAGGAGGCAATCTATTCTCGGACGCCAAAAGGTCACATGATAATTAGAAGAATGGGATTTGATTGCCCTCTGAAACAATAACTTTAATATACAAATACCTCAAATCGTTACAAGAAAAGGGAGTCTTCCTGTGATTATATTTGACCAAATGGGCCAGGCCCGGTGGGCCAGCATGGGCACGGCCCAAGCACGGCACGGCACGGCACGAAGGCTATAGTCCAGTGCCGGCACGGGCACGGCACGACTTATAGGCTTGCATGACTGCGGCCCAATTATTTCCACCATTGAATTCTCTTTCCATGAATCGTAGCCGTTGGATCAACCAAGGGTATGATATATAATGACTTAGCTCAGTCTCTCCGTTCCTGCCTCCTTTTTCCTCCCGCTGCCGTCTTCCTCTTGCTAGCTCATCCCGCGCTCACACAGTCACACTGGCCTCGCGTCATGTGCACGTGTAGCGACCGCTCGCGCGCAGTGAGGCACGGCCCCGCCTCACATGGCGCGGTAGCAACGGCGGCATAGGGCCCGGCTTGATTCGGAGCGGCGGCGCAGTCGTGTGAGGTGGCGACGGTGAGGCTCAAGGCGCATCCACGCAACAGCGGTGCGTGGCTGGAGGCGCGTCCACGACGACGACATTCGCGACAACATCGAGGCGCAGTGACGCGGCAATAGCATGGCTGCAGCGACCACGGGCCGGCACAGGCCCCGCAGGCCGTCGTGCCCACCAGCACGGCACGGCACGGCTAAGCCGCCGTAGGGCCGTGCCTAGGCTGCTACCTCGGCATGGCGGCACTATCAGGCATGGCACGACTAAGCTGCCGTGCCTAGGCGTGCCGTGCCTGTGCCATGCCGGGCGGCCTGATTGGTCATGTATACCAGTGATGAGTATATGATCATGGAATATCTCTGAAACGTTTTTCATATGACACTAAGAATTCATCATGTTGTCATTTAAACTTAGCACAGTAAGTGGACATCTAGGTAGTAACATGTACATGAGAGAGGGAGGATTATACTTAAGCATTCTAAGTACCACACCGCTCGAAATATTGATGTGCTTTGAAGGAAATCGAATTGAAAGGAAGGACCACACCATGGAAGTAAATCAAGTGAGAAGGAAATACAGTAGCTTAATCCAAACGATAGATAACATCTCCACATAGAAGTAAATCCAATCCAAAAACTAATTGAAGTGTATGTGGAGCGGCCAGGGATCGGAACCACACATGCACAGGCAATTTTGGTAGCCTTGCACTCAATTGCTCCATCAATCTGGTAGTGAATCATCTAAACATAAAGAAATGGAAAGAGAAAAAAAAGAGAAATCTGGGCTTCTGTGACGATTGCTAGATGACAGAACACCTATCTGTCATAAACAGCCTCTGTTTATGACGACTATTCACACGATGACAACTGTTTATGACCAAGCTATGTCTTTGTCATAAACATCGTCATAATATCAGTATGCATGGGATTTGTGATGATAGATCGTGACAATAGTTAATTGTCATAAAATATATTGGTTTCACAAGATTTTATAGAAGTTAATACTAAATGAGTCCATATATTCTAGTCACAAGTGAGTGTGTAGTTGTAGTTAAGTATCTTGGATGAAAAAGCGACCAAAACAATAGTTGTAGATATCGAAAATTTATGCAACATTGTAGTTGACAACCTTTTCTTTTGGAATCGTGTATCCAACGAAAATTATGTTTGAATTCTCACATTTGAAATTCGATTTTTTAAAAGTATCTTGAATAAAGAAATGGCCAAAATAAAAGTTGTAGATATTGAAAAGTTATGCAACTTTGTATTTGATAACTTTTTCATTTGAAATCATTGGTCCAAGGAAAATTATGTCGGCATTTTTTCACATTTAAAATTTAAAATTTTCAAACGGCCTTGGATGGAGAAATGATCAAAATCAAAGTTGTAGATCTCGAAAAGTTATAAAATTTTGTACTTTACAACTTTTCAATTTGAATTTGTTTAGGGTCTCAAATAATGGTATAAAGATTTTCTAAATGATATAAAGAAAAAGCCGCAGCAGCTGCAGCTACAGTAACATGTGAGGGGAGAAAAAGCTATCGCAGCAGCGGCTGTGGCTGCAGCTTTTTCTTCCTCACAATTTACTGTAGCAACAGCCGTAGCGGCTGCAGCCGACCCTGGCACAAACTTCCTTCCCACTGCACCAAATTTCGGATCCCACATGCGCCCGCGAAAGCAAAATGCTTGCCGCGCCACTGTTTCCATAAAAAGTCATTTCTACCCATACCAACTGTACAACTAACTTATCTCATGTGAGGCCAATTTCGAACTTTAACTCAACCGAGTGCCACACATATACATAGGCGAAGCTAACCCTAAAGTCATTCCCCACTCCCGGACCTGGATCCGGTGCGGTTACTACTGCTACTGCAACTTAAGCAGTCGTTCGTTTTCAGCCATCCGAAGACCATCCAACGGCCCAAACGAACCGAGCCACTGCTGCCTCATCTTCGGTGCTGTCCGCTCCTCAGCCGTTTCTTGTCGCCGCTCTGGCCGGCCTCGACGTCGAGGGCAGGGTGCGCCGCGGGGGCCTCGTCGTACGTCGACATGCCTGGCCACGAGAAGTCCGGGCGAGCATCGTGCCGGAGCTCTCGCCGGCTGCTTCTTCGGCAGCCTCATGCTTCAAGGCCACCGCCACGGGCCCTGGCCACGGTATGTCACGCGCGGCGTGGTCGTAGGTGAGCGCGACGGCCTCGGCGGAGGGGAAGGTGTTTAGCCAGACGCGGACGCCCTTGACGGGGTCACGGATCTCGGTGGCCCACTCGCCCCGATGCCCCTGTACTGCTGCGCCTGCGCGGGCTCGGCGCGGCCTGCTGCTGCTCCTGGCGCGCACGGGGCTTCGTCTCCGTCGCCGGGGACGAGGCGGGGAAGACGAAGGCGCGCTTGTTGTCCACCTCCTCCTCCCACGCCTCCATCATCTCCTCGTCCTCCTCGGAGTCCTCGTTGAACTCTCGGAATGCGGCCTCGAAGTCATCAGCCTTCCACAGCTTGCCCTTGCCGGCAGGCCACGCTGCGCCGGCGTGTTCGGGAAATCGGGATGACCTCGGCGAGGATCACACCACCACACGTCTGTAGAACGATTTTCAATAATTGTAGATCGGTCGTGCCCATCATCGCATGCTCCGTCGTGCCTGTGCTGCCGCCCTCAGCGCGTCCCCATCGCTGCCTCCTTTGTCGATGTCGTGTACCTCGCCTTGTGCCCTCGCATGCCGTCCTTCTCCGTCGACTCGCTATCCATGTGCAGCCTCGATGCCGCCACCCTTGCCCGATCTTCCTTCTCCTCGGTCCTCTCCCAGAAGCTCGATGCCGCCATGTGCGCGGACAATAGCTGCAACGGGAGGTTCGGCATCATGTACCATGGCGGCGGCAACGTTGCAGTGTCCTACTCCGGGAAGCACTTGCCGTGGGGCCGTGGCTGGCGTTCGGCCAGCCGCCGAGGGACCGCCGAAGGTGTTCACGGTGGCAATGAGGGCCGGCTCGCGTCGTGTCATGTTTTTTTTGATTCAGCGTCGTGTCGTGTTGGCACTGCATTTCAGCACAGGACAGCCATGGGCGCCAGCTCCGGCACGGTGGCGGTGGCCTTGAAGCACGAGGCTGCCGAAGAAGCAGCCGGAGAGAGCTCCGGCACGGTGCTCTCCCGGACTTCTCGTGGCCAGGCATGTCGGTGTACGATGAGGCCCCCGCGGCGCACCCTGCCCTCGACGTCGAGGCCGGCCAGAGCAGCGACAAGAAACGGCCAAGGAGCGGACAGCACCGAAGATGAGGCAGTAGTGGCTCGGTTCGTTTGGGCCGTTGGATGGTCTCCGGATGGCTGAAATCGAACGACTGCTTAAGTTGCGGTAGCAGTAGTAACTGCACTGGATCCAGGTCCCCCACTCCCACATCTCCACAGCCGCCGGCCGCCCCTTGCCTCCCTCCCTCTCTCGGCTTCTAGAACCACGGCCACCCCTTGCCTCCCTCCCAGGAGTAAGACGATGGCGCCAGGGAAGAAGATGCTCGGCGGCAAGAACACGCCTTGCCGCCCTCCTTTGGTCCTTCCAAATCTTGCGGCAACCCCTTGCCTCCCTCCCACGAGCAAGACAATGGCGCCAGGAAAGAAGACGCTCGGCGGCAAGAACACGCCTTCCCGCTGAAAGGTCTTGATGGCTAGAGGGGGGGTGAATAGCCTTTTAAAAATTTCTACAATGACAAACTAAACAAGTTTATCAATACAACAAATAGCGAGATGCGAGTTTTGCTTAGCCTACGGGGTGTTTGCAAGCCACCTATCCAATACACAATTCTAGTATATTTGCACTCAACCGCACAAGTCAAACCGAGGAGGTAACTACCACTACAACTAGCAAGCTACACAAAAGAGCTACTTTAGCAAAGCTAACTAGCTAGCAAAGATAACTAAGAAAGTAATACAAGTGAGAGTTAGGAGGGTATCACCGAGGGGCGAAGTATTGAGCCAACCAATATGATCAACAATGAAAACCAAGACAACCGAACACCGGGATCAATCAATCATAATATGAAAGTGATGACACGAAGATTTATCCCGAGGTTCACGTGCTTGCCGGCACGCTAGTCCCCGTTGTGTCCCTTTTCACCACGTGGTTCGGTGGCTAATCGGTCTCACACCGAGCCTCTCAAAAGGCGCCACAAGAACCTACCAAATGGCAAAAAGGTTGCAAATGACACGAGCAATCCACTAATGTTGCCTTTGGCGCTCCGCCGAGGTAGGCACAAACCCCTCACAATCACCGGAGGTGGCCAAGAACAATCACCAACTCTTGCCAACGCCTCCAAGCTGCTCCAAGCCGTCTAGGTGGCGGCAACCACCAAGAGAAACAAGAATCCCGCAGCAAATCAACCACCAAGTGCCAACTAGATGCAATCTCACAATGCAAATGCACTTGAATCACTCAATCTCACTTCGAATATGCAAGGAAGCAAGAGAGATGAGTGGGAGGGGAGTTGCTTAGCTCAAAGTGCTCACAAGTATGTCAAATGTCCAAGAGTGAGAGCCTTGAGCCGGCCAACGAGTATTTATAGACGTACCCCTTCGAATATAGCCGTTAGAAACTGAAATCAGCAGCAGTCGCGCTGACCGGACGCGCTGGTCCAACTGACCGGACGCGCCGGTCGCGCAACGGCTAGTTTTTGAAACGCTGACCGGACGTGCCGGTCGCAACGACCGGACGCGCTGGTCGCGACCGGACGCTCCGGTCCCGTGACTGACCGGACGCGCCGGTCAGCCCTGAGCCACGCGCAACAAAACAGCGACCGGACGCGCTGTTTGAACTGACCGGACGCCACAGTGCCCGCGTCCGGTCGGAGTCCAGTAAGCTCCTTGGACGACCGGACGCGTCCGGTCGCCTGTGACCGGACGCGCTGCGCGTCCGATCAACCAACTGAAAAACGCGCAGACGCTGAACGCTGACCGGACGCGTCCGGTCAAACAGTGACCGCGTCCGGTGCAGTGTCCGGTGCAGCGTCCGGTTACCACTGTGACCTCCGTTCGCCTCCGTTTGATTTTCGTTTGATTTCCGACTTCCGGCGTAGTGGAAAATAGGCATTTCATTTCCCCGAAATCGCCTGAATCCCGCGCTCGCACGCTCGGCGGGAGGGAGAGAGGACCCCAAACCCTCTCTACCGCTTAAACTCCAACGCCATCGCAAATGTGCTAACACCACCATGTGATCTCGTCAAGTGTGAGTGTGTTAGCATTTTCACAATCATTTTTCGAGGCGTTATTAGTTCTATCCAAATGCATACAATCATGAAATGCACACCTAGAGGCACTTAGGAGTTCAATAGCCGCGTCATTCCCCTCTTTATAGTACGGCTATCTATCCTATAATGTAACCACACCCACTAGGTGTCTTGGTTACTAAAATACAACCCTTAAGCATATACCTTTGCCTTGATCACGTAGGGTCGCGTCCAAATCCAAGTGTGGCCATCATGATCACCATGTTCATCTTGCCACCAACCTTGGAATGTACTAATCCTCATATGCTACATACAACTTAGGCATAGGATTAGTACTTAGGCATTGTCACTAATTACCAACACCAAACATAGGACTTTCACCCGCCCTCCTACGGTCCTTCCAGATCACGCGGCCGCCATGGAGATCCCAGGTACTTCTCAGCCCATCCTCCTTAGGGTTCGGTTTTGGGGATTTTGGGACTTACGATTTGTAATCGATTTGAATCCCCTCCTTACTGCTTATCCGAAGAAGCGTGTGCAGCTTCTACAGGAGAGGAGGATGTTTGGGCTGAGTGAAGAAATCAACACGCATGAACTAGCAGACAGGAAGAAGCTAGCAGTCAACCAGGTAACTTTTGTCCTATTTGGATCCTTATCCTTGCAGGTATATCTGGTTCACGATTTGAGATCTGGTTTGGGTAAAAGTTTTAGGTTAGTCATGGATGCTTAGTCATATGATGCATCTTGCCTCGTGCAGTCCTAGTCCTAGCTACCGTATGCTCTGCCTTTATGCTATTCCAAATATATTTGTTACTGCTGTGATCCATTTAAAAATTAAATGTGAGTATGTAATAAGCGAGTTCAGATATATGCATTTGTTACTGCTATATGAAATATTAAAAGCATTTGTTACTGCTATGAAATATTAAATTTTAGTTTATGTAAAAGCAATTCACTAGTGAACTGCAGTTCAGATATTGCAGTAATATAGCAGTTCAGATATAACAGTTCACTAGTGGTTTGAATGATTGTTTGGAGGTAAACTGCATGCAGATTGGTCTGTGTATTGAGCACTAAAGAATAAGAAGAAGATATTTTATTTAGGCAATATTATTATTAGTAACTGAGGATATGTAGGTAGGAGATCTACATATATATTGATACTGAGCAAGTGCCTCTGCTTATGATGCATTTAATCTTGAGCAAGTGTCACATGCCTGTGATGCCATTTTTTTCCTCGTGGGCTGGTGTTTTGTTATATATGTTTTGGCTTCCCATATACATGGTATTGATTAGTATATTTAGAAAAAAATGATAGGCACTGGTGACTTTAAAATATACTATGCAATTATCTTAGTGAGTTATTTGGCAATTGCCAATAAATGCGAGATGTCCTGCTGCAGACTTGGTAGCTCTGGCCATACATATGCATACACGCTTACATGATGTGATTCTACATATGGTCCATGCATGGGATAGCTGTAGTACGGAGATTTGAATCTACTTAGTCTCTTAATATCTGAAATATTTTAAATCCTGTGAATGTTTTTGATAGTGAAAAAATTACAAGTTTCTAGTCATAATTTTTAGTGTTAGTAATGGAATTGTTATGTGCCTGCAGTTGGTAGAGCAATTACACAAAGTAGAGTTTAGAACGTAGAGCCTGATTTCCATTCTTTACAAGAATTATTATCTTGCTGGACTGTTGATAATTGCGTGACTTTTTAGATTGAAGTTGAAAGCCCTTATGTAATTATGAGTCAAGACAAAAGCACCTGGGCATGGATGCCAGCTTCTGCGTCATCCAAGGTGTCTCTCTCGTTTACCATCTTTAGTTCAGATCGAAATCTGATGTGCTCTGTAATGTATGCTATTAATTTCACATCTACTGCCTTGGTCCTGTACATTGAGATGCCCATGTATTTACTTGCAGTAGTTCGAGTACTACAGGTTGGATGTCCCTATGGGTCTGCAATTTAGATTAGTAGGTCTGTACATATGTAGTGAATTCAATCATGCTGCAACGGTGTTAGGCCGTTTTATTTGCTGCAATGTGTGCTGTGATCAAGTAGCGAAATGATTTCAATTCTGAACACAGTTAGCACTGCACACAGGTGCAGCTTTTAGGTTCATCATTTGAAGGTTTGAGGGTAGCTCAACTGCTCAAGTAACCACAGATTTCAGATTCTCTAGCAGTAGCTTATTTTTAATATTGTTCTGCAGAGTGTCATTTACATATTCTATACCATGAGTTGCCATTCTGAGTCTGACTACAACTCAGTATATGTCAGATTTAATAAACAATCTGATTTGCAGAAGTGTTAATTCTTAAAAATAGAGATGGACATGCACAAATTATTTTACGAATTATTTTCTGCCTGCTCACTTGATTTGTGAAGACTTGTTGAAATGCTAATCTTATTTTGACTCCAAGTTTTTGCTTTAATACTGAACCTGTCGTGAATATTCAGCGGATGTTTCATTGAGGTTATCATTGCTTGTGCAGGCACTTGGGCTGTGCTGCTTGAATGCGTGCAGCAGTGAAGTTTTGGTTGCTAGAATGTGGTTGTTGGGTGTTGGCTACTGGCTAGGTACTTTTGTGTAGTTTGGTGGCTGGAATGTTTTTGGTGTATGTAACATGTATTCTGGAACATGCACTTTTGTAGGTTGGAATATTATTTATGGCTGCAATATATTTTTTTGTACGAGCTGGTTATTACAATTATGCAATTGCTTTTGTGGTTTATAATATGCGATTATTTTATTGGGCTGGCCTATAAGGGCTTGAATTGTAATGTTGGGCTATAATGAAAAAAAGTAAAAGCTAATTTGTAGCTGGGCCAAAAAAACATTTGGACCAATTAGGCTGATTGTAATTGAAAATAAAAAAGAAAAAAAACCCATGCCATATGGGCCAAATGTGAATTGCCATGTCATCTGCCATGTCATTTGACACATCACCTGCCATGTCATCTGCCACGTCACATGTGCCATGTCATTATACATGTGTTATTTGGTTCAATTTGTTATGACGAGTTTAGTTTCGTCATTGCATCAATGACACGAGAACTATTGTCACTGTATCAATGACGATGTCTTTTGGTGGTCACAGAAGCCCTTTAGTGACCCACCTTCTCTGACGACAGCCACTTCATCACTGTAGGCAGGTAGTGACAGGAAACAGGCTGTTATCGTCATAATCTGATTGTCACAGAAGCCCACAATTCCTGTAGTGAAAGATTGCATACATGGGTGACGACAGCAGCACAAACAATACAGTACATGGGAGACGGGGCAAACTGGAAGGCACAACTACGGTTAGAAACAAACGGAGGTAGCAATACTGAAGTGCCATGAACCGAAGGAGGCTGTAGGGATGCCTGCACTCAAATTGCGTGAGGCACGATTGAACTGGAGTCTTATACCAATGACTTGTTATCAGGAACGGGAAGATGAAATCGATAGATAGTGATTTGGTGGGGCCTTGAGATGACGTGGCTTCATAGAATTGTAGAAAAATATTGTAGTGGGGTTTTGCTTTATAAGAGTTATAGATTAATGATATATATACAGTGCACGCAGCAATCGTGCGATTTAACTGAGAGCATTTTCACTACCATATTGACAATACGGGCGCAGTAGAACAAATATAGGACCCTTGAAACAAATAGTATTGACAACAGCAGGCATATCTCACGGACTCAAATATTGACAACAGCGCGCACAATTCTCACCTATATGCATTAGTGGACAACTCAGAGTGCAGACCTCTTGATGACGGCGGGGAACCCATGATGAGGTTGCTGCAGCGTGGCCACATCGTCGGCCGGTGGGCGCCGCCGTAGCTTGCCCATCTCGTCGACCAACCTGTCCATAGCCGGGCGACGACGGCAGAAATACCGGCACGACGGCACCATCGTCGCCATTAGCGTTCTTGAAGGGTAAGACGAAACTTGACGCCCAGGGCAAGGCCGGGGCAACGCTAGGTTGTGCCGGCCCCACGTACACTGGCTTGCCCCAGCCGAAGTCGAAGTCATGAAACCTGGCCTTGGTCTCGTCCGTCAGTGAGTACACGGCGCCGGCGGATGCGCCGCCTCTGCCCCCTGCGGAGAACGATGAGGTTGGCCGTTGGCCGCCGACCGCATGTACTCCATGTCCACCCTGTCCTTGGCCTCCTTCACCAGTTCTACGGCGTAGCTGACGGGGTTCTTACAGAGCTCCCCGGCCGTCGATACGGCGATGAGGAGCGCGAACGCGTTGCCGTAGTAGCCGGTGGGGATGGCCCTGCCGCAGCGGCCACGGGCGTCGACGGCGATGATCAGCAGCATCACCTCGTTGGAGTCCGGTGCCAGCGCCATGGTTCGGCACTTCCACAGCCAGCCCGTGATGACGTCGAACCTCGACGCCCGGTGCTGAAGGTCCGGCGAGAGCTGCACTCGGATGGCCGCGATCTCCCCGAACCCGAAGAAGAAGGAGCGAAGCGCCATGTCGTCTAGAGACATTAATGGAAGCATGATACTGCAGTCATCAGTAGTCACCTCGTCCAACTCGTCGGGCGGCTGCGGGGAGCTGCGCCGGCTTGCTAGTCGGTCATCCAAAAAGCCGACTGACCTGTCAGCCAGCCAACTGCCCACTGGACATGTCGGCCCTTCAGCTGCTGAGAGGAGCCCTGTCGGCCTTTCAGCTGCCGATAGGCCTGTCGGTTTCCGAGCTGCCGATAGGTGCTCTCCATCTGCGCTGTCCGCTGTAGATCCAACGGCTGGGCTGCCTCATGACTCATGACTCGGCTCTCCCTTCCCCTACCGATAGCACCGCGGGGACACGAATGCCTCCTCGAGCGGGAGCCATGGCGGCGGCGGCGAGGGCGGCGCTGCTGCCCTCCTCCTCCTCCTCCCCGTCGCCGCTGCTCCGCCTCCCGCGCCGCTTCCTCTCGCTCACCGCGACTCCCTATCCTCTCTACTACGACCTCATCGTGCACCGCCCCGCGGACCCCAATCCCCCCAAATCCTCCGCCTCCGACGCCGCCGGGGCCGACCGCCAGCCGCAGCCAGCATCCGACGAGCAGCCGCTGGACCGCGCCAAGCGCCGGTACCTCCGCAAGCGCCGCAGCCGCCTCCTCCCCGACCCTGACGCCACCACCACCACCAAGCCCTCCTCCTCGTCGTCGGAGTTCGTCGAGCTCCGGCCGGAGGTGGTGGACTTCCCGCGCCTGCACGCGCGCGAGGAGGCGCTCTACTTCCACGACACCTTCGCTATGCCGTGGGAGAAGGACAAGCACTACCGTATGCTCTACCGCCTCGAGAAGAAGTACTTCCCCCACCAGTCGCTCGACAATGCATTCGTCTCTGCTGACGCTGCCCCGGCCTCCGACGCCGATAGGAGCCTCGTCTTCTTCGACGACGAGAAGAAGGAAGATGAGGGAGGGGAGCGGGTGGTCAGTAAGAAGGGCGGCGACAGCGACGACAAAGGGGAGGTGCTGGAGAGGAAGGTGGAGGATTTCTTCAGGTCTCTGAAGAAGGGCCCTGGCCAAGCCGACACCAAGGCCAAGAGACCGGGAGCGGAGCCGCGGCAGGTCAAGCGCGAGGTGCCAAGGGAGGAGGAGCGGCCGCAGCCGTATCTGGTTACCAGGACCACGGAGCTGCCGCCCAGGTGGGACGGCCCGGCCGGGACCGTCGTCCTCATCGACAAGCCCAAAGGTGATGCCTTTCCCGGTTTCCCCTCTCCTTTGGTGCATTGCAGGTTCTGGGATTCTCACCAAAATGTGTCATCGGCAGTATTAGGTTCCCGTCTGTGTGAGATTAAGACAGCAGTAGTATTTTAGCTACTTTTATCTGATGCGCCACTGGAAAATTCCTCTTGTGAAATGTGAGTGATTAGTGCAACAATTACATGGCAATCAGTCAGTGTGGCACTACTGCAGCTTTGCCCCAAGACAGGGCTCTGTATTGTGTTTCCTGTCAGGGCAGATAGTAATTAGTTAATTTGCTCTGTTGCCTTCAGTCCTGAACTATTTGTCTGAACTCGTCTTTCTTCTAATCTCAGGATGGACTTCTTTTACTGTTTGTGGCAAGTTGCGGCGCTTGGTCAAAGTACAAAAGGTGATATCAGGGTTTTTTTTCACTGTATCTGAATGTAGCATTTGCCCTTAGCATTAAGTATATGTTTTGCAATATTTGTGTGGTCTCAGGTTGGACATGCTGGAACTCTGGACCCCATGGCAACTGGATTGTTGATTGTTTGTGTAGGAAAAGCAACCAAAATAGTTGATAGGTAACATCATCTAATCTTTTGGGGAAAGCTTATTCTTGTGGATGCTGGGACAGTTGTCCTCTGGCTTACGCTTATCTTTAAATTTGCTCTGGTATAGACTGTATAGTAGGCTTTGGCGGAAAAATAAAATATGGACTCTAAAATAATTGTTTTGCATACTATCGCTACTTATCATCCCTCCATCTCTAGCACTTCCTGTATTTTTTTTTTCTGAATGATCTCATGCTTCTGAAGCTACCAAGGAATGGTTAAAGGCTATAGCGGTGTTTTCCGACTTGGAGAAGCCACATCAACCTGGGATGCAGATTCACCAGTATGTATCCTAGCATCTCCACAATGGTCTGCTGGACATTCTTTTATTCGGGGGTTGCAAATGAATTTACATTATTGAAGGGATTTGGGGAAGCATCACCAAATAACAACCTATTAGGTTCACAGTTAGTTATGCTTCTTTTCAATGCTGCTGGAAATCTTATTGAAAGATTATATCCTGAAAAGAGGTTCGTCACTTATCAGTATATATCGTTTACATATCATTTAGTTGGTGACTGTTAACTCTATTTTCACAGTTAATTATGCTTCTGTACAATGTTGCTGAGAAATCGTATTGAAAGATTCTATCCTAAAAATAGGTTGATCACCTTATTAGCATATATAGTCTATATATAGTTTAGTAGGTGACTGTAAATTCTGCAAGCATTTGTTGATCCTATCTTTACAAATGTCAGAAATTATAAACTCTGTTTTCAGATCTCAATAGTTGATTGTGTGCAATCTTAACCTTTTCTTGATATAATTAATTAAACCACTTGTGTTTTCCCAAATCTGATCCTGTATAGTTATTTTTTTGATATTAGCTTTCATTTTAATTATCTATATTCTTACAATTCTGCTTAGATGACAGTAATGCTTTCCATCCTTCTATGATCAGATTATTCAGAGGGAACCATGGGAACACATCAAAGATGAAGATATTAGAAAGGCAGCAGCATCATTCAAGGGTGAGATATGGCAAGTTCCTCCAATGTTTTCTGCCATTAAGGTACACTATTCTTGTACCTAAAGCTATTTTTCTATATATTTTCTTTAAAAGAATGTTGCTAGAGTTGTTCGTGGGAGATGCATGTATGACAATCTGCTCGGCAGTTTTACACTTTTGGATAGTAAGCAACTAAACCACTAGAAGTATATTGTTCACCTATGAAGAGCAAAAAGGGAACTAGAAAGATAATGTGCATATAGGTTACTTTTGTCATACTATCTCTGGACTTGTCTGTGTACTGCTTCTGTAAATAATGACATAAGGATATAGTTGGGTTTGGTCATTATTATACAGTTTGATATTACTGATCTTCCATGTGCTGTTACACTGCCTATTACTCAAAGTTAATTAACCATGAAACCACAAGTTCACAAGTTGTGTTATTTCCTAAACATGTATGACAAATTCACAAGCTCACAATTGTAATCAACGATGAAATCAGGTTGGTGGTGAAAAGATGTATGACAAAGCAAGAAGGGGTGAAACAGTAGAGCTTTCACCAAGACGTATATCAATATACCAATTTGATATTGAGCGCAGTTTGGAAGACAGGTGTTCTTACACTCCTCTTTTCCTACCTTTGAATTCATAGCAGATAATAAATATCTGGTCAGTGTTCATATGATTACTTATACTCTTGATGATTGATTTTTTTGGGTTGCATTCTACAGACAGAATTTGATATTTCGAGTTACTTGCTCAAAAGGAACATATATTCGGTCCCTATGTGCGGACTTGGGTAAAGCACTTGGAAGGTTTGCACAATTATTCTTCTGTTAGTCTTATTTTCTGTTTTCTTTCTGTGTGTGCAGTCTGCATAAATGATAAATAGACATCAACATGTATAATGTGCTCTAAGTGATATAGTGTCAGGATTACATTTAGATTTCCTTTTCAGGTTTCTATAAATGTTTCAGTTGTTAGGATTGTGCAATATCCTTTCACTTACTGTCATCCTTTTATGGGCAAGTTACTTTATGTGTCCAGTGGAGTTCTAATTTCATTGAACACCATAAGCCTAAAAGTCTGCGTAGAGCCTATCTCTATGTGCTTTGGACCAATGCTTATGCACCCTGCTTATACTTGCTCTGTCAAAGATTTAACTGTGTACCATCTTGGCCAATTCGCATACATACTAATAGTACTCACTTGGAACTTACCCTTACTAACAGGCCCAAGTTTGATATTCATATTTCACAAATATTATTTTTATGTCTTTGGGCTGGAAGTTTTTTTTTTAAAAAAAAACAACTTAGCTATTTTACTGAAGTTGGCTAGTTTCATGTATTTGTTGCACTGAACCCAAATGCTTGTTCCACCACTTTTTTTCTGGATGTAGTTTAAGATATTACTCTTGTCGTTTAATTGTAGAATAACCCCATGCTCCTTTTTCCCCCATTTGCATTCAGTTATATGCTAATATATTTCGGTGACCAAATTCAGTCTATACATTTTCCTGCAGCTGTGCTCATTTAACTGCCTTGCGGAGAGACTCAATAGGTAATTTTCTGTTATGTGCCTCTCGGCTACTGTCTACTTGGTCCAGCTGTAGTTGTAGTCAAGTGAAAATTTGTTGCTTGTGAAGGCTTCTAAGGCTTACTTTGCAGGTGAATACTTGGTCAATGATGCTTGGAACTTCGATGAGCTTGAGCAACAAATCACCAAGGGATATTTATGATCATTGGTTAAACCTGTCTTGCGGACTCTGGAGGGTGCGAGCTAGGTTTACATGCGCCTTGCAACCAGTGGCCATGTCAGATGTCACCAATTATATACGAGTAGAAATTAAGTCAACAGTGAAGTGGTACCTTTAGTAGACATCCAGAAAAGGGCATCCATACATATCAGATGTCCCAAGGCTGTCAGCACGTGTTGGGCGGAAGTGAAGAGATGCAAATCCAATTCAGTTCATCCTCGATTTGTAGAGGAACTCGAAGCTTGTCTTCTTGTTTTTTTTTTTTTTTTGAGCTGAAAGCTTGTCTTCTTGTGATGAGCTCGACAATGATGACTTGCCCTTGGGCTCCATCAATTTAGTCGTTTGGGCTGTAGTGTTAAGATTTTTTTGGCGTTTTCCCTTTAATAAACCGGGCATTCCTTATAAATTGGGAAATTTCTGTTTTTTTACCTATCGTGGATTGCAGGAACTACCTGCCCTTTTCCGATGTTGCTTCGAAAAAAGTCAGATACAGAACGGAACGTCTACCATCCAGACGGCCGCGCATGATAGCGCATGATACGCCTGTTTCAGGTGGTGCCTGTTTTGCTCTGTGTTCCACACTCGCACCATGATCTGCGTCGACCTGCGTGCGCTTCATGTCCCGTGCCCGCACCCGCACCGTGGTGCCTCTGCACACCCACACGCATGCAGGCGGGCCTAGCGGTTGCATTAGGAGGATGTTACAGATAGGTTCCATTACAACATATGTAACACCAAGAATTACTTATATAACATCCAGATAAAATATTTGCAATATGCGTCCAAAAACAATTCAAACACTTACAACATACATCTGAAACATCAGGAAAACACAAAACATACGCAACATCTAGATAAAACATTTGCAACAAATATGTGAAACATATGCTAACATCCGGATGAAACACACTTGCAACATGTCTGAAAAAATAGATGAAACATTGGAGGACAGATGCTTACAATATATGTACAACCATTGCAACATATGCAAACATACCGATCTACTTTTGCAATATCTGTATTAAACACTTAAAACATACCTATAAACACATCAGAAACATTTGAAATATACACTTGCAACATGCATCATATCCCGTCGCTGCCAGACGCCCGCGGGCCTTGCTATTGGCAACCTTCCTGAGTGCCTGATGCCTGCAACCACGGACCCGCCGAGCAATTGCATCCTCGTTAGCGCTGTTGGCCGAGTCGCCCCGAATAGGTAAGGTGCCCTGCTCGATCTTGTACGCATCGTCGGAAACTATCGTCGAGGGAGGAAGGGAGCGCGACGTGCAGACAGAGAAGCCCACTCCGAGTATGGCCACTTGGATCCCGTGATGTCACGAGCTAAGGTCAATAGCGGCGAGGACCTTCTGGTGGGGAACGTCAGCGTCGGCAGCACGGAGGCAGAGTGGGCGTGGGTGGTAGACACGGCTGATGGCGCTGAGCCGAGCGGCATGGGGCGCACTAGAGGCGGAGTGGGCATGGGGTGGGAGAGCAGACGCGGAGGCGGGATGGGAGGAGTAGGGGGTGGGGCACACTGGAGGTGGAGTGGCGTGGGCGGCAGATGCGACGCCAAGCAGGTAGGGATGCCGTGCGCGGCGCACGGCGATGAGGCGGAGTAGGGTGGTGCCCGATGTGGTGAAGTGAGTGAGGACTTCATTAGGGATTTCGGTTCGGATTTTTGTCGCGGGCGGTGGAGAAAGCGTCGGCGTAGAGGAGTAGGCTTGTTGCCTATAGGACTCGATCGCTTCGCTTGCCCAGGAACGACACCGAAGCATTATGGGATATAGGAGCTCCTTTGCATTTATTTGAACCCTGTATCTGCACCCTGTGCTATCAAGTAACACCCGCTGTCGTTTGCGGTCATCACCTGTCGTCTAAATTCTGACAACCCACAATGACGGGCTAGCACAATGGTAACCCATGTGTTATTTGCCGTGCCCCACGCCAGCTTCACGACCAGCTTGCCACGTTGAGTCCATGCTTGTGGTTAGGGCGTCCTTTGGTCCGGACGCTTGCGTCGCTGAGCCTCGAAGTCTGCCCGAACGGCCCAACAATCTCACTTGCACCCATCTCATGTTGCTAAAAAAAATCTTCGCTCTCACTTTCCTCAATTCTGTAGTCTCTATTCTTGTATCACCGCCGTGCTCGCAATGCCGCGTCATGCAGCAGAGAGAACGTGCCGCTGTGCCAGCACTGCTGCAGCGTGCTACATCGTGACCGTGCCACCGCGGCATGCTCCACCACAACCGCACCACCGCAGCATGCTCCACCACGCTCGAACGACCTCCATCCTCCCTCTCTGCTGCACCCGAGCTCCGCCGCCCGTCTTTCTCACTCTCCACCGTGCTCACAAGCCGTCGCGAGGCCTTCTCCACCGGACCTATCATGTGCTTCTCCACCGGAGCAGCGAGCTCCGCGCCATCGCGAGCTCTACACCGGTGAACTCCATGCTATGACGAGCCTCCATTCCCATGCAGCAAGGAGATGTTGCGTGAAAACGCATGTTGCAAACATACGTTTCAGGTGCTTCATATGTTTCAGAGGTATGTTGTAAGTGTTTTGTATCGGTGTTGTAAAAGTAGATCTGGATGTTACACATGTTGCAATGGCCATGCTCGTATGTTTCAGGTATATGTTTCAAATGTTTTATCTGTATCAGACGTATGTTTCAAGTGTTTTCATTTGGATGTTACAAAAGTAGATCTGGATGTTACATATACATACATATTGCATGCGTATGTTTCAAGTGTGGTAGCATGAGTAGCAGGCCACTGATCAGCAACTCATTAGTCTCATTGATGGTTCCACAGTTTGTTTTCGAATGCTTGCGCCAATAGAAGTTGGTTCGATATATATGGCTCCAACAAACACGAGCAGCATTGTGGTGAATCTGGTGATGTTCAGGGGGAAAAGGCCATTAGAGATCTATGTTTAAGGTACTACAAGGTAATCCAAAATTTAAATTTACGTGCAGGAGGGCTAATCAATTGAAAATTTTGTGAGAGATTAGAGGCTATATAGTGATTTTATCTAGTCTCTGAAGAAATTACATAGCCATGAGATAAGAGTGAAATGAAAAGAAAGAAAGGAAAAAAAGGAAGCATTTAAGCCAAGGAATCAGGAAGGCGTCATTGACAGGTTGCATAGAGTTCGTGATAGTTGGATATAGTTCCGGAGGAGCATCAAGACGACCATTATAGTCAAACTCAAACAAAATAAAAAATATTTTAAAAATTGTTTTCAAGTTTAAAAATCGGATGGTTTACTGTGATTAAAACTTGCGTCTCGTGCAATTTACACAGGTCACCTTGCTAGATTATATTATATAATCTCAACAAATCAATATTGTCGATATATTAATCAAAGTTACACCAACTATTTCGCCTTTATGCACAATTGATCGTGATGATGGTTCCGTTTCCCCCCTTCCCCTTGGTGTGGATCCTCCTCTTGTGGACAACAGGTTTCCCGGAGATTACTGATACTTGGAACGAGTTGGGCTCCTCGTCGTTCCCGTGCTTGATCTTGTGCGGCGGCGGGGCATGGATCCTAATCTTGTGGACACAGGTTTTCCGGAGATATATAGCTGAGGCTTGGAACGAGTTGGGCTCCTCGCCGTTCTTGTGCTTGATCTTGTGTGGCGGTTTGGCCTTGATCAAGTCATTTATGTCATTTAGGGTGACCTCACCATCGATACTGGATGGCTTGATAAACTCGAAAGGGTAGGCCACATATGTTCTCGGCTCCTTTCTTGTTACAATATTTTTGCCAGCTGTGGAACAGAGAAAAGTGTGGTTTGAGTTCAATTGACAGGACACATTACATATATTATATTATATTATATTATATTATATTATATTATATTATATTATATTATATTATATTATATTATATTATATTATATTATATTATATTATATACTGTTCTTGAAATGAAGACAAGTGTACCAACCTGAGATATCGACAGCTTTTTCCACGGCAGCAACATGGGTATCCCTATTAAGAAGGTTCAAAGATACCATAAGTAGCAATAGTGAAAATCTTGAATGACATTGAATTCGACGACTGATAAATTAACCCAGGGCTTATCTATGTTGGAATGACATGCATACATTTCTTCTTCCGGGAAACAAGCCTCGACATCTTGTAAGCAATTAACCAGCGATTCTTCGGGCAGTTCATCAGTCCCATCAGACTTCAGTAAACTGCTGGTACCTGGAGTTACCATTATAATTAAGAATTGAAAACGACGCACCCTGCCTAAACACCAAAAGTCTAGCAGTAATGATGGAAGGTGCAGTATACCTGAAGAATCCATCACTTGAAGACTTTGAGAAAGCCCACCTTCAATCATAGGACGTGTCATCTAGACATAGAAAGGCATCATACCAATGAGGGTTGAAGGCAAAACAACACATATACCACTGTAAATTGACACAGGTCCCACAAATAAACAATATTCATGCATAGTTCACTTCTTCATCTTTAAGGATACTTTGATAGATCAGCATGCATGTACCTCAACATTTTCTGGAGAGAACTGCAGCATGCGTCTGCGTTTTGCTTGTAAAGTTTCATTCCCTTCTTCGAAGTCCTTGACGATGATATCTGCATTGCATTTTTACTAGTCAGAAAATGCAATTGATATTGAAGCACCTTCTTAAGTGTTTGCCGAAAAGGGCAGATGGGATAAAATTAGGAATACCAAGTGGGATCCATTGTAATAGTTAGGTCAAATCCTATATATATTGGTTGCATATTATGGCTCAGATTAAACTTAAACATATGCAAGAGGGAGATAGCAACCAGGAAAGGTACTCGCTCCAATTGAAAATAATCAGCTGACTTTGCTATTGAATTGGTCATTCCGCTTTCTATGCGTTTGTTTGTGGATTTACATGTTACCATAGCTATATATATGAAGTACAATATCATCAACACGCGCAATTTCATGAGGCAGGGATCATTAGTTAACATATGTTAGCATCTAATAGAAGGTATTACTGGTCGTATGGGATCTGTACAGCATATTGGCAGTGGAAAAGACAGATAACTTGATGTCAACTGAAATAGTCCTTATCTACATTTAAGCATGCAACTGTATATGTCATAGTCTAGAATCTCCTTTCGGTCTTGTGCCTCTTCTTGTTAGGCAGAGGCCGGAAGTACGTTTTCAAGGCCTTGTATCATCTTGATGTAGTGCTTTGAGAATTTAATAAGAGCTCCCCTTTATCAAAAAAAAAAGAAAGAAAGAAAGAAAAGAGAACAAGACTTTACCTCCTATATCACAGAAGTGATATTCAAAGTCTGCACATTGTTTGACATGTGTTTGTACATCAAGCATGCTCCGATCATCACCCACATTGAGATCGTTGCTTGCTTCATCCCACAAGCTGGTACATGGATCTGCCAAACCAGAAATACACAAGAGGCTCAGCATCGTCTTTAATTTGCATGGCTACATATTTAGGGCAGAATGAGTGATGCAATGGCGTGATGCAAACCAGGTAACAAATCATCTTTGTGCAGACCATAGTATGTAGTACTGGCTTTGCCATTCCCAGGTAACAATACATTCTTATAAAAAAAATGCTACAATTAAATGGATTTTCTAAGTAGCATATCTTATCCCTACGAACGATAGTGTTTTCACCTCAATCCTTAAAAAAACTACACATATCATCGTCTATACGCATTTTTTGACCCAAAACGTTAGCATGTGTTTTGCTAAGGAAATTTGAATTTTACTCAAGCATGTATGCTAAAATTACATGACAAAATATGACTTCCCGAACCATGAATTTGAAAAACATTTTTGAGGCCAAACAAGTTAAGAAAAAAAGAAAAATAGTTATAGAATGAAAAATAAAAGAATCTTATTTTTTTTCTTTTGTTAAGATAAAATTTGCATTACAATTGTACATCTTTACCAAAAGAAGAATGATTTTTGGAAGTACTTTCAATCATGAAAAGACATTGTCCATTTTGTTTATTGGGAACATACAAGGTATTCTTTTATAATACAAATTAAAAGTGCATTTAAATAAAAAAACTATAAAAAGTTTGTTATTGGTCACGTTGAATCCAATAAAAATACTTGTTGAAATAAACAGGGGAAAATTGGTTCTATAGCATTCAAAGAACACCGCTTTCGAAAAAAAAACTATTGAAAGATCGTCATCACGTAAAATACCACCGAAATATCTAACCGTTACCTGAAAATAGCACGTTCCAAGCTAGCGCCGTGGCCGTGCCGTGAAAAAGTATTCCATCCTCACCCCGTTGAACAAGCCGCCGCAGAGGGCCAGTCCCCCGCGACAGGCTGTCAAGCAGGTGGTGGCGTTTACTTGCCCTGTTGCCCACACCCATGCCGTCCACAGCGACGAGGGCGATGAGCTTGCCCTTGGCGTGGCCGAAGATGCACACCTTGGTTAGGTCTGCGCGGATGCCGAGAGTCAGAGTAGATGGAACGAAGCCCACGCTGGTCATCCACTGATCCAGTCGATGACGGCCGCCGCTCCTCGGTGTTGTCTGGCCCGGAATGGTGTACATGAAGCTGGGGTAATTAAATCGAACTCGTGGACATGGAGTGCTGCTAATATTAATTATTCCCTGTGACCCGAAGCCATGGGAGGCAACACGCTGCTTGAAGCCTGGAACAGCAGGGAGTAGGAGTTGGTGGCGAGGTTAGCCGTGAAGCAACGGGTACTCTCCCCAGCCTCGAGCGCGGCTTCAGCAGCAAGCTGCCCGCATCTGCCGGTGTGCCATGGTCGAGCCGGGTAAGGATGATGCCGTGACAGGAGTCGGAGTCTCGGACCCCATACACACCAAGAACACGCACATCGCGAACGCGAGGTTCATGATCAGAGCAGCTCGTAAGCCAGACTATATATGGCACCGCGACGCGCTTGCTTAACGGAGCGCGAGGCCGCCGTGCCCGCGGGGAACTGCCCCTACAGCGGCATGTTCAATGGGGTGGGAACGGAATACTATTTTGAGTTAGCTTGAAACATGACGGAATGCTATTTCCGGGCAACAGTTAGACATTTCGGTGGTATTTTATGTGACGAGGATCTTTCCATGGTATTTTTCGAAAACAATGTTCTTTGAGTGTTATAGAACCAATTTTCCCAATAAACAATCACATATGGACGCGACCTTACATCTAATTAATAGATCCAATTATGTATGTGATTGATCGTTGTCTATCACTTTAGTAGGTATAATATAATAATTCCAACTACAAGATATTTTGCCTAATACTTTGTCTACTTTCTAAAATAAAAAAATACTTAAATATATATTTATTCTATTAACTTCTAGAGGTAATATATAGTAATCAGTTCACAGTTATTTGAACCTTTATGAGAGAGAGAGAACAAGACTTTACCTGCTATATCACAGAACTGATATTCCAAGTCCCACAAGCTGCTACTTGGATCTGCCAAACCAGAAATACACAAGAGGCTCGATCAGCATCGTCTTTAATTTGCATGACTACATATTTAATTAGGGCAGAATGAGTGATGCAATATAAGGCGTGGTGCAAACCAGGTAACAAATCAGCATCTTTCTGTAGACCATAGTAGTCCGGGCTTTGCCATTCCCATATCGCCGCACTAAGACTGTAAGAAATTCCACAACGACGAGCTCAATTAGAAGTGATTTTGATATATTACTTGTGCAGAATTACAAGTCGTTGTTACGTTGTATATATATGTATATATCCTGCTCGATCCCTAGCTCTAGTACTACTAGTCCCTAGTTGCATGCGTATCATCAATCACAAAGGCTAGGCTGCATATAATGAAATAAAAAAAACCATGCGCAATCTATGCACATCACACCCCCACCCGTACGTCTACGTACACAGAGAGCGATCGACAAAACTGGAGGGACGACGGAACCCAAGCGCGCGATCGAGAAATTAAACAGATGGAAAGGAAACAGGTCAGTCGTCGGTCCCCGGCCGGGCTGCTGCCACACAAATGAATCACAACTCACCCCTGATCATCAATGGCGCCGCCGTCGAAATGATCCATCCCCGCGCGCGTGACGAGACGAGGGCAGCGGATTGGGGCGGCAATAGCGACGACGAGACGACAGGCCGGCGGTGCCGGACCCGGACTGGAGGGGGCCGGGGCAGGTGAGGATCGGAGGAGTGGAGTGGTGGTTCAATTCGTGTTTGATTTTGGTGACTGACCGAGTCACACGTGCATGAGATGGGATCCAGCGGGCGCTCGATATGATCGGGGCGGCACACATGTAGCAGTGCATGACTGCATGCTGGAGAATGAAGGTACAGTGTCTGTCTTCTTCGGGTGGTGCCGCTGTCAAAATTATTCCAGCTATACTACTGCTACCGGCCGTCCGACAATAAGTCGCATGCATCCTACCACACGAATTATTCAAGCAGGCCCAGAGCGGAACAACGTGCGCGTGGCTGGACCCGAATGGATGTCGCGGTGAATGATGGAGTAGCTGTCTTAATTAACTACGATTCTATCGTCCCAATTGCATGTCAGTTACATTGCTTTTTTCAGAATTGCTCAGTTATAAAGACAAGGTTCAAGACATTGCTTCTCTTTTTTCTAATCGAGACATTCATTTACCTAAGAAAGCATCGGCTAAAAAGTTGGACAAATAGCATTGTAAATCTCTTGTTCGCTTTATGCCTACATTTTGAATTATCATGGTGTTTCAACTATTTATATTGTAAATTTGTGGAAGCTTCCAACTTAATTTTCAAATTTAAGACTTACCATATATTATTTAGTGCATGTGTATCGAACTATGCTACAAATTTTGTGATTTTTTACCAAATTGGTAAATGATTTTACCTAAATGTATATGAATTTTTTTTGTACGGCGTACACTTAGGTAAAATCCTAAATCCACCACTACTCCAAACCCTGATCGGAGGAGATGATCTCTCAAGCAAGCAAGCAAGCATATGCATATCCATCCGGATCCATGGATCTCCTCCCCAAAGAGGTGGCCGCTGACATCCTCCGACGCCTCCCGCTGTGGGCGCTTGCCGTGTGGCAGAGCGTCTCCAAGGACCTGTGCGCCGTCATCAACAACGGGCAGGATCTCCTCGCGCTCACGCACCATGTGCCTCACGGCCTGGGTGGCATGTTTATCGACTGTGATCCAACGGAAAGTTCTCAAATTCCACCCCTATCTCTCTCTCTCTCTCTCTCTGAAAATGTGCTAATCTGTTAAAGGAGAAGAAGAAAAAGCTACACTATCAATAATAGTTGATCGATCACCTACATATGTTAGGAAATGTAGGATAGATAATCTGTTGAAGGTGCTCTAAGCTTTCTGTTATTTGTTTTGCCCATGCTGCATTGGAATTGGATTAAATTAATTAAAAATATGCTTTGATTCCTACTACTGAACATCTTTAATATATATAGGTTGTCATTGCTAGAGCCCAAGTATCGAGTTATCAAAACGCCAAGGTTAGGTAATGTTCATCATCTTGGGAAATCTGACCATGGGATTTACTACACTACTATTCGTTGGCACCAGTTGCATCCATGGGTGTTGCAGGAAGCATCAGAATCTCGCCCACTGTCAGAGTGGGAGTTGAAGTATAAGGCTAACATGGTGCCCTCATTTCTGCAATACTACAAGAGAGACGATAGAAATTAAGGTGTCCTGGAACTTGGACCGTGGACAGATAGGATCAGAGGATAGTAGAGAAGACTTTGGATGTGACTCCAGTGATGACAATAACGTGGAAGAAGAAGAAGACAATGTGTCGCGGGGTTGGAATCGCGGTAAGCATTGTTGTTCGTGGTGGTGTCAGAGTGCCAGTGGCTCGGGTGAATTTAAGAACACAAGAATCACAGAGGGGATGCACGGTTTATCCTGATTCGGGCCGATCTGTGCCCTACGTCTAGCAGCTGATGATCCTTATACTCAAGAGCACCCAAAATATGTGGGTTACAACAGAGTGTAAGGGAGTAAGAGAGAGATTTGACAGAGGATCGTTCGGTGCTGATCCTAGAGCTGCCTCGCCGCCGGTTGAGCCTTCCCCCTCACCGGAGAGGAGGAAGATGACGGGTGCGGTGAAGGAGCTCTTGGTGTCCCTCTCTGGATTGCTTTGCTCTCGGTGCAGAGCGTGAGATGAATGGTGAGTACTCGAATGATCTGCGTGGAATCATCCTCCCCCTCTTAGGATCCGACCTTCCCCTTATATAATGAGGTACGTCGAGTACATTACGGTTTAGAGGAGTTGAGCCTATGCTCTACATGCACCAGAGTCCAGGAGGGTCTTGCAGCGGCGCCGTGTGGACCGTGGCGATGTCGTGGAGTCAAAGAAGCTCTGGGCATCGTCTGGTTGCTCTGTTTTGACCACGCTAAGTGTCAGGCTGTGCCGGTTTGGATTGACCTCCACCAGGTACACCTTCTGGAGGCTTCTTGGTGGCGAAGGAGGTCAGCTTGAGGGCTAATGCATGGGTCCAGAAGCCCCCAAGCCCCTGAATCTAGTGGAGGAGTTTGTCTTCTTGCATCACGCCCCGTGCGTGACCCTGTCGAAAGAGCGGTTGACAGAGCCGCGCTCGCGAGGTACCATCGGGGAGCCCCCCGAGCCTCGATGGCTTTGGGGCGCACCTTTTTGTGCCTGGGCCTTGGCTAGAGCTAAAGGCCGGGAGGGAGCCATGGATCGGGTCCAAGCCACCGTCGATCGGGAGCCTGAGGCTCGGGTGAGCTCCCGAGTCCCGAGCAGAGGCGGCGGGTGTGCTCGGGCTCGGTCGGATTCCTTTGCCTGAGGGTGCGTACGAGCGTACCTTATGGGTATAGCCCCGAGCCCCCGGACGATCCTAAAAGGGTCGGTCGGGGGGTCTCTTGGTCAAGAACCCTTGATCTTGAGGCTTAACATACCCTTATGTTAGGATCTCATCAGGAGCCCCGAGCCCTTTTTGGCCTCACTTAGCCGAATTCGTGATGGCAACGAAGGGTTGAATTCGATCTTTTGGTGATCGAGCTAGCCATGGCGGGGATGACTTCCGCTAACGAGAGTGTGGCGCCCTTCGTGGGGACTTTCCCAAGTGTGATGGGGGCGCTCGGCTATCGGGGCGAGTAATGGTGCAAACCTTTTCACAACCTGTGTTGCATAAGTCCGAGGCCCGAGCAAGGGTTCGGTGAACTCGTTTGGGAGTTGCCGGCCTTGGGCCCGGGGGCACCCTCCTTTTTGACCAAGGCCTGCTGTGGGTCAGGTGATCAAGAGCTTTTGGGCTCTGGCTCGGGGTCACCTGATCACCCGGCGTGCCACGCCCTTCTGGGGGCTTCGGTAGCAGGCCCCGATCTTCTCGAGCTGACCTTGGCAATCATAGGTTAGGGTGCGAGGAGCGTGCCGAGCTCGAATGGGGCCCTCATTGGGCCCATCGCTTAGTGGCTCCCGACCCAACAACGGGCAGTTGGTTGGTTTTGGGGGCGTGCCGTCTGAGCGCCCGCTGGTCGGGGGGTCGGGTTCCCCGTCTAGGGAGTCGGCGTAGCCCATGAGGCCATCGTGGGGCCTCCTTGCCAGTGGGCGAGGCGGTTTCTGGACGCACCCCTTTCTCTGATGTCCCACGCGGGCAGTTGATGGCACCTGGGCTGCCGCGCCTGGTAGAGGAGTTATGGCATGCACCCCCGCACCGTCCCACTTCATCTAGGAGATGGGATGTCGGGCCACGTGGAGTAGATCTAGCGGAGGAGGGGCCGTGGCACATGGAGCGCATGGATCCAGGCTATTGATGGCGGCCGGTGGGCCTGAGGGGAGTCGAATCCCCTCAAGTCCCGTGAGAAGGCGTGCGCGGAGTGGGTGGCATGCTGTGCTCCCTGTTTGCGTTTATTCCTACGAGCTCGGGTTACAGAAGGGACCGGAAGGAGAGGAGAACGGGCATACCTCCTGTTCCAGCCTTCTCGTCCCATGCTTTCTTCTACATCGCAGCCAATCTCATTCATCCTCATCTGGCCTGCCCATTATAGCAGAATGGGACTCTTCGAAGGCTGAGGGAGAAATGCTAGAGATGGCCCGGGCGTGGCTGATCCTCCCTCCCTCTGGGTGGGATTTTCCGGACCCGGAGGCGATGGAACCCACGCCTAGTGAGTCTCAGGTCGTCTCCTTCGTCCCTTTCCACCTCGCTGGGCTTGTGGGTCTCTGCGCATCCCTTCGTGCAGAGGTTCCTCTGCTATTTCTGGTAGCAGCTTCATGATCTAACACTACATGGGGTTGCCCACCTCGCGGTGTTAGTCACCCTCTGCGAGTTTTATTTGGGGATTGAACCCCATTCTGATCTGTGGCAGAGGATCTTTCGGCTATCCTTGAACAAGGATGGTAGCGGATCCGCACAACGGATCGGCGCCATGGCCATCCAGCTGTGCAACAATCTGAAGTCGCGGTACCTATAGCTCTCCTTCCCCACCTCAGAGAAGGGGTGGCACCGGAAATGGTTCTATCTCTCCATTCCCTCTAGATCCTTCCGGGTCTACTCCGCCGACTGCTTGGGTTCGGTGGCCCCGCTGTCGTGGAAGAGGGTCTCGGAGGGGCCCGCCCTTGAAGGATGCCGAGGTGACAGGCCGGATGGTACTCTGCGTGTTCTTGCTCCGCCGCGTCCTTCCTTTGAAGGTGAGGACGGTCCCGATGTGGGAGTACATCGGGCCGGGGGACCAATCCATGAAGGCGGATGGACACCTCCCCGAGTCCTTGATCGACATGACATGGATGGTGCTTGGCGCCGCGTCAGGGGTGCCACCGGTGGACGGTGGTCTGGCCCCGTTCTTGGTGTTCGATCTGAGGCCTGACGACCTCCCATTCCTAGGGGAGGTCTCCGTCCCCCTTAGCCCCGGGGGCCAGGAGGAGGAGGGGTCCTGCGGCTCATCCCCGCCACCGGGCAGCACGTGTCCGTAGCAAAACAAATATGAAACAATAGCAAGCTGAAGTTACAACGTGGTAAAGCAAAACAAAATGTAAGTTATTTAAACATTACTAGTTCTAGAGTCTAGATCAATCAATAAGCTAGAATATCCAACCTTGTTATAAATATACACCTAAAGAAATCGACAAGGGATACCAAAGGTGACAAAAAACAAAAAAAAATCATCCAAAAGTCATGTTTTCTATGCAAAGGTGCCATGAGCTGCTACAAGAGCTATAAAAAGGACAAATTCCAGAGTTTCCGTTTCACGATAAAACGAACAAATACAAAACCAATACAGTTAAGCTAGAATTCCCAATATTAACAATAATAAATCGAGAAACAAACATAGGAATAAATTTATCAAGCATGCAATTACACTAACAGCAATGTTGTGTGGCTCGTTTTAACATGCATGCATGTAAAAGAGCCACAACAATTTGGTCAGGTTCAAAAGGATCCTCTAAACACGATAGCGACCACTTCCACCAATTCGGCAATTCCCACAACCCTGAACAAGCTAAAGACCACACATAAGGTAAATCTAGAGCAGGAACAAGTGCAGATCGGCATGGTTACCATCTACACGACCAAACCCCCATCGCCCAAACCCACAAAACACCACTACTCACGTGGCACATCACGTACAGTTCCTCTCAGCAAGTAATTAAGTCACGTACAGTTCCTCTCAGCAAGTAATTAAGCAGGGGAGCCGAAACCCCAACTTGCGACCAACGATGGAATCAAGACGATGGGGTCACGTACCTCGCGGCTGGTTGCGACGATGGCATGCCGTCGCCCTGGATGTCAAGTCCATTGAGGCAGCGGGTGACGGTTCTCTCGCTGCCTGGCGTGGAGGCCGAGGCCGAGCCCCTATCGGAGGGGGAGCGGGAGCCGCCCCCACCACGGGTGGGTGCGGAGTGGGGTCCGACGCCGGAGAACATCGCGAGCTAGGATCGACCGGACCTGGGGTGGAGGAAGAGGGGAGAAGGAGAAACCCTAGCGACGCGACGAGTAGTGCGAGGTAATGGAGTCCTGTAGACTGGAGGGAGACAATGAAAGAGGACGAATTGTGTTGATCTGTGCTGTGTCATGTACGTATATATAGATTACAGCAGTGGCCTGCGGCAGTGCGGCCGATGCTACTGCTCGGACAGTAGTGGATGCGCGGGCGGTGTGGGCGTGGACCTGGCACGAGTTGGCCGCGGAGCGCGCGTCGCCGTGGACCTGGCACGAGTTGGCTTGAGGTGCGCGCGGAGCTATCTCTGGGAGTTCCGCTGACACCCCCGCAGTCTCGACGTCCAGACGGTTAACGGACTCGCATGGTCCTCCAGCGGTTCCTGGATAGACGGCCACGGGTCCACGCACTCGCGCACTCACCGCACGCCCGCGTAAGCCTTGTGCTATTTTTAGCTTCTGCATGTTTCCCTTTCGCTTGCACGCGCATGAGCAGCAGTCTGTGGTCGCCGTGTTTGTCCCTTTGATGTACCGTAGAATATGTTTTAGAATAGTTTGGTGAACTTACCTAGGAGAATGCATGTGCAGGCATATTTGTTGAACGGCTTAGGCAATGTCTGGAGGTGTGATCGTTAGATATTGCAATGTGCTGGCCAGGCTTTGGTAGTTGGTGGCGTCACTCACGGATGAGCTTGCTATCTGTAGCGGAGGCCTTCGGCTTGGTGTCCGCAGGAGTGGCAACTGGATTGCAGTTGGCCATCCCAGTTCGCTAAGATCTTCGGCGTACTGTGTTTGAGATAGGAAGAACCCCTCGCTGGTTTGCCAAACGCCTATGTCGAGGAAGTACTTGAGCGGACCCATGTCCTTCATGGTCATGGCAAATGCATCTTGGAGGAGGGCGATGATGTGCCGGAGGAGTTGCACTGACAAGGCGGACAAGATCATATCGTCCACGTGCAGGATAAGGTACGCCATGGTGCCGTTGTCATGGTAGACGAAGAGAGAGGAGTCCACCTTGGACTGGACATAGCCCAGAGACGTGACATGGCGGACGAAGCGCTCGAACCACGCTCGTGGTTTTTGCCGGAGGCCATAGAGAGACCTAGACAGGAGGCAGACATCGTCAGGGTGGAGCAGGTCGACGAAGCCGGTAAGTTGTTGGCAGGCCCGTCTCATAGGGGGTGCAGGCAGTACGATGGCCGGGGGGCCATGACGCTGGAGGGCCCATGAGTATAGTACATGTATTCAGGTTCATTAAGTCCATTTGATTATGCACAAGGGCCCTCGTTATTATATTAAAACATTGGATTGTCAGACCCTTAATGTATTGCTTGCACAAGGCCCTCGAATTGTTGAGACACCCCTGGTTGTTGGCAGTATACCTGCTCCTGAATGTCGATGTGAAGGGAGACGTCGAGCTAATGGGCTGGCCATCAGTGCATCGCCACAAGCGTCAGCACGGTGCTTGCGGGTTTAACCACTGGGGAGAATATCTCGCCAAAGTCGATGCCCGGCCTCTGATTGAACCCTCGGACGACCCAACGACCTTTCTATTGCTCGAGGGTGTCGTCAGAGTTCAACTTGTGTGTGAAGACCCATTTGTCGGTGATTACACGGGCTCCCGGTGGACGAGGGACGAGCGAGTTTCCATGTCTTGTTGCCTTGCAAGGCATCGAATTCATGTTGCATGCATGGCGGCGTACCAATTTTTGTCCTTGTTGGCAGCGTGGACAGAGTCGCGGACTCTGGCGAGATTGTCGCGGATGCCGTCATCGCGAACTTTGGGTTCGGCTTGTAGATGCCTACCTGCGCCTGTGTCACCAGGGGTGTCTCGGAGGTCCCGGTGCAGTAGACGGCGAGACAGTCTGATCTGTTACCTCGACCAAGCACTACCGGAAAACAGATCTTTACCGAGTGTTTTTTTTCGGGCACTCGACAAAGAAGCTCTTTGCCCAAGTGCCAGAGAGTCAACACTCGGTAAAGAAAAAACACTCGGCAAAGACTACTTTGCCGAGTGCCAAATCTGACACTTGCAAAGAGCTTCTTTGCCGAGTGTCAGATTTGGCACTCGGCAAAGCAGTCTTTGCCGAGTGTTTTTTTTTTACACTCGGCAAAGAGATTTTTCAAAATATATTTTGAGGTAGTAAATTAACTCAAATGAAAAGGTTTTGAACTACAAAGTTGTTGAACTCATCAAGGTGTACAATGTTTATTTTGGTCATTTGTTCATTTGACAAATTAAAAGTAATTTTTTTCATAAATCTTACATGTCTCTCATAAGTTTCATGAAACTATAAGAGAGATATATAAGATTTGTGATCAATGTTAGAATCACCATGTCGGATGAATAAATGACCAAACTTCCAAAATAAAGTTTGTAGATCTCAAAAAGTTATGAAATATTGTAGTAGAAAAGTTTTTCATTTGAGTTCATTTTGTCATGCTAAACTGCGTTTGAATTTCAAAAAATTTAAATTCAAATTTTTTAGACGACCTCGGATGGAAAAACTCTCAAAATAAGTTTATAGATCTCGAAAAGTTATGAATTATTGTAGTAGAAAACTTTTTCATTTGAGTTCATCTTGTCATGCTAAACTGTATCTGAATTTTAAAAAATTAAAATTTGAATTTTTTAAAAGAACTCGGATGGTAAAACAACATAAATGAAAGTTGTAGATCTTGAAAAGTTCTGAAACTTTGTAGTAGACAACGTTTTGATCTAAGATCGTTTAGTGTATCAAATAACCAAGAGAACTTCATAAAAAAAATGGGAATGGCTACGGAATTCTTCCGAAGATAAAATAATCGCATTTAAGATTCCACAAAAATATTCTGTACTCAAGTTTAAGACAGTGGGGCAAGGAAAGGAAAACTGATATGTTAAAAAAAGGAAAGGAAACCTGAGAATAGTAAGACAGAAGTCAGAGAACACTGAAAAGTTGTATTCAGGTTCAGCAGTACGTGCGATTTCAATAGCGTATGCCTGTTCTACAATTGTTTGACGGAGATGGAGATATAAGCATATAACAGTAATGTATTTTTTCTACGAGCGTCCGAGCGGCTCGCGAGCTGTGTCCGATAGTTGGCGTATTTTTTCTCGGACCAAAGGAGGTGACAATTTTTTTCCACCGATTTTGGGGTAATCTGGATGAAAAATAAGTGGGCTCATCCGTCACCCAAACAATAAACTCTAGTCTGTGTCAAAAAAATTTAAGGCCTGTAATTTACACTTGTTTTGGTCCAAATACCAAGGATCAAACAAGCTCTAAGAGTGGGTTTTGGATACTTTTAGAGATACTCTTTTATTATTAAGTTTTAAGTTAAATATAATAAAAAAATCCACGGATCGTGCCTCCGCGGCTCCACTCGTACGCGATGGACACACCTCGAGAGTTTGTGTCGCGGCAGCGTTAGCTTGCTTCAAATTGGGATGGGATAATTGCGTAGGGTTTTTTTTGGGTGGAATAAAAACAAGTAGGTGGGCTGGCTAAATGGCTAAACATTCAGCCCAAATAACAGTTCGCTAAGCCCAGTATGTATCCTCTCCGGACCAGACGGGATGGGCGGACGGCCAATGGTGATTTAAAAGCTCTATCTGCGGTGCGCTGGGGCCGAGGCATGGCAAGTGCCATACCAGAAGCTCCGGCCCTGTTCATCACTTCATCATCCTAAGATGTGTCTATTCACCTTGGCCAGCCAAGTTTTCTTCCCGCCTTTTAAGCATCAGAAATGCTCCTGCACAGGCGTTCAACCTGTTTCCTTCATGTCGGACGTTTTTTTTAACTAGACCATAGTCTATACAGCCTCTCAACGGCCCAACGGTCATCACATTAATCTCCCATGCCCCTACTCATTTGCCTCACGTGGTTTCTCATTTCCCTAACGATGATGTGACTGCTCATCGCCCCGATGCGCCGCTCGTCACCCGACGCCGCTAACCACCTTACTCCCTCACTGCCTACTTTCCTCTCTCACAGCCCCGCCCGCCCGCGCCCATCTTTGTTCTTCCCTCGCTATTACACCCATTTGCCTTCCTACCTTGCCTCCACGGCGGCAAAGTGGATCTAAGTGGACACCTCTATGTGTGAGGTGTTTCTCGGCTATGAAATCCTCCATGGTCGGGTGTCTCTCGACGATGAACTACACGTAGGAGCTGTGGCCTCGCCGGTGACAAGCTCCTCCATGGTGGTCGAGCTCCTTCATAGGCAAGCGCCACTGTGTAACAGCTCCAAAGTAGGCCTAGTGGGTCAAATTCGTGGAATAGGTCGTTGCTTGGGCCGGCATTGTAGCTGCGGGGTACTGCACACCCGGACTTTGACTGTAGCAGTGTGGTACTGTTCACCGGCCGTTGTAGCAACATGTTACTGTTCACCAAATTGGCCTGGGCCGGATTCAGAGTATTGTTCACCGGGTACCGTAGCATCGCGAAATACTGTACAATCAGAAGTTTAGTACCTATGAATCCTGACGTCGCCCAACCAGCTTAAATATCAGGGCCAGAGACGCGTAATAACCTTTGGTTCACCGTTTTGAGCCAAGCGAGGACGAAAGCTCAAGCGGGTTGCTACGCAGGTGGGACCACTCCTCGGTAGAGTGGGCCTAGGCCGTGTATGCCGGGACTGGATGTTACACACTGGATCTGCACACTACCGTGGGTTTTGTTGTAGTATGTGATATGTTACGACAGTCAGTCTTGGATGTTACATGTTTTATGGCACTCAGCATAAACTTGGATTTTTGCGGTGTTGCAACAATTGATTTGAGATGTTGCAACAATTGATTTGAGACGTTGCAACATCTTTTTCTGGATGTTGCAATAGGCAATTTAAGATGTTGCAATATGTTTTTTTAGTGTTGCAACTGTCGATTTAAGATGTTGCAACATATTTTTTGGATGTTGCAACCATTGATTTGAGATGTTGCAACATATTTTTTAAATGTTATAATAGTCGATTTAAGATGTTGCAACATGTTGGATGTTGCAACTGTCAATTTATTGCAAAATATTTTTTGGATGTTACATGAGGTTTCAGTACGTTGCTAACCTTTTGTTTTTGAATGTTGCAAGCAATGATTAACCTCTGAAATATTAGATACTACAGGCAATGATTAACACCTGGAGTGTCTATGCTAGAATGGAGGCAAATTTTGCTATTGGACACTATAAAAATGTTGCTTTTGCCGAAAACCACTAAAAAAGATGTCTTTGTCGGAAACCATTACAAAATCATGTATATTTGCTAAAAACACTATAGCTCATATAATAAAAAAACACGACCAGGCGGAATGGCCCCACCCATTTTTTATTAAGAGGAAAGCCACAGTTTCTGGCTACGAAAAAAACCCCGAACCCTGGCTTCGCCAGCGAGGGGATTTTTATTGTGCAACACCTGGGATTTTAACCCTGGGTGGCTCCTTTGCTGGAAGTCGTACCACTGAGCTACAAGCTCATCTGCATAGCTTATATAATAATATATACATCTCAAATAAGTCAGAAACCACGTAAATCGGGACAGGAATAACCTTTCCATTCAAATAGAGCAAATAATAATGACAAAAGCATGTCTAGCAATGGAAAATGACATGGTCTAGCCATAATGACGAAAGCATGTCTAGCAATACAAAGAGCGTGCTGCTCAAGAATAATCTCGCTTAAGAATCATGGAGACTCCATTACCTAGGCCACCTCCGGGACCTGGCGCCCCTGCTGCTGCTTGCTACTACAGGAAGCCAGCACCACCACCGTCGCGTAGGAAGCAGGCACCGCTGCTGCCGTCTCCTGGCGCCGCCGCCAGGGGAGATGGCACGCCGCCTCTTGCTTTTTTTCCACGCGACGCATGCAAGCGAGTACGAGTCGGCCGCACACGCAGGTCCCGAACTCCCGATCTTGTTCAGAACACAGAAGGCATAAAAGGAGAAGGGTATATTCGTCATTTCGCATGGGTGTCTATTAAAAGTAAATATAATAATAAGATTAATGTCTTGTGGCATATTAGCTATGATTTTTTATGTCTTTTAGTCAAGACTGTTTTTTAGTGGTCTGCAACAAATTAAAGACCACATTTTAGTAGTGTCCTGCATCTTGCTCCCAGCGACGCTTGGGCTGGTATGAGTGTTGGACTGAGGGCTTTGTATAACTGTTAGTATCATGTTAGTAGTATTTTTGTATAACTTTAATCAAAATTTAAAATGTTTGACTTCTCAAAAATGAGAATTGCATCTTTTGTGAACTACGGTGTGAGTGCTTGGCTATGACTTTCTTTTTCTCCCTTTTCTTTTTTGCCTAATGTTAGGCGGCAATAATTGTCTCGCTCCTAAATGCATACACATACTCCTACTTTTTTGCGAATAATACGTGATCGAATTGAAATAGTACACATATGCCTAATATTCTTTAATGCTAGTGATAATGATACGAACTATACCTAAAGAGCTAAAATTTCTGCTATGATTTTTTTTTGCCACCCGTATCACTTGGCCCCACCTAGACTCAGTCCACTACATATGTCTCTTGACCGAGTCTGCTCCAGTATGATATGATGTGTTTTCAATGGCATTTTCCTCGGTTCTCCAAACCATGCGTGGCAAGGCTTATAAAAAAGAAAATCTTCACCAAAGGAACTCTGGTCAAGATCCCAAATTTCCACCATCTCTGTAAAAATCCGATCTCTGATCCAATTGTTGCCAAGTTCTCCTAACCGCCAAACCTTTGGCCTCCTCCCGCGGTTCTATCATGTGGGATCCAACCTTCTGAAGTAAAATAAGAGCAACGGATCCTAGTCCTACAGATGTTGGACTGATGGTGCTAGATCCTGACCCCTATTGTTGTTGGTGCTGGAGCTCCCATTCACGGCCGACATGTACATCTTTGTCGAGAACAAGATGAAGCCACCTCCATGGACGATGGATTCCCTCTAGCCCGCGCCCTAATGGCCTAGCCTCCATGTGCGCTATTGGCCCCCCTGACTTCACCTTCGTGCCCAACCACACCTAGCCTCGCCTCTGTGTGCCCTGACACCGATGACCGCATGACCAAACCACACCGCTTATTACAAGCAACCCATGGTAGCTATGGCCATTTGCTTGTGGCATCTCACGATCACGCGCGATGACTTAAGAGGGAGTAGCACGAATAAGAGAGGACTCATGGCGAGCGAGCTCAAAAAAAAGGGAGATCAGGGGAAAGAGAGGCAGGGAGCTCGGGGGGGGGGGGGGGGGGGGGGGGGGGTGGTAGAAGGAGGCGATCGAGCTAGACAGAAGGGAACAACTTGGGCTAGGCGTGTGCATGAGAAGGATGCCTGAGATGAAGTCTGCTCCTAACTGAGGTGTGGGACCCAGAGAGATGAAGGCAAGCAAACAAAATAATAATGAGGTTCATAATTCCTTTCAGTGGTCGTTCTCTAAAATAATGCATCAACTAAATAATGATATATTATAATAATGCTTCGATTTTAGTTAATACCAACCTATAAAACTCTATGTCATGGATCCACGATGAATCTTGATTACGAACTATATAGCCCCTTTTACATTAAAATCAATTCAATAATTTATGATTGTTTTTTTTACAAAAGTGGTTTATATAATAATAATTTTTTAAAAAGTTTTGTTTTGCAATATTCAAATATATTTGCTAGTTTTTATATATAAATACAATAGATGATTTATTCCCCGTAAGTATCTGTAGCACATCGTGGAGTTTTTGGAGCAATGGTAGGCTAAGACTTTGCATGTCCCTGTATGGGATTTCGTTGAGCGTTGACTGAAGTCGTAGAGTACATACACTATTTCATGTTTTGTCCTTATCATACAATAAATAGCTCTGGCTTTTTCAAGCGTCCGTGTGGAAAAAAGGCACAAACAACCCTGTTGACGCCGAATCGATTTCTGAGAAGAAATAGTCAAGAGAGAGGATATACCTTTATCATTCCAACTTTGCAAGCACTGCCATTCTTGCTCAGCTTGACAGCTCCTCTGCAATGGTATTTCGGCTTTCCTTAGTAGTAGTAGTAGTAATAATAATAATAATAATAATAATAATAATAATAATAATAATAATAATAATAATAATAATAATAACAACAACAACAATAATAATAATCTATATACCTATTAATAAAGAGGCAAAATTTCAAGCTTTTTTTTTCGTCCATCTATTTGTTTGATCCGTCAATCTTTAACTACAAAATAACTTATTCTGTAGCCACTTTGAGTTATGATAATTGTTATGCTAATTTACGAGATTATAGTAACTCGATTTATTATAACATTATGGTAAATATCCCCATGTGTTATAGTAATTCAACTATCGTAAATATATACTGACATTGTCGTAAATTAGTATATAAAATTATCATAAATAGAGGTGGCTACTATATATATATATATATATATATATATATATATTACGATAATTTTGTAGCTCTTTTCTAGTGTGAGGCAGTCCGATTCCAAAACATAATAAAAAGGTAATAATGTGGATGAGTAGGATTCCTAATCAAATAGGTCTCTATTTTTTACTAACCTAAATAGGAATCGTATTAGTAATCTATAGCCCAATTTTTAAATAAAATATCCCTAAGGCTATCTTCTCTCACCCCGCGTCTGTTAACCCCGCCCACACCAGCCCCGCTAAAAAAGTCACCGCTAAAAAAAATCGGACCCTGGGAAGACCGGCCAAAATCTCTGTAAAAAAAATTCCGTATCTGATTCAATATCTCCCCCGTCTCCATACCCAAAATAACAAAATCTCAAGCCCAAAAAAAACAAAAACAGGAAAAAAACATGCGGACTCAAGGAAAAAGGAAGCCAAAAAAATAAAAAAAAACAGAAAATAAAACGTGCTGACTCTTGACATCAAATTCAATTGTAAAAATAAAACGTGCTGACACTTGACATCAAATTCAATTGTAACAATAAAAAAATAAGGGTTGTGTTTAGTTCCCTATAGAATGCAAAATGTAAAATACCAATTACTTTGGAATGATGAAATACAAAATGTCAAAATTTTCATGAGTGTGTTTAGTTCTATCCAAAATGTCAAATTTTTCATGGGGTGGGCGAGGGCTTTTTGGCTTTTTTTACCTCTTGAGGCCAAAATCCAAAATGGAGAATGGATACCTTTTTACCAAAAAATTTTGCATGCTGTTTAGTTCAATTCTGCAAAATGATGGGCCAAAACTCAAAATTTATTGGGTAAAATGGGGAACTAAACACACCATATACAATTTCAAATCTAATCTAATTATTACTCTATCTCTTCTCTTCTACACCTAAAAAATCCAAATGACATCGTCGGAGTTAAGATAATTCACTTCGCCTAGCTTAATCCGTGGCTCCCACGTCGCCCCGCGTCATGTGGGTCCCTGTCCAAGAGTCCGCATCGCCCGGATACCAAGTATTATTCGCTCTGCCCTAGCTTGATGCGTGAACCCCGCATGCTCCCGCTTTGCCCCGCTGCCCTAGGTCCGCATCGAACCCCACCTCCTCGCAAACAAATCATGCCCCGACCCTATATACGCAAAAAAACTATATCCCTCGCCCCCGCCTCCGCCCCCGCCCTATATAACAAAAAACATTGACGCCCCCTTCCCGAAAAATTATATGTCAAAAAAAAGTAAAAAAAAGTCCCCACTTCTGGAGAAAACAAATAGGTCAAAAAATATTTCCAAAAAACATATACGCAATAAACTCTTAGTGCAAAAAAAACAACAACCTCCTAAAAATCAAATAAAACGGTTTTAATAAGATATAAGAAATTTATCTAAAGAAAACATATGCAAAAAATAAATAGATCGAGGCCGTTCGTTTCTGAGCCCTTTTCCATTAATGAGTACGTTCGTTTGTGATTGCCACAACAATCACTCACAATATCTAAAGTAGCACCTATACAAATTAAGCTATCGCGGCCGTTGAAGCTATGCAACAAGCTGAAGCAAACAGATCAAACATATGATAATTTTCTTTCTCCCATTGCAACGCACGGGCATGTTTATTAGTAATAATAATATACTTATAATAACAACAAGATAACAGCTAAAACAGAATAACAGCCCCTGTTAGCTGATGGATTAATAATTACTATAATACGTATAAAAAAACTGAAAAACGTTTGGAACGTTGGCTCTTTCTTGCGGGATGGACGAGACGACCGACTGAGCTGTCTAAGGCCCAGAAGAGTACGTGGGGTCCAGGATCCGACGGCGGAAGGCCGGCAGTAGCATCGGCATCGGACGGCCCGGGCGTCCCCGTCGAGGGCCCTGGGCCAGGTTGCCGCGGTTGGTTGGTTTGGGTGGCGTCTCTCTTCCACCTCCCCTCTCTCTCGCTGTCGTCTCCAACTTTCCCTTGGCTCCCCACCCTGCTGCCCCTCCTGGCCACCTCCGCCTCTCCAGCTTGATCGATCCATCCATCGCTCCCAAGTTTGCAACTGACATTGCCGCGCCGCGCACGACTTCCGCCCTCCCCACCCTCCGCCTCACGCATATATACGCGCGCGCCTGCCTCCCCTGCCCCTCCCTGCCTGCCTGCCCACGCGCTCCGCTCCTCGCCCCCCCTCTCCTACGCCGCCGCCGTACCCGCGGGCAGAGGCACGGCTGGTGGCCCATCGCCCGCCCCGCGCGCTTCCCCTCCGTCGGAGGAACATACAAGCGCCGGCGCCGCGGGATTCAGCTCCGTCCGCCGGCCCGCGTGGACGGAGGCCAGGTTTGCTGCCCTGCCAAAGCCTCCGCCTTTCCTTCCGCCCTCGGTTCTGATTTCGTCCGATTCGCCGTACTAGATACTCAACCACTTGTTGTATAATAATAATAGTGCCGCCGGCCGAAGTCCAAACAAGATCTTTTCTTTCCGAGTATTTTTTTTTATTTACTTCGCATACAAGAAAAAAATAAAAAAATTGTTTTTTTAAGCGCCGGTTAGGTGGCTTGGCTGGTCTCGGAATTGGGATTTCAGATGCAGGCGCTGCTACTCGCTACAGCCGCAAAAAAGGGTTCTTGGATTTGGGAATTGGGATACGAGATACATGTGGGGCTTTCGGTTTCGAATTTGACGCTGCTATTTTGCGACCTGTAAACAGAGCTAGTTAATTCAGCTGCTCCTACCTATGCCTGCTCTGTACTTATGGGAGTAATTGTAATTCTGTGGAGGACATTAATTAGCTGTTGTCTGCATTTGACGGCAAGGGAAACTGAAATTGGCTTTCAGCAGTTCATTCTACACGCACAGAATCTTGTAAAGCTATACTGTTTGTGCGGCTCACTTCTTAGCGAACCAAAACTCAAACTTCTTAGCAAACCGAGTAGAAAGTGCATACTTGGGCATTGCTCATACTTTGAGTTAGATGCAGTCCAACTATTCTGGTTACTTGTTAGTAGCTCGCTATGCTATGCAAATGCACGAAACATATTTGGATTGGAGTCTTCTGACTATGGTTTGCTACTGTCTGTGTTTCCTGCAGGCTTCCTTTTTGTTTGCATAATAAAGCTGCTGCCATTATGATCTCCCCATATGATGCGTAGCTTTTGTCGCTTGCAACTGTATCGCTCCTCTAGCTGCACCCTTGTACTAGAGCATGGCGAAACTCGCAACTCTTGGTCGCAGGTTTGTATACCTATTCTTGTCTCCATTGTAGCCATGAACTTCCTGACGGCTAATGTTTCCTACTAATATGTTCTGCTCTCGTTGACGCTCACAGTGTGCTTAGATTCCCAAATGGAAGCATGAGGCTTGTTATGGTAACAATTATTGGAGCAGTCCTTGGCTTTTTCATTGGAATTTCATTCCCTTCGGTCAGCATAACAAAGGTATTAATGGTAATAATGTCCACCATAACTGCAATATCTCAACTCATTGAGTAATTACTTATGTCTGTTTCGAACACGCCAGCTTCACTTTCCAGCTAGCTTTGTTTCATACATTGAAGACAAAAACTCTGGACTCACAACCCAGGCTATACTCAATCATGCTTGGACTTCTGCCAGAAACGCAAGGGGAAACGGTACCGAACCAACTTCAAACAGTACCTTGAAGGTTAGTTGTATTACTCTGTTACACGACTTAGCTTAGTTGTGGAGTACTATGGCTATTTGAATGATATCCATTTAACGTGATCTTCTCCTTGAATACCAGATACTTATAAATATTGAATAAACCGTTTGCTATTTCCTGATATATTTTAGTTTGTCTGATGAGTTTTTTCTTTGATGATCTGTAGATTTATGTCCCAACGAACCCCAAGGGTGCAGAGGGGCTAGCACCAGGTATCGTTGTATCAGAGTCTGACTTCCATTTGCGCAGGTTATGGGGAGACCCAAGTGAGGTATATTTTCTTGTGCACCATCATCTCATCAATCTTCTCCAAGTGCATTTGATATATTTATAGCTGGACATGTTGAGAACTATACTGGAAACCTAATTTCTAACTCTTTGATACTTCTCTTGACACATGCTTTAAGCATATGCTCCTTCTCATGCTTGTTCTTTCTTTGTTTTCTTCACATTTCTGAATTTTGTGTCTTGTGCTTCTTTTGACATGTGCTACAAGCATATACTGAGCTGAAGTTCTCTATTTCTTGGTTGGATTCACAAATAATTGAAACTGAAAAATCAAAGCTTTGCACTGTTTCTGCATTTTGTTGCTTGCAATGTTCTATGCTGATATTTGATCTTGAATATACAGGACCTGCCTTTCAAACCAAAGTACCTTGTTACCTTTACTGTTGGAGTTGAGCAGAAAGAAAATATAAACAGAGCTGTGAAGAAGGTATTTTTGACAACAGCATCAATGAGCTGAAAAGTGAAAATAATGCCTTTCCCTAGTTTTGATGATAATGAACTTTCAGATCCATTTATGACATTTTGTTTAACTAGCTTCTTGATTGTTGTGCTGCAGTTTTCTGACAATTTTGCTATTCTGTTATTCCACTATGATGGTCGGGTGAGTGAGTGGGATGAATTTGAGTGGTCCCAGCGAGCTATCCATATTAGTGTCAGGAAACAAACTAAATGGTGAGTTTCATTTGTGCTCTAGTGTACTGTTCATAGTTCAATTGCTTAATTTGAAATGATCTTGTGCTAAAAGTTTTGTTTGTGCACACAACTCTAGGTGGTATGCCAAAAGATTCCTGCATCCTGATATTGTGGCAGCTTATGAGTACATATTCATCTGGGATGAGGACCTTGGGGTTGAGCATTTTAATGCAGAGGAGTATGCTTTCATTCTCCCCACTTCCTTTCAGTGCTATTCAACATTGACTCTCTTACATATTATTGATGATGTTGGGGTTACAGGTACATCAAACTTGTTAAGAAGCATAATTTGGCCATCTCTCAACCTGGATTGGAGCCTGATCGGGGTTTAACATGGCAGATGACCAAAAGAAGAGGTGACAGTGAGGTTCACAAGTGAGTGTAATTCTTATCTGAAAAAGAATACTTCTTTTAATTTTCTGCTGAGCTCTTGTGTTCTAATTTTGCATCATTTTTGTTATAGGGATACAGAGGAGAGGCCGGGATGGTGCTCTGACCCTCATCTTCCACCTTGTGCTGCGTATGTGGCTATTGCCCTCTTGCTGTGTTTCTTCTCCTCCCCGAATACTTACCAGTTCCAGTAATATTATCATCACTCTCCCATGATTTACATATAGAGTTAACTTATCTATGTTTTATTACAGTTTTGTTGAAATAATGGCTCCAGTCTTCTCAAGAGATGCATGGAGATGTGTGTGGCATATGATTCAGGTTTGTCTGTCATACTTCCCCTTGTGTATCTTCCATCCTTCCTTTACATAATTGTTCGGTATTGCTGTTGGATGCAGAATGACTTGATTCATGGTTGGGGCTTGGATTTTGCTCTCAGGAAATGCGTGGAGGCATGTATTGTTTGAGATAGTTTTATACCATTCTAGCGAACTGCTATTTCTGAATGTATGCACTGAATGCTCACGACGTTGCTCACAACAGCCTGCTCATGAAAAGATTGGAGTTGTTGATTCACAGTGGATCGTTCACCAAGTGGTTCCTTCTCTGGGGAACCAGGTAAGGAGAAATATTATGTTTTTTTTTCTTTCTTTAATTTGAATATGTGAACTTTGGGTTTTTGACCATTTTCCTACCATCATAATTCGTATATAAAACCTTGCAGGGGCAGTCAGAAAACGGAAGAGCTCCGTGGGAAGGGGTACGTTTATTGCCTGAAAACTTGCTGTAGAGTGCTTTTCAGGAAGGAAGTTGCTTATGTTTCTAAGCAGTTGTCATATTGTTGTCCATGGGAAGCTTATGACTGACAGTTTATTTATCTGTCGTTTAGGTGAGGGCGCGGTGCAGGAAGGAATGGGGCATGTTCCAGAAGAGGATGGCGGAGGCAGAGAAGGCGTATTACAAGATGATGGGCATCACCCCTCCAAACTCCACGCTTGTCTAGCCGCCTCTTTTCTTGGTTTTCCATCCCCGCCCCCCTGACCTTTTGTGGTGGTGGGTGAGCTGATGATACTGTAGCACTATACTTGATTATAGGGAGTTAGAGATGGTGGGTGCGTGTAGCTGCCTATGATGAGAGGTCCTTCTGTAAGTAAATGCGAGGTGAAACTGTGATGAAAAAGCATGTACACGAGGATGTTACCTGATGATCTATCTATATATCTATATAATGTTGCCTCGTTTGGTGCTCTAACCTTGACTGTTGTGCTGGAATTAATTGGCGGGCATTAAATTGTAGTTCGTATTATTGAATTTTTATCATTGGCAGAACTTGTCAAAATTCATTTGTTGGCTTGTCTGCGGACCAAAGTCTGCCATGCCTGGAAACATTTTTTTTTCTGCAGCGTGTTCATTGTTCAGGGGTAAGAAACCCTCAGTCTGAGGTGAGGCTGCTGCACACCAAGCTAAATAAGGCGGCTGATTCAGACAGACGGTGGCGTGAGTTTAACTATCAGACTCATGTTTTGTGACTGTTCATTTGCACATGCACTAGCAATTGTTTCATTGTTTCTATAACTCTGTAGGGTGTGGCCTCCCAAAGATTGGGCAGAGGTGACAAAGTATGCTGGGTTAGTTTCTGCTCAATCTCATAGGCAAGAGTTAACAGAGGATCTATATACGGTTTTACACATGATGCTCAGAGAGGGACCATTTGTGGTGGCATGATCAGGTATGCCAGCAAGGCCCCTGCTTCCTCTTGTCTTTTTTTTTATATACCTAGAGCACAAGTAATACAAGGTGAGCTCCACATTTGCAGGGACCCTCTCATAGTTGCGGTCCGCTGCCATTAGCGAGCTCTCGATCAGGAGACACGGTCCACTCAGATCAGATTGCTGTGTTGTGGCGGTGGATAGAATAGAATTGCGCCTCATTCGGTTACCTGGGATTGATTCCAGGTCGAATAATTTCTTCACTAATTTATACTAGCGTGGAAAGGATCGTGGCGTGGAATGGCCCATTCTGGAACAACCGAACGGGGCCTTAAGGTATGGCGAAGTCAGCCATGTCAAATGTCCACGGACGGAGAAAGAGAGTAAATACTCTAATTGTTGTGTGCTTTTGCAATCTCCTTTTAGATGTTTATTATGATGAACTCCATTTTTTTTCCAAAAAAAAGCATTAGTGTTTGAGGAGTCAAAATTTGTCCTAGAAAACTTGATGTTTTTCCTCACACTAGATTGAGTCCATATCAGCACAAGATTGAGTCTATATGAGCATGACATTTCAGCTTGCATGCTTCCGTACATTTTTTAATTAGTGGGTCATTTCTTAATTAGTATAGATCACTTTTAATAAATAGAGGTACATGAATAACTTGTATTGAGCAGTAATCTATTCTAAAGATTCTAATAAGCATAAAATATTTTAGGACCGAAGAAGTACATATATAATTTTAATCAGGATATATAAGAAAAAGTATATGTATGATCTTATCTTTATTATGCTAACTTCATTATCGTCTGGGCCTTTCTGACTAAAGCTTAAGTTTAGAGGAACAAATAATATTTTAAAGGAGATCAGAACAGGCAGTCTTCACAAGGATCGAGTGCTCTGATTGGGCCTGGGCGGGGGCAGGGGCGGCGGGAGGGGTACCCTAGGCGACCCAAGTAGTCCCCTCAGATATCTATGGCCCAATCTTAGCAATTCGTATAGCAGGCCGAGGCGGAGAGGATACGCGCAGAGGCCCAGCACTCCACGTTCCTGGATGCGCTGCGCCTGGCCGCATGAGATGTTGACGTTTAACGCCACATCGCCAGTTCATGACGATCGCACACTACCGATTGCAAGCTGCCCTCGGCCAGATTTTTGATAGTTTTTTTTTTTGACAACATACATATATAGTTAATTGCTTCCAATTCTACTACAGCGACAGGACCCAATGAGAATTCCAAAGTAAAAACCTATTCTTTGCTCTTATACTATACTAGCAGTAGTAGTAGTCATAACTTATATTGCAATTGTACTTTAAGATGGCAATCCAATGGACCGCAATCTCTGATTCTCCAGGTGCATGTTGGGTTTCATGGGGAAGGAGATGGGGAACCACCCTCTAACACGGGAATTTTTGCTAGTTACATTGATATTTGTTATTTTATTTCGATTGGTAGTCATCATTTTGCATTTTTGCTAGTCAAGTTTGAACTGTACATAGCAGCATAGCTATTTTTAAAAAAACAAGTACAAAAATGTATAATACATGACGGGTTTTTACTCCACTGGAGTAAGGCTATGGGTCAATTTCTCTACCTATGAGTTTGTTAATGGGCAACGAGCCAAACCCAGCAGGTTTGTGAGTGTGGGTCTAGGGATGTAGTACCAAAATTCATGAGTTTTTTAAACCCGGTCTATCATAATAGAACATCCCATATATAAGTCAACGTTACTCTAAATTTTAGTAGCATACGCCCACCCCATATTATCTATCTAGGAAAATAAAAAGAAAAAGAAAGAAGTGTTGCTCCCGCCATGCACGGGGCCGTCACCGTGAAACCCAAAACAGAGGCTTCATCATCCGCTTGTATAGGTGTTTTAAAAGAACACGTGACTTGCCTTGCCTGTCAACTAGCTAGTACGTGACAAGCTTGCCTTGCATATATACGGTGACGTACGTAGTTGATGCCATTCTATTTTTACTTATTATTAGATTATTTTTATTTTGTTTTAGCTGCACGTACTACGTTCTTGTAAAAACTATAAAAATAATCTATTTTTTATATAAAAAATCTGAAACAAATATCTTTTTTTAGAGCTTCAGAATTGCTTACAAAGAAATTGTTTCTGGAATACAAACGCCTTGAGGCGGTCCAAGGAGCCACACGTGCCTACCACTCAGCATAAATACTACTTCTAGCCAAGCTATGTGCATGTGTGTTGTGCCATCGATCGATTCTCATGGGTGAAACTTATCTCTTCAAAAGAATCCTCCCGAGACTTGATCTCTCGAATTATCTGGCCATAGGCGCACCGAGATCTTTCAGTCATGTTTTTTATCACAGATAAACAGTTAGAAACGTACGACCATAACCTTGCGTAGCAGCAGGTCCCTAGACAGAGCAACTGCTTCTCTACATGCCAATGCCTCGAGAGATTCTGCGTCAGTTACATCATCAAAGACCACAGCTGAAGCGCCTAGATAAACTCCATCAGATGACCTCGCCACTGCTGCAATTGCACCTCTGTTAGTGTTCTTTGATGTAGCTGCATCCACGTTGATTTTAACCAAACCTTCTGGTGGGGGAATCCAACCGGCTTGTTGTGTATGACCTTGCTGTACATGTACTCCCTTCTTTCCTTCAGCCATCGTGAGATCCGAGATAAATGAATTCACGAACGGGAAAGTAGATAATGGACTTTGAAAGATATTGTCGTGGATAGCCTTCCTACGAGCATACCAGATTGCCCATAGTGTAACTAGAACCCGGATCAGATCATCATGCTTCAACGTCTCTATCAATGAAAAGATCCAACTTCTTGCATCAGATTCCTGAACATTGATGAGATGCTCAGTAATTTCCTCGTCAACCAATACCCAGACACATTTAGACATGGTGCCAAGGAGTAGCGAGTGTTTCCAGGAGTCCTCGGCACGGCACAAGGAGCATTTCGGATTTTCCGGCATGTGCCTGTGGTGACGTACATCTGCAGTCGGTAGTGATTGTTTGGCCAATCTCCAGACAAATAGTTTAATTTTCTCTGGGATCTTTATACGCCAAAGAGAAGCCCAACTCTTTTCAGCTTTCCTAAAATCTGAGCTTGATGCATTACTCCTCCATTCTGTTTCTTGTGCTCAGCAGCATCCTATAGGCTGACCGAACAGAAAAAACTCCTTTCCGATCATAATGCCAAGCCCAAAAATCCTCTTGTCTACTCATACATATCGGTATATTGCATATCACCTCCACGTCTACTTGAGAGAAGAACGTACTCAACTTCGATTTGTCCCAAGTGAAGGTGCTTTGATCAATAAATTCAGCAACCATTATAGGTGGATTATCCCTTAAGCAAGTGACTGGCCGTAGTAGACCATCACGTGGTATCCAGTTCTCTGACACCATGCATTAGTGTGTTCGCCAGACCCGAATCGCCGAATCAAACCTTGCTTTAGCACATCCTTTCCTTCCATGATAGCACGCCAAATATGGGCCGGGAGGGGCGAGTGCCCAACTGAGCTTCTAAGAAATTACCATCTGGAAAGTATACTGACCTTAAAATCCTTGCACTCAGCGATTCAGGTTCTTGTATGATACGCCAAGCCTGTCGTGCTAGCATGGCGAGATTAAAAGATCGATGTCTTTGAAACCTAAACCGCCCATGCATTTCGGTTGAGTCATGTATCGCCAAGATACCCAGCAGGGCTTCTGGGCTTGCGCTTTCCTTTACTTCCCCACCAGAAGTCACGTAATAAACCATTGATGTGATGGCAAAGCCCTCGGGGTAAGAGAAAGCAGGCCATAGAGTATACAGTATGTTGGCACTGCCTGGGCTATAGTAGCTTTTATCAGGACCTCCTTCCCTTCGACCAAGAGAGTTCCAGCCAGTCCTGTACTCGTTTCCATATTCGATCTTTCAAATATTTGAAACAAATATCTGATGTAACTCGAAAGATGCGCCTCACTTTGAGACAAGCAATTCGGCCCGCATGTGTACTTTACGAGAGAGGATATATGCGTTCTACCTGGGCCGGCCCATATGAAATCCTGTTGGTTGTGCCTATAGATGAGCAACAGGCCGGCCCGGCCCGGCACGGTAGGGCCCGGCGTGCTGCCAGGCCGTGCCTCCCTGGGCTTCGTGCCTGGCCGACAGCCCAGGCACGGCCCATTAGAGTACAGGCTAACATGCAGTTTTTCTATTAGAGAATATAACTTTTTCAGTGAACAAAATGTTTTTTCTATACTAAGTTGCACCTTTAATTCTATACAGATGTTGGTATGATTAAGAAAATCAGCCCACGCCGCAGGTAACGTGAGCCATCATCCACAGATCCATTCATTTGGTCGCGCTGGGAATCCTAGGACAGATCCATAGGAGCAGGCGGTGGCCTGACCCCTTCTTTGCTCTCGCCAGTGTGCCACCACCACGCCGACCAGGGGAGCTAGGGAGGCCCCCGGCCGACGCGCCCGTAGATCCACGTCAGGAATAGGACCGGCCACGGCCACCCTGCGACCTCTCGCCTCGCGTGAGTGCTCTAGGGCGCCGTTGGGAGATGCCGCCTCTACCCATCTCATCTTCTTCTCCACCCGCGAGATCATGATTGACTTAGGTTTAGGAGAGATTTTTTTTGTCAGAGGAAGAAGAGAGACCGGCTCAGAGCCGCGAGCGCAACCCCTCGTTGAGGAGGGGAGAAGGGGGTGAGGGCGACGGTGAACGATTATTTGGCCCAGGGGCATTTTTGTCCTCCTTCAAAATTACAGAAATGGTCAAACAAATCAACTAGCAGATGTATGGAGGAAATAGACGGTAGTGCTATTTAGGAAAGGAAATTACAAATCAATGCTAGATAAGAAACTTCAATTTTTTGAGTGGCTTATATTGAAGAGCAATTTTTTCCAGTGCCAAATAGATAATTCTCTCAGTTTAAACGGTACATTTGCATTGACAGCTCCTTAACCGAGTCAGGTCTGACAAGACTCCAACAGATATATATATATATCTTAGATTTAGGAACAAAGTCATTATGAATTAACGACAGACTCTAACAGATATATCATCTTAGATTTAATTAGGAACATCCGCTCTCCTTCCACTAAGCTCAAAAAACTGATTCAAGTTTGCATGAACTATTCTCCAAAAAAAAGAGCATCATGATAAGTCCACCATATATAATTTGCAAAATGGCACTCAAAGAAAATGTTCCTTCATTATTATCGTTATTGATTGATAGATGTGCTCTGTGCCATAAAAAAATAGTAGTAGGAAGAATAATATGTTGTGGTTAAAACGCTGTGTTTTTTTTTTCATTACAGCCATGCACACTTATGTCGTATTGAATGGTTTAACAAAGGACCATGCTCTGATCTACAGCTGATTGGTTTATTAGCAAGTGTAGAAGTAGAACCTAGCTAGGTAACAGGATTAACTTGTAGCTTACCTCCTGGAAGTTTTGCTTTCCCTGTCATCAGTTGATGCTAACTTGTTCAGTTGAGCTCGCCAGGGATTTGTTTGAAACGTTGAGTCTGAAAAAACGGGGCTCCATCTTTGCACCTCGACGCATGATTTGGCGTTTCATGAGAAATGAATGCTTGACTAGGCTTTCTTTGAAGCGGTGTGGACTAGTTTCTGGAGCCATGTCATCCCATCCATACTTTTTGAGCACATTGCCTTTACTGTCAAGGTGAAACAAGTAGGGACGCTGATAGCAATTTCGTGGAAATGCAGCCAGCATATCTCCGTTCTCAGACACAACATTACCACGTAAGTATGCTCCTTGAACGACAGCATCGATCATCTCAGCAACTGGCATTTCAATTCGGAACTTGGTTGACCAGGAATTATTATTGTTCTCCTTCTTCTCCCTGCATGACACCGTTGCTACCTTCTTCCCAAATTCATTACCTAGGCAGCAGATCCCAAGCCGACCACCCATCTCAAGCAAATCCGCGTGATCAACAGGCTCCTCCTGTGTATCGAAATGCATCAAATCGAATGACTCCTCGGATGGGTCAAAGACAACTATATCTCCAGAGGGGCGGAAGTTGATGTTGTGGCGGACCACCAATGCAGGCAACCGTCCACGAGGACTGGCGGCGGTGCGTTCCCGTCTCGGTAAAGTAGTAGGCCCTTGAGCACAGGCTGCACAGCACGGTTCCACTTCCTTCTCACGTCAATCTTCCTCGGATTGTGGAGCCAAGCGTGACATCGTGAGTATGTTGTGCTGTGCCTGCACTACTAAGAATTAAGGCCCGAATTGGTTTGCACATGTTAAAGTTTAACTCCCGTCACATCAATGTTGCGGTAAATACATAAAGTACTAAATGTAGACTAATTGCATGTATGTCGGCATAGATTAGGAGTAATTTACGAGACGAATCTATTAAACCTAATTAATCCAAAATTGAATTTTTTTTGTCAAATAAGACGAAAGTGCTACAATGTTTATTAAACTTTAACACCCAAACCAAACATGCCCTGAGTCTCTGATCGAGCCTGCCTGACCATATTATGTACTCTATGCTAGCATCCACTCGATCAGACCGAAACTGATGATAGGTTAATTTCACACTGAATAGAACAGAAGAATTTGTATAGACTCCAGAGTATTGCAATGTCGTCATCTTGTCATCTTCCAGAGTACAGCGGGTGGATCGAGATAGGCAAAAAAAAAAAAAAGCAGGTCGCTTCTTACGTACAGTCAGCAGTATCGGGAGTATTGAAAGAGGAAATTCGTGGTCCATCTCATATGATCTGTTCGATCGATCTTAGGATTTTTTTTTAATTAGCATTACCTTAGGTCGAGAATAATACAATTGCGTTCATCGTTGTTCTTGCGGATTTTTTTTTTCTCCAGATGGCTTTTATCTTCTTGCCTATTATTTATTACTACTACTACTATACTCTGATCCGTCCGCTCTCCGTCTTCATAGAAGTGGTTGAGGGGGGGGGGATGTAACCTGGTTGATGCGGTGTCGTTCCGCTTGCCTGGGGATTCAGGCGTGCACTGCGGCGCCGGCTTCCGACTTCCTGGCGTGCCGCCATGGCACGAGGCAGCGTGTATCCCTAGGCGCGAGAGCCGCAGTGGTGGAGGATGAATAAAAGGGTTAACATGTGGCGGACGGATCAGAGTATAGTAGTAGTAGTCTCTACTATAATTGACCACTTCAAATTATTTTAGGTCCACCAACGAAAACATCCCCCGCTGAGTAGTTAAATCATTGTATACCCAAAATATTACACACAGAATTTTGTCTCTATTAAAATCAAGGGCTCACAGAAGAACCACCTCAGATCCAAAGGCCAACAGGCAAAGTGTGATACCAGGCTTCTCACCCCCGCGCCCTCCCCCTCTTACAAACGACGGAAGCCTGCGGCCCCACGCATGCCCTCCTTCGGCCAGGGATCGAATCCCACGAGCAACGGAGAAAAGAGGAAAAAAAACAACGCTCCAGTTCTTGAAGCCGATGGGGAAGACGGACCGCAGGGGAAGGGGTCAAGGGGCTACGGTTTTGGTTCGCAGCGCCGCGGGCCGCCGAGGAGGGCAGCGTGGGCACGGCAGCACACGGGCGAGGCTGAGGCGGCGGCAACAGAGAAGAAGCGGAGGGTCAGCCCTGGTTCCGCTTCCCGACCTTGGAGACCTGGATCTGGAAGCCGATGAGTTCGCCACGGTCCTGTTCGTAATCAGGCGCGGCCAGTCATCCTCGCTGGTAGCGTCTCCGGCGGCAATGTCGAGCGGCGGGCCGCGGGGATTCGGCAGGAAGAGAGCCTCAGGGAAGGGGCCGAGGGGAAGAGGCGGAGGTGGACGGGGCCAGCGGTGCGGAGCTGAGGGAGCGGGCGGGAGAGACCGTGGCCGTGGGAGGAGACGCAGCCAGAGGAGGAGGCGCTCGTTCCCGTGCTAGGGGACCTCTGAGGTTGTAGTCCGCTGCGGCGCCGTCGGCTTAGGGGCCCGTGCCCACGAGTCCCACTCCCTCCCGTGCCGAACACAGGCGGTAAGACCAAACTGAGCAGCTTGTTCCCCACTTCCCCTCCATTCTCTTCCTCTTTGCAAGTTTCTCAGATCTTTAACAATAACTTCCCTGTTTCCTCTGATCTAATTTAGTTAGCTGGTGTTCATGGTTTCCTCAAAATAGTTGCTAAACTGATTATGTCATATGAGATATGAAAATTTTTGTCTTCAGACCCTTCAAGGGCGAGATCCTCGAGCCTGTCGTCACCATGGCGAACAAGGTGGGTCCCTACTTGCCTCCCTGCTCGGCCGTACTTGCTTCGTTTGAATTGGATGTGAATTGGTGTGCTGGTTAGCTAGAATGTGATTGCGAGGATTGGTTTGGTGTTCAAACTTTGTGTGTTATTGACTCTGCAGGTGGGCTTCCTTTGGAAGGCTGGACCAGTGCAAATCTTTGTGTCTGACCATGTGAGTGATTTTGCCTTGCTCGAGTTGCTTCATAGTCAAAGTGTCCAATGCTTAAAGAAGTTTCAGAATTCTTTCTGACGATTCTAGGAATACATGACTGCTTCAATTATTAATGTCAGTTAATACTGTTTTGTTGAGTAATGTTTTTTCCTCTGTGCAATTCAATCGCATGCAGTATGCCTCTTTTTAAAATAAAATATGACATTTGCGGAAGCTAATTAGTTAAAAAGTGAACTAAAAACATCATTTGCTTAATATGGAAGTACTTGCAACGTATATTTTGTACAATGAAACATATGACGCCATTCCTTGATTTCGCCGTCAATATCCCTATAGATTGCTGGCAAAACCAATCCCATCCAGCGCCCACCATGGCTACCAAACTGCTGCATCAAGAAAAGCAATCGACTCGCAGGAGGACGAAGCTGAAACGGAGTGGGTGGGAGAGAGCCGGAGGAGGAGGCGGCCATGCGCTGTGCCGGCGTTGATGAGCGGTTGTGCGTGCTGACGGTTAGACATCTGACTATCTGACCAAGGTAAGGGTAGTTGCTTGCTTGCTGCTTAATTGTTTATTTAATTGGTGTAGAAAGTAGTAGGGCGTAGGATCTGTCATTCAATTGCCAAAATTATTTGTTCCTTCGCGCTAGCCTATGGGGGCAGCAGTTGCACTTTTGTGAATCTGGCATTCTGCATTTTTTTTAATCTGAGAAGCAACTGAAACCTGGCACTGACGAGGGGTTACATGTTTTTACGATTTTGGAAATGAAGATGGATCTAAAAGGGCCGATGCCAATGCCAAAATAATACATATTGAATACGCAATCTTTTGCAGATTGTGATTACGAAGTGTAGATCAAATGAAGTTGCTCCTATTAATTCGTTAAATGAACCTAAGTACTACTTGACACGAGATCGTAGTATATCCGAATGCGAATAAACAACCCTGCTTTCGTGCACATTTGTGGATTTGCGAATAAATATACCTACTGCCCAGTGCCATGTAGTTAGGTGTCCAAATAAACATTCTCCTATGTAGATTGTATTACTGTTTATAGGCTGTAAATAATTTCTCATTTAATAGTTGTCAAATTTAAGGTTTTTATTACTCTTGTTTGTTGTATGCAAGTTCGAACAATTTTTTAGCCAGAGTAATATACAACATAGCTAAAACTGAATGGGAATTTTGAGCCAGAGTAATATATAACATAGCAAAAACTGAAAACGAACATTAATTCACTATTTGTGCTTGTGATGTATAGCCAGTATTGGAGGCTTGGAGACAAATTGTTTAGATATATATATATATATATATGTTGATGTTTTTCTCATTAATACGTGTAGTTTTTTTTGATAAACTCACAAAAGTACTGGCCTAAGTGAGGATAATTTAGCTCTTGTTATGCTATTCTGCAGTTGTTTCCACACCGACCTTTAGCTGCAATGCTACACTGCAGGCAACGGCAGTGTTCCTGTGCAGGTGTCAAGTGTAAGTGTTGCTGTGCAGGTGTCAATGTTCTGTCTAACAGGGAAGAAGAAGCAAGCAAGCTTTAGGCTTCAAGTACTAGGTATAAAAATATTTTTTCCTCAGTTCCTGTAACTCACCTTGTGTTTATAGTTTAATGCCGTCTTAGATTAAGGAATTTAACGAAGTAATGACAAATAATCATTAGTCAAGAACTCTATGTTTTGCCTCGGTTGGAATTTAGTGCCTCTGATGCATTATGTACCATGCCACACTCTCTTAAATTGCTGGCAAATTAGCTCTAGATTTTACCATTGCATACCGAACTAATACACCCCTTGTACAATTGATTAGATGACATTTAGGGTCAACATGGAAGGGACAAATTACTGGCTAATATTTGCGAATGACTTCCTCTGTATAGCTAGCTTGAAAATCGTGTGCTGAACTTGTACTGAGGAAGACTGCTCTATTCCGATTTCAGTTGAAGCCGATGCAAAGAGGACGTCGGCAGACACAGGAAAGGGGAGATGACGAAGGAGACCATGGATCTCTTCCCCCAGAATGCTGGGTTCGGCTCGGAGGTCGCCATGAGGGAAGCCCCTAATGCGAGGTACTTGACAAAACAGATACCTCTCTGTTCCATTCAGTTTTGGTTCACATCCATCCTTGTTCATATACATGTTAGTATGATACTATTGCTGTAGTCAGTTGATGACTAAAAACGTAAAAAAAAACAATCTAACTCTGTGAGAAGTAGCTCTTGATGGTCAGGTTTTTTTCCCAATGAGCTGTGTTTAAGATCATGGCTCTCATCCTTTGTATGATACAGATGGTTCGATCATCACACACTGCACAGATCTTTGTCTGCAGAAAATAATGAGAAGTTAATTTATGATCTTAAACTGAATATCTTAAGAGTATATTTCATAGGTCTTCTTAGACTGCAAGCCAGACTTTACCAAACTGTCTATGGCAAAGTGTGGCAGAGCACAGTTTGTGTGATGTGTGCCAAAACTTTCTTGTTATGAAGCAGTGGTTGAATGGTAGAAAATCCATCCATGAATATATATAACCTGGAACTCCAAAACTAATCGATGAAAATTTGGTGCCACGCAAGTTCTGAAACTTCAAATTTTTAAATGATAGATGTTGTTCTTGTGTAATATAATTGAAACTTCAAATTTTTAACGGTAAACAATTTTTATCTTGTTTTGAATTTTTTTGGCACCATGAAGGAGCACAAGATGCAGAGCTACAGTGTGGAGTGCGAGCAGGAGGCCACCTGGAAGGCCAAACTCTCCCGTCGTGAGGTAATCACCGCAAATTTTTTTCCCACTGCTGTCTTAACGTTGAAACCTCAAACAATCAGTGCACGCTGCTCCTGCTTGCGTGCTGTACTTGCCGTTGAAGAGTTGGCCGATGTTGCCCAATGTCAACACATTTTTATTTCTACAATCATTGCTTGTAATCCAACTTTGGCACACTGCCATTGAAGTGAAGTAGGTTGGGATGAGTTTAGGATTCATCAGCAACCACTACAGTATATTTTTTAGGGCTGCTTTCCTCGTCTACTGGGTTTCAGGCATGCCGTGTTCAGGATTCAAGTTTCATTTATGTGATATGCTCACATATATTTGCTTCTCTGTAGTTGTTGGCTACTGATAGTCTGATAGTAAAAGATTAATCTTTCAGGTGCTTATTAGAAGTTACTTCCAGTGGCATGGCGGATTGGGCATATATTCAAACTGATGCTTAGTTTTAGGGATGCTGTTGCTGTGTGCCCTGCTTGCAGGAAAAGGTATCCCAAATCTTTATTTGGATATATGATGTCGTGCTCGGATTTTACATTCAGCTTTGCACTATCAATTCTCTGGCTTCATTACTCCAAGCTTAACTAATCGTTCATTTGTCATGGTTTTGTGAGTACAGATCAAATTAGATGAAAACTAACTTGAATTGGTTGATAAAAGTAGTCGCAGGGCTTCTATTCCCAGAGAGTATATTGAAGCAGGAAATGGCGTGAAGATTAATAATACAAGGATGTAGCACAGCTAGGCAAGGGGCACCGGCAGCTGTAACTCAGACATCCACACAAGGTTCATTCAGTTCGTAGCTATTCTAAGTTGTGTTGTCTATGCCTGCAATCATTCATGTGTGTGTTGCGTTGTGCCATTCCCTGTGCCTGCTGGACCGAGTGGAACATGTGTATCATAGAGATTGGAGGCCACGGAAAAAGTAAGATTGTATGGGGCATGGCACAATCTATCAGTAAATTTTTGTTCTTATCTCGATGCAATTTGGGGATTACCGTCGTAATAATCATTGATCAAGTATAATAGATTGATTTAGATTTACCATATTTTTTAAATTTGTAATGATAGGTTGTTTACCAAGTTTGATTTAATGAACTATTGTTTAATGTGTGTTACCCTAGATGTCGCCGTAGCGTTAGCACGGGCACTATACTAGTAATAAATAATAGGCAAGAAGATAAAAGCCATCTGGAGAAAAAAAAAATACTCTCCGTCTTCTCGAAAAAAGAATGTAATGAACTCCTGGCGGCACTCCTTCTGATGCTCATCAGACGGCTACTGCAAGTACTAGTATGCTACTTGTGATGGTTTCCGCAGCTCTGCTGATCTGAGCAGACACATGAGACTGCATAGATGGAGCGCCCTCCCCCTGACCCCCCTCCCCGACCGCCTCCCCGCCGCCCCACCGCGCCCCGCCCGCCGGTGACCCTCACGGCCACGGCGTCCCTGGCGGCGGCACCACCCCAGCCAGCCTCTGCTCCCAAACTCCATCCACAGCCTCTCTGCTTCGGATCTCTGCATCCCTCCCTGCTTGCCCCCGGTAGCCACCTCCCCCTCTTTCCCTCCAAGCCTCAACCTGCAGTCACCGCTGCCGGGCGGTTCCAGGCCACCGGGCCGTGGGGTCATCTCGATGCTGCCGAAGGGTCGGAAGACAACGGCGCTCGTCCGCGCGAACTGCGCACGGAAGGACTGCGGGTGGATCACGGGCAGAGGACGGCACATCCGCACGCAGGGTGTTCGACAGAATGCCCTCCGCTGCCCGCTACTCTGCGCCACAACAAGGCGGCGCCGGTGGATCCACAAGCAGCTCCTCGCCACCGCCGACAAGCCCCGCATCGCTCCGGTGCCCACAATGCTGTTACCGCGAGCGGACGTTCTACATCGACAACCAGAGCCGATCACCCGGGTACGCGCTTTCAAACCTTCATTCTGGAAAATTACTATTGCACAGTTGTGAGGCCTTTGGTCACTTCCATGTCTAGCTCTACTATCTGGATCTCCCAAACTAACGGGAAATCTCCTACTACTGGCTCTATTGTGGCCGCTGGTCTTGACTTCCATTTCTGCGCTCACCCCGAATCCTTCACTGTAATCGATGATCTCCCCTTCATCTTCTCCTCCTCTGTTTCCACCCAAGTTGTCAAGAATCATCTTATCAAAATTGGTGTTTTTGCCATCGACGGCCTCATCTTCCGCATCCACGGCGATCGTCAGGCTGCGATCCATGACGTCATCGCTACGGCAGCTACCTTGAGAACGGGCACAATTTTGAATTTTGAAACCTATGGGGGCCTGCAGGGCCAGCAAGGGTCTGTCACGCAGCGCGCTGGCTTGACTGATCGGCCTGCCGACCCCCAGCTGGACACCAGTACCATGGCTGAGTCTGCGTGTCAGCCCCCTGGTGACCACGGCGATCCCTGCGAGAAGTGTTTGTTCAAAAGTACTTTATCTGCCTCTCCTCTTAATGCACCGCCCAATTTCACTGCTACTGCTAGTTCTCACCCATCTGCTCTGACGAGTGATGGTGACAAGTTTTATTACTCACCACGCATTACCCCCTCTGGAGTTCAAACTGGGCGACACCTCATCGGTCATGGGCAGGATGCAGGGACACATACACGGTCAACCGTCGGCAACGCTGGTCTACGTACAACTACTGGCCTACAATCCATACGAAGTAGGCCTACTTTATTTCTGAGGAATAAAGGAAATTCCCTCCTGAAGAAATGTTTTCGTTGCTTGGCTACTGACCACTTAGTCTCCGACTGCCGCGACCCTATAAGATGTAGCCATTGTCATCGGACAGGCCATAAGAGCTTTCAGTGCAAAACTCCTAGCAACAACAACATGTCCACCCATTCCACTGCTCCCTCCGACTCCTCCCCTCGCACCTGCTCGCCTACCACCTCTGCAATGATCTCGGTCACTGCCAACATGCTCCGTCCGCACTTGGTTAACCCTGCTCGCCATGCGGGTGGATCCACCACTATCCCACCTCCCACCGTCAACCCCCGGCTCCACCCCCTTCCCCAGGCGCTGGTTCTTCCACCTCGGTTCCAGCCAGGCGTACCATTGCGGAGGCGCACGTGAGCGATGGCAACTATGAGGCCTCCAGGGTCTTCGCGTACGCCTACCTGGGTGAGGCTGTCCACAGCCCCCACCTCTTCATACGTCGGGCGATGGAGCATGTGTGCGGGGCTCCCTCGTTCACCCTCGCCGCTTCGGCACGCGGCGCCGGGATCATGGTGTTCAGCAGCACGGAAGCGCGCGAGAGCGTTCTCGCCATGTCACCCATCAACTTTGAAGGCAACACCATCTCGGTGGAGCGTCACGAGGAGGCGGACAACCGCTTCTACGCGTTCTACAACATCTACGCCGAGATCGCCGCAGTCGACTTCCCGCTCGAGCATTGGGAGGAGCCCTACGCCCGCGATGCGCTTGGGGTGATCGGTGACGTGTGCTGTATTGATCCCGACTGTCTCCTCCAAGTTGATTTCACCTCCTTGCGTGCTGTCCTCCGCCTTGATCATGTTCATGAGGTTCCTGAGCAGCTCCTTGTGCGCAACCATTGCGGGCCAGCCACTCTTGCTAACATCTACACTATTCGCACCTGGCTGGACGCTAACCCTGTTCCTGATTTCTCCAACTACACCTTCAGCCCACTGCCTGCGCTCCACACTGCTCCACCTTACCTCCCCGTCGGCAACCCTCCCACCCAAATGTCTGCTGCTCCTGGAATTTTGGTGGACACTGTCCTTGAGTTGGAAATTCCTGCTGCTACACCCAACCTACGGCCTGTCAACACCAGGCGTGCCACCCCTTATCCCACCAACAATACTTCCACTCCAGAGAGCTCCACTACTCGTGCTGCTGCTCCTACGCTCGCTCTGCCGTGGTACGGCATTGGTGGTGTGCCACCCCAGGAGAGCGTTCCTGAAGTAGCCACCGAAGTTACTGCAAAGGATGAGGCTGCTGCGGCTCTTGCCAGGATCAACATGGATGCCCCCCCAGCTTTTGCCGCTGGAGGGCACACTGAGGAGGAGCACGAGAGCCGGGCTCAGAAACGGCGCGTCAGGCGCAAGAGGGCCAAGGACAGTGCCCGCAAGCTCCGTCGGAGCACCAGGCTGATGGCCAAGGAGGAGCCTGGCTTCGAGCTTCCTGAGGAAAAGGCGGCTCGGGTCCAGCAGGCCAAGTACGACTTCAATGGTGCGTCTCGACGTCTCCATAAAGCTATCTCCCGTTCCTACCTTCTCTCTGATCCTTACTATCCCTCTAACGACAATGACTCTTTAACGGAAATTGCTGCTGCTTGTGGCGCCACTGAGGAGGAGATTGCAAGCATCTCGGGTGCGACGGCCTTGCCGTCGACTGGTCCGTGATGCCCAGATCCCTGATGGAGTGGTTTGAGGGCGCCACAAGCCGTCTCCGGGCGTCCGTGATGCCCAATTTTGGTTCCTGGTGGTGTGGCGCCGAGTCTCCTAGTACCATGCACCATGTCGTCAAGCTGCTAGATGTCCTTATTTGTGCTCCAACACCTTGTATCCCGAACCCAGGCCGCTGCCTGTCGAATAATGTAAAGCCGACATGTGCTTCTATGCACTGTCCTGTGTATGGTGCTAGACAAGTTCCTGATGAATAGAAGCTTTATGGTTTGCAGTTGGAATGTTAGAGGTTTGGGTGATCCTGTTAAGTGTGGTGACGTGCTTCTTGAATTGCTTGCTTCCAATCCTAACTTAGTTATGCTTCAGGAAACCAAACTCTCTATCATCCCTGATCGAAAGCTCTACTCTTTCCTCCCTAGGCGTCTCAACTCATTCGTCTTCTCTGCCGCCAGTGGCTCTTCTGGAGGCATGCTCATTGCTTGGTCTGATTCCTTGTTTACCTGTCTTGGTTCTTCCACCACCCCAAATACCCTCTCTGTTCATCTCACCTCCACACTCACTGGTTCCTCTTTTTACATAACTAACGTGTACGCTCCTGCCTCCCCTGAGGTCCGGTACGCTTTCTTGGACGAATTCAAAAGTATTGTACCTCCTCATCACACACCGTGGATGATTAGTGGGGACTTCAACATGATTAGATTCTCCCATGAGAAGAACAATGCCAACTTTCGATTTGCTGAAGCAGAAGCCTTCAATGACTGTATAAATGACATGAGCCTCATTGAGTTGCCCCTTACTGATAGGAGCTTCACTTGGTCCAACAAACGCTCTCGCCCCACTCTTGAGCGTCTTGACAGAGTTTTTATAAATCTCACCTGGGATGAAATGCTTCCTAGCACTGTACTCTCTTCTCTTACTAGAACTACGTCAGATCATGTGCCTCTGAGGATTGACATCTCCACTATCATTCCCAAGTCCAGTCTCTTCCGGTTTGAGAATTACTGGGTCACCGCTACTGGTTTCAGAGATATTGTGGCAGCCGCTTGGAATTGCCGGATGGGGAACAGTGACCCTTCTGCTGTTCTGAATGCTAAGCTGAAGGAAACACGCCACTGCCTCAGGGAATGGAGGAAGCAAATCCCTAGGATCACGCAGCAGGAAACTGACTGTAAGATTGTCATCAATCTCCTTGATTGCGTGGAGGAAACCCGTCCTCTCTCCCCTCCTGAATTGGCACTTAGGACCCTGATTGTCACTATCCTGAGCAGGGTCTCCCATTCCAAGCTGCTCCTCTGGAAGCAACGTAGCAAAGTCAGAGCAGCTTTAGAAGGGGATGAAAACACTCGTTATTTTCATGCCTGTGCCAATCAACGTCACCATCAGAATAGAATTCAGGTGCTTGAACATGATGGCTGCGAAATTCATAACCATGATCAAAAGGCTGCTGTCCTCCACGCTTTCTATCATGAACTCCTTGGGTGTGACCGCGCTACTACCTGGGGTTTCCAACTTGAGGACCTTTATCCTGAGGGACCTTTGCCTCTTGGGCACCTTGATGCTGCTTTTGAACGCGCTGAAATCCATCAAGCCTTCCGGCGCATGCACTCCACGGCCAGTCCCGGCCCCGACGGATTTGGCCCCCTCTTCTTCAAAGCCTCGTGGAATACCATCTCTCCTGATATTTATGCCCTTTTTAATTCCTTCCACTCTCACACGACTGAGCTCGAGCGGCTAAATCGCTCCTACCTTGTGCTGCTCCCTAAGAAAGATGTTGCTCGTAGGCCACAAGATTTTAGGCCTATTGCTCTGCAAAACTCAACTGTTAAAGGCATCTCTAAGGTTCTCACCACCCGGCTTCAACCATCCATTCCCTCACTGATCTGCAATGACCAGTTCGGTTTTGTGCTTGGGCGCTGCATTGCTGATAACTTTGCTTATGCTGCTGAACTGCTCAACTGTTGCCACCGCCGGAATGCTCCAACCATTGTTCTTAAGCTCGACTTCCACAAAGCTTTTGACAGTGTTAACTGGGATAGCTTGGATCGCATTCTCCATTGCAGAGGCTTTTCTGATAAATGGTGCGACTGGGTCCGTGATCTCCTTCACAGTGGGAAAACTGCCGTACTCCTCAATGGCATCCCAGGGCGCTGGATCAACTGCCGGGCTGGGCTCCGTCAGGGTGACCCCATTTCTCCTTACCTTTTCATTATTGTCGCTGATGTCCTTCGTCGGTTGCTCCAACACCCCTCCCTCGCCCCTTCTATCACTCACCCCCTTGTCCCCGGTGACCCTTGCCCCGTCCTTCAATATGCCGACGACACTCTGATCTTCCTCAACTGCTCTATTGATGCCGTTCAGTGTACCAAGCATATCCTAGAGCTTTTCGAGCAGGCCACCGGGCTTTCCATCAACTACCATAAGACTACGTTCCTTCCCATTGCTGTCTCTGGCAACACCGCACAAGAGCTTGCTGCCATCTTCGGCACCACAGTGTCCTCCTTCCCCCAGACGTATCTTGGGCTTCCCTTGACTCCCTCCAAAATCTCTGTTCATGATTGCCTTCCTCTAATCTCCTCCTGCGATAAATACCTCTCCGGTTGGCGTGCCTCCCTCCTTAACAGAGCAGGACGACTCACCCTCTCTACCTCTATCCTCAGCGCCATCCCTCTTCATTACATGTCCGCCATGAATGTCCCAAAAACGATCATCAAGGCCATTGATCGTCGCCGACGCGCCTTTTTTTGGACCGGGGAGGATGTCTGTCATGGGTCCAAATGTCTAGTTGCTTGGGATAACGTTCAAGCAAGGAAAGAGGATGGTGGACTCGGAGTGAAAAATTTGGAACTACAGAACCGTTGCCTTCTTATGAAGTTCATTGACAAACTTTTCTCAGGCGAGCAAGTGGCTTGGAAAGAGTGGCTCCTCCGTGATGCTGGTTCCTTTGACACTCCACCCGCTGGTACCTGCAGCTATCTGTGGAAAATCATCACTGATGAACTAAACACTTACCGCTCCATCACTACTGTCGATGTCCATGATGGTGCATCTACTTCTTTTTGGTTTGACAACTGGCTGTCTGACGGGCCTCTTTGTTCCCATTACGCTGCTCTCTTCTCCCACACCACTAGGCCTAACATCTCTGTGCAATGTGTTTTCCAGAATGGGTTTGACTTGTGCTTGAGACCCCGGCTGACAACTGCTGCTAGCTTTCAGCTAGACAGCCTCATGTGTTCTTTGCAGGACTACAGCCTACGGGAGGGTGCTGACTCCAGAACGCTGAAAACGACCGGCAAGCCCTACACAACCCGCGATGCGTACGCAGCACTTGACTGCAACCAGGGTTCAGGTGATGAGCATGGGCGTCGCATCTGGAAAACCCGCGTACCGAATAAGGTTAAGGTCTTCGCTTGGCTGTACTTTAAAGACAGGTTGAGTACGAGGGCCAATCTTCACTCCAAGAACGTTGTGGAGAATGAGCTGTGCCAACGCTGCTCTGCACCTATGGAGGACAGGGATCATGTATTCTTCGTGTGCACGGCGAGCGCCGACTTTTGGTGCAGAATCGGCCTGTCTGACCCAGCCACCCTCTCCGATGAGGACGTCTGGAATTCCCCTACCCCTAATGGCCTCGAAGCCAGACTTTGGCCTTTTGTCTTCCTGACTATGCTGTGGCGATTATGGGATGCAAGAAATGGTGAGATTTTTAGAAATGAGCTATCTAGCAGCCGGGCTGTAATTTCCAAGATCTGTGATGATCTTGTTGTATGGCGTAAACGCCTGAAGACTGATCTTGCTAGCAGTCTCGATGACTGGCGTGCTTACCTCCTTGCTTGTAATGCTACTGGCCACCCCGGCCTCTCGGGGTAGTGTCTTCCTTATAATATAATTTGGTGGGGAACCTCTCCCCTCCGTTTGCGTTTCAAAAAAAAAAAGAATGTAATTATTCTAGGGAGTATGTACATATGCCTACTGTGTCTATGTCGAGGTGATTCGTTTTCTATTATTTCGATCTCTCGTAAAAATTTCAATGATATTTCTATATATTATATATATTTTTTAGAAAGGCGGCAAGAGCTTTGTGGAATTTTTATTAGACGATGAAAAGGAAAGAACAAAAAGAGTTTACAACCGAGCTACCAAGATCACTACTAAAAACACGACTAGGCTTTCTACTAGCGTCACAAACCCAGACCGAAGTAAAAACTACTACAGCCCACAGACCATCGTTCTAGCAGTCAACCAAAAGAGGGGCGCTGAAGCCGAAAACCGCCATCAGGTGAATGCTGATCCACCAATGTCCGACATTGGGAGGCCTACTCTTCTCATCTTGAAGTGGTCGTTGCATGCTCAAATTGAAGTATGTCGTCCTTGCAGATTTGTGCTACCTGATCCATTGTTAGTGATTTTTATTGGAATGTTCTCCTGTTCCTTTCTTTCCAGATATTCCACCACATATAGATCATGATTCCATCTATTCTATTTTTCTCTGTTTTGTCGAATTTTGCGCGGCATTTTCGCCAATAGCTGTGAATTGAGCCAGCCGTGTCCACTGAATCCAGAACATTCAGATTTAACCATCTTCTTAGTTGTGTCCAAACCTGTTGCGTGTAGGGACAGTCTTTGCAAAGTGAGTCGGTGTTTCCGGCTCATTGTTGCATAGCTTGCAGAGTGGGTCACTAGGCCAATTGCGTTTGGCCAGGTTGTTGGAGGTGAGGATTTTCTTGTGCATTAAGGTCCAAGCGAAGAAACAACACTTGGCCTCAGCTCTTGCTTTCCAAATCGGAGAAAGTTTTAGCTTGCTATAGCAGCCTTCGAACTGCATGCAATATGCGCTCTTGGTTGTATATTCTCCATTCGCGGTCCAGCGCCAGCGAATTGTATCCTCTCGATTTTCTACCAACTGGACATCCCTCAACAGTTCCCACAGTTTTACATATTCATGTATCTCCTGGGGGGACTGCAATGGCAGTATATGTGCTATCCATCTATTTTGCTCCAGAGCCTTGTGCACAGTCAGTCTTCCTCTTTGCTTTCCTATACAGCCCCGGTGCCAAAGATTTGAGGGTAGTACCGTTCATCTAGAGGAAGACCAAAAGCGAGCCGTCTTCCCGTTACCAACCGAGACTACCGTCGAGGCCACGAAGAGCTCGTGATCGCGATCGTCACACGGGAGCTCCAGCTCCGTCCAGGGACGCTCCTTGTGATTCCACCGGAACCACATCCATCTCAGTCTCAACGCCCTGGCAAATTGTTCTAAGTCCAAAATTCTTAGGCCTCCTTTTATTTTTGGGCGGCAGGCCATAGGCCAATTAACTAGAGAATGTCCCCCATACACTTTATCCAGCGTTTCTCCCCTCCAAAGAAAACTCCTCATTCCGTCTATCTTTCGTATTAGCCACTTTTGTTCTGGAAAAGCCGTCATATGGTAAATAGGTTGTGAGGATAGAACCGTCTTGACCATTGTCTCTCTTCCCGCCGTGGACAGTAATCCCCTTCCAAACCAGGTAGCCGTGCACCAATCTAGTCAATAAGCGGTTGGACGTCAATCTTTCTCAGCTTCCGGATATGTAGAGGAAGTCCCAGATATTTCCCGGGAAATCTGCTGATCTTCCCCAGGAAATTTTGTAACAGTTGAGGTACCACCGTATTATCAATTCGGATTGGGAAGATTTCCGTTTTTGACATATTAATCTTGAGGCCCGAACAATTTCTGAAAAATGTTAATATCTTGAGCAGCCGTTCTAGCTCCCTTGGCGATGGATCGGAGAAAATGGCGGCGTCATCAGCATACAATGAGCACCGTAACCTTGCTGCCTTTGGGAGTATCGGTTTTAGGATTCCTTTCTGAGCCGCTACTTCTATGATATGTTGGAGTGGGTCAATGGCCAGAATGAACAGAAGTGGGAGAGTGGATCACCCTGTCGTAGCCCTCTCGCATGCCTGATTCCCTCCGTTGGTATTCCATTCACTAGCACTTTTGAAGATGCGGTACCAAGGAGTGCCGCTATCCAGTCACGCCATTTCGTGCTAAACCCCAGCGCTTGCATGACTTCAAGTAGGAACTGCCAACTAATAGAATCGAATGCTTTAGAAATATCTAGTTTGATAAATAAGGCCGATTTCTTCTTTCGGTGGAGCAGTTGTATAACTCTCTGGGAGTATATGAAATTGTCATGAATGCATCTTTTTTTTGATGAAGGCATTCTATGCCCCTGATACTAGTTCATTCATCTTCGGGGCGAGCCTGTTGGCCAAAATTTTAGTGATTATGTTGGCCACGCTGTTGATCAAGCTTATTGGTCTATAATCTGATATTGTGGCTGTTACCTGGTTCTTGGGCAGGAGGACAATGTTTGCTTCATTTACGAGGTTTAGTTTAGCTGTTCGGTGCAAATAGAAGCTAAAAATTGCCTGCGTCAGGTCTTCCTTTATGATTGGCCAACACTTCTTGTAGAAAATACCAATGTAGCCATCCGGCCCCGGTGATTTCTCGGGAGGCATCTCCTTGATTACCGCTGCGATCTCTTATATTTGTCTGCATACAATCTACATACTCTTCTTGTATAAAAATTACTAATGCTGATGAGGATGAACTTTGTTATCTTGGGTCGATATTTAAAGGTCCTTGTCCCCAAGAAGATGAAAGCAAAGAAGAGAATGGTAATGGCATCTAGCGTGAGGACGGCCATGACCATGCAACGACGACAATCCTCCAAAGTGTGGCTTCCTCATCAGTTGATAATGAGCCATCCGAAGGTCATGACGAAAATGAGGACGGCAAGAAGAGGAAGCAGCACCCAACCGAGCACGACAAGGAAGAGGAGGGTGCCGTCACTACCGTTCGCGTCCAGGCGCCCCACTCCGGCTGCCTCGGAAGCAGGAGAGCCCTCGACGAAGTTGCCTTCAGGACTTGAAAACTTTTGCCTACCGATCGTGGAGCCGGAGGCAACGTCAGGAGCTAGAGCCCAAGGGTATTGCGCTCGGGCCCCTTGCTAGTGTACAGGTATATAGTTGATCGTTGAGCTGCAGTTTACTACTATATAGTACTAAACTTTTTGGTTTAGCAGAAACGTACTGCTACTGTACGTGATATATGCATGCTTGCTAATAAGCTTGAAACGTGGTTTCCAGGCAACATGTGGTACACCTGATGGACAGATCGAGCGAAGCCACGGGCGCCCGTGCGTCATGACCTCATCAACCGATGGGACCGACCGCCGCCGCCGCCGCCACGCCGCATCCGCATCCACCCCCAACCTCGAGCTCGAAGCGTGGCGTATTCTCATGGATCACCGGCTCCTACCGAAGGAGGATATCCTCCGCTGCGGCTTTGCCTGCTGTAGTCGCCTTGGCGAGCTCGCCGCCTCCGCCCGCAGATTCGAAGCGTGGAAGATTATCCTGACTTACCTACCAGTGAAGGAGATCCTCAGGAGCTGCGCTGTCTGCAAAACCTTTCGGGGCTTCACCTCGGATAAGGAATTCCTTGTCACCCACCGCAGCCGGCAGCCATCGCTCGCCCCGTGAATGCCTTCCTTGGCACCTTGGACATCCGGCAAACCGGCGGCCCTCCTGCGGTTCGCTTGGCCCTCGGCTTCAACGACTACGTCGAGGAGGGCAGGCGCAATCATGACTTCAAGATCCTCGACTCCTGTGACGGCCTCCTCCTCCTCACCCTCTCCGACGGGAGACTGTACGTCTCCAATTACCACACCGTTCCTTCAACTTCACCGCCCTGTACCACCATGGCTCGGAGTACCACGTCGGCACGTCCTCGATCTACGGGACTAACTCCGGGGCAAAGAAGAGCACCCCTATGGGTTTCAGGTCGGCGACGACGAGATTGCCTTGACCGCCGCGACGACGGTACTGACCACAGCAGGTCGATTTGCCGTTCACACGGCAGGCAAGCTAGGGCCTGGTTTAGATTTCAAATTTGAGATCCAAATTTAGCATAGTAAATGCTCGTCATACTGTAGTAATTTTGTTTTTATTTAGTAATAATTGTCCAAATATTGATTAATTAGGCTTAAAATATTCGTCTCATAAAGTACAACAAAACTGTATAATTAGTTTTTGATTTCATCTATATTTAGTACTCCATATATGTGCCGATATTTTAATGTGATGAGGAATCTTCTTTTTGTATAGTAAAATTTAGAGGTGAATTTAGATATCTAAACAAGGCCTAGGTAGACGGTGGAGGAGAGGTGCAAGGAACGAGGAAGGGGCGGCGGCGCTGGACTGGATGGGTCTTAATTTAAGGGTCACCGGTGGGTGGGCGGCGGACGCGCGGGTGCTGCTCCATCGATCGGGCGATTATTGTGGAGGGGAGGAAACGGCGGGGGCGGCGCGGATCCGACGTCGCCCGCAGCAACGTAGGCCTGCAGTCACGAACATCAGACCGTCCACTCCCATCGAACGGCGAGATGCTCCTTCACGCTTCCGAAGTCAAACTCAAGCAGTATAGGCCTTTTCCCCCCTCCAGCGGACTTAAACAGCCCGTACGTCATTAAGGGCTGTTTGGATTCTCCTTACGTCATTAAGGGGCGCCGTTAAATTTATATAGAGGTCACTAAACTTTTGACCATAGATTTTGAGCTAAACTTTAGAGCTAATTAAATTCAAAGACATGTCTCAGCAGAACTTTTAATCCTGTACTTCAAGAAACTCTTTTCGCGTGAATGAGGATAGCACCGACGCACCTATCATGCCCGGTCTTGTCAAGTTGTCAGTTCATAGGCCTGGAGCGAGCTAAAAAGATGGGTCCTTTAAGAGCAGGCGCAATGTATACTACCGCAATCGGTAGTAGCGTGGGTCCAAGGTACAGACGGTAGCAGTGAACAACCCGGCTCACAATGTCCATCTTGTATAAGGTGGGGTCCGCAAAAAAAAGTCGGATCTCCAACCACCTGTGACCCTTCCCGCGAGACGGAGAGGATGCTTCAGATCCCCAATCTTCACACCGCCGCCGCCTCGTTGGCTCGTCCTACAGCGCCCTCGCCGCCTCGTCGGCTCCTCCTACGGTGCCGCCGCCGCCGCCGCCTCCTCCTCCTCAGATTCTGATACGGCGCCGTCGCCGGGACCCGTTCCCGGTCATCCTCTTCTTCGACGGCGGCAGCTTCGCCCACTCGTCCTCGATCTGCCACAGCCATCTACGACAACCTGTGCCGCCGGTTCGTGAAGCTGAGCAAGGGTGTCGTGGTGTCCGTGAACTACCAGCGTGCCCCGAGCACTGGTCCTCGTGTGCCTCCTTCGATCCTCCTATGCTGCACAGCGGTGCATTTCTGCAATGGTGATAGACCCACCTTGCCAAATGCATCTTGCCTAAGACGAAAGTATGGAGACCAAGCCCCGAGAGCATCAACAATGCGCAAAAATAGTTGCTTTCTCATGCGAAATCTTCTACGAAACTGATCATCATTGTACAAAGGATTGCTCGAGAAATACTTAGCAAACAATCTATTGTGGTCACCTTCATGATCTCTATTGATGTACCTGCGTTTATAGCCCCCACGATGGTTCGAGGAACCACTTAGGCGAGCCAGCAGCTTCTCTTCAAGTTGAGCTTCAACTTGAGCCTCAATGGGATCATTAAATTCTTCCCACATCATCTCTTCAATCTTCTCACTATTCACAGACTCATCAGAATGACTGGAATGATCTTGTGAATCAGTAGACATGCTTTGTTGTGGGGAAGCTGAAGGTAGGATGCTTTGTTGTGGGGAAGCTAAAGGTGAAGGTACAATGCTATGTTGTAGGGAAGCTGAAGGTAGGATGCTTTGTTGTGGGGAAGCTGAAGGTGAAAGTACAATACTTTGTTATGGGGAAGCTGAAGGTAGTGTGTGTTGTTGCCTTCAATTGCAGCTTGTATTTATAAGCTTGTGTATTTTTGCAAAAAAACCAGGGCTGCTGTCTTGTTTTTGTCTGTATTTCAACAGCTAGTTTCCAATAGTCATGTCCTGCTTTTTGTCAACATGCAAACGGCTAGTTTTCAACATCTAGTTTTTGTATGGTACACTTATTGTACTTATCATTGTTTTGAGCAGGTTGAAGTTGATCATATGATTAATATGCCAGTTCAAGGTATCAGGAGATATGAATGAAAATATGAATGTTCATTTGATACTGGTACAGTACAAATAATTTCTCTACTACCACATTCATCCATTGATACAGAATAGGAATACAAACTTATTGCAATACTAAATGTTACCAACTTAGCTCTAAACACTAGGGTACAAATGCTCTTATCACAATAGTAAATGTTACAATCTTATCACTAGCCTAACTATTACACCTGATACAAATGCTCTAAACACTAGGGTACATATGTCACTTTGTGATCATTTATTCTTTAGCAATTTCTTTAGCTAACTTCTCCAGGACATCTTCATGCCTCTTTAGCTGTTTTTCAGTAAAATTCGAAGTGTCTTTGTCCAGCAATTTTGCATATGTCTGGTACAAATCTCTTCTAGTTTGTTCCTGCTTTGCTTTTGTTGATTCGGATGTTGCTTCTGTCCATTTTTGCATTGCTGCTGCTTTCACTTTTATAGCTTCATTAAAGAGAACCAAGTCTTGAGATGGCTGATCCCCCAAAGGAGATGTCGACAATTTTTTCCCTTTCCCTTTTAGCTTGGCTTTGGCTTTCTTCTGGCCCTCGGGACGCTTCTCTTTCTGTCTACTTTCTTCTTCAGTGTCTTGGTTGGATGATGATGTGTATGCACCTGATTCTGAAATCTTGGTCCTCTTGTTATTGTTGTCCTCCTCAATTATTCTTTGCCATTTTGGTAGTTTCTTTAGTTTTTTCCACATATATTCTAATGTGAATGGTTTCTCGCTGTTTTGAGATTTAAACCATGCATGAGCTCTCTGTAAGATCATATCATCAGACTCTCCACTCCTCCAAGTTCTTGTAACTTGAGAATAGACCCCACAGAATTTTGTAACCTCCTTCTTGACACCTTTCCAATGTGACTTGCATTGCACAACTGTTCTTTTGCGGTTGCTTGGTGTATTGCTGTTAAACTCTGCAGCTACAGCTTTCCAGTAGTGTTCTAATTTCTTGTCATTTCCATCTATGGGATCCACTGAGTTGTTTACCCAAGCACTAAGGAGCCTTATATTCTCATCTTCTGTCCAGTTCAGCCTTACACCTCTCCTTCCTCCCTCTTCTCTTCCCCCAGCCTCTTCTATCCTCTTTTCCTCTTCCCCTCCGCTTGAATCTTCAACAATAACAAAGTTTTTCTCTTCACTTGTTGCAGGGCATGGAGAGGCTGATTCAGATCCATGAGAAGAAGCACATCCAACAGCTTGAGTTGGTGAGTACCCCCAACTTTCTTGCTGCTGAAAACCTTGAGGACGAAAACCTTGGAAGTTTATTGGTGTAGATTGTAGCCAATTTCCTTGCTGCTGAAAACCATGAAAGCCTGGAGGAGAATTGCCATATAATTGATAGTTGGCTGGAAGCCCAAATGGGTGAAAGTTGTGAAAATTAGGTGACAGAGATTGGGAGGAATGTGTAGGATGTGCTTGGGGGAATGTTGAGGGAATTTGAGGAGGGAAGTCTTTTCTACTACTCCCAGAATGCTGGCTTGAGGAGCCTTGGTTCAAAAGGTTCATGAAACCTCTATTGGCTGGATCCATCTCGTGTACAAAAGTTTGGTGATATGGTGATATGTCCTGTGTTTGCCTCTGTTTTGTAGATGAAGGAGCACCAACAACGGTAGGAAACCGTACGAGGAGCAACGGTAGAAAAATGTAGATGAAGTGCCTGCTATACAGGAAGGAGCAACGGCAAGAAAATGTAGACGAAGAAGTGCCTGCTACAGGAATGAGCAACGGCTAGAATACAACGACCGGAAACGACCAACCACTCTTCGATTTTCTAATGCAAGCACTGTACAAATATTGTTGTTTATTTCCTTCATACCGGAAGCAATACTGCTACCCGGCATTTGTTATTCCCAGTCATCACAGTGTATCCATCCGGTAGTAAGACTGCATTAAATGCTTCCTACCCCCTTACTACCCCCCATTGCGGGTGCCCTAATACAACTTCAATAATATAACGATGTTTGTTTCTAATAAACATAACTTTTTTCTTGTGAATGAGGACGGCACCGATGCGCCTATCATGCCCGGTCCTGTCAGTTCATAGGCCCGGAGCGAGCTAAAAAGATGGGTCCTTTAATTCAACTTTAATAATATAATGATGTTCGTTTCTAATAAATATAATGCATATGAAAAGTCTTATCAAACAAGTTATACCTTACCCTTAATTTTTTTCTAACATTTACTAATGCGAAGTCATTGATGATGGCATTAATATCAAGTTCATCTAGTAAATGAATCATTCGCTGCCCTAGTTACATCGCAATTCCATAAGGATTCCTAAATCCCTGTATTCTACTAATGAAAAAGATTGGAGACAAAAGCAAATTAAATCTTGATTAAATATATATTCTTGGCATACATCAATCGAAGGGGAGCAATTGGCTACCTCCGTACGAGACTTGGATGTCTTGTCTGCGACTACCCTAGTGCCTGAACGGAGAGTGGGCTAGGCATGCTGGTTGCTCCACAAGACCACGACGTAGGGGCGCATGACCGGTCGATGATGACACAAGCACAACGCGTAGTCATAGGTCCCAACAGTGAAGAAACAACGGCCGTGCGGCGGAAGGGCAAAACACGACACGCCGACGCGAAAGCCAAAATGATGGACGTGTTTCACTTTCAGGTATGTGCCTCTCCGTCTCCTGGGCTCCTGCCTTTCGTATGGGCTATTGGGCTCCTATACCTACAACTTACGTATATGGGGTTGGGCCCCTTGACGTCGAGGGCCGGGCCTGGCGCCTATGTGGGCAAGAGAGTGGAACCGATGTCATTTAGCGAGGGAGAACGAAAGTTTAGAGCATTTTAGGTTGGATTTTTGGTCTACTGCTCTAATGGGCTTTTAGGAGGGTGAGCTAGTTTACATCTAATTTTAGGGCTCGTTCGGTTAGCATAATCTAGGCCCAGGAAATATTCTAGGTCTACTTTCTTATACAAATTAAAGCTAAAGATCCAAGTGGATTATTTTCCAGGGAGCCATTCTGTAATATCCAAACGGGGCCTTATAGAGTAGCTGTTTGGAGCTTTAGCTCTAAACTTTAGAGGTGGGAATCCAAACAAGGCCTCGGCCCATCAAGAGAGGGCGCTACCATCGCCTTCCCTCTTCCGCCCTATGTAGCACCTGATTTTAAGGACAAAATCAGATGTGCACTATGTGTGAGTCAAGGAAGTCAAATCACACATGACTACAAAAAAGGGTAATATCAAAAGACAATGCTTAATTATATAACATAATAGTACAAATAATACCACCTTAGATAGCAAACAGCGGAAATACTACTCCGTTCTTCAGGCGAAGACTCCAAATCCACAAGGACAACTAAGTGGTTAATGACAAACCTAACTCCTCCAAACTCTAGCCATCTGGCACCCATTCGGGATTTTTCCAAAGTATTGAAAAGTAAAGCAAGCATAAGTACGTATCGTACTCAGCGATATAATATGGAGTTCATAACGCTCAAAAGGATGACATTGGTTTACTTCGATTAGCTTTTAGTGAGTTATAATTTTAGCAATTGAGTAGAAACAAGTTTAGCATAAGCCCCAAATAACCACATGATCATATAAACAAGATTAATGTATAGCAAAAACAATAATCACGAGTGAGCACCTATATCATCAGTATCATTAGTGTTCATCATCTATTCAGTAAGGAGCTCAGCTGATATACTAGTTTTATACTCTACAGAGGTTGTACACTCTCACCTTGAGCTGTGATTTACCCTATCGCCTGAGGTGATAAGCCTGTTGACCCATTACCAAGGAAGGTCGGAAGGGTTCGCTATGAAGTCTTTAAAAGGTTTATCTAACAAGTGTAGCCCACTAAGGTTTCCCCATCAATAAGCATGAGCCTCCTTCGAAGGGGTGACTAACAAAAGACAAATAAACCAAAGTGCACCCTCTTGGCAGGCCAAGATCATATAAATCAGAGCCCCTCTTGCGCCTTTTGGTAAACTACTATGAGCTAGAAAAGGTCCTCATGCTTGACTAAAGCCAGAGTCATATAACACTCATGGTTGTACTGTAAGTCTCGGGAGGATCCACTTATAGATAAGTCCTTAAGGAGAGGAATCTAGAGCACCACAAAATAATACTCTAGTCTCCTTATTCCATGTTGCTAAAAATCATATTTAACGTTTATTACATATACCATTAGTAAGGTTATAGATCATGGTTATAAATTAGAGCACTAGCATCGTACTACTCAATGCATAATCCCATAGGTGATAAGGTACAAGTACAAGGCTAGAAAATCCATGATAACAAGGAGACACATGCATATGAATTAATTGGAATTAAAGTGAATAGGTGACAAGGATGATCCCATGTTATACTTGCCTTAAATTCAGATCCTCAACTAGTCTTAGCCTTCAAAGAACTTCTTTCTGATCACCAACTTCTTCTAGATCACCAACGCAAAGCTCGCTGACTCAACATGATCATAGAACACCACACAAGCATCCACGCAATCATACACGAACCAAACAAGAACTATAATTAGAACAGTACACCAACAGTGGGAAAACATGTTGAAAAGTTTATAAAACTATTCTACATGTCTCTACGAACACACAGGCGTGAGAATCACCAAAAACGGAGCTAAAACGATAAAGTTATGCTAATTATAAGCTCTGGATGGCAAAACTGTAATTTCTGCGAGCCAAATTTATGAATTAAATAAATAGAATCGGTTTTTAATCTGAGCCAGGGACTGCAGGCATAATTTAAAGAAAATTGAGGGTCTCTTTAGCGAAAAGGGCGGCGAAAGGGTATTTTCTATTTTGGATCGTCCGATCCAAATCGGACGGCTGAGAGCTGTTGGGATCAAACCAACCGGCCGGAGCAGGGTCTCCGGCATGGTGGCACCATGGCCGGCGGCGAGGAACTTGCCGGATTTCAGCAAAAACGACGGGCCTTGGATTTCGATGGGGAAAACACTAGGAGAAAGAGGAGGGAACGACGACCTCACCTAGGTTGTTCGTGGCTTGCTCAAAAGAAAAAAGTTGTTCGTGGCAGCTTGGAGGAAACGGGGACGTCCTGGTGATCGACGGGGTGGCTCTGTCGTCCTGCTAACAACAACGTCGGCACGTGAGAAATAGAGTGACAGAGAAAGGAAGAACAGAGACCGCAGCTTTGTTACCTAGATGCGGGACTCGGCAACGGTCTTGGCATGACGGCGAAGCAGCAGAAGGCGTCCGCGGCGGCTGCCGGTGTCGTCGAGCTCGGTGAGATTATGAGCTTGGGCGTAGGGCCGGGTTAGGGTTAGCGGCGGCACGAAGATGCGAAAACAGGGTGTGGCAAGGGCCCTGGTGCTTTATAGGGATGGCTCGACGAACTCCACACGGGAAATCCTGAGAAACGCGGGATCCGAGGCGGGCGGTGGTGGATAGAGTAAGCCTTGGCTAGGAGAGGGGGAAGACGGGCTGACATGCGAGGCCGGGCCGGTAGCGGCTAGAGACGCGGGGTCCGCCGCTGCTCTCGTGAGCGTGCACACCGCGTGGACCGCGCTAGCCCCCGACTTGAGACACCGCGCCCACATCTCGGCTCCGCGCCTGCGTCTGCGCCCGCGTCGATCGGATCGCACCACCACCGCGAGGACCCAGCTGCACCACTCCACCCTTGCCCGCCTCGATCCGTTTTCATTGCATTCACCGAGCCGACGCGGTTTGTCGCGACCCGCGCTCCCAGAGGACACTGAGCGCAGCTCCGCTGCAGTGCCCGTTCCTGCCCCCTCCTGATAAAGGCAGCAGCAGAGCCCTCGACCCCTCCGCACCTAGCCACAATCCCCACCAGCACTCTTTCATCCTCCACTACAGGAAATGGACGATTTGCCAGGTGCAAAATGCTTTGCCGGGTGCTTTTTATCGGGCACCCGGCAAAGGCATTCTTTGCCGAATGCCAGACCCAGCGGCACCTGGCAAACCAGCCTTTGCCGATTGCCGGGCACTCGGCAAAGTCCAGCCTTCGGCAAAAATCGGCATTTGCCAAGTGCTGGGCACTCGGCAAAGCTAGGTCGTCGGCAAAGGTGGTCGACGTGAAGGCGGCCACCTGCCGTAATCCTTTGCTGAGTGTCGCGCCGTTAGGCACTCGGCAAAGTATTTTTTTTATTTTTTTAAAACTTCTTTGCCGGGTGCCCAGGGTGGCACCCAGCAAATTATTTTTTTTGGCCCCATTTTTTTGTGGGGCCTTGCTACAGTAAATAAATCCCTATTTCAAAATTTGGGACAATTTTGAGTTTTTTAACTATATTTTCTTAATTTTTTTCGTTTCATTGAATTTTTTCGATTATTCCAAATTTGAACTGCAGGTACATGAAATAATGGAATTTGGTTATTCAAAAAAATGGTATTCATGATATTTAGGGTATGTCGAGGCTGTATATAGGAAGTGGCATGAATTTTCGCGCATCATGTTGTCGTAACATGACGATGTAGTCACAGGGAAAGTGTATTTAAATTATATAAAATCTAAACGAAGTCCAAAAATCATGAAACTTATCGATGTGTCTTGTTGTCACATGTGGAGGTTGTGGTAAAAAATTGAGAAAGTTTCAAGCAAGTTGTGATGTTGGATGCCTAAAACCCAGACATCTCCACATGTGAATCCAAACGAAGTCCGAAAATCACGAAACTTATCGATGTGTCTTATTGTCGCATGTGGAGGCCATGGTAAAAAATTGAGAAAGTTTTGAGCAAGTTGTGATGTCGGATGCCTAAAACCCAGACATCTCCACATGTGATCTCTGACTCTAGCAGGCCACATGGCTCGCAATACGCTAGCTGGCAAAGGCCTGAACGACTGAGGGCTAGCCGAGCCGAGCAAGCCAGGCCAGACTCTAGGGCTAGGGTCAGCCATGACCTCTTCCTCCTGCCATAACCGCACGACGCTCGAAAGGCGCACGACCTTACCCCCGTCATGACCCCTGAAAGGGACAGGGAGAGGTCGAGACCCACCAAGTACACCTACTGTGGCAAGGGCAGGTACGCCTCACTGACCCCGCAAGGACCGAGGGGACAGCAGTCACCTCGGTCCGGTCAGACGCCAGCCTTGCGCCATAAAGATCGGATAAGACAACACCGCCCTGAGGCGGTGATGGTAGGCACGATGACCACTGGCCAGATACGGCCTGACAAGACGTATGTATGATCTCACCCACTATGGGATGGGATCCACGACGGAGGTCTTGATTTAAAGGCCACACGAACTGATGAGAGCCACAACCCCAACGATTGGGATTGTGGCCCTCAGCTCCTCAGCGATGACTAGGTGATCGACGACCTAAGGGCAGCTACCAACTCTTGCACCATGCCCTGGGAAACCAGGAGACAGCGATAAGGACAATGACAGAGACTACGTCACACAGGACGGTTGGCGAACCACCACCGTGCCTACAGTGCCACCACGCCACATCCTGCCACGATGTGGCCATAAGATGATGACGACTGCCACGACCGGACGTGCTCCATAAGATGGTATAGCTTGCACGCCAAGTTAGCTAGGACCTCCCTCAGGCTCACAACCCTTCGGTCAGGAGAACCTCCTGCTTTGTATGTGCCCTGGCCTCAAACTCCATATAAGGGCAGCCAGGGCACCCTTTTCAAACATTCTGAGTCCCCTATTCATTCACTCATTCTCCATCACAGAAGGGCTCCTTCCTTCGGGCAGCCCCTCGTCTAGCTTAGGTTCTCCTACCTCTTTTACCATTCTTGCACCCCTCATTGTAAGAACTTCAGAGCATTTAAGTAAGGAACACGCACTCGATCATCTCTAAGACTAGACGTAGGGCCCCAGCCGGAACTAGTATAAATCGTCATGTCTTTTAGATGCGCCTTCCTAGAGCAGCACGACAATCGTATAAGTTTACTAGTCTGGTTTATGAAACACAGACAATTGGCGCACCATGTAGGAGATAGTCGCGCACTCCCGATTGTTGAAGGAAGCGATGGCTCCTCGCATCACTAGTGGACTCGCTCGTGGAATGGCCAACGGCGGCCACATCCTCCACAAAAAATACGAGCCCATCTGCGCCAAAGGGCTAGTGCCCGCGTTCGCCTACAGCTGCGGCTCAGACCTCCACCCTAGAAATCTAGATCCCGCGACCCACGGCGGGCACACTCTTAGAACTCCCCTCGGGGGCTGCATCCTAGAGTTCACCTATCCAGAGGGGCCAGTACCCTCACTCAGCGCTAGGCCACATCCCTTTGGGGAACCACGTAGTTGACCACCTTCGAGGGCCAGCGCCCACTTCTGCTTTCAATTGTGGCCTGGACCTTCGCCCTGGAGGTCTGGGTCCCATGACCCATGGCGGACATGCTCTTGGAACTCCCCACGGGGCCTGCATCCCGGAGTTCACCTACATAGGGGGATTAGCGCCCTCTCTCATAACTGGCCATGGCCAGGGCTTCCACCCAGGAAGCCTGAGGCCCGTGACTCATGGCGAGCTCGCCCGAGGAATGGCCCACGATGGCCGCATCCTTCTAGGGAATCATGAGATCGCTCGAACCAATGGGTCAACGCCCATCATCGTCTACTGCCTAGTCTAGACTCATCACGTGGGGAAACTAGGCTCGATGGTCGAACCACGCCCTGGACAACGCCTCTGCCGTTTGCGGGACACAACGAGCTAGGGCACACGAGCAACAGAATCAACCGCCGCCACATAGCAGCACCACAGGTGATCGGGAGGCTGGTCGGTGCCACGCCATACAAGGCTAGGCCCAAAGCCTAGATCTGATTCTGTATAACAAATGAGTCGCATGACACGTCTCTGCAAACTGTCAGTTGTCGCTTAGATGCATGTGCACCCAAGGAAGCGGGCCCTAGAGCACACCGTGCGCCACAATGAGCGGATCAAACCGCGATGCACTCCAAGCCAGCTCCCACGGCGATAGGCCACGACAGCTTCCCATCGAAAGCAGAAACTACACCTGGAGGCAGAGACACGGCGGCAACGACGCCATGACGCTAGAAGGACTCGAGCTCAAGAATGCACAAGCGCTCTTGGCTAGAAGTTACATCAAGCCAGACGCGAAGAAGTCATCCCCGGGGGCTCGTGAGCCCTTTGAGGATGTCAAGCCGGTGGGGCTGGCCCAAGGTAGCCTGAGAAGCCGATCCACACCAACTACGACTATTCCAAGTGGTGACGGGGCCTTCCCATCGACTCACGACCCAGGGCCTACGATGACCTCATCGCAAGCAAGCACTCGGGGGCTCGCCGCACCCCGAACAACGACAACCGGTCCCACAACAACTTCCGATACACTGGTCAGTCACCTCATCTCTGACTCTAGCCGTTCTACCCAGACACGTCCACATATATATATACAAGCCCAATAGTAGTTGCAAAAACCTAGGGCCTACTCGTAGAGCAAACCAGATAGCATGATGCCAACTTAGTATGACCTAGTAGCGCTCAACTCCCGAGTGCCTTGATCCGACTCGCGCTCGCAGCTGAACATGACTCGCTCGTGAGGGCTACCCTCAAAGACACAAACACATGACCCAGGGCGCAGCACTGTTTGACATAGTCCCAGCGACCAATCCATTTCGAACTTTTTCTGATAATACCCTTCGCCACGATGGACCGACGACCTGAATCTTGTTTCCCCGCTCACACGGACTTAAAGGGAAATGGGGAATTCACTCGCTCAAGGCAAAGGGGACAAGAGGAAAAGAGTCATGAGCCACTCACTTGCTTTCTTCTTGCATTGAGCCAGATTTGCAACCTACCCTCGACGTCACGCCGCTCCAACAAAACGTGCACCGTTTTAGCCCCGCGGGCCAGCCCCTAGGTTAAAATACGCACCTACGAGTGCGGGACCAAGGGGAACGAAGCACGTTCCAATTCAAAAGGAAATAAAGGCAAAGAGGCAGCCAAATGACAAAAGAATGCGCTGACCACCTATTCCCCACGCGGAACCCAAACATTTCCATCAATGGTCGATTGTACATAAAGTCCTAGATGTCTATGACAAAATCCTACACCTCAAAAGATTAGCGCAGGCAATGAATGCTAGCACCTGACACCTTGCTCGCAAGAGCCTTTGTACCTTGAGTAGCAGCACTCTCGATGGTGAGAATGTTTCTCTTGGATCTCCTCGGAGCACGCCCTCATCCGACGACCTCAAAATCAATGCCGCTGTAGTGCAACCCAACCGACGTCAAAGGTAGCGTGAGCGCCACGATGATCTCCCTTAGAGATCAGGGAATCCACGTGGAGGCGGGCCTCATCGAGGCGAAGTGACAGCTAGGCACTCCCTTGACTGGCACCGAGCACAACCTCGCAGAGGGCCCGCCCAAAGGCAGTCAGCACGGCTAGCTGGTTGTCCATCTCTAGTATCCTCTAGTTTGTGGACACCTTATCTCCTCCTGATCTAAGAGCTCCCTCATGTGCAATCCTAAGAAAAATTAACTGGTTCACGACCAGATGTGATGATAAAACATAAGCGTAATGCAAAACAAAGGGGAATTTGCCGCTACAAGTGGAGCGCAGCTTTTGGCACTCAGCTTCAAGGCGCTGACGCCCCTGCTCGGCCATCTCCCAAGCAGTGTCAGCTGAGGTAAGTTTGGTCTCTTGGATAGCTGCCACATCCTTGAAACCGGCTACCTGGGACGTTAGAGCCTCGATCTGGGACCGAGCCTGTGCTTCCCGACGGGCTAGCTCTTCCCTCAACCTATGGGAGGCCTCCAATTCCCCGCGCAAGAGCTGTACCTCGGCCTCTACCACAGCTAGACGACCATGGTCGGTGGCACTTCCCGCCTACGCCTGATAGGCCAGGCATAAGAACTCAGACTTCTCCATTGAGATCTTCATTAGCCCCTGTGAAAAGGGAAAGCGGTCAGACGATCATGACGAAAGTGAAACAAACACAGCGGGGACGAACGACCGGAGGGCTTACTCGCACCTAAACCTCCACCTCGTCGATCATTCAGCGTCGGGCCTTTGCGCCCAACCTAGCGACCGTAGCCATCGCATCACCCATCTCGGCCAAGGTTGCCTGAACCCTCTTGCTGCTCTAGGACATGATCTCCCCTGCGGCTTGCTCGGTCACATCATCCACCATGAACAGCGTTTCACTAGAGTTCGTTGGATGGGGCTAGGCGAGGAGGTCTCCACCCAGGTCAAGCTCATTCTCAAAGGATGAGCGTAAGGCCCCCGTCTATCGCCCCCATAGCGGCATCATTGCCCAACAACTTCGACCACATGGAGGGGCACACAACGCTCCCTGAAGGTCTCAGGGCTGCAAGTTCTAGGAGAGGCCCCCTACATCACAAAGATTGATGAAGCTCAGGTGGCTAGGCACCGTCAACAGATACAACATAGAAGAAGTCAAGAAGAACGGTGTACCTAGTGGAGCGTTCCACGAAAGGCAGGGCGATCCGCCCTCCTGAATGCGAGCCAGTTGAAGGGACCACGGCGGGAGGCGCCGTCGTTGATGCCACCGGGCCAAAGGCTGGCGAGGTGCCCCTAGCAGTGTCGACAATGGTGGCATCCTCCACACCGTGGTTCCTAACGGCCCCTACATCCCCAAATCCTGATGCCCTCACGAGGAAGGCTGGGGACGCAGGGGGCCCGGACACCATATTAGCAAGAAGGCGCTGGAGGAGGTCCAGGTCCTCCTCCTCAGGTATCTTTAGGGAAGGGCAGTGAGCCTTGCTATCCATTTTGCTAGCGGCGCCCATCTCCGCCACATCTTTGCCACCTCCTTCCTAGACAGGAATCTCGGCCCCTATTGGTGAGGGGGCAACAGGAGCCACACACGAGGAGTCTCGGTAGCCCTCGGTGGCGGTGTAGGGGTGCTTCGGGCTCGGCCCCCTCAGCGGTGATAAAGCCGCCCGCTTTCGGGTAAAGCTCTCCTCGGCAGCAGCACCTGCTAGGCGGTCAACACTGCTCAGTCCGGCACTGCCACAAGACCCGTGTGAGATTTTAGGGGTGCTTTGAAGGGCCAATAGGCCTTCATTGTCCTCTTCAGAACCCTCATCGCCATCATCATCAATCAACGAATCCCTGCGCTTCTGACGCTCCATTTGCTTCCTCGCCCTTACCCGCTAGAGGCGTTTCTACTCCTCAGCAGTCGCCTTCTCTTGGGCGGTGCACTCAGCACCTCTAGGTCAAGGGAGACAGAAGCGAGAGCTAAACGAAGGCACGGGCTACGAAAACGACGTTCATCGTCCAATAATCTTCAATAAGGAAAAGGGAAACGAACCAGGGCGGCTTACCAAAATAGGCCGAAAGATCGTTGAGAACGCCTTCACTGCGCACTCGGTGGCAGCAATAGTCCCAGAAGAGACCAGCCCCTAGACCCTCTTGGCGACCTCGGCGGCCTCAAGCGGTTCCGTGGTATCGCTGGACGGGTCTTCAACTCTAGAGTAGTTGTACAATAGGGTCGCCTGTTGCTTCAAGGGCTGGACCCGCCGCTCGATCATGGTCCGCAGGACTGCGACGCCGTCCAACCCGACTGACACCCGGCCTTCGAGGATATCCAAGATCTCTGTCACCTTCGACAGCCGCTTCTTGTCGCATCCCCAACTCCACGAGTCCAACCTCACTAGAGCTGCGCTGGAGAAAGGGGGAAGGGGGCGGCGTCATCATCTCAGATGTAGAACCAATGCCCGTGCTAGCCAGAGTTTGAAGACTTCAGTGGTAGGCACAGGTAACTATGAGAGACCCCCTAGTGCATCTAAAGGTTCACCCTGCCCACGGGAGTGAGCACGCTACCATCTGAACCATGCACCTTGCGGGTCTTCACTTCGAAAATCCTCTAGAACAAGTCCTTGTTGGGCGCAATCCCTAGGAAGGCCTCACACGCAATGACGAAACCTACCAGCTGTGACCCCGCATTGGGAGGAAAGTGTTGTGGCTAGACCCCGTACTCACGAAGGAAGCCGCGGAGGAAGTTAGACGCCAGGACCACAAACCCGTGCTTGTGGAAGTCGGTGAACGACACCGCCTCCCTAGGTTGCAGATAAGGCACCGCCTCGCCGGTAGGGGCCCTCCATCCGATGACTTTCTTTGACAGAAGAAGACCCTTTGCCATGAGGCGCTACAGCTTTGCCTCTGTCACCGATGAAGGTACCCACTCTCCCATCTCACGACGCAGACGAAAGAAAAGAAGGAAGCAGCGAAGCAGATGGCAATGACGGTGATCCACACGACCTAGAGGTAAGACTCACGAACTCGACCCCTTTCCTTCTATATATCTCTTCTTCAGACTGCAGGAACGGCGATAGGAGGCAAGAACAAGGTAAGGGATCGGCTCGGATAGAGAGAGCTATTTACATAGCGGCGACCAAGGGAACGAACCGCACCCACGCGGATTCCGCCCTAACACCGGCTCCACACAGCCTCAGAAAACGAGCCGGCGCACCACGAATGCGCAAGGACGCCATTAAGATACGAAATCCAGGGAGGTCAACCGCCCCCACGATTTGCGCTCAGAGCGCCTCACGGACATCATGGCCGCAGAACACGCACGCGATCACACGCCAAGTGAACACCGATAAGCCACGACCGCGGCTAGGGAGGCCCGAAAGCCCCCGAGCCCATGTGCAAGGTCACCAGTCATGGCGACAACTCAATGTCGTGCTTAGGAAACCTACTCTTGGGCCGGCCCTTAGAAGGGCTCGAGGCCACAAAGGGATAGGGGCAGGGAGGAGATGGGCCTCTGCGGCTCTAATCGATGGTGCGGAGCCACACGACCATCTCTCTCTATGTTGGAGTCATCCACTTCGAAGTCTTCCGGGTTGACCCCCTCTAGGGGTGAGGCATCTTGCCCTCTGGCCACTGCAGAGGCGGTTGGAGACCAACGGGATTGATGGCCGACGATCTACGGGACATCTCACGTGAGGCACATCCGAACTCCATGTCGATTGGGGAGGATATTGGATCCCGCTCGAATTACCCATCGACCCCGATGAGGCTCACCGCTCCGACCACATGGTTACGGTGGACATGCCTCTCCTCACAAGTTGTAGAACCGAAATTTGCCTGTAGCAAGGCACCATGACCCCTCAGGTCTCAAGGGCGTCAGGGACGGAAGAAAGTGGGCGCCAGCGGCCCCACTATCTGGACGAGGCCCAGCCTCGACCGCTTCCCCTTGGGCCTCGAATTTTCGACCTCCGAACAGATAGCAACGCATCCACCGAGGATCAAAATCCAGATGGCGCCAGGTCAAGACGCTAACCCCCGGTCAGGGAAGGCATCTCAAAAACCCTGACGCCGCCTAAAAAGCATGCCTTAAAATTCTACGAAAACACAAAACGATCTCGGGCCGAAAATCTCGGGAAATATAACTAAGAATACAAACAGACCCAGCCGAGCACCGAGGCATTCTACATACAAATCTTTCCCCACTCTAGCACAGTAATAGTGACCCAAGCTCCGGAAGCTATGATGCTAGAAGGCGACTTGCGGGGCGCTCCCCTCCGTTATTATGATAAAGCGCGATGAAGAGGAGCACCTCGCAAACCCCCTCCTTGCACCGTAGCTCCTGGAGCATAAAAACGCAGGGAGAGGGTGACAGCAGCGCCATCACCTCTCAAGGACAAAGACGGTACGGTGGAACTGTCCACAGCAAGGACCACCTCATGCATCCTGGCCGAAGGGCCCCGGGAGGCGAGGAGGTCGCGAAGCTGCAGTTCCGATCAGGGGCGGAGCTACAGGGTATGCCGGGTATGCACGGGCATACCCTGCAGGTCTGGAAAGTTTACATGTACATATACGTATTTCCTCCAAAAAGGGAAAAAAAAGAAAAAGGAACACTTACCTGAATCGTGCGAGCATCGGGACTTCGGCAAGGATGCCGCGATCGCGAGCGAGGCCGAGGCCCACGCGGCCCATGTGGCCAGGCGACAGGAGACGGATTTTTTAACACGGATTTTGACGCCTCGGCTTTCCATCGCGCGCGACGCCGCGAGTACGGAGGATTCGGGCTGATCGCAAGATTAGTTGCAGTTGCAGTCCCGACAGCCACGTCTCCCGGTCCTTTGGCGATTCAGGCTTGGTCGCCCAGACGCCCACTCGCCCTACCCTACGACGGTGCCGGAGGCCATAACCGCACCGGCGGCGGCGGCGGCCGAGACTTACACGTGAATTTGTGATCGAAATTGAGGTGAGATTCAATTTTTGCTCTTCAACTTTTCATAAGAAATTCATGTAGTTTAATTTCTATTTTTGCTAAGCGCTAGCCTTTTAAAATCATCCATCACGCCGTGAGGTCTAGGGTGTGTCCTAGCATCAGAGTGGATCGAGATTGAACTGTTGTTCAGTATACGTATCATGGAGTGTAGAAGTGTTTTACATAGTCGAATGTGAGATTTTAGTCGTGCATACGCAATTTATTTAATTGTATTTTTTGAACGGTTTCAACTTAACCCTTAAATTTAAATCTTATCGTGTTACTCGGTACATGTGTACCGAGTCGCATTGCAAATTTTATAATTTTTACTGAATTGCTAAAATAGGTTTACCGAATTCTATATAAATTTTTTTAAACGACATATTCTGAAGTAAAATTCTAGATTCGCCACTGCTCCAATAAACATGCCGCCTCATCCTACCTGCTCGCAAAGACCCTTCTAGCATCCGCCGATGGGAGCAGCGACAGCCACCGGCCACCACGGGCCGCCTTCAGTAGGACGCATCACGAAAACATCTTAGAAATTCTCCACTTCCCTCGCACTCTATTTTAAAACCGGTCATTTTAATTTTTTTATTTATAGATTCTTTATATATCTAGACATATTCGTAGTACGCTATAATTTGGAACGGACAGAACAAACTTGGAATTTGGAATGAGGGATGAGCTTTTTACCTTCCCCGTTTCCCAACACTGGAATGGAACGTGGCAGAACAAATCGACAGACCATTGAGATGAGAGGAGAGGAGCCTGCCTGTGCCTGTGAGGCTCTGTGACTCTGACCTTCGTCTCCTTCACACGACGACGATCGAGTACTCCAGCACGCAGTCGCAGTTGGAGTTGTCGTCTGGGATGGTGCCGTGGTGGGTCGAGGTGGGAGTCGTCGGGTCGCAGTCTCACACACAACTCTCTCTCTCTCAAGACTCGAGAGGAAAGGTTGCTTTCCGGCCGGAAAGGGAGGCGAGCGCGAGCCCCCTGTGATCCCAATTAAGCGCCCAGCCGCGACGGCCCCAAAACGGCAAACCTCCCCAGCCCGCCCGCCGCCCGCCCGCGATGCCACCCACGCCGCCGGAGACGGAGACGGAGCCGGAGTTCGCCGAGGTCGACCCCACCGGCCGCTACGGGCGGGTAATGCCTCCCTTCCCGACCACCCTCCCCGCCTCCGCTCGATTCGGCCTCTGATCCCTCGCCCCCCGCTGCCGTGCTCACGCATTCCGCACTCTTGCAGTACACGGAGGTTCTTGGCAAGGGCGCCTTCAAGACGGTGTATCCTTTCATTCCCCCCGGGGCGTTTGACGCCTGGGTACGATTCGGGGCCGTTTGACTTCGCGCGATCGATTAAAGATCCCGTTTTTACGCGGTCCATGCCATGGGAGGGGATCGTTTCTTAGGTTCTCGCCGATTTGGATCGGTTCCATGGTTTCTGATGCGCTCATTGCCCAAAGTTCCACCCCCGATGCCACTCTCTCTATATGAATATGATATGATGCCTTTTTGTTGGGAATTCTAATCTCCTTTCGTTTACATATGTGACTGCATTGCTCTGCTGTGACTGCTTGATGCATCGGCTCCATTTCACTTCCCAATTCCATTTTGTACCTGCTGTCCTAGGCTCATCAAGTTGACATTTCGGTTTGTCGATTACAGCCAGGGTCGTTTGACTTCGTGCTATCTGATGAAGACCCCATGTCTACACAGTCCATTCCATGGGGGATCTTCTCTTAGGTTCTCAGCGTTCTGCCCAGTGGCAGCATCACGTCATTTGGATTGGTTCAATGCTTTCTTATGTGCTTGTCGCCCGAAGTTCCTTCTCTGATGCCTCAGGCCTCTTGGGGCCTAGGATACTCTGTCTGAGTGTCTGGCGTATATTGAGTGTCTGGCATTTATTGACGTTGTGTGCAAAATTCTGACATTCTTTCATTCAAATACACTACCGCATTGCTGTGCTGTGATTGCGCAATGCATTACCTTCTTTTCAGTTACCCAGCCGTTTCATTTGTACCTGATGTCCTAGGGTTATTAAGTTTGACATTTCGGCATATTGATTCCAGCCTATGGTTTGAGACATGCATGTCTAACATGATTATTTATCTTCTTTTTTCTGGTGTGGAAAGTGATAAGTGCCATCTTCTTTTGGATAACTATTATTTATGTCATAATAATTTAGTATGTTCGTAAGCATAAACGTGTCGTTTCCCCCCTTTTCTGTGTACAGTACATTTATCTTCATTATGTATGTTTTCGTGGTAGCCATTCAAATTGCTTGGATACTTGAAATAACTCTGCCTGTGCCAAATTCATCTTATGCATGTTGATTCATTGATCACTTGGAGCACTAGCTTCTAGCTGCTGGTAATTGTCCGGTTTTCCATCCATTGTAAGAAGATCAGTTCTAGAAATTGATTATTTCTGGTAAAATCAAGATCATGTGTGTATGCATTTCATCTGAGAGATTCTCTTAGTCAATCTTGATCAAAAGGAAAATCCAACATTTTCTTTAGATGCCTAGACTTTTGCGTTATGTCCACAACTGTTTTTAGTCCATGGAGATGTGCCACGGTGACCATCTATATTTGCTAATTAACACTTATATCTGCTCCACTTCTATCTGCTTGGGATCCTTGATTTAGATTTTATTGGCATAGATACAAAGCTTTTGATCAACTTGAAGGGCTAGAAGTTGCTTGGAACCAGATCAAAGTGGGAGATTTACTTCGGAACAATGATGATTTGGAGAGGCTGAGATCAGAAGTGCGGTTGCTTAAAACCCTCAAGCATAAAAACATAATAAAGTTCTACAATTCATGGCTTGACCGAAGAAACAACAATATAAATTTCATCACAGAGGTCTTCACATCAGGGACGTTGCGCCAGTACGTGCCCCTTTGATTATAATTGTTTTTCTTCAGATAGTTCATGCAAGCTGCATTAAGGGTGTGTTTGGTTTGGGGATTGGGGTGGTCCATCATCTTCTCACTCCTCACTTTTTGTATTTGGTTTGTGGAATGGAATGAGTTGATCAATCACCACCTCATTCCTCACAAGCTAATAATTAGTATATGCATGAGGAATGAGTTGGTTCCACCAAAATTCATGGGATGAACTCATGATGCATGGGGTGACTCCACAAACCAAACACTCCCTTATGTAGCTGAAACCATTTGGGTTAACATTGTTGTTATCACCCAGTCATAATACTAAGAGGACACAACATTGATATGAACAAAATTTACAAGCTACATGCATTTTAGATCTTTGAAAATACATGACCTTTCTCTTGCTGAACCTTGTACTGACCTCTTCCTTTTTTGTTTAGGTACCGGATTAAGCACAAGAAGGTAGACATTAGAGCTTTAAAGAAATGGTCAAGGCAAATCTTGAGTGGTCTTGTCTACCTGCACAGCCACGATCCACCTGTAATCCATAGAGACTTAAAATGCGATAATATATTTGTGAACGGAAACCAGGGTGAGGTAAAGATTGGAGACCTTGGTTTAGCAACTATCCTGGATAATGCACGTTCAGCTCATAGTATTATTGGTAAGCAATTCATTTGATTATTGTTCATTAGAAATTTTATAATTTCTCGTGTAACCTCTGCTTCTTCTTAGGTACACCGGAATTCATGGCACCGGAACTCTATGACGAGGAATATAATGAGCTTGTAGACATCTATGCTTTTGGGATGTGTTTACTGGAGCTTGTTACATTTGAGTATCCATATTGCGAATGTTCAAATGCAGCACAGATATACAAAAAAGTATCTGATGTTAGTTTACTTATCCTTCCAATTACTTTTAGCTATTTCTTTCAGAATGAAAATGGCATATGTATCTTGGCTAAACATGAAGCCAGAATTATGCATTTTAGTTAGGGCGATCTTCGAACATTATTTTCTGACATAATGTGTGACTTTTTATCTTTAGGGTTAGTTAAGAGCCATATATTTTAAACAAATCGCCACCTTTTTCTAATGAAATCTGTGAGACTACTGATCCTGCAACTGCAAATGGTTTCAACTGAAATAATTTAAAGTATAGGATCTGAATAAAAGTTTTAAAAAGTGTGCATGCTATCCGACTCTGCTAATGCAGCTCTAGTTGAGTAAATACATCTATGTGAAGATCAGTTTTAATGTTCTCCACATGGAAAAATCTTGTAGGCTTCAGTGAAAGGTATCTTTTTATGGTTATAAACGAGCAAACAGGGCTATTCATCAGTGAGTATTGTACTGGAAGCATGGCTGTGCCTAGAAATTACATAAGTAACTGGTAGCATGATTTATTTGAAGTGTCATAATGTATTGATGGATAAGGCCTAAGCCATAGACAGTGTCACATGTATCCCTATGGTTGTCTTGTCTTATACTATATGCCTGTGCTTTAGTATTTTTGTTCATAGAAATTACATAAGTAACCACTATCATTTGCACTGACATAATGGATCGAGGGGTAGTGGGCTAGTGGCTAGCTACAACAAGTGCGACATCTAGCTCTGTGGTTGTCTTTTATTCTACTCCCTCCGTCCCAGAATACTAGACGTCCTAGCAGCTCATTGAATCGTCCACATTCACGCGCCTGTACGTGCATCTGGATGCACGCAGTGTCCGGGTTACTGGCATCGTACGTGCACCTGCCAACCAGCTAAAACGTCCACTAAAGCGGGACAGAGGGAGTACTAGTATGTTGCATTATTTGCTCAACCTGGTATCAAACTGCCTACAGTGGCATACTGGTGGATTTATCATTCTCAAAGAGTTCATGACTTTTCTTTAATGCAAATCACATACTAGTCTGTTCATTGGTAATGTTTTGGAGGAATATCTTTTCTTTGACAGCCTTGTTTTTCTTGATTGGATTGAACACACCTCCAGAGGATGCACATACTAGATTTGCTACATAGTCTACTCAAAAAATGGATTTATATTATTCATGCTCTGCGTGTCCTAGGAAATGTATTCTTCCTTGAATCGATGTTCATAGTACAATGAAATGACATTTTTCAGTTTCATAATCTGTTTATTTGTGGTATATATGACAGGGTGAAAAGCCAGGTTCACTGGCTAAGATTGATGATCCTGAAGTAAAGTTATTTATAGAGAAATGCATTGCTAAAGCCACTGAAAGACTTTCGGCAAAAGAACTCTTAATGGATCCTTTTCTCCTAGATGTTAGTGATGAAAAAATATTCTATCCACTGCATCCAAATATTAATACATCAGGTACGTAACTGAATTGGAGATATCTCATGTTACAGATGCAGACTGCAGTAAACTTTCTTGTTCCCACATAACTATACTTTAGAATAAACATGGCAGATACTGGTAGTCCAAAACCAAGCTCGAGTTTCAGATATGACAGAGTAGCATCATGTGTGGGCCGCCATGATCACTCAGGTATAGTCGTGAAAAGGTGTAATGAACGTGGCACCGATTTAATGATTCACCGGTACGAGGCTTCTCTCCTTTTGATATGTCAACCTTATTGTGAAATGCAGGTAGCATGTCAGATTCACATCCTTCTGATAACTATGTACATGACACTGTGGATCCACATGCTGCAATTGGTCGAAGTATCACAGTCGAGAGCCAACAGAAGGATTTGAATACAATATTTTTGAAGCTGCGCATTGCTGATTCAACAGGTTTTTCTGATCAAATATTCAAATCTCATTGAATTATCATTGTATTGTTAATCTGACACTTATCATCTATCCATTTCTTTGTCCCAATGCACAAGGTCATGCCCAAAACATCCACTTCCCCTTTGATATTGAAGCGGACACTTCAATCAGTGTTGCCACTGAGATGGTTGTGCAGCTGGATCTCACAGATCAAGATGTAACGGCGATTGCAGAAATGATAGATGCTGAAATACGTTCGCATATTCCTGATTGGGCAGCAGATGAATCAATTGACAACCAAGGGGATGAAGCTGCTCATTCTGAGACCCATAGTTCAGAAGGTGACGAGGGAACTTCTGAATTCCGGAATGAGGTTGATACCTCACATAACGGCTTTGTTCAAGAACAGCTTCCTTCTGGACGAAAGTACTGGTCGGACTCACCCAGGAGAGAGGGTGAAATATCTCAATTGGTGGTGGAACCTGAAATTGGTGATAGTATTGCCAATGGAATACCAAAGAGGAACAAAAAAGATGACATTGTGAGCTGTGCAAGAGATAAGGATGATCAATCCTTCAGCTCTTCCATCCATCCTGTTGAAGGCATGTTTGAACGAATATCATCATCTGTGGACTTGTCGAACTCATCTGTGGTCGACAGCATGTCTAGGGAAGCTTCTGTTGGTAGCAGCCCTCGCTCTTTAGATGATGAGCGGGAGCACAATTCTGATTGGCATCCGGTAGCAGATGTCACTGAGAGGTTAATAAACCTGTTGGCTCAGCAGCAAGAGGAGCTTAGTGCGCTGCAAAGGAAGCATAAGGCAGACATAGAGGACATGTTGAAAATTGTACCTGCAGAGGATCGGGAAGAGACCTTAACTCGATGCCGCTTGAAGATGGAACAGAAAAACAGAGCCAACAAACATTAGCTAAACTGTTTCCTGTGCATCTTCTCTGTGTGTTGTTAGATTTATACATACTCACACCAAGGAGTTGTTTACAGCCGTTGTTGTGCAAAAGGGGATCTCTGTTGTGCAAAAGTTAGTCTGAGGCCTTTTTCATTGTTCTTTTTGATATAATGGAGAAGCTGGAAGTGCTTGTCTGGAGGTCTTTGAATTCACTGACCAAGCACTAAATAGTAATCAAACAGTGGAGGTTTTTGACGGCAAGATGAAGTTTCTGCTCACCAAATGAAATATGCAGATACCACTATGCCGCTGTGTGCCTGAATTAATGGTTCATAAGGAGTGCCTCCCTTTTTTTTCTTTTTCTTTTTTGTTTCTTTTGTACTTTGACTTGCCAAGGATATACATCAGTGTTTGAGCTGTTCCAAACTTGCAATGACAAACTTAAAGTGCAATTATTTTTCTGGATCACATGGTTCCACCAAGTTCTTAGAGCTGTACCATATGTATAGGGGAAAGGTAGATGTATATATTTGTTAATTGCAAGTGTGCCGTGGAGGCTGCTGAAGCTGCGGAGGAAGTCTCCATGCACTCCCAGTGATGAGGTAGCAGATCTGGACTCTGGAGTGGACAGTGGATGATAAACAAGCATTTGTGCAACACATGCATGCTCCAGATCTCCCACATGCATATGCCTGGCTGCCCCAGTTTTATTTATGCCTTTGTGCACTTCTTTTCAGTGGTGCATCTAAATCTGGGTACTTGAAACCTGAGGCTCTGCAACCCAGCTGGTTGGGTTAGGAATTGTGCACATAGAAATTGGATCTCTGTTACAGACTACAGTGGCAGGGCCAGCCTCTCCAATGCTCTGTCACCACCTTGGGATCAATCCCCTCCATATATGGAGGAAGGAGAGGATGTGGAGACTTGTTGACCACTAGACCTGGTTTGGGGGACTTAAATAAACAAGCAGCATCAGGAGAGGTGAGTCCAAGACTTACAATACTAACAAAAGATTACAGAGCTGTTTGGTTGGAGGCCTCTGATCTCCTAGCCCAGTCAGCAATCTCAGTCCCAGGTCTCCAATTTTGGACGCCTCGGATTCATGTCTGGATCGAGCAGTTTTGCCTGGGCTCAAACCAATCAGGCCCTAACCCAACCAGCTATTGTCAAGCTCCAATTTGTTACTACAAGGTACTCCTATCCTAGTGAGTGTTCTTCCCTCTATGAGATTATGACATAATACTTGCATAAGTAGTGTGTTGAGATATGATAAATTGCACATCTCTATATCTTTGAATGATGATTGTATGTTTATATGCGCCCCACAAACAAAGCCTCTTTATGTATATGGTGCATGCATCAAACCAATAAACAACAAACAAGCACACCTCTTGCAGTGCATGCTGTTGCTGCCCTCTCATTTTCACACGACAGCTAGTACTGGGCTACTGGCTACAAAGACTGCACCGACATCGATCAGCGCAAATCAAGGAGGAGCAATGAACTGAAATGGATACAAACAAACAAGAGAAACTAACACAACAGAAAAATTCAATATCAAAATCACCAAGCTGACTGGTTGCTATTATTATATATACATATATATTCAGATATGATGACGATGATGATAATGATCCATACATACATATATGTATATATGCATACATGTATCCAACAAACAACCCATCATCCAACACATGAATCCAATGCAATTATGTAGCATTTTGCCTGTATCCAGCAGAGCCGATCCATCTGATCGAATATAATAGAATAGTTTAGTGATGGCGAAAGGTATCGTAGCTCCATGATGCTGCTGCTGCTAATGACTTCGTCACCCACCACCGTACCCTATCATCCATGCATGCATATTCCTTCTTCTTCCCCTCTCTGCAAGCAGCAAAGCTGGTCGTCACTATATAAGCATCTCTTGTTCCTCCCCTGCGCCTTCCTCTCTCTCTCTTTCCCTTTTCTTCCCGTCCACTCTCTCTCTCTCTCTCTTCTACATGACGCTGTCGATGCTGTAGCAGTGCATATAGCCATGCTGGACCACCACGTGTCGTCCTACACGCACCGGAGCGGCGTCGACCAGCCCACGGCGCCCTCGCCCTGCGACCTCGCGGCCGTCGACGACGTCGTGGGCAACGGCAGCCACAAACCAGGCAAGGCCGTCACGGCGTCCGTGTACCGCGCCAAGATCGCCGGGCACTCGCGGGTGGTGACCGTGTCCTGGTCCCGCGACCTCCTGTCGCACGCGTTCACCGTGGCCATCTCCGGGGCCGACGGCGCGTCCGCGGAGTGCAGGGTAGAGCTCCGGCCGTGGCAGTTCTGGCGCCGGGCCGGGTCGCGGCGCGTGGAGCTCTGCGGCGGCGCGTCGACGGCCCCGGCGCCCGTGCGCGTGCTGTGGGACCTCCGGCGGGCGCGGTTCGGCGCCGGGGTGCCCGAGCCACGGTGCGGGTACTTCGTGGCGCTGGAGGCGGCCGGCGAGGTGGTGCTGGTGCAGGGCGACATGCGGCGCGACGCGCTCCGTCGCGCGGCGCCGTGCCCCGCCGCGGAGGCCGAGGCCGTCCCCGTGGCGCGGCGGGAGCACGTGTTCGGACGGCGGCGGTTCGTGGCCAAGGGGCGGTTCCACGACCAGGGCGACGTGCACGACATCGCCATCGAGTGCGGCGGCGGCGGCGAGGGCGGCGACGCCGACGTCGAGATGACCATCGCCATCGACGGCGAGGAGGCGGTGCAGGTGAAGCACCTGCAGTGGAAGTTCCGGGGCAACCAGTCGCTCACCTTCAGCCGGGCCAAGGTGGAGGTGTTCTGGGACGTGCACGACTGGCTCTTCAGCGCCGGCACCAGGCCGGCGCTCTTCATCTTCCGCCCCATCGTGCTGTCCAGCGCGTCGGCGCCGGCGGGGATGGCCGCGGGGATGCTCGACGGCACGCTGGCCGCCACCACCGGCTTCTGCTTGTACCTCTACGCGTGGAAGCTCGACTAAGCTGCTAGCTGCGGCGACATTGCTGTCTGCTTCTCTCTGCTGCTGCTGCCACCATTCTTGTTGTTGATCGATCGATGAGACTTCACTGCTCTCTGTCATCAGCCAATGCAAAATGCATGCCTGTGAACTCAAGTTGATTATGAGTAAGAACTTTTTTCTTTTCATTTTGTAATTTTGGAAAGAGATATATATATAACTATTAATTGGATATATAATTCTTCAAAATAAAGAGGCCATTGCCACAGCAACCCTGTTGCATTTGCAAATGTGTTCAGCAATAAGAGAGAGATATGGTGCTCCTCTGTTTTCTCTCACCAGGAATAACACCAAGAGAGGAGCAGTTACCGACTTACCTCTTGTAAACTGGATATGACTTTACCTATGCTACATCTGTGTGTGTGTGTGTGTATATATATATATATATATATGTAGAGAACAATACATATACTTGTTCAGTCATGTGTATTAGTGTATATATGGTCATGCATATGCTGCATGTTAAGCAAGAAGGATACATATGCACTGTAACTTGTACTCCGTAAGTAACTAACTTCTGGTGAACAATTTCCATCTGATTGACAGAGAGGGAGATCTTACTTAGTACTGCCAGCACTACTGTATGATTAGGGAAATGATATGAGAGAGAGGAGGAGGAGAGGGAGGGAGGGAGACAGGTGGTCTGCAAGACTGCAGTGCAATGTGAACGGGTGGGAGGCACATGGGAGGATGAGACGACAGGGAGTGGGTTCCAGTGCTGTGGTGTGCTGCCTGCAGCCAGCCAGCAGCAGCAGCAGTTGTGGACAACTGACTCAGCCTAGCTAGCTCACTGATCCAAGAAAATACATATATATCGCCACCGCAAAAGATGACAGATTGGATCTACCACCCTAATCTTCTTGCCCCCACATACACTTGATTAGTTTTAGGTTTATCATGTACCAGTTCACATTATTAACCTAGCAATCCGGGGCATCCTATGTGATCCATGATGTGAAAAGAACTCACATTTTGTGACCCCTCACCCACTGGGACATATAAGTGAACAGTTTTTATTAGATTTGGAATGTCGTTTGACATGGCTTCGTTCCGTTCTGGCTCCTTGCTCCGGTGCATGGAGGAGTTAGAGTCGGTGAAACAAAAAAATTGACTTATTATTTTGAGAGAAAAAAAAGATAAAACCGACTGCTTGGTACCGTGTAAGCTACACCGTGTACAGAGGGGTCACAACATTCTTGAGCTCTATCAAATAGGGTCTGACATGATTTTTTTTTACGCTCCAACTTACCCCACTTTTTTTAATCGACAATGGACAATTTATCTACTATATTCTGTGAGAGTGAGAGAAAAAAAATCCCAATCTTTTAAAATGATGCCAGCATGCCTGTCATGAGAAATTTGCAAGGCTGTATTTTCATTTGTTTATCTGTGTGTATCGTATCGTCTAAATAATCGAGAGTGTGTTGGTGAGATGCCAAAAGGCTGTAAGATTCCATCATGGAAAATCAGTGAAGAAGATGTGGAAAAATAAACAATGTGCATCCATTTTGTTCCTGTACGTATCAGCTTTGCATGCATCTGTTTGATAGCTGGGTGCCAATCATGTTACATCTTTTTATTCATTATTGAGCAAAAGGATTAACTATGTACTACTTGTGATTGATACCAATTGGAATTTGTGCAATTCTATGGATTCATTATTTGACAACAGAAATGTTTTGTTTAATGAGAGGATGACCCTAATTGACATAACGCAAATCAAAACCTAACCAAATTTGGATTTTATTCGACAAAGTGTCCTACCTCTAGCATGCATGCTTCACTTTGTATATATAGGGAAAAAATGCAGCCACTAAAAAACAAGCAAACAATGCAAAGTAAAGAAAAAAAATGACTGCGGCATGGACGGAAACAAAATGAAATTTAAAACAAGAACTCAAAAAAAATTCATTTTTCCCCGGACCGTACACGCAAATGAAATAATTGTATTTAAGTTAAAATCTATGTCTGTGAACAATGTGGCAGAAACACGCTCTGCAACTGAAGCTACACCCATACAAGGCTGTAGGCAGCTTGGAACAAATTAAATGGGAATAAAATGACAACAATGTTCCTTAATAAGAATAGTAATTCATAAAACAAGGTTTTGTTTTGTTTCTTGTTAGACTACCCGCAGCGGGTCCTCTAAAATGATACTCTAAAGCTTTAGAGTATGGATATAGAGTAAAAACTGCTGCACTGGGTACTCTAAAACGATACTCTATCCTTTCTCTCACTCTATATTTAGAGTAGTACTGTGCATACTCTATACTCTATAGTGGCGGGGTCCACTAGCTAAACAAAGGAAAAAATGCTATAACTCACAAACCAAAAATCCAAATTAAATTTCGATTTCACCATTAAATTCATCTCAATAAATCTTTCAAAACTAGATCACACATGGATATATTTAGATAAAGTGATAAGTGGGTCCCATAGTGGATAGAGGAGATAGAGGATGATATAGAGGATGGATGAGTGCGGGAGAATTGAGTATAGAGGAGAGAATCTTGCTGACTAGGACGTATAGAGGATGAATATAGAGGTCCATGAGTGCGGGTAGTCTTAGGCCCTGAATTTCCAACCGAAATGAAGAAAACAACATATATAGAAAGGTCAAGTCGCATGCTGCATTGTTGCCCTGGTCAAAGATGATACCTCTGTCGTTATGACAGATCTTGCTAAACAAAGCATCGTGTTTGTTCTAACCTATGCGGTTTTCTGACAGACCAGTGGGTTCCTGAATTTCTTTGGCCCTTTTTTTCTGCTGGAAGGTCGACCTATCTGTTTCAGAGTTCAGACTCGACAGTTGCTCGGTCAAAACTGGCGTTAGTTGTACGAGAAAGTTATTTCCACACACAACAGTATTGTTTAGAGTTTAGACCCTGCAATTATCTACAACTCTGTTTGACTTGACTTCCACAAATAAGGATACATATATATTACTATAGCTCGTTACTCCGACGATCCCTTTACGAAGAAAAATATTTTGTATAGAATATAGTTAAACAAGTTGTTAACCTGCCCAGCAACACTGCAACAGAAAGCTAATTAAGGGATCAATGCAAGCTAGCGCAATAACATCATCAACAATTTATATACGTAATAGTACATCAGCAGAAGGAGATGATAAAAACTAAAAAGCTAGCATCGAAAATATACACACACTGTATGCATATTTTAGGTATGTTAGGCTTGTGATCCAAGATACGGGTTCCCTGCAAGTCTAATTTGATGCCGCTCACTCAATCAAGACGAAATAGCTTAGCTAGCATGGGGATGTGTGAAGCTGCTGTCTTGTTTAATTAGTTTATACTCCATGCATATATGCATGGTTTGTGCCCGGGATCAGCGGACAGGGGTCCCTTTGCTTCTCCTTGCTTGTGTAGTATGCATGGTGGATTCCAGCAACCACTACCATTTGGCCATGTGCATGCACCGCCAGCCTGGTTGTTGCATAGCTTTCTCTGGCTCGATAATTAATCATCAGCAAATCGAATCAAATGGATGGATGGATGGATAACCTTGTCCTCTTATGCCTATGAGACTATATAGTAGTATATAGAGTATATATAGTTTGACTAGGTATGCATGCAAAGGAAATAAAACCATAGCAGTATTTCTTAGTTCTTACTACTGCCCTACATTGCAATTAATGGCATGCAAATATATTGCGTATATAGGCAATGGCAATTTATTAATTTACACGCATGCATGTTGCTCTCCAGCACATCACTGCACTTCAGTCTACGCAAATGTATATCTGAGCACCAACTCAGCATACAACCACTACTACAATAATTTTAACCAAGGCGGTCATTTTGGATTAACCGAGGCAGGCATTCAAAACGCCTCGGATCAAAGGTCACGGTAAATCAGACCCTTTTCCGAGGCGTTTGGGATGCCCGCCTTGGTTGATAAAATAAAAAAACAAAAAAAGAAGAAAGCCCACAGCCCAGACCCAACCGGGCCTGGATCTGGGCCTCGCGTCGCCACCCCTACACATCGTCGCTGCAGCCGCCGGGGGAGCCCCGCCGCACGAGACCGCCGGATTCGGCCTCCTCCTCGTATTGGGATTCGATTTGCTGAGGAGCTGCAACTGATCCGGGCTCCTCCTAGCCGGATCTGGTGGTGGCCACTCGGCCCCTCAGTCGTCGTCGTCCTCGCGTCACCGGATCTGGAGGAGAGCCGGGCCACTGCCGCAGCACCGCCGGAGTGAAGGTGGAGGTGGAGGTGGAGGTGGAGGGCGACGGATCCACGAACTCCAGCCGCCATGCCTTCCACTGCCGCAGACGTCATCGTCGATCTGCGAGGGAAGGAGGGAGGGAGATGGTGAGGGACGGATTTGAGAGGAGAGAGAGAGGGCCTGAGGGGCATACCTTCCACTGCCGCCGGTCAACGCCGCCACCCTTGATGTATGCCGAGCCCTCCATGCCGCTGCGCCTTGGCCCCTGCGTGCGCAACCGCCGCCGTGGCCGCCCCGTGCGCCCGTGCTTGGCCACGCCGCCACCACCTCTGCCCCTCTCGGAGGTTGGGGAGGGGCTCCGCCGCCGGATAGGAAGGGGAGGAAGAGGGGCATCGGATGGGAAGGGGAGGGGAGAGGGCGCCGGATGGGAAGGGGAGGAGGAGGGGCGTCGGATGGGAAGGGGAGGGGAGGGGCGCTCGGACTGGGACTGGTGGGAACCGAGAGAGTGAGGGAGTTAGGGTTTCCTGATGATTTGTTTATATATCGGAGATGGTAGTGGGCTGGTGTGGGCTGACGGGCTAGGCCTGATTTACCGAGGCGGTTAGAATTAAAATGTCTGCCTCAGTTAATGATTTACCGAGGCGGTTACGTTAGGTTGTCCGCCTCGGTTAATATGTATTAATCGCGGCGGACATTTTAAGTGTGCCAGTCTCGGTTAATCAATTTTGCGAGGCGGTTTTTGTAACCGTCTCTGTTAATAAAAAATGACCGTTTCGGTTAGAAATTTCTGCCCACCTGGGAGGGTGTTTTCAAAAGGTCGCGGTAAATCTTTTTTTTAGTAGTGAGCTAACATGTGCAAATGTCATATCAAAACACATATATATATATATATATATATATATATATATATATATATATATATATATATATATATATATATATATATATATATATATATATATTTAGACTAGTATTTATTGTAGGTTGTATACTATTATTCAAAAATATATATATATGTATGTGTTGGACCGTGTGCATCATGCTCCATTGGTCAGTGATATATACGAAGATTCTCATGACATATTTAAGATCGAAAAGAACTACGGTGGCTCCATCCATATAACAATCCATATGTGTAAAGAAGTAATTGTTAACGAAAAGAAAGTAAGTTGTTTTAACATATATATGATGATGAGTATAGACTAATATATTATGGTGCATAGGAATATAGTTTTGGTAATGTCATGAAAAGGTATAATATTGTCGATGCTTTTCCTTTGCATTGGATGCCTTTGGCCCAGCCGCCGCCTTACAAAACAAGATGGGCCATTTGCTACACCTCGCCCTGCCGGACCTTTTCCCAAGCTTTCAACGCAAATAAAGTGCTCGATTTCGTGGGTCTTTTTGCTCATTAAATGTCTTTCCAATCAAATTAAAGCTTGCATGCAATAATTACATCCCAGAAACAATTACATTCTCGTTTTATTAAAGTCAAACTGTTTTATGTTTAACTAATTTAACATTTATGACGACATTAATAAATTAGTTCTACATCATAGAATAGTAGGAGTACTTGTGCTCTCAAGTTTGTGTCGGAGCAAACACAATCATCTAGTCTACGTGGTTGAGCCAAAATGACTTGGTTTTTTTTGACAAAAAGATACTATCACCTTACTATTTACTGGTTGTTTTCAAGGCTACTTATTGATATGTTTTTGATCCATCTTACTCTCTCTGTCTAGAAAAGAATGTAACTACGGGTTACGTGCCGACAAAAGTAGTCTACGTTTGACCAAGTTTTTAATGAATACTATTCGCATTTATGACTCCAAAATAATTTATTATGAAAATATATTTCGTAATTAATATAATTTATTTATTTGATATCACAAACACTAATACTTTTTTATTTATAATTAGTTAAACTTAAGATTCTAAAATGTAACACTGTTGTAGAGTCGAGATGGCGGACTAGAGGAGGGTGAATAGTCCTTTCTAAAATTAAACGCGCCAGCTAACTGAAATAAATGCGGAATTAAAACTATCGGTCTAGCCAAGACTACACCTCTCTATTTAAGTTCACAAACACCTTATAAAAGATCCTAATTAAGCAACTAAGGTGCCAGACTAGCTGGAACTCACCTAAATAATTCTAGAAGTAAGGTCACACAAACATATGCAACTAGTGCTCAAGCAACCGAGGAGCTCCTACACATGCTAGTATGCAAAAACACAAAACTCGTAAGGTCACAAGCAATGTTCAATAACAAAGCTACACAAGCCAAATTAGAGAGCTCAAATCACTAAGCTATGCCAACTAAGCAATGAGACGAACAAGGTTACTCAAACCAAATTAGTCACGCAAGAGAGCTACTTCTATGCTACACAAGCAAGAAGGTAACTAACAAACTACACAAGTCAACTAATTACAAGAATAACTATACAAGCACAATATATGAAAGGTAAATACAAGCTTGTGTAATGGGATGCAAACCAACGGGAGAACAAGAATGACACGATGATTTTTATCTCGAGGTTCACTTGGTTGCCACCAAGCTAGTCCCTGTTGTGTTGACCGTTCATTTGGTGGTTCGACGGCTGTTGACGATCGTTAACGTCAACAATATATAGTGAAATAAACATGAGAGAATAGTCAAAATACATGAAAACATAGAAGACTAGGGTGTTATCTGACGAATTCCACGAGCTTTGTTGAATTTTAATGTTTGCAGAGAGTTATGTAGAAAAGTGGAGAGAGATACCTAATTATTAAAAGATTTTTTAGAATTTCGCCGCGAGATAAATACTAGTATATTATAGAAGACCCCAGAAGACATCGGAACGAAGCGGAAGCGAGTGCCTGCCAGGTGGGGCCGGCCGGCCAGGGGGGTGGCTGGGCGGCCACCCCCTTCTCCCCCTTCCACGAGCTTCTGGAGTATTTTTCTACCGACCTTGAGGATCAATCCTAGCCCTACGTGAAGTCGGTTTGATCCAATGGCTAGCGTGTGTCCCACCGGGGTATAAATACAGGGGCAGACCCCTCCTAAAGGCATCAAGTTATTTGAAGATCAGTTCATCTAGAGTCAGAAACCCTAGATCATTAGAGTTCCTCTAGTTTATAGCTTTAACATAGTTAGATCAGGTCTAGAGGAAGTCAAGCTGAGTCAACCTAGATTGGATTCCCGATCATTGGCGAGCGTGGAGTTTTAGTAATGTTCTAGTTCTCCGCTCTTATTGTAATTCTGTCTTTGCATAATTATTGCAATGTCAACATTATTCTTCATCTTTATTACGTTCTTGCATGCATCGTTCATTGTCTACTTCAATTCTAGTATAGTTAGGTTGCTATTTAGTTCGATCACATGTTCGTATAGCGCTCGTCTATTTGGCCATAAGATGAGTGGTATGCATTATGTAAGCGTGGTGCTTAGATGCTTTGCATATCTGCGGATGCCTCCAGTTGTTCAGGGTCATGTGGTAGATCATGGGTGTGACTTTTATAGGCTCATTGAGTCCTCTGTAGTCCTTCCCCTATGCAGTGGATTATTGGTAGAGCAACATTGTCTGGTTAAGGATATATTCGTATATCAGAGATTTCTGAACTCAACTTCTCCTGTTCATGACTTATGGTTGGGACATATGGTAGTATTACTTGACAATGATTATTAGTTGTAGTAGCTTGACATGTAACTTAACTACTTATGAATTATTCCTCTAATATTCTGTTTGGATTACGTTATTAGTAATAGTTAGGGAGCTCGGATTGTATCTACTTATTTATTTGTGATGACTAATCATTACTTATCATATATATCTTTTATCATGTGACTTATCCCTGTTATTGAGTAAGAGTGCATAATATTGGTTTACTCTCTTTATCATGAATATAAAGTTTATCGATACTCTAGATAGAAGTTTAGCTAGACCTTTCCAGTGGTAAAATTATAAATGACAACCTGGTAATACTCTAGGTAAAATGCTACAATGGTATAATTATATGTCCGTTTGTAGATATTTTTAATTGTTCTTAATCTTAATTGATCATATCTTTATATCATTTATATTTCTGCCTAGTCATATAAAATCATAGTGCCACTTATATACTTCTAAGCTTATTTTACTAGGGATGACAACCTAGTTCCATGCTAAGAAGTATAGGTAAATATAAAAGGTGACTAGTACTTAGAGACATGTTAATTTATTATCATACATTTTTAGCGCCGTTGCTATTTAGTGATTACGTTAATTAATATCAACAGTGGCTAATTGGCATCACTCGCCGAGCCCACACGTTGGGCGTCACAAGAACCTACCCATAAGTGAGGGTAACTCAATGACACACTCTACTAGTATTGCTCTTTGCGACTCCCGTAGGGTGAGCACGGTACTCCTCACAAATCTTTCTCTAGAGCACCGCACAATCTTCTTGTGTGCTTCATGATGGAGAACTCACCACCAAGCCATCTAGGAGGTGGCAACCTCCAAGAGTAACAAGCAACACCGGCTTGCAACTCCAACACCTAGTGTCATTCGATGCAATCTCTCAATGCAATCGTACTAGAATCACTCACTCACAATCGATTCGCACTCTTGCAAGCACAAGTGAGTTAGAGGGCATCTAAGCACTCCTACACAAGCACATAGACGTGAGGGTGCTCAGCTACCAGCCCAAGGCTAGCCAAGGCTCCTATTTATAACCCCACGAACAAATAGAGCCGTTACTCCTTCACTGGGTAAAAATCGCACTGACCGGATGTGCCAGCAAACATGACCGGACGTGTCCGGTCCTGTGTCCGGTCGCTGGTTTGCCACCACATGGCACTAGCCATTTGAATATAGTCATTGTCGCCCAACGATTCCCAACGCGCATGCACAATCAGCAACTGACCGGACTCACCGAAGGAATGACCAGACTCTCCAAGCCCCAGAGTTCGGTCACAAACAGAGTGTCCAAAGACACTTTTTAGCAACCGGACGCGTCCGGTCACTACTAACTGGACTTCGCCCAGCATCCGGTCAACACTCTGTAGCATGTGCCAGTTGAGGAACAGTGGCACAGGCGTGTCCGGTCGCGCCCAAGAGCCAGCGTTCGGTAGCCCTAGCCAAGCTGCTCGTGCCTGCAGTCACTGACCAGACGCGTCCGATCACCACGAAGCCAGCGTTTGGTCACTCTCTGTCATACACTATTCCTCAACCAGAATTTCTTGTTGAGCCAAGAGAGCAAGTTCTCTCTCACTGACACGCATGCAAGCTTGTCCCCCTTTACTATTCCTCAACAAGAAATTCTTGCTTAGACCTCCTCTATTTTCACCCTGAACTCCTCCAAATTGATCCAAATCAATTCCAACAACTTCTCCTTTGCAAATGTGCCAACACCATCAAGTGTACACTACCATGTGAATGTGTGTTAGCATTTTCACAAATATTTTTTAAAGGATTAGTCACTTAATTTACCATGTCACTCGATCCTAGCAACATCGCAAAGTTAGATCGCTCAAGTAGGCACTAGATGACTGATATACAAATAAGTTTGCCCCTCTTGATAGTATGACCATCGATCCTAAACCCGGTCATAAACTTCTCCACACACCTATGACTGATGAAATGAAATACCCTACAAATATACCTTTGCCTTGCGTATTCCATTTCATCTCTCCAATGTTGATGCAACACATGCACCAACCAATCACAAACGATATGATCCACTTCATATCATCACGTGACCGTAATGGTTCATCAATCTTGACTTCACTTGCTCTTCACCGTTGCTTCGGTCCATCGGTGCCAAGTCATCACTCAACTTGCCCTTCACACTTGCAACTGGTCCATCGAGCCAAGTCTTGTCTTGATCTTCTCCACCTTAGTCACATGACTCAATGTCATGTCTCATATGCAATGAGCTTCTTCATCATATGTGTGAGCCTTGCAACAAATTCAAGCCATCTTCACCGTCATGGCATGAGTTGCTCACACAAGTGTACATGTGGACTAATCACCTGTGTATCTCACAATTAAACACATTAGTCCACCTAGATTGTCACTCAATTACCAAAACCGAACTAGGGACCTTTCAACTGTGCTAGAATTATATTCTTTTCTGAACGGAGGGAGTACAGAAGAACCACGACCAACCAACATTAAAGTGGGCAAGTCGTGTCCTAGTGACAGCAGTAATGTAGATCTCCAAACACATGTGACTGTTTTCAAATAGGCTTACTGCATAGATTGTTATTACTTCTTGCAAGCTTATTAAGAGCTTGTTTTTATTTATTAGGGACTTGTTTCGTCTTTAAACTTTGATGAGTGCATAACTTACGAAGAGATCAGAATAAAACTTATTTTTTTCTATATGACGATCTATTTACTGATACTTATTTATTAATATATAAATATTGATATTATTTTACATAAGTTTGGTCAAATCTAAGATAGTTTTGTTTAGAACAAACTAGAATGTCATTCCCTTTGGACGGAGGTAGATTACTCCAAATGCAGCGGCATGAGTCATTATTGCAGTTAAGTAGGATGAACATCCAAAAGGTTAATATTGTTCCTCCATTTTTATCAATGACGACCATTTCTTAAAGTTTAAGGTGAGATTACCTTTTTGCCCCTTGAAGAAGTAGATTCCACTTCAGCTGTAGTCTGCTACTAGGAATAGTGGGGAAACCAGAAATGCGATTATTACTTTTTAGGGAGCCATCTATAATATTTTAAAAACATAGTCAAATTAAAAAAATTCAATAGAAAATATGGGGTTTAGAGGGAGGGGGGCCCTCATCCTTTAACGCTGGCACTGCTGGGGAGGAGGCGTGCTCGAAGTGGAGACATATATATGAGAGGAGAAGGCACTACTCAGAGACTCATTGAGTTTCGCTGCTGGTAGCCAACACAATATCAACAAGCTCCTCATTGGCTGCTACTGGCTATTCAGTTATCGACGGAGGAGTTGTATATCTTGACTCAGTGGCAGTGGCGGATCTAGGATGAACACAAAGGGAGGGCTAAATAGTAAAAATTTAGGGCTAAAGCTAGAGATTAATGAAGATTTAAGACTAATAAACACATATTTAATGAAGAAATCAGGATTATAGGGGGCTGGAGCCCACTCAGCCCCCCTTTGGATCCGCCCCTGCTCAGTGGAATCGTATTTCTGAAAAGAACAGTGTTTGGTTGGCTGCAGCTGTGGATGCAAGTTAAGCTAAGTCTGTGTTTGGTAGGTTGAATCTCAGCCTGTACGAGTGGATGCAAGTTGCTGAGAATGTGTTTGGTTGCCTTGCATTTGTAGAAGGTATGCTTACCCCTTCGTGCTGAAATTGAAAACTAGATTATTTTTTCCATGTCCAAAAATTTATGGTTTAACTTATTTAACACACAATTGACGTCATTTCTATCTTGCAGTCCTAGGAACTAATATAATTCACAGAAAATATGGGGTCTTTGTGCGCCATGCACAACCTAACCCAACCAATCCAATTGACAGGATCGGATCACATGAGCCACCCTACACGGTTCAGTTTGATGTTAAAAAAAGAAACACGTACGGTTCAGTTGAAGGCAAGATTATTACTGTTCTAATTAAAAAGAAAATGGAAAAAAATGATCTCTTCAAACGTTTTTTTTGACAAACAGCACGGGTTTGTAATATTTCCCCTTAATTAATAATTTTCATTTTTTTGGGCTGTCAAATTGCAAAAATAGGCCGGCCCGTGGGCTGCGAATATGGGCTTCGTGGTCGGACGAGGAAGCCCACAGGCCCAACATCTCTGTACTGTACTTTCCCTGCCTCAAAGAGGGAGGGCGCCGGAGGAAGAAACGAGGAAAGGCGAGCCCGATAGATAGAAAAGCGTTGGCGACGCCGCCGGCGAGCGAGGAGCCTTCAGTCTTCAGCCCCCGTGGAGGATCCGATCCGAAGCGAGAGACCTGAAACCTGCGGCTGCGAGGGACGCGGGACCACGACGAGCGTCGTCGACGCGCAAGCAACGGTGAGGCCGTCCCCGATCTGAACTTTTCTGTTTTTTCCCCCTCTCGTTCTCAATCGACATGGTGACAGCAAGAGAGTTGGGTGGGATGGATCATGGAACCCCCCCAAGGGGGGCCACTTCCTCCTCCGATTCAACTGACCTCGGTTGATGATTGGCCTACTTGCTGCTATAGAGAGATTATGTTTATTGTTTGCCAAGTATGTGCTACTGGAATCCCTGTGTCCTGCAGGTGTTCGGTGAAATTCGTGCTCAGATGTACAAGATCCGTGCTGAAAAATTATGTGCCCATAAAAAATGTTGCCAACTTTTTTCCCGCTTACCCAGGGCAGTGTTTAGACCAATTAAAGAAACAAACAAAAAAAAGAAACGGATTTTTCTACTGCTGCTCATGTTGTCACATGGCATTCTGCACTTCTTCTCAGGGAGGAAAAGACAACTACAAAAGGCACACACTGTGCTGATTTTGTGGTCAATAAGGCAGGGCCGAATTTTTACTGGCCAATGGCCATAGGTAGTTACATATGATTCCGGTATTCTGGAAACACCGAAATAACATCCTCGCAACTTGTATCGTGGTTGTTGCACGAATCATGGGCTCATGACTGGGTAGTTTAGTTTTAGTGTAGTCCTCTTGTGATCACGATGCCTCATAATCCTCTTGCAGTATGAGGAGCATTTTGCTGACCCTTTGGTCCTCCAATCATTCTTCGTTCCTAAGTACTATGTTTGGAGCTGGATCCACAATCACTGCATTATCACCTTACAATTTACGACACCACAGCTTATCATTATGTGCACCTGTCGTTATATATAGTCTGCTTTGTTCAAAAGTTTGTGATCCTTGTGCTGCTTGCTACTCTAACTGACACTGTTGTTTTCCAATCAGGTAATTTCCTGGTCCAGAGCACAGACAAGATGGTTAACGCAATCAAGGGGCTGTTCATCTCCTGGTAAGCTCCCGATACAGCTGAAAATCCGTCGTTTTTATTTCTTCCTTCCTTCCTTCCTCCCTTTACAGTTGTTGATACATGATTGCAATTCTTCTGTTTTCTGTCCCACAGTGATATACCTATGGCGCAGTTCATCGTTAACCTGAACGCCTCGATGCCGCCATCGGAGAGGTTCATCGTGCACATGCTTGATCCTACCAACATGTTTGTGCAGCCTCATGTGGCCCACATGATCAGGAGCAAGATAGGGGAGTTCAGGGATCAGAACAGCTACGAGAAGCCGCAGTGAAGGATCCCATTCTACCTCGCAGTTGGCTTCGTTGCCTCTTCCTCCAAAGATGCATGCCATACCATTTTCTGTGGAGCTGCTATAGAATAATATCTAGTCGTGTTGGCTACTGTCAGAAAATGCCATATTGCAGTAGCCTGCTCTGTATCCGGATCGAACCTTTTCTTACTTTAGGGTTTGGGTCGGTGCTGATAAATTGAAGCTAAAATTTGTTGCCCTTTCACCTTTCAATCAAACCAAACCAAAACAAGACAATTTGTTGCCCTTGAGGCTTCGAGGAGGGTACGTCTTGCATGTATTTCTGTTGTGAGCTGAGCCCCAAGGAGAAAGCACTGCGACTTTACTGAGATAACAATCTACTGAACGGTGACGACTCACGAGAAACAGCATCGCATTTTCCTTGAGATGCACCCTAGCATCGTTTTGTGCATCGTGTTGTGGTATACAGTAAGATAGGTATTATTTTGTAAGTACAAACTGCATCCATGATTGATTTTCTTATAAGAGAGAAACTGCATTCAGAATTTGGGACAGGAAACTGCGACCTCCTGATTTTTCTTAAGAAACTGCATTCATAGCAGGGGGAAACGGAAATGATGGGCCAGCAGAAGGCAACATGCATGTTTCATCTTCTGCTAAAAGCACAATTCCCACCCCTCTCTGGGGAAACAGAAATGCTACGGTGCGGGCGTCCGTCCGTCCGGACACTGCGCTTGACCAGCCCAGCAGGCCTGCTCCCCTATACCTTCCTTCACGGTTTCTCTAAAAAAAGATAGCGATATTTCCCAACTCGCACCGGCGTCGCGGCATTCCCCGCCGCTTGCCTTCTCTAGCCGTCGCGGCCTTTTCCAACGCTGAGGCGCCTCGCCGCGGGCACGACAGCCACCCGCCGCGACCTTCTCCAACACGGGGTGCCTCGCCGTGCGAGTCCGCACTCGGCCGACTGCTATTGCCGCCTCCACCACGGTTGCCGCACGCCCCCTACGTGGGGGCAGCGTAGCCGCTCACCGGGGGCTGCGCAACCCACCTCCAAGACCCAACGTAGCCTTCTCCATCGGAGCGGCGAGCTCCGCGCTGGTGAATTCCACACGCCGACGAGCCTCCATTCCCAAGCAGCAAGAAGAAGTTGCGTTGAAAACACATGTTGCAAACATATGCTTGTCATGTTTCAAATATTTCAGGTTATGTTGCAAGTGTTTTCGTATCGGTGTTGCAAAAGTAGATCGGAATGTTGCACATGTTGCAATGACTATGCATGTATGTTTTAAGTGTATGTTTCGAATGTTTCATCTGTATGAGACATATGTTGCAAATGTTTTCATCTTAATGTTGCAAAAGTAGATCTGAATGTTGCATATACATACATGTTGCAATCATATGTTTCAGGTGTTTTATACGTCTGTTGCAAGTGTTTCATCTAGATGTTGCATATGTTTGCAATGGTTCAAATGTTTTTTAGGTGTTTTGCAAGTGTTTTAGACACATGTTTCAAGTCTTTTATCTGTCTTCTTTTGTATGTTGCAACTGTTGCATCTGGATGTTTCAAAAATAGATCATGTGTTGTACATCGAATGCATGTGGGAGGCGGCTGGCGGCGCGGGTTCGCTGCTGGGGCGCTCGCTGGTTGGTTAGAGTTGGCCCTCTAAACTTTCATTCACCTTCCCACACTCACTCCCACAAAATAAATAAAAGGTTTTTAAACTTCTATCTCCAAACTCCCGTTGCCTCCTTTCAGTTACCTCCAACCAAATGTGTGTGTTTCCTATACTCATTCCCACGTACCCACTCTATTTCAAATTATAGAACATTGTAGCTTTTTTTAGAAATAGTTTTTATTACGCAATTGATATACACTATGTCAAAATACATAGTAAAAACAATGTATGTACACAAATCAAAACATTATTCTTTTTCACCGTTCTGAAAGGGAAAAAGAGAAGGGAAAAAAAGAAACTTTGGAGCTGGGTGAGAGAGACAGTTTGGGAGGGAACGGCATCTCTTGTTTGGTAGTCAGTATTTTCTGTTGTTCCGAGGGGTATAGAGGAGGAGGTGGTTTCTATTGGTCTGGTCTGTTGGTGTGTGGTGTGAGTGTGACCAGGTAATCCCAGCAGCAGTACTACTACGGCCTTTTAGTTTCTAATTTCTATCTTAAATTTTACTATGTAAAAAAAGATTTCCATCATGTCAAAATACCGGCACATGGAGTACTAAATGTAGATGAAATTAAAAACTAATTGCACAGTTTTGTTGTACTTTGCAAGACAAACATTTTAAATCTAATTAGCCAAAGTTTAGACAATTTTTATTAAATACAAACGAATTACTCGGGAGCCCGGAATCAAGAACTATACACGGCCTACTATGAATATATGTTTATGCTTTCAAATATTAAAAAGCTAGTAGTGGGTCAAGGTGACAACTGACAAGGCATGTGCCCTCATTCGGACGAAGCATCTCAAGATTCGTGTCACCTTTATTTCAGGCCTCGGTAGTGTTTAGACGGTGTAAAAGTTGGTGTAAAGTTTCTATAGCACTTTTTGTTGTTATTTGGTAAAATTTGTCCAATCATAGATTAACTAGGTTCAAAAGATTTGTCTCGACATTTACAGACAAACTGTGCAATTAGTTATTTTTTACCTACATTTAATGCTCCATGCATGCGTGTAAAGATTCGATGTGACAGGGAATCTTGTAAAATTTTTAGAAGTTTGAAGGGATCTAAACACACCCCTTGTTTAGTTATCAAACTTTGGGGCCAAAATCTGCACAGTAAATGTCCCGTCACACTGTAGCAATTTTGTTTTTATTTGGTAATAATTATCCAAATATTGATTAATTAGGCTCAAAATGTTCATCTCACAAAGTACAACAAAACTGTGCAATTAGTTTTTGATTTCATCTACATTTAGTACTCCATATATGTGCCGATATTTTAATGTGATAGAGAATCTTTTTTTTTGCATAGTAGAATTTAGAGGTGAATTTAGGTATCTAAACAAGACCTCAAATGGAATACACTGCCACATACTGTACTTTTGTATACCCAAGTAGGACCACGCGTATTATTTTATTGGTGGCTCAGCGATGCGACCTGACCTGCATCATTGGGAGCTCCGACGCTGCGCCGGCCTCCTCCAGCTCCCCGGCACGCTGTAGCAACCACCTTCAGCTCGCAGACAAGCCGTATTCTCCCCTCTACCTCACTGTGTCGCAGGCTCGCAGCATCAGCACAGGGCGGCGGCGACCTAGGCCAACCGCTCCGCCGCACCGGAGGCAGGATAGGCAAGCGCCGTTGATCCGCCACTCCTGGCCTGAAGCCTTTTTTTCCTACCGCTCTCACCCAGATCCGCCCATTGGTCCAAAGAAATTAAGCTTTGTTTCAGTGTCAGCTACGTACTCAGCTCCGCGTAACGTAAATGGAGCCCCGGCCCCCAGAGACGCCGTGGGCAGAGTTGGTGGTGTCTGGCCAATGGCCATGGCGCCAGCGGCTTACGCGTACCGCGTACGTTGACTACTCTACCTGAACGATGAACCAATCCCGATCCCAGAGGAAAAATATAAAACCGGCCGAGCCGATCGAGGAAGAAGCTTCAGCGAAGGGAAGCCTCCCACCCACCCTGCTCCCTCCCTGCTGAGCTCAAGAGTCAAGAGTCAAGAGTGACGAGCTAGGGCCGGGCCATCCATCGCTTATAAGTTATACTAGCTAGTAGCCACCCCACCCAACTCATCCTAAGCTAAGAATAAGATCCAGCAGTGAAGACAAGAAGGGACCGATAATCGCGATGGAGATGGCGCGGCTGACGACGACACCGCCACTCCACGGCGACGGCCACGCGCCGGCGGCGTCGGCGGCAGCGGCTTCCATGCAGGCGATGTCGTCGTCCCTTTTCTGGGGCGACCGCGCGGTGGTGCTGTTTGCGGGCTGGCCCGGCGCGCGGGGCCTCGGGTCGTACCTCCTCTGCCTGCTCTTCGTGCTCGCCCTCGCCGCGCTTGCCGAGGCGCTCCACGCGGTGTCCGCCCACGTCGCCCACCGCCGCCGCCGCGGCGCCGTCGTCCCAGCGCCGCTGCTGCTGCTGACGGCGGTCCACTCGGCGCGGATGGGCGCGGCCTACCTCCTGATGCTCGCCGTCATGTCGTTCAACGGCGGCGTGCTCCTCGCCGCCGTGGCCGGCCACGCGCTTGGCTTCCTCCTCACCCGGAGCTGGGCGGCCAGGGCGGAGGAGCTGGAGGCTGGACATGGGGCCGGCGCTCCCTCGGATGACGCCGCCAAGGCCTAGATTACGGTGCAAATCAATAAACAAATGGCTGTATCCATCGTGTGCTCTTGGAATATTGGCATTATATATTTGGCATGTCTTTTCTTTTTTTTCTTTTTGGTAGATGTAAATGAATCCATGTCCTTTTCTTTTGTGTGCTAGTATATTATGGATGGATGCTTTTTTATTGTTATTAGATACCACGACTAATGGGCCTTTCTAAGCTAAAGTTCCCAGTAGTGAATTGCTGTGCTGCTTTGAGTAGTCCCCACTCCCGTCTCCGGGAGATCCATTTGATTTACTTATTTATTACTGCTCTCTCTATTAAAAATTCCAATTCGTTTTAGTTTTACACATTTCCTAGAGTCAAGTTACCTGATTTCATTTCAGACGACGACTTTCTTTTTCCTCCTCTGGTTCGGGGGTTCGGTGTTACAACTTTTTTTTTTTTTTTTGCTGCAGGTTCGGTGTTACAACCTTAGGTGGGATTTGTTGTTTCCAGGCTTATAAGGTGGGATTTGTTGTTTCCAGGCTTATAAGGAGGGGCTCGGGGGAGGCCGGCTGGACAAGCGGTGGCAGCGGGTCGATCGGCGGTGAGCTGGATGGCAGGGGCGCTGCCGGGAACCAGATCCTCTACACAGGCCTGGTTTGGATATCAAATTCATCCTCAAATTTCACTATAAAAAAGAAGATTCTCCATCACATTAAAATGCTAGCATATGCATGAAGTACTAAATATAGATGAAATCAAAAATTAATTGCACAGTTTGGTTATACTTTACGAGACGAACATTTTAAGCCTAATTAATCAATATTTAAACAATTATTAGTAAATAAAAACAAAAAATGCTATAATACTACAGTGTCTCTCGATTCGGGAAACTAAACCAGGCCACAGTCGGGCAAATGGACTGTTGTCTACAGTTAAGCATCTGAGCCATCCGTTTCAGATCCAACTGTGAGTGAGCCCACAAAACGCTAGAAACCAAACTAATCTTGGATGTCGAAGGTCGTGGCGTCCTGCGCGCGGCCTCGCACGACAACGCGCCCAGCAGCGCGGCGCAGCAGTGCATCAGCGCCGCGAGCGCGACGGTGACGGGCGCGGAAGGCGCGGCCACCGCCGTCTCGTCGCTGGAGCCGTGCGGCGGCAAGGTTGAGGGAGTTGGCGAGGCAGGTGGCTAACATGGCTTCTCACGACACCGCATGCACGCGCTGTCGAGAGCTCGCCATGGATGACTGGGTCCTTCAACTCCGCCGCCGTCTTTCTCGTGCACAACTGACCTCGAGCTGCTGCTCTCCCGCGAACTCGTGCGTCGGAACGTCCAGGTGCCTCGGTGGACTCCGTCTTGCCCGCCGCCTGCGCGCGTGCCTGCCCATGGTTGCTCAGGCCCTGCTCGTCGGTGAGGTGACATGCCCATGTCTTCTTCGTCCGTGACCTCGCAAGCTACACCTGGCTCCGAGGGAGGAAGAAGAGAAGCGAGGCTGGCCAACGCATATGCACGCGGGAGAGACGGCGGCGGACAGGACCGACCGAGTCGCATACTGCGCGGTGTACTTGGGCCCTCGAGCCTGTTACACAGCCCGCTGTCGAGCAGACGGTGCGACGACCATAGGAAAAGAACAAGAGATATGGTACTTGATTAGCGCGACGGCGGCGGAAGTTGCGGTCCGCCGCTGGAGCCCGGGAGGTGGTGGATGCGAGGGTGTTGAGGCCAGATCTGAAGGAGAAGCTCGATTTAGCGATGGCCGTGGTCAATGGCGGCGGCAGAGGCGGCGTTAGAGCCTGGGTGGTGGAGGCGGGGGCGCTCACGCTGGATCTGAAGCATCGGGTTCGGGTTAGGGTGGCCGTGCTCGAGAGTGGCGGCAGAGGCGGCGTGGACACCGCCTGAGCTGGGCATGAACCTCTGGAAATTACAGGACCTGAGTTGGATTTTGTTGTTTGGATGACTGGCCATCCTTCTAAGTTTGCATCGGTTTGGGGGCAAAACCATTGGAAAATAAAAAACGTCTCGTTGGCGCCGAGCGCTACCTGCCTGGCGACGGGATAGCAGTGGCACGGGTGGCGACGGCATCCTTGGCGGCAGCCCCGCCCTGCATCGTCCGCTGGCTGTCGTGTGAGGAGGAGCTGGCGGGCTTCTTCATTGGACAGCAGCAGCGTCAAGTAGCGTGGTGAGGTGTGAATCCATGGCAGCGCTACCGAATCCGTGGCTCTGCAACCAGGCCGACGACGACGGTGGCCAAATTCTGCCTCCACTGCACTATAGTAGTATATAGAGTATATATGGTTTGACTAGGTACGCAATGCAAAATGAAATAAAACCATAGCAGTATTTCTTAGTTCTTACTACTGCCCTACATTGCAATTAATGGCATGCATATATATTGCGTATATAGGCAATGACAATTTATTAATTTACACGCATGCATGTTTCTCTCCAGCTCATCACTGCACTTCAGTCTACGCAAATGTATATCTGAGCACCAACTCAGCATACAGCTAACCTGTGCATATGTCACTGCATATCAAAATACATTATATATATCTACAAGTATTTATATAGTCTTGTATTTATTGTAGTTTGTATACTATTATTCAAAATTATATGTATGTATGTGCTGGACCGTGCATCATGCTGCCAGAAAATAAGTTGTTTTCCATTGGCATATATGGTAAAACCGGAGAGCAACTACACAAATGTTCATGAGATTATATGATGAGTACATATAGAGTCATATTATTATCATATATTATGGGGCATAGGAGTATAGTTTTGGTAATGTAATGAAAAGGTATGCTTTTCCTTTGCATTGGATGCCTTTGGCCCAGCCGCCGCCTTACAAAACAAGATGGGCCATTTGCTACACGTCGCCCTGCCGGACCTTTTACCAAGCTTTCAACGCTACTAATAAAGTGCTCCATTTCGTGGGTCTTTTTGCTCATTAAATGTCTTTCCAATCAAAATTAAAGCTTGCATGCAATAATTACATCCCAGAAATAATTACATTCTCGCTTTATTAAAGGCAAACTATTTAAATTTTGACTAGTTTCATAGAGAAGACTATTACCATTGATGGCATCGAAGTTTACATGAGAGCAAGCGTAACCATATGGTCTATGTGTTTGAGCCAAAATAACTTGGTTTTTGATAGAAATATATTATCTTCTTATTTACAGGTTGTTTTCAGGACTACTCATTGAATACATTTTTGGTTACGACCAATCAATGTTAAAGTGAGCAAGTCATACCCTAGAGACAACAACAATGGAGATCTTCGCGCAACATGGATAGTTGTTTTGTTAGGGACTTGTTTTTGTCTTTAAACTTTGATTGAGTGCACAACTTATGCAGAGATCGGAATAAAACTTAATTTTTCTATATGACGATTTATTTAATTATATTTATATATTGATATATAAATATTGATATTATTTTACATAAGTTTGGTCCAGACCTAAGATAGTTTTATTTAGAACAAACTAGAATGTCATTCCCTTTGGACGGAGGTAGCTTACTCCAAATGCAGCAGCATGAGTCATTATTGCAGTTAAGTAGGATGAACAACATCCAAAAAGTTAATATTCTTCCTCTATTTTTTTATAAACTAGCAAAAAACCCCGCGCTTCGCGCGGGCTAATCAAAAAAATAACTGTCAGATATGGATCAAGCTACAATTCCTTGGTCTACAAAACCAAACTAAGATTGTCTCCTAAACTCCTTTAGGGTGAGGAGTATGTGTTTATTCTGGTAACCAACATTTAAAAACACTGGTTGCAATAGGAAGTGAATGGAAAGAATTTGAATAGCCCAATAGAACGAAACTAATCGCCATATTGGTCTCTTGCCGTCCAGGATGGAACACTGTAGCCATGTCTATGGGCATGGTAGGCATCAAGCAACTTGGGTGATGATGAGGCGACAAACGTGGTGCACTTTAATGGGGCCTGAGTCATTAAATAGAGAAAACACTAAGTTTGTAGAATAGTAGAATGTTGACACAATGATCATGTAGAAGAGTGTCCATGATATACCCAAGTACATAGGATGAAATCATCATGAGACGCAAATAAGCATAAATGCATCAATACGGTCATTGGAAAATACTAAAAGCAATGATAAGATAGTTTAAGATACCTAGGATTGTGGATAATGAACATTGGCCCTGTTTGGATCCGTGGGCTAGAGCTAGTTTGAGCTAGTTTGAATCAAACTAGCCCAAAAGTATCCAAACAAGAGGGCTAGAGCTAGTTTTTTGCAACTAGCCCACCCAAAAAAACTATCCCCTCAAAGGGGTGATTATTTGGGCTAGTTTGTTGTGAGGCCCACCAAAAAGTCCTTTTTTTTCTTTCTTTCAGCCGCACCTAATCCCATTCTATCGGCCGTTGTGCTGCTTCGCTGCTTCGGTTGTCTACCGCTGTTAGGCTGTTAGGCTTTTGGAAAGAACTTTAACAGATAGCGTGCAGATCCAAGCAACCATTTCCCCCCTCGTTTGTTGAGTTTCTTGTTGTAAAAATTGTTTAAAGCTTTAAGAAAGGTTCTAAATTGAATTGCACAATCTGGTTAACCACGGATAATTGTTACTGTTTGTGATGCAAACCTTTAGTTGTAGAAATGGGAAAACATGCATAGATCTGATGAAAGTTGAGTTTAGCAGGCAGATAATTTCCTTGGACAAATTAAATTTATTGTAATTTGGATGCTTGATTTGTAAAAATAATTTATTTGTATCATTTGTGTACGGGAGAAGGCCACACAAGAGTCTGTCATACTAAATCCGGTTAGGAAGATGGTTTAAATGAGCCAAATAATTAGAAAAGTGCATTTATTATCAAACTAGCCCTTGGATCCAAACACCTCAAAGGATAGAGTTAGTTCAGGCTAGAGCTAGAGTTAGAAACTAACTCTAGCTCTAGCCGAGCTAGAGGGATCCAAACAGGGCCATTGTTTTGGCTATGGCAACATGGAACTTGTACTGTATTTAAATCCAGTGAGCACCATTTTTTCCTCTACCCAATAGAAACATGTAAAGCAATTTTTTGTTGGTCAGCAGAAACATATGAACCTATGGATGAGTGAAGGACGGTAACTGATGATGTAGTGTTGCAAAAATCTGTTGTAGAAGCACTTGACTTTGCAAGTCGAACAGAACAAATGATATATGTGGATGTGGAAAATCTGTTTTGTCAATGCCCTTGTTTAGATCCGGAATTGGAGCTCCCGAATTGCTACAGTGCACATTAAATGCGCATTGTAGCAATTCGTTTGTATTTGGTAAAAATTGTCCAAACTTTGACAAATTAGGCTCAAAATGTTCGCTTCGCAAAGTACAACAAAACTGTGCAATTAGTTTTTAATTTCATCTATATTTAGTACTACATGCATGTGCCGGTATTTTGATGTGATGGAATCTTCTTTTTGCATAGTAGAATTTGAGGTTGAAATTGGGAACTAAACAAGGCCAATGTAAAATCTGGAGTAGTAAGGAACCAAATGATTAGACGTGTAGCAGCAAATGCACAGTTAATTAACTGACTGTCATTCTTCAAAAATAGCATACATATGTAACCCGTTGTAGAAGTAACAGATGTTTCAGATGTTGGGAACTCTGCAGAAAGGACGAAAAGGCAATGGGTCGATTGAAGAAGTCTAGAAGATAATGCAGTTGAACATGCATCACACATGGCATAAATACGTAAGGAAAAAACAGATGTGAATACCATGAGAGGTGGTATCATGGAAGCCGCGCCATACAACGACACCTCAATGCTAGAAGCACCATCAACGACACCTAAGGATAAAAACGGAACGTAAATATCCCGAACCGAACCGCATCGTTTTATGTATTTTATCCGATCGAATTCAAATTTTTGTGTCCGACTTTACCGTTTTCGTTTTCATTTTCGTATTTTAAATGTAAAAGTAGAAAACGGTTTAGACATTTTCCGACCGTTTCCGACCGTTTTCTACTTTTCTACTTTTAATTCGGAATATCCCGAATTCAAAATTCAGTTTAAACCGAATTTTGTTGACAATCATTACTGTCCAGGTAACTAGGCAAAGGTAAGTGTGGAGCACTGATGCCCATTGGCCGCATTATATAGGCAGCTCACCCCCGTTGCGCCTCCCTCAGTCGTCGAGGTAGGACTAATCACCTCGCACGGTGCTATATGCTTGCATGGCTGCATCGCTGTTGTTGCATTGTATGTGACTGGGCCAACCAAAAGAGAGAGAGCTAGATAGGCCAGGCGTTGTTGCTATCCTCTCTAGTCTAGTACCGATGGCATATCAAATTTTCCTCTGTTTTCTTTTTTTTCTTTTTTTTTTCTCTTGTCAAAGAAACCAAATTGATAAGTCTGCTCTCTTGCACTTGAAATTTGCCACGATGACACTTGTTAATTGTTATGCATTGTGGATCGGTATTCCGTATTGAATTTTCGTATACCGACCGTGTTCGACATAATTTCGTTCGAATGGATTCGTTCTCGAAATTCTCGATAGACCGTTTTCGCTTTCGTTTTCGTATTCAAATGTAAAAGTAGAAAATGGTTGAGGAGTTTTCCGACCGTTTCCGACCGTTTTCATCCTTAACGACATCTCAATGCTTCTCGGTGTGGTATTTAGCATGTTTTTGGTAGGAGATGGCCCTAAAGTGTAGGCTAACAAATTAGGCTATGTAGCTTCACACTAAATAATGGAAGCAGAATGCACAATGGAATTGGAAGGTAAGCATCTCCATAACATAGCAGCGCACCAACATGCATAAACAAACTTACCACACTGAAATTATTCATTATCTAAAGAACTTATGTCAAACCTTGTGCAAATAATGAATAGGGAAAATATCAGACTCGCCACACTTCTTAATGGTCAGCATAATCTGACAATTTTGCAATGGCACTCTGCTACACATGGGCGAGGATAAACATAGCGAAGAACTGGAATGCGCTGCATCCCACTCACTCAGCAACGAACTACATATATAAGCAACTGAGTCAACTAAATATTCTAAAAATTAAAGGATGATTTAATTTTATGACCGTAAGTAGAATCCAGAAAAAAAAGTGACGTCCTCATTGAAATAACTAAATTATCATATGATTCTGACAACAATGTATAAATATCTATATTAATTTGAAGAAATATAAAAATACATGTGTACATCGGTTAATCCTTTACTCATCAGGAATTCAAAATATTCATTATGTAAAGAACTTATGTCTCAAACCTTGTGCAAGTAACTAATAAGGAAAATAACAGACCCACCATAGTTATTAATGGTCAGCGTAATTTGACAACTTTGCAATGGCACTCGGCACTTGAATACCATTTGTTAAGTGGATCTGTTAGTGAGAGAGGGCTTTTCAGAGCTGCTGAACCAAACAGGCTTTTGACTTTCTCACAGCTACTTTCTCACATCTACTTTTTCAAAAGCCATGGCTCACATCTACTTTTCTAAAAGCCATAGCCAAACCAAACAGGACATAAAAAAACCCGGTTCAGCTGATAGGCAAAGATTATTACTGTTCTAATTAAAAAAGAAAATGGAAAAATGATCTCTTCTTAGCACGGATTTTTTTTTTTAAAAAAACAGCACGGCGTTGATGGACTGGAGACCGGACCCGGTCTCGTTGTGATATTTTCCTTTAATTAATAATTGTCATTTTTATTAACGAAAACTGCGGTGTCAAATTGCAAAATTGGGCCGGCCCGTGGGCTGCGAATATGGGCTTCGTGGTCGGACGAGGAAGCCCACAGGCCCAACATCTCTGTACTGTACTTTCCCTGCCTCAAAGAGGGAGGGCGCCGGAGGAAGAAACGAGGAAAGGCGAGCCCGATAGATAGAAAAGCGTTGGCGACGCCGCCGGCGAGCGAGGAGCCTTCAGTCTTCAGCCCCCGTGGAGGATCCGATCCGAAGCGAGAGACCTGAAACCTGCGGCTGCGAGGGACGCGGGACCACGACGAGCGTCGTCCGCGCCAAGCAACGGTGAGGCCGTCTCCGATCTGAACTTTTTTTTCCTCCTGTTCTTAGTCGACAGAGAGAGAGAGAGAGAGTTGGGAATCGGGATGGATCATGGAACCCCCCAAGGGCCACTTCCTCCTCCGATTCAACTGACCTCGGTTGATGATTGGCCTACTTGCTGCTATAGAAAGAGATTATGTTTGTTGTTTGCCAGTTATGTGCTACTGGAATCCCTGTGTGTATGTTCGGTGTAATTCCTGCTCAGAATTACAAGATCCGTGCTGAAATTATGTGCCCAAAAAATTGTTGCCCACTTTTTTTCGCTTACCCAGGGCAGTGCTTAGACCAACTAAACAAACAAACAAACAAAAAGAAACGGATATTTCTACTGCTGCTCATGTTGTCACAGGTACAAAATGTAGCAAACTTTCCCTCAAAAAAAAAAATGTAGCAAACTGGCATTCTGCACTTCTGCTCAGGGAGGAAAAGACAACTACAATAGTCTCACACTGTGCTAATTTTGTGGTCAACAAGGCAGGGCCGAATTTTTACTGGCCATAGCTAGTTACATATGATTCCGGTATTCTGGAAACACCGAAATAACATCCTCGCAACTTGTATCGTGGTTGTTGCACGAATCATGGGCTCATGGCTGGGTAGTTTAGTTTTAGTGTAGTCCTCTTGTGATCACGATGCCTCATAATCCTCTTGCAGTATGGGGAGCATTTTGCTGACCCTTTGGTCCTCCAATCAATCTTCGTTCCTAAGTACTATGTTTGGAGCTGGATCCACAATCACTGCATTATCACCTTACAATTTACAACACCACAGCTTATCATTATGTGCACCTGTCGTTATATATAGTCTGCTTTGTGCAAAAGTTTGTGATCCTTGTGCTGCTTGCTACTCCAACTGACACTGTTGTTTTCCAATCAGGTAATTTCCTGATCCAGAGCACAGACAAGATGGTTAACGCAATCAAGGGGCTGTTCATCTCCTGGTAAGCTCCCGATACAGCTGAAAATCCGTCGTTTTTATTTCTTCCTTCCTTCCTTCCTCCCTTTACAGTTGTTGATACATGATTGCAATTCCTCTGTTTTCCGTCCCCCAGTGATATACCTATGGCGCAGTTCATCGTTAACCTGAACGCCTCGATGCCGCCATCGGAGAGGTTCATCGTGCACATGCTTGATCCTACCAACATGTTTGTGCAGCCTCATGTGGCCCACATGATCAGGAGCAAGATAGGGGAGTTCAGGGATCAGAACAGCTACGAGAAGCCGCAGTGAAGGATCCCATTCTACCTCGCAGTTGGCTTCGTTGCCTCTTCCTCCAAAGATGCATGCCATACCATTTTCTGTGGAGCTGCTATAGAATAATATCTAGTCGTGTTAGGTACTGTCAGAAAATGCCATATTGCAGTGGCCTGCTCTGTATCCGGATCGAACCTTTTCTTACTTTGGGGTTTGGGTCGGTGCTGATAAATTGAAGCTAAAAATTTGTTGCCCTTTCTCCTTTCAATCAAACCAAAACAAGACAATTTGTTGCTCTTGAGGCTTCGAGGAGGGTACGTCTTGCATGTATTTCTGTTGTGAGCTGAGCCCCAAGGGAGAAAGCACTGCTACTTTACCGAGATAACAATCTACTGAACGGTGACGACTGACGAGAAACAGCATCGCATTTTCCTTGAGATGCACCCTAGCATCGTTTTGTGCATCGTGTTGTGGTATACAGTAAGATAGGTATTATTTTGTAAGTACAAACTGCATCCATGATTGATTTTCTTATAAGAGAGAAACTGCATTCAGAATTTGGGACAGGAAACTGCGACCTCCTGATTTTTCTTAAGAAACTGCAGTCACAGCAGGGGGAAACGGAAATGATGGGCCAGCAGAAGGCAACATGCATGTTTCATCTTCTGCTAAAAGTACAATTCCCACCCCTCTTTGGGGGAAACAGAAATGCTGTGGTGCGGACACTGCACTTGACCAGCCCAACAGGCCTGCTTCCCTATACCTTCATTCACGGTTTCTCTAAAAAAAGATAGCGATATTTCCCAACTCGCACCGGCGTCGCGGCGTTCCCCGCCGCTTGCCTTCTCTAGCACGGTTGTCGCTCGTCGCAGCCTTTTCCAACGCTGAGGCGCCTTGCCGTGGGGCACGACAGCCACCCGCCGCGACCTTCTCCAACACGGGGTGCCTCGCCGTGCGAGGCCGCACCCGGCGGATTGCTACTGCCGCCTCCACCACGGTTACCGCACGCCCCTATCGTGGGGGCAGCGTAGCTGCTCACCGGGGGCTGCGCAACCCACCTCCAAGACCCAACGCAGCCTTCTCCACCGGAGCGGCGAGCTCCGCGCTGGTGGACTCCACACGCCGACGAGCCTCCATTCCCAAGCAGCAAGAAGAAGTTGCGTTGAAAGCACATGTTGTAAACATATGTTTGACATGTTTCAAATATTTCAGGTTATGTTGCAAGTGTTTTCGTATCGGTGTTGCAAAAGTAAATTGGAATGTTGCACATGTTGCAATGACTATGCATGTATGTTTTAAGTGTATGTTTCGAATGTTTCATCTGTATGAGACATATGTTGCAAATGTTTTCATCTTGACGTTGCAAAAATAGATCTGGATGTTGCATATACATACATGTTGCAAGCATATGTTTCAGGTGTTTCATACGTCTATTGCAAGTGTTTCATCTAGATGTTGCATATGTTTGCAATGGTTCAGGTGTTTTGCAAGTGTTTCAGACGCATGTTTCAAGTGTTTCATCTGTCTTCTTTTGTGTTGCAACTGTTGCATTTGGATGTTTCAAATTGATCGTGTGTTGTACATCGAATGCGTGTGGGAAGCAGTTGGCAGCGCGGGCGCGCTGCTGGGCGCTCGCTCGCAAGCCCGATGCGTTGGGGGTGCTCCCTCACTTGCTGATTGGTTGGAGTTGGCCCTCTAAACTTTCATTCTCCTTCCCACACTCACTCCCATGAAATAAATAAAAGGTTTTTAAACTTCTATCTCCAAACTCCCGTTGCCTCCTTTCAGTTACCTCCAACCAAATGTGTGTGTTTCCTATACTCATTCCCACGTACCCACTCTATTTTAAATTATAAAACGTTGTAGCTTTTTTTAGAAATAGTTTTTATTACGCAATTGATATACACTATGTCAAAATACATAGTAAAAACAATGTATGTACACAAATCAAAACATTATTCTTTTTCACCGTTCTGAAAGGGAAAAAGAGAAGGGAAAAAAAGAAACTTTGGAGCTGGGTGAGAGAGACAGTTTGGGAGGGAACGGCATCTCTTGTTTGGTAGTCAGTGTTTTGTTCTGTTGTTCTGAGGGGTATAGAGGAGGAGGTGGTTTCTATTGGTCTGGTCTGTTGGTGTGTGGTGTGAGTGTGACCGGGTAATCCCAGCAGCAGTACTACTACGGCCTTTTAGTTTCTAATTTCTATCTTAAATTTCACTATGTAAAAAAAATTTCCATCATGTCAAAATACCGGCACATGTATGGAGTACTAAATGTAAATGAAATTAAAAACTAATTGTACAGTTTTGTTGTACTTTGCAAGACAAACATTTTAAGTCTAATTAGTCAAAGTTTAGACAATTTTTATCAAATACAAACGAATTACTCGGGAAGCCCGGAATCAAGAACTATACACGGCCTACTATGAATATATGTTTATGCTTTCAAATATTAAAAAGCTAGTAGTGGGTCGTGACAACTGACAAGTCATGTGCCCTCATTCGGACGAAGCATCTCAAGATTCGTGTCACCTTTATTTCAGGCGTCGGTAGTGTTTAGACGGCGTAAAAGTTGATGCAAAGTTTCTGTAGCACTTTTTATTGTTATTTGGTAAAATTTGTTCAATCATGGACTAACTAGGTTCAAAAGATTCGTCTCGACATTTACAGACAAACCGTGCAATTAGTTATTTTTTACCTACATTTAATGCTCCATGCATACGTGTAAAGATTCGATGTGACAAGAAATCTTGTAAAATTTTTAGAAGTTTGAAGGGATCTAATCACACCCCTTGTTTAGTTATCAAACTTTGGGGCCAAAATCTGCGTAGTAAATGTCCCGTTACACTGTAGCAATTTTGTTTTTATTTGGTAATAATTATCCAAATATTGATTAATTAGGCTCAAAATGTTCATCTCGCAAAGTACAACAAAACTGTGCAATTAGTTTTTGATTTCATCTACATTTAGTACTCCATATATGTGCCGATATTTTAATGTGATAGAGAATCTTCTTTTTGCATAGTAGAATTTGGAGGTGAATTTAAGTATCTAAACAAGACCTCAAATGGAATACACTGCCACATACTGTACTTTTGTATACCCAAGTAGGACCACGCGTATTGTTTTATTGGTGGCTCAGCGATGCGACCTGACCTGCATCATTGGCAGCTCCGACGCTGCGCCGGCCTCCTCCAGCTCCCCGGCACGCCGTAGCAATCACCTTCAGCTCGCAGACAAGCCGTATTCTCCCCTCTACCTCACTGTGTCGCAGGCTCGCAGCATCAGCACAGGGCGGCGGCGACCTAGGCCAACCGCTCCGCCGCACCGGAGGCAGGATAGGCAAGCGCCGTTGATCCGCCACTCCTGGCCTGAAGCCTTTTTTTCCTACCGCTCTCACCCAGATCCGCCCATTGGTCCAAAGAAATTAAGCTTTGTTTCAGTGTCAGCTACGTACTCAGCTCAGCTCCGCGTAACGTAAATGGAACCCCGGCCCCCAGAGACGCCGTGGGCAGAGTTGGTGGTGTCTGGCCAATGGCCATGGCGCCAGCGGCTTACGCGTACCGCGTACGTTGACTACTCTACCTGAACGACGAACCAATCCCGATCCCAGAGGAAAAATATAAAACCGGCCGACAGCATAGGATCGGAGAGCGAGCCGATCGAGGAAGAAGCTTCAGCGAAGGGAAGCCTCCCACCCACCCTGCTCCCTCCCTGCTGAGCTCAAGAGTCAAGAGTCAAGAGTGACGAGGGCCGGGCCATCCATCGCTTATAGCTAGTAGCCACCCCACCCCACTCATCCTAAGCTAAGAATAAGATCCAGCAGTGAAGACAAGAAGGAACCGATAATCGATCGCGATGGAGATGGCGCGGCCGACGGCGACACCGCCACTCCACGGCGACGGCCAGGCGCCGGCGGCGTCGGCGGCAGCGGCTTCGATGCAGGCGATGTCGTCGTCCCTTTTCTGGGGCGACCGCGCGGTGGTGCTGTTCGCTGGCTGGCCCGGCGCGCGGGGCCTCGGATCGTACCTCCTCTGCCTGCTCTTCGTGCTCGCCCTCGCCGCGCTTGCCGAGGCGCTCCACGCGGTGTCCGCCCACGTCGCCCACCGCCGCCGCCGCGGCGCCGTCGTCCCAGCGCCGCTGCTGCTGCTGACGGCGGTCCACTCGGCGCGGATGGGCGCGGCCTACCTCCTGATGCTCGCCGTCATGTCGTTCAACGGCGGCGTGCTCCTCGCCGCCGTGGCCGGCCACGCGCTTGGCTTCCTCCTCACCCGGAGCTGGGCGGCCAGGGCGGAGGAGCTGGAGGCTGGACATGGGGCCGGCGCTCCCTCGGATGACGCCGCCAAGGCCTAGATTACGGGGCAAATCAATAAACAAATGGCTGTATCCATCGTGTGCTTTTGGAATATTGGCATTATATATTTGGCATGTCTTTTCTTTTTTTTTCTTTTTGGTAGATGTAAATGAATCCATGTCCCTTTCTTTTGTGTGCTATATTATGGATGGATGCTTTTTTATTGTTATTAGATACCACGACTAATGGGCCTTTCTAAGCTAAAGTTCCCAGTAGTGAATTGCTGTGCTGCTATGAGTAGTCCCCACTCCCCAGTGATCAGCCTCCGGAAGATCCATTTGATTTACTTATTTATTACTGCTTTCTCTCTCTCTATTAAAAAATTCCAATTCGCTTTGATTTTACACATTTCCTAGACTCAAGACCTGATTTCCAGCGAGATTTCAGGCGACGACTTTCTTTTTCCTCCTCTGGTTCGGGGTTCGGTGTTACAACCTTAGGTGGGATTTGTTGTTTTCAGGCTTAGAAGGAGGGGCCCGAGGGAGGCCGGCTGGACAAGGGGTGGCAGCGGGTAGATTGGCGGCGAGCTTGATGGCAGGGGAGCTGCCGAGCAGGCGGTGCGAGACATTCGATTGGCAAGAGCCGGTGGCGGGGGCGACGACCATAGAAAAAGAGCAAGAGACATACTGATTAGCGCGATGGCGGCGGAAGCGGCGGTGCGTCGCTGGAGCCCGGGAGGGGGTGGATGCGAGGGTGCTGAGGTCGGGTCTGAAGGAGAAGCTCGATTTAGCGACGGCCGTGGTCAATGGTGGCGGCGGAGACGGCGTGGACACCGCTAGAGCCTGGGTGGTGGAGGCGGGGGCACTCACGCTAGATCTGAAGTATCGGGTTCGGGTTAGGGTTGCTGTGGTTTAGAGCGGTGGTAGAGGCGGCGTGGACACCGCCTGAGCTAGGCGGGGTGGGGCAGTGGCGGGGGAGCGTGAGGGAGCGGTGGCGGGGAAGCGCAAGGAAGAAGAAAAATTAGGTGCCTGGGTTATAGCCAAGCTCTTAGTTTTATGATAACTTAAACTTCTCTAACTTTAACTAACTTTATAGAAAACAACATCAACATTTATAATATCAAATTAATTATATTAAGTTTCTTTGTTTTAAAAAAATACGTCTTGGTTGTGCTTTCATTGAATATGCAGATGTTAATATATTTTTTCCCCAAAACTTAGTCAAGTTAGAGAAGTTTAATTGAAAGCAAAACTAATTTGAGCTGTAATTTGGAAGAGACACAGCTACAGAAAAACTTATGCGAGGCATTTGGGAATAGGCCTCGGAGGCGGGTGGGAATTTCACCGCCTCGGTCGGGCATTTTTATTAACCGAGGCGGTCACAATCAACCGCCTTGCAAAATCAATTTACGAGGCCCGCCTCCAAAAATACCCCCATTTTCGGAGGCGGCCTCTTATGAGGCTCGCCTCGGTTAATATTCCTTAGGCCCAGGCAAGGCCCGATAGCTGGAGTGAGTATAAATATAGGAGGTTAGGGTTTCTGATTCACTCATCTCTCTCCCCATCGCGTAGTCGCGCTTCTCTTTCTCCCACCCGAGTGTAGTCGCGGCTCCCTCCCCACCCAAGCGCACCCCTCCCCACCCTCCAAGAAGGCCGGCGGCGGTCCTCCTCCCTCCCTATGGCGCGGTGGCACTCCTCTCTCTCCCCTTGGCGCGGTAGCGCCCCTCCCTCCCCACCTGAGCGCACCCCTCCTCCCCACCCTCCGAGTACGTCGTCTGTGGCGCCCCTCCCTACCCTAGCAGCGCCGGCGGCGGTGCCCCTCTCCACCCTCTGAGCAGGCCGGCGGCGACGCTCCTCCCTCCCCATGGCGTGGCGGCGCTCCTCCCTCCCCTTGGCGCGGCGGCACCCCCTCCTTCCCCTTGGTGCAACGAGGGGGCCAAGATCCGGGCGGCGGCAGATCCGGCGGTGGAGCGGCCAGATCCGGCAGCGGCGCTCCTCTTGGTGGTGGTTCTGGTGGTGTAGCGGACTCTCTCGCTCGGATCCGCCGGCGGCGGCTTCGGTGCCCAGATCCGGCGGCGGGCCCTCCCCCAGCGGCAGATCTGCGCATTCCCGGCAACGGGCCCTCTCCCCCGAGCTCTCCACCAGCGGCGCCGCGCCCTCCTCCCCCGAGCTCCTCTTCCGGCTACCATGGCGGCCAGCTACACCACTGGTTGCCAGTTCCGTGACCATGGTGGCTGGATCCGTGACCGTGGTGGCCGGATCAAGCTCCCCCGGTTGCAGATTGAGGAACCCCGATGGTCCGACGAGCAGCTGCAGTGGTGCCCTGTGGATGGGCTTGCTAGGCTTGTCCATAGGTTTTTATTTTTTTTATTTGATTAACCGTGGAAGGCGGGCATGACTAACCGTGACCTTTCGGTGGGAAAAACCGTCTTGGTTAATGCTTTTTGTCCATCTCCCTTAAGATTGCTGTAGCAGTGAGAGAAAGTGCCCAGTGATACTGACCCATGATGACAACTGTAACAGCCTGATGCACCTGGACGTGATACCGACCCTCTGGTTGCTGCAACGTGGTGACCGATAGCGCAAAGCACTGCGAGCACGTCCTTCCAGCACTAGAGGAAGCATTTTGTTGCTTTGGACTTAGATTACAATACTTTAATAATAGGTTATTAGGGAACTAGATCAGTGATTATATAGTTTATAAGGACCTAAACAGAAATCATGCAGTAATTTAGTGACCGTTTATGATGTATTGAGCGTGTTACCCATATGTGGGTTTCTTCACTCTAACATAGCACCACCTAAGCTGCGAAATGAGCCTAGCTCAGCTGACTAGCTTCCTTGTGATATAACCTGTCTATCGGATTCAAGTTCTCGACTTGGCACGGATAATCGTATTTTTCTAGATTTATTTCAAGATTTAAATGTGTTGTGCTTTTAGTGGTATATGACTGTCTCATCGACAGCGAGACGCTTGTAGTGACTTTGAGGGTAGGGTTTGTGTACTTATGTTCATATTGGTGAGTGTGCGTGCATGTTGAGCGTCTGCGTCTATACTTGTGTAATTCAAAAAAAATAGCACCACATAAGCTAAAGGTTGCGTCGTTACTACCTTAGGGCTACAATTAGGATACCTATAAGTATTTTAAGAACTTTAGGTCTATAATTTTGTAGTTTGGGGCCTAAATAAGAACAGAACCGCTCTAGCCCTAGCGTCCGATCCTCCAAAAATTTATAGGACGGACTCACCAGGCTCATGTGTCTCATGGACAACCACTTATTCACTAATTAATTCCTATCTACTCATTTCTCAGCCTCCACTTCTACTCTTTCTCTTCTTTAAACTCCTCACTCCTCCTATCCTCACCAGGCGAATGACACAACGAGCTCAGTCGTCCCCATCCTCCTCTCACACTCACGAGGCACGAGTCGCTGCTGTTCATGTCGCCTGATGGGATAGCTTCGACTGCGATCGGCGATGGCAGCTATCTGAATGTGGCGACTACTACTGTGGTTCTGCCTGCCTGCACTAACCGTGCGTCGCCACAGCGGGATGCGTTCGCTGCACGGCCCTCGGGCAGCTGGACGATTCGGAGGCGTCCTTGGACATCGTGCTGGGCTACATGAACCGCATGCTCATGGCCGAGAATATCGACGATAGGTCCAAGCACTACCTAGAGCATCGTGTGCTGTTCGCTCCGGTGCTGACGACCTCCTCTCTATCTCTCTCTCATCTGGATGGACAACACCTGAGCACTGCTTGTTGGCTACCACAGTCCGCAGTTCCCCACCAGGTAGGCCATAGCTGCCGGCAACGTCGTGTTTCAGACATATGTTTCAGGTATTTCATATGTATGTTGTAAAAATAGATCTGGATGTTGCATATGTTGCAAATGACAATTGACAATATACGCATGTTGCAAGCGTATGTTTTGAGTGTTTCAGACGTATGTTTCAAGTGTTTCATATGAATGTTGCATAAGTAGATCTGGATGTTGCATAACATGCACGTTGTGAGCGTTTGTTTCAAGTGTTTCAGGTGTTTGATATGTATGTTGCAATTGTTTCATCTGGATGTTGCATATATTTTACAATTGCTACACACGTGTTTTCAAGTATTTCAGGTGTTTTTCAAGTGTTTCGAACGTATGTTGCAAGTGTTTCAGCTGTTTCGAACGTATGTTGTAAGTGTTTCATATGATGTTTCAAAAATAGATCGAGATGCTACATATGTTGCAATGTGCCCCACCTGCGACACCCTCCTACTGCAGTTGCTGGGGCGTCGTGCATGCGTGTGGGGAGTGGAGGGAGATGGCGGCAGGGGCGTAGGCCATCCATGTGTGCGCGCGGGAAGCAGGGAAAGCACAACAGGCGTGGAGGGCAGCATCGCAGCAGGAAGTGCTTGAAGCAGCGGGGAGGGGAGGGGCACAGGCAGCAGGAAGCACGGAGAGCGGCACGGGTGGTCCCCTGCCTGTGCCTGCAGCAGGCGCGAACGTCCAGATGCTCGCGTTCGTGCGCACATTTGGGCGCTAGCGGTGCCGAAATAAGAATACTTAACTAATATTGGCCCGTTCGCTTATGCTGAAAAACAAGCCAAAACACTATTTCGGCTGATTTTTTTTAGAGAAAAATATTGTTTCGCCTAAAAAAATAAGCTGAAAAGTACGAATTATAAGCCGGCTGAACAGGGCTATAGTCCAGAGACTGCCTGTGTACTTTAGCAATACTTTCTATTATGAGTGTGTTTAGTTCCCAAAATATTTCACCCTAAAACATCACATCAAATCTTGCGGCACATGCATGGAGCATTAAATGTAGACGAAACAAAAAAACTAATGGCACAGTTCACCATGAAATCGCGAGATGAATCTTTTAAGCGTAATTAGTCCATGATTGAACAATAATTGCCAAATAAAACAAAAAACTACAGTACCCAAAACCAAAATATTTTGGGAACTAAACATACCCTATATTTGTTTTTTAGCAAAAATTGCGTCCATTTATGAATGGATCTTATAACAAGAAAGAAAGTGCATTTGGAATTGGGCCCGGAGACTGGGCCGAATAGCGGCAATGACGGTAAAGTAGTAGACAAGGAAAGCAGCAACAAAATCGTTTCCTCCTCGGATTCGTTGTCGTACGTTGTTGGAATACCCAGCCCACCAGGATAAATAAATACTGTAGCAGTAATATAGATCGATAGATGGATAGAGTGGACACCCCAACGCGCCCAAACAAAAACAAAGCGAGGGAGGTCCGACCAATCCAACACTCATCCATTCGTTCAGAAAACATGGTTAACGCAATCAGGGGCGTGTTCATCTCCTGGTAATTAATTAACTAACCTCAATTCTTCAGTGCACGCATCATATATTTTTTAAATAAAAAAAACATTCTCTTTTTATCTGTTTCCTTTCTCTTTTACGTTCTTTTTCATCAATCATCATCATAATACTGCTACTACTAATCCACACTAGCTCTTGCATTGTCTGATCCAATCCATTCCTTTTTTTTTTGCTTTCTTGGCCAGTGATGCGCCCATGGCGGAGTTCATCGTCACGCTGAATGAATCCATGCCTGAATCGGAGAGGTTCATCCTGTACAGGCTCGACGACACACACATGTACGTGCTGCCTCACGCGGCGGCCATGATCAGGCGCGAGATCGCAGAGTTCAGCAAGCGTAACTGCAGTAGCTTGAGGCTGAAGCGGCAGAGCAAGATCGCTACTGTCAAATCCAATTTCCAGGATGAATGATGATACTCATATATCTTAATTATTCTGTTAGGACGACTGTTATGGAATGGATGTATAGTACGTAAATGCATTATCAGTTGAGTGGATTTTCGTACTTGGATGTTACTTGTACAGTTGTACTTATTTCTGTTAGTTGTGAATCACGCATGGGTTACATATGTGAACTTTCTATGAACTTGCATTGGCCACTCTGCAGATAAAACTAATCGTTTCAAGAACATAAAACCTTTTTTTTTGTGGAACAAATTTGTCATGAGAGTGTGTTACTCTTACTCGCTTGCACGTGCTCCACTAGCAAGCAAAGGTATACATACGTCAGTGCTGACTTTATTAGTATGGCCTGCAACTGCAACTCTGCAAGAGCACATATGAGCATTCCAAACACGGCATGTTCTGTGCACATGACGCATGCAGTGTATGATGCAGCAGATGCCCCTGTTTTACTCCATGTAGCAAGCAAGCGTGGTCCAAGAGATCGAATCGATCGATCGATCGATAGCGTGTTCCTTTGCGAAACAGAAACATAATCTATAACCCTCCAGTGGCCTGCAACTGCAATGCAAATAGGCAGACAAACTAGAAGCCACAGCCTCAGATGTGTGCCATGCATGTTGAGCTAGCAGAGACAGGAACCACTAGCCTGCCTGTTATGTAAAGGACTCGAGACCACTGACAAAGATAGCTCATCCATGCATCAGATCAGGTCGGGGACTTGCGGTTGTTGGTTCCACGTACAGTGGTGTGTGTTCCTTCGGCTCAGTTGAGTTCAAGCTTCAGAGTTCAGACCTGAGCGAGATGCACGCACGCACGCGTTTCTTCCTCTGGCTGAATAGGTTGGCCGGTTCAGACTTCAGAGTCACTGAGATTCCCTCCTCTCTGGCTCTCTCTGAACTTTGCGGCCAAACAAACAACAAGCATCTGCATGCTCTCCATCTCTGCACCCGGCAATCCGGCACGCATGCTTGGAAGCAAAGTCTGGGATTCAGAGATAAACCAAAGCTTCAAGCCTTGGCATCATTCAGGAAACACTCATTGGCTCTGTTGCCCATTCCCCTTTTAGGCTTTTACCCACTACACACACCATGCCTGCTTCGCTTTGCTTCCAAGCGACCCGACCCACTACGCAATACGCATGCACGCACCGTCAGAATCATGAGTATATATACGTGCATTATATTGTTTCGTCCATCTGCAAACAGCAACCTCTCTTCTCCTCCTTCTTACTCCCACTGACATGGCTTCGTCTTCTGCTCGTCCGGCGGTTGCTGCCGTCCTCCTGCTGTGCCTGCTGTGCGGCGGCAGCGCGTGGCTGCAGGCGGCGGCGGAGGCGCGCCCCCACCACATGGACAGCGACAGCGACGACTTCTTCTCCATCGTGGGGTACTCGCCGGAGGACCTGGGTCACCACGACCGCCTCATCAAGCTGTTCGAGGAGTGGGTGGCCAAGTACCGCAAGGCGTACGCCAGCTTCGAGGAGAAGCTGCGCCGCTTCGAGGTGTTCAAGGACAACCTGCACCACATCGACGAGGCCAACAAGAAGGTCACCAGCTACTGGCTCGGCCTCAACGCCTTCGCCGACCTCACGCACGACGAGTTCAAGGCCACCTACCTGGGCCTCCGCCGCACAGCTGCCGGCCTGCCGGAGAAGAGGACGAGCCTCGGTCAGTTCAGGTACGGCGGCGTGGCCGACGACGACGTGCCCACGTCGGTGGACTGGCGGAAGAAGGGCGCGGTGACGGACGTGAAGAACCAGGGGCAGTGCGGCAGTTGCTGGGCCTTCTCGACGGTGGCGGCGGTGGAAGGGATCAACCAAATCGTGACCGGCAACCTCACTTCGCTGTCGGAGCAGGAGCTGGTGGACTGCAGCACCGACGGGAACAACGGCTGCAACGGCGGCGTCATGGACAACGCCTTCTCGTACATCGCCTCCAGCGGCGGGCTCCGCACCGAGGAGGCCTACCCGTACCTGATGGACGAAGGCGACTGCGATGACAAGGCACGCGACGGCGAGCAGGTCGTCACCATCTCCGGCTACGAGGACGTGCCGGCCAACGACGAGGGAGCTCTGGTCAAGGCCCTCGCGCACCAGCCCGTCAGCGTCGCCATCGAGGCGTCCGGCAGGAACTTCCAGTTCTACAGCGGGGTACGTAACTATTGCTCCATTATCCATCCAATCCGCCATTGTTGCAAATGCTGCAACTCGATCCATGGATGATCCATGATCCATGAATGCAGGGCGTGTTCGATGGCCCGTGCGGGTCGGAGCTGGACCACGGCGTGGCGGCGGTCGGGTACGGCACCAGCAAGGGGCAGGACTACATCATCGTGAAGAACTCGTGGGGCAGCCACTGGGGAGAGAAGGGGTACATCCGGATGAAGAGGGGCACCGGCAAGCCGGAGGGTCTCTGCGGCATCAACAAGATGGCATCCTACCCAACCAAGGACCAGTAGTGATCTACTACTGATCGATCGATGACGACATGGCAATGCATGCCATGCATGGTGGATGGGAAGATCATATCTTCCCTTCCCTCTCAGCCTGAGTACTGTTTCGATTTCGATCGTTTCCTCTTTTCCTGAAATGTTTTTTATATTAAGTAATTTCTCGATCGGACATGGACTGATCGAGGAAGAACGACAAACATGCACTCAAGCACGAGCTATGTTTGTTTGTGTTTTGCTTCATTTGGCGCGTTGAAATGAAGGATGGAATAAAGTGGCACTACTACACAAAATCTTTTGTACAGCGTTTACAAATAAGTCTTGGAGGAAGGCAGGCTTTTAAACCGGCGGTCATTTTTTATTAACTGAGGTGGCCTAAAATATATTAGCCGAGGCGGTCCTTATAAAACGCTCGCCTAGGAAAATGAAGCCATTTTTCCAGGCAGGCCTCCTCGGTTAATCATGGTCAAGCCCACTAGCAACGAGAAAAGCCCAAACCAGCCCGGTATGACACCCTTAGTATATATATGGCGGCCTAGGGTTTCACTCTCTCACTCTCTCAATGCTGTCGCCCCTCCTGAGCGTCCATCCTGACGGCGCCTCTCTTCGAGTCGTGGTGCCCCTTCTCCCTCCCGAGCCCACAACTCTCACTCCCTCCCGAGACTCCCTCCTGCTGGCGCCCCTCCTCCCTCCCTCCCGAGAGCCGAGACTCTCTTCCACCGGCGCCCCTTCCCATAGCCGGCGTCCGCTCCTCCCCTCCCCAAGCAGCGCCGCCCCTCCCTCCTCCTTCTCCCTCTCCCTCCGATGTGGCGGGCGAGGCCCCTCTTTTACCCCGGATCCGGCCGGATCCATGGCAGCCACGGCGCGGGCCCCTCCCAGCAGCGCGCGGAGCGGCCATGGTTGGGCCCCTCCCCAAGCATCGTCGTGCGGGAACCGACAGAGGCGGCAGATCCACCACCTAATGGGGGCGCCACCTCCTCCTTTCGACCAGATCCGGTGGCGGCGGCAGCATCTGAGCTCCCCAGCGGCGGATCCAGGCCGGCCGAGCTCCCCGGCGGCGGATCCATGCCGATCGAGCTCCTCGCATGGCGGATCTAGGCCGCCCGAGCTCCCCGGCGGTGGATCCATGCCGGTCGAGCGCCCTGGCGGCGGATCCAGGCCGGCAGAGCTCCATGGCGGCGGATCCACGGTGGCAGCTACCCCAGTGCCGGATCCAAGAGGCTACGAGGACAGTGAGGGCGTCGACGTCGGCGTCGGCGGCGGCAGTGGTGGATTGGGCTTGGCAGGCCCGTTGATGGGCTCAGCGGGCTCATCGACGGGCTTTTTCTTTTTTTATTATTTTTTCTGATTTATTTACCGAGGCGGGCAAGCCAAACGCCTTCGACCAAAGGTCATGATTAACAAGTCGTTAATGCTTGATTAATCATGACCTTTGGTCGGAGGTGTTTGGCTTGCCCGCCTCAGAAAATCATTTTTGCTCGCCTCGAAAAAGATTTCTGTATAGTGTGGTTTTTGTCTTGCGTAAATACATATGAAATTTATTACGGAGTATTTTCATATGCCTTTTTCTAGTTTAAGTTTACATCTTATTTTTTGCATGTGAGTTTATATATGAGTGCAATAATATAGATGAACCAAGTTTTACTTTTTTTGAATTACTAGAATATGTTTTTTATTAATAAATATGGTTTGTATGTTTGCGCCTCTTGATGTACTAGTTTACACTACTTTCTCAGGGGACCTGAGAGATCAAGAGAACCCCATGATGGACAGACCAATCCCAATGTATTTTTTATTAATTAATTAAGAAAGCTTCATTAATAAATTTCTTGCCTTTCTGCATGGAAAAGCAAGCAAGAAAGGAAAAGTTGATACATATACCACGGCCTTACGAACACAAGGTTGATATGTGCCCTTTTGGTTCGGTTGTGTTGAGTGATTGTCAACGTGATTCATGTTTTGGGTTGAGTTGTTGAACTAACTATGGCATAAGTTGGGTTGTGCCACATGTGGCTTGTGGTGTGCAGGTGTGGAGCTCGGAAACGGTGGTCGCCAGCGAAGGTGAAGGTCAAGCGGGTCCATGCCAATGGATTGGGAGTGGTGAAGGACGGATGCTGAGGCTTAGACTGAGGGATCAGAGAAGCCAGGTGACCGACCGTGGGTGGCTGACACCTTGGGTCATTAACAATTGCAAGTGTACAATATGGGAGATGGACCGTTTTGACTAAGTCAAGATAGCGTTCGGAGGCTTTGGAAGACTTGGCAGCCGGGTGGTCGAGGACGACGGTGACACGTGTCGAGCGGTTTGGTGGTTTGGGCCTCAAAACCACCGGTGGATGGTTTTCGGGTTTGGGCCTCAAAACTCGGGTGCGGTTCTGGCGGGAATCAGAGGCGTCACGTGGCGTCATCGCGAGACTTGCGTCGAGGCAAAGCTAAGTCATGAAGGACGCATGGCCGTCAGATTAGCAGACATCTGAGTTGGGCCATAATACCCCTTGGGTTAGGTGGTTCGCTCTAATTACTTAGGGGCAATTTGGGATTGTGTAATAACCACGATAAATTAGAGGGGCCTGCCCCAACAAACCTCACATCTTGAGCATTTCATTTGTCTTCTCCTTAGGTTTTCCCCCTCCCCTTAGCTTACTGAGAGGTCCACATATGAACCGTGTAATATGAGATTATGAACCTATAATTCTCGTGGAAATGGATGCCATGTGAGTACCATGCATAGGGGGCCAAGCCACCCCACCCCACCCCCAACACCCCCACACCCACTGGGCAGGCCATGAAAAATAGAGCTATCCATGTTGTGTAATCTATATTTGAGTATTTAGGGAAGAGAGAGAGAGAGTTCAACAACTATTGTATCTGGCTTTCTAAAATAGCAAGTCATGGAGTTGTTTCAATAACCAACCACTGAAAGAGCTATAGCGAGATCTCATCGTGATGCAGCACCTTCCCCATGGCTCTGCTAAGTGAGTTCGTGTTCCATGGAGCCACTTGCCCTCAACCCCCATCCTAGCAAGGTGGTTGAGGCCAAGATCCTCCGCCGATTTGGCACTCCGGTTAGTCTTGTTCATGGACACTCCGCTCAAGAGTTCTTTCTTGTCCTTTCTGTTGGAAGATGCAAGTTTCGCCTCTCGCCATCATCAGTAGGACACCTCCTCCAATCTATGCTTGATGGTAATGCTCAGGATTTTCGTGTTGTTCAGCTGGATGATAGAGTTTTTAGATTCTCTGTCTTCTCTAAATTGGTTGGTTTTCATATATCCCATCTTCGTTCCTTTGAATGCTTGGAGTTCAAGGTGTTCTTCCACCTCTGGCATGGTGGAGGTCCAAATCAGAAAAGAGCTGCAGAATTGGGAGGCGGAACAAGCTACTGAATGGGTCCAAGCTGCCAGCCGCAATCGACAAAACAAACAACCTCCCCAATAACAACATCAAGGTCTGGTGCGTCTTTCAGGTGCTAATGCTATGCCCATCTCTAGACATCATCTTCCTCAAGCTTCCTCGTCCATGGAGTTTTCAAAATTCAAATCTTCTTTTAATCATGGCCAGAGGTCAGTTTTTTCACGTCTCAGTTTTGATTCCAAGATTAATATGCCTAATTCAAAGTCTATTAAGACAAATTCAATTCGCCAGCATGACTTTACTATGGCTGGAATTCTAGGCCCAATACTGGATCTCTCTAAGATCTCTTCGAGATCCAGGCCTTTAGTACATTTATGCCTCAGGTTCTTGTCTCTGGCCCATCAACGACCTTTCTGTCGTAACCCTGTCCGCTGCCGTTCTTGTTTCGGCCTCGGTCATGAATCTCGATTCTCTCATTTTATGCCTCGTTTGGCGCGCTCACCCACTCTGCTAAAATCAAGTGACCCTTCATCTTTGGGTGCAAATAATCTTCACCTTTCTTCTTTTGCAGTCTCCAACCTTTGATTGGGCCAAGGAGTTTTTATAGTCTGATGCTTGGAACTTCTTTAGTGTTGAAAATTCTGGTAATGGCCCTCTCTTCTCTGTCCCTACTGAATGCCCAAATGTCAATCTTACTGTCTGTAACAACTTTAAACCTTCTTCCTCCTCTGTTGTGCTAGAAATGCTTGATGAGGGAGAAACATCTGAGATGGGGGCCTCTACTGATCCTATGACACCTAAGAAGACAAAGGCTAGAGCCAAAGGAAAACCCCCCTTTCTGAAGCTAATGTCAGAAGGAGCACAAGACCTTGATGATTTGACCACTACCAAGCTGAATGCTAAGCCCAAGAAGAAGGTTCTTGTTGGCAACAAAAAAAGCAGCAAGAATGGCAACCGTGATGATCAATCCTCCTCCAATGCCTCTCATGATGATGAGGCTGCTTCAGGTTCTCAATAGTCTAGGACCCCTTCTTTATCTTTTGTGTTAATATGGATGTTAGAACTTGGAAGCTTTTGTGCTGGAATGTAAGGGGGATAAACTCAGATAAAAAGTGGGATGCTATCAGGGATAGAATAGTTGAAAGTTCATGTGACATAGTTTGTCTCCAGGAGACAAAGAAATAATCTTTTGATCACTGGTTTATAAAGAAAATATGTCCTTCTATTTTTGACGCTTTTGAGTTCATTCCTGCCCAAGGCGCCTCTGGTGGTTCAATTGTAATATGGAAATCTGTCATTTTCTCTGCCACTAAAATCTTTCAGAATGACTATTGTCTCTCCCTAGAAATCAGTTGTAATCACAATAATGAAACTTGGATCCTCTCTAATATTTATGCACCATGCATATATTCTGGTAAAAGAGAGTTTTTGAACTAGTTCACAAATGTTCACATGCCTGACCACATCAATTGGTTGCTAGTTGAAGATTTTAATCTTTATAGAAAACCCAAGGATAGAAATAAACCAGGGGTGATCATGTGGAGATGTACCTTTTTAATGAGGCCATTAGTGCTCTTGGACTTGTTGAGATACTTAACGGTAGAAGATTTACATGGTCAAATAAACAATTTTCACCTTTACTAGAACGTTTGGATTGGTTCTTTACTTTTGCAAATTGGACTGTCACCTATCCTTCTACTCTAGTATATCCCCTAGTTATGGAAACTTCAGACCACATGCCATGTGTTGTCTCTATTTCAACCTCTATTCCTAGAAGTAAAATTTTTAGGTTTGAAAATTACTGGATGGAGCATCAAGATTTTGTGAGCATTGTTCAGCAAGGGTGGGTTGCCCCTCAACATATCAATGATGTTGCTAAACTTATTTCTACTAAGTTTAAAAATCTTAGGAGAACTTTGAAATAATGGCAGAGAAGTTTGTCTAACCTTAAGACTGCAATCAGGAATGTCAAGCTCACTCTTTATTTTATACTGTTCATTGAAGAATTCAGAGACTTGATCTTGCTTGAGTGGAATTTCAAAATCCTATTAGAGCAAAAACTTGCATCCCTCTTACATCAACAGCATATTTATTGGAGACAAAGAGGCAACATAAAATGGGTCACTCTGGGAGATGCAAGTACCAAATTCTTCCATGCCAATGATACTATCAAATATAGAAGGAATCTCATAACCACATTGGAGGGTCCCTCTGGCCAGCATGTAACCACTCATGAGGACAAAGCTAATCTGATTTGGTGCTCTAAAAACAGAAAGATTAGATTTCAGTTTGCCTACCCTTTTGCAAAACACTGAAGACCTGTCCTCTCTACTAACACCTTTTGATAGAACAGAAATTGATTTAGTGGTTAAGCATTTGCCATCAGACAAAGCCCAGGTCCAGATAGTTTCAACACAGATTTTGTCAAAAAATGTTGGTCAATTATCTCTAATGACTATTACAATCTTTGTGATGCTTTCCACAATGGAGAGGTCTACCTGTAAAGTATCAATGGATCACATATTGTCCTTGTCCCCAAACATGACCATGCCATCAAAGTTTCAGACTACAGGCCTATCTCCTTACTCAATACCTCTATAAAGATTATTACCAAAATTCTAGCAAACAGGTTGCAGCTAGTCAACCCAAAGCTCATTCACAAAAATCAATATGGCTTTATTAAAGCAAGGTCTATCCAAGATTGCTTGGCTTGGTCTTTGGAATTTCTACATCTATGTCATCAGTCAAGGAGAGAGATCATTATCTTAAAACTTGACTTTAAGAAAGCTTTTGATAAGGTGGAACATGAATTTATGATTCAGATCATGAGAAGCAAAGGTTTTCTAGAACAGTGGCTCAACTGGATGTCTATGATCTTCACAACAGGAACATCAGCTGCACTTCTTAATGGAGTTCCAGGGAAAGTTTTCCACTGTAAACGTGGTGTCAGACAAGGCGACCCTTTGTCCCCCTTCTTTTTGTCCTAGCAGCTGACTTTCTACAGAGTATTCTCAATGCAGCTCTACAACAGGGTCTCCTTTCACTCCCAATCAACCTGCCACATGATCACGACTTTCCAATCTTGCAATATGCAGATGATACTTTAATCTTCATGCAGGGAGATGCCAGACAACCCTTCTTCTTAAAAGCAATTCTAAACACTTTTGTAGAAACTTCAGGGCTTAAGGTCAATTATGCTAAGTCCATGATGGTGCTAATAAATATCAGTGAAGAGAGGTTTGATATTCTTGCTTAGACCTTTGGATGCTCAAAAGGTAGTCTGCCCTTCACTTATCTGGGTCTTCCCCTAAGTTTGGCAAAGCCAAGTGTTGCTGATTTTTGGCCTCTTGTCAACAAGTGTGAAAGAAGATTGGCAAGCATTTCATCTTCTCTAAGTCAGGTAGGTAGGCTTCAGATGACTAATGATGTCCTCAGTTGTCACACCCAAAATTTCCTATTTTGGGTTGTGCATGAAAAATACTAAATAAAATAAATGATTTCAATATTTGAATAAATTTATTAGATAAGTTAAGTTGTTGCTAATTTAAATATAGAAAATTGTGGTTTTAAACTTTTTCATATTAATTTGATAATGTGGTGTTTGTGTGATGTTTGTCTTTGGTGTTGGTGAGTGCTATTATTTTCAAAATATCATAGGACGACGTTTACTTTTCATCGAAAAACTTTTTGGTATTTTCTGGATTTAAAATTTTCAATTTCTGTGAGCTTAATCTTTTTCCTTGATCTCTTCACCATCTTTTCATGAGCTCAAACTCATTTAGTTGAGTTACTTATCTTTCCAAGAGTCTCCAGGATGTTTCCCGTGATTTTTCTGAGCTCCGGGCTATTTTTCGCGGCCAAAGGTAATTCTAGATTTTCTAGAATTATTTTATTCGCGGAATTAAAATAATCTCGAAATTAAGAAATTCTGAAAAGTTTCCAAACCCTACGACCATATATATGCCGGCGTAGCCCTCAACGCCCTGATTTCAGAAGTACGACTCTTATCGCGAGCCGTCGCTCGTAGCTCTCTCTATCTCTCGCCGTATCTTAAATATACATATATATGTATACGTGCATGCGTGTTGAGCGGCTGTATACGTAAGGAAAGAAATCATGTTTCTGTAGGTACATCTTGCAGAGTAGTTATGTGACTCAAATAGTAATTCTAGATTTTCTAGAATTATTTCTAGTCATGAAATTCATTAATTCCGAAAATAATAAAATTTAATCCTATTCTAACTTGGCTTTAACCTAGAGTATATAAATACATGCCCACGTTTCTCTCTTTGATCTTGTGATCTGAAATCCTTTTTCCTAAGCCGCGTACTGTGCAACCCTGCCACGTCCGCCGCCGCTGTTGTCGTCCGCCGCCGCTGTTGACGTCCGCCGCCGCTGCTGTACGTCTAAGTTGTTTTTTTTCCTGGATGGTAGCCGACTCTATCTGTACGTCGTGCAAGCATAGGACTCTATATCCCTCACGTCATGCCCGTCCATAAATATCAATCTTGGTTTATATATTTCTTTTCAAAACCCTTGGAAATATGAATTCAATCCATCAAAAAAAATAAGGCGCAGCTCTACTACTCACGTCATCTCCATCTGCCATGCCGATCTGCAAGTTGCTTCTTCCCTTGAGCCACGCTCGCTGAAGCTGCGGATTCGAGCGCCTACCTTGTTCCTGCCGATTTCCAACGTGGCTGCATCCGATCGAGTCTCTGTTCCTAGCAATCAAGGTATTCCATGCCACCGTTCAAGCCCTAACAATCACCGCCGCCGCCGCCGCCGCACTTGACCGATCTCGCTGAGCTGCAAGCCGCCGCCGCAGTCGTGCACGCCATCTGAAGCCCCACCGGTGTTCGCGATCCGCTGCCGATTTCCCCGTCAAGCTGACACCCGCTCCGTCGAGCCGTACGTCGTCGTCCGCCGAAGACGTCGAGGCTGCTTGCTCTCTGTTTTGCTCACGTCGTTGCCGATCAACACAGGAAGCCGCCGTGCACCTCTGCCGCTGCTGTCTCTTCCACGCCGCAATGACCCCTCGCTCCGAGCATCACACAAGGGCAAGGAAACCATCGGTATACTCTCGTGCCCTATCTCCTCTCTGCTTTGTCCGTGCGTCGTTGTCACGTTTTGCCACCATCTGCAGTTGCTGCACGTCCAACCATGAAGCCGGACATGCTGTAGTTTCTCGCTGCTACCATGTTTGCATGCACGAAGTTATCTCAACTGTTGCAACTGCGTGTTGATCAACCTGTCCTTGCTACTCCAACAAGCTATCTCGTGCAGCATGCAAACGTGCACCATGATTAACTGAAGGTTAGCGGCCAGATTAGTCCTTGTTAGATTATTCTATTGATTAAACCTTATGCTGATGTCAGGTGTACGTGGTTCATGCATAATAAATCATCATTCTTTATTTATTCCTCAATTAAGAAATTGCATCTCTCATATACATATTGACCTGCTCTGGCTGCCAGCGAGTCTCCATAGTTATATATGCTCATCGTTGCCGTAATCTTATTTCCATCGTATATTAATCGCTTTAGCCCCACTTTAATCTATTCTTTCTGGGTTGCATCTGATCGATGTCGTCTACTATATGGCAACAATGTTTAACAAGCTTTATGTTTTCTAAATTTTGAATTATTAATTTTGACTAATCTCTGTTCACACAACTGCTTTCCAAATTAAAAACAACATAGAGATTAACATTCGTCCTTTTATGCACCACTGATAACTTGATTAATGTGCATGTAAATATTTTCTAACTAAAAGCAACACATGGTTTAACGATTCGCCTTTACTATATCCACTGTTAACTTGATTAACCGCAACAGAAGTAGTTTCGAATTTATAATATGCTTAGCTTAAACACGTGTCCCATATAATTAGAGTAGATGCTCTCACATGTTTATTTATTTTTTTCAAATAAAGTTTAAATGAATTAAATAATATGAGACATGTTCATTTATAAATAAAAAATATGACTAGTTCGAACTTGATTTTCAATTAAAATATGATGTGACTAATCTGAATTAATGTCATTCTTATGGTTTTATTTAATTAAAATAATCAAGGGTGTAGTTGTTTCTTTTATATAATATAAATAAATTCTCCAATAGTTGTTTTTCTATAACGATAGTTTTGTTAACAACTTCTTTTACGTTATCGTGACCATAGTGGTTAGCTAGCTTGATGACATCACATGATGTCATGGGTATGATTTGTGGCCGTTTTTCTTTAGTAAAACAAATCCCGAAATACGATAGAAATACGTATATACATACAATCTTGATTAGGCCATATCTTCTCCGTTTTGACTCCGATTTGACCCGTTCAAATTGCGTTAGGTTTGTATTTGCGAGCTCTACATATTGGTAGTATTGTACAGTAGGCTTGTGACAATTTATTTTTGAGTTTATATTAAAGTAATTATTTATATATAGAAAATCTTAGAAAATTCATAACTTTCACGTTTTAAATCCGAATTTCGTGATCTTTACGTCTGTGTGATCGTAGTAATGTGTAGAAGAGTTTTACAAACTTTTTATACTGTTTTACTACTGTTGGTGTACTATTTTAATTATGTCTCTTTGTTTGCTTCGTGTATGATTGCTCGGATGATTGTGTGTTGATGCTTGATGATCGAGTATAGATGGTGAGCAGTTTCTTGACGATCAGGAGTATTATTTTAAGCCAGACCAGCAGTATCATCAGGAAAGCTTTGATCAAGGCAAGTATAACATGGGACTATCCTTGTTGTCCTATTCACTGAAATTATCATACATATGCATGTGTCTTTCTTGACAACCATAGAGATTATAACTTAGCTATTGATATCTTGTTTCCTTGTCACCTATGGGTTGTGCATTTGGGTAGCTATTGCTAGCGCTTAATTATGAACGATGATCTTGTAATTGGATTAATGAATTATGCAACCAACCATTAAGATGATTTTATTATTATTGAAAAGGGGGCTAGAGCAAGGGGTTATATTGTTGCTCGGGTTTCTCTCCATAAGGACTTATCTGTAAGTGATAACCGGGATATACAGTACAGCTGTGAGGGCTATATGGCTCTGGCTCTAGTTGTTCAAGAGACCTTTTCTAGCTTGTTAGTGGTTACCTTAAATGACGTAAGAAAGGCTTGCCACGTTGGGTGTAGGGCGAGCCCCTGTCCTTAGTGTGTATAGGCTGCGGTTGTTGTGCCACTGGGAAGGGGGTTCTACATCTGCCTGCCGAGTGAATCTAATGGCCCTAACTTGTTAGACGAACTTTTGAATGGCTTTATATGGTTTTCGATGTTTTGGGCCTTGCAAACCCATGCATTTGGAAATCATGACTCACAGTGAAAGTGTACATCTCTGCGCAGAGTTAAAAACTGGTATACTAGCCGTGCTCACGGATACGAGCGGCCTTGGAGATTCTTACAGAATAGTTGATCATCATTGTTATATCATGTTTAATTAATGTTGTTATTATTATGCTCATGTTAATGCTATTCATTATCCTTATTACAATTGATCATTGGTTCATTAATGGAAATTGGAATACCTTGATGCTACTCAATTGCTAAATTACATGATGAATAAAAGCTAAATGCAGTCAAACAGTGTCTAGCCTTTTTGAGCCTCATGAACCCTGTGTTATACTTGTTGAGTTCGACATGGACTCACTCTTGCTATTTCCCCCGCACTCCAGTGTGTAGTAAGATGCTACTCGGAAGAAGGACAAAGGTATAGTAGAGTTTCCAGAAGACTAGTAGAGGTGCTAGGCATATGTTACCCCCAGTCAGCCGTCCCTGAGAAGAATGGAGCCTGAAGTTTAGTTACCGTTTCGCGATACTCTGATGTAAGTGTTAATATAGCTATGTATACGGTATATAATAACATTATTTCTGATACTTTTTCATTCTGACATATGTGTGGACTTCCTGGGTACACATATGATTAGCCTGGTTTTGTTCTTTAGAAAACCGGGTGTGACATCAGTGCTTTGCCAACTTATACAATGTGCACTTATCTCCTTCCAAAGACTGTCATCAAGCAAATTGATAAATTAGAAAACACTATTTATGGAGAGGATCAGACATGCAAAGCAAAAAACCCTCCAAAGCTACCTGGAAAATGGTTACCATTCCCAAAGATAGTGGTGGTCTTGGTGCTCTGAATCTATACATTCAGAATGAAAGTCTACTCTTTAAGCACCTTCATAAATTTTTTTAACAAAATTGACGTTCCTTGGGTTCAAATGATTTGGAACTGTCATTACCCCAATGGGGGTTTACCACTTCTCAATAACAGGGGCTCATTCTGGTGGAAGGATATCCTTAAATCTTTTACACCTTTCAAAGGTATGGCAGCAGCAACAATTGTACATGCTTTTTCTGGACTGACATGTGGAATGGTAGGCTACTTAGTTCTTAGTTTCTAGAGCTATACTCCTCTGCAAAAGATTCAAACATCTCAGTGCAATCTGTGCTCACCACTGATGATATGACAGATCTCTTTCACCTACGTTTATCTATTCAAGCTTTTGATTAGTATCAACATTTGAACATGATTCTGCAGAATGTCAATGTTCAGGCTAGAAAGGACAGTTGGTCCTACATTTGGGGCTCCTCCCAGTTTAGCTCAAGCAAAGCTTATTAGCACCTAGCAGGAACAAGGAATGTGCACCCATCTTATAAATGGTTATGGAAATCTCATTGTCAGCCTAGGAGGAAATTCTTTTTCTGGCTTCTGTTGAAAGACAGACTTAGTATTAGGGCTTTACCTAGAAGGAAGAACATGTACTTGGAATGCTATGATTGTGTCCTCTGCCATCTAAACACTGAGGAATCACTGATGCATCTGTTCTTTGATTGCCCTTTTGCAATGGCCTGTAGGAATGTGCTGGGTTTTGCTCATCTCATTCAGAATGATCATTTGGCGACGCTATCAGCTTTCAAAGACTACTTCCAAAGGCCTTTCTTCATGGAAGTCTTCATATCTATGTGTTGGGCAATCTAGACAACTAGAAATGACAGTATCTTCAGGAATCTTCAGTACTTAGTCTCCAGCTGCGTCACAATATTCGCGAAGAATTAGCTCTAGTTAGGCTATGAACTAAAGATAAATACCAACCAATGTTTGATCAATGGCTAGTCAGCTTTGTATAGTTTACATGATTTTCTTCATTTCCTTCTTTGTATCCTAAGCACTCTGCTTAGCTTTTGTAACTCTTATTACTTTGTTTTAATAAAAGCCCAGTAGGGGGCAACCCCTCCTGTTACTTAAAAAAATAGCAAGTCATGTATTCTGAAGTTCTCGCATGCTAGATATAGATTGTATGTGCCGCTAGCCATTCGCCTCACCCTATTGGAAAGGCTGTTGGAGTTTTCTGTTTTTTGCTAGAGTTTCTATTTTAGAGGTTGGCTAAATCATGAATTTAGTCATCTATTTTTACCAACTCTGTTGGAGTTGCTCTTGTATATGCATGTGTGCACTCCGCATGTGAGACGCTCCCATGTGAGCGGCCTGTCCTGTGTAGGCTCATTATTTGACACAGAAGACTTCTAGATGATGATTAAGGCCTAAGTAAAAGCTGGAAGAGCATGGGTGGTCCTATTTTTTTTGGCTGTGGTTGTGACCTGCTCAGAATATCTATCGTTTGCGCTTCCTAAGAAACAACTTTGACTAAATATATATTAAAAAATATTAATATTTATGTTACATAATTAGTATCGTTGAAAAGGTCTTTGAATCTAGTTTTTAATAAATTTATTTGGAGATACAAATATTGCACATATTTTCTATAAATCGAGTCAAACTTGTGGCACACACATCAATAGCGATAGATAATAAGGGACGGAGGGAGTATGCATGTACGTATACTCAATGTGCCATAGAGACTCCAATGTTCCATATATACAGACTCGAGATGGCATGAAGTGCAATCCATTCTTTGCAAGCAGCTGCAGTGTGTACTCATCAATAGCCTCTAGTCAGGCTTATGTATTTACCCCTCTCTCTCTCTCTCTCTATATATATATATATATGCACGATTTCTGCGTGACAACTGAATGTGCTTCGTTTACGTAAACATGGGTACTTTTTAAGTACTTCATTTAAAAAAAACTCGACCCGCGGGGTAAGACAGCCCCGGACATTGTGTTTAAGAAGAAGACCTTTTCACGCAGGTCGAAAAAACCCCCGAATATATGCCCCATCCATACACAATGGCACCACAGCTCCCGTGAGACTAGGCTGGCCTTAGACCTGTGCTTTGGCGTGGGGTAGACAAGAAGATTTTTTTAACGCGCAGATAAACTGCGCCTTCTCCTGCCAACAAATCCGCCCCCAGGGGGTTTCAAACTCTGGCCGGCAGGGTGCAAAGCACACAGTCAGACCAACTGGTCTAGCGTTTGCTTGCAAGTACTTCATTTTTATATCTTGATGATAATGAATGATTCGTATTTACTACTGCACTTCTTTTTTCAACTAAAAGAATTTGGTTGCTCGGTTTAAATCATGCAACCTAGCTCCTTGTGCTAGAATGAGCTACATTGTTTAATTTGGAATGATAGAAACAATAATGTGTTTATCCATATGCCTGCCTTCATTTGATACTCTGTTTCTTAATTAGGCGTTTCACAATGTTTCATTTTTACCATACATCATATTTATACAAGAAAATTTGCTTGTTAGGATCACTATCAGCATGTGCGGTTACTATTGCTCGGTACCCTTTTATTGGCAACAATGGTTACATCAACAACAATGAAGTGTCATGGATGGATTCAGATTCTTTTCTCATGTTGCAGTTTGCTAGAACTACTATAGCAAAATATTATGTTTGTTCCCATCTTTAGACGAAGCATGCTATCTGACTTATCTTGTTGATTCCTCATTTTTGTAAAACCTTCAGATGACATGTGTAAGGTAGGCTGCTATGGTGTAACTTACTATGGTGGGATCAAGGGACCTCAAACACTCCATATGGACTACGTCAAAACTTTTATTTTTGCATTGTAATTTTTATGCGAAGACTGTTATGTACCTACAACACGATTGTTATTGTAATTAACGTGGCACTTTCACTTTTGATTTCTTTCATCTCATTTATTGGGCACATCACATACAAGAATGATGAAATCTTTTTGGACAAATCACTGTTGCACTGTTCTTTAAAGAACTATTTCTTATACTACTGTAAAAAGATGCTGACGTTTTCTTATGTCAAACGTTGTATTTAAGTTAGCGTCGGGGGATCCACTAGACATAACTTCCTCTGCTCTTCTGGTCCTCCATCCATATCTTAAGACTTCCTCTATTTTTTGGCCCATCGACCTCTAAAGACTCGCGTGGCAGTATATAGTGGAGTATGTAAGAAAGTGGCAGTATATAGAGTACGTAGATCGAAGAACACATTTGATACGGTCACAGCGAAGCGTGCCGAACGTCCTAGTTAAAATTGGTAGCCCTCTTGAAGAACAACTCTACTCCATGCCACGTAAATATGGAGAGACTAATTATAGAAAAATAAAAATTTGAGCATTCATGAATAACAATTGTAGTTAAAAATAATAGGTTGCTAGATGTCACATCAATATGTACAACAAAATTAAAATTGGTAGCCCTATTAAAATAAAATCTACTCCATCAAGAACTAAAGCATCACATACTAACAATCATCAAAACCATCATATTATTTGCTAGAAATTAAAAGGGTCTATAGACATCAATCTTTTAGAAGATGGACTCGCCATAATTTGAATGCCTTTCTCAAGATCTAATTGAAAATTGCTCTCTAAAATGGAGAAATGACTAGCATGAAAATCAATGAATCTATCCATCAAAACAATTGAACAAGCTACAAATTCAAAGGACTTGATGCTTGTTATACTAACCTTAAAGCAAGAAGATCATGCTCATCCTTCAAAATCCAAGACCTTCTATGATCACTTTGGTGATAAATGACTGTAACAATGGTAGGAGAGATGAGAAAAGACGTCTCCTTGGATGAGTTTGCTCGGGATGAGAGGGAGAAGGGGGAGGAAGGAGGATTTTGTACTACACACATATCACTACCCGAGGATTAGGACCCCCAACATTTTTTGAATTCTTATTAGCTAATGACCCGACAATGAAGTGTCATCACTGCCGGCTCATTAGAAACTGGCATGATTGCCAATTCTGTAGTAGTGATATACTCCCTCCATCATAAAAATGCAATTTTACGGTTGAACTAAGTCAAATCTCTCTTGAGTTTCACTACATTTATAGAGAAAATATTATCGATTTTACATCTCCAAATTAAATAGGTTAGCTATGAAACTATATTCCATAATTAACCTAATGATATTTATTTGTTATCATAAATAAATACATATTAGTATTTGTCTATATATATGTTTAGAAAAAATTGAGATAGAGTGACTTAAGCAGTGGCGGAGCCTGAAGCTAAACTCAGAGGGGCCAATTTGCTAAATCAACCTGTAAGATTAATGCTGCTCTCTCTAAATAAGGTAACATCACATACATCTCCCTCTTTCATTCTCTTCACTTGCAAGGCCAGCTTGCTGCGCTGTGTGTCTTGTCTGTATTTTTTTCTCCCCTTCAAGATCTTTTATACTGCCACGCGAGTATAAATCTTAGTAGCAAGGTGGGCATGGTCCACTATGGCCCCAACGTGGCTCCGCCACTAGACTTAAGGAAAAGCTAGTAAATTTGTATTTTTCTTTGGGACCATAGGAGTAGGCTTTGGTTCTGTTATAATTGTGCGCTGTAGAAATAAAGTGAGCAGAATAAAGCTCGATCATTAGTAAACTTGTAATAATAAATGTAAAGATAGCTGAAGTTGTCAACTCTAACTACCGATGGAATGGAGGTCAATCGTGGCAGCCGTGCAGTGCAAAATGTTAGTTGGTCGACCGTGAGCAAGAACAAAGAAGCACACAAATCCGGGGGCGCATGGCAGCCACCAACCAACCGATTGCTACTAGCACTAGCAGCTTCTTCTGTTTTGCCGGCAAGTCAATCGCCGCCAAAATGTACTAATCCAACGTACATGTTGCCCCACCACCGTGCATCTACTACCGGTCCTCGCTCTAGAAGCTTCTTCTACTAATATATTCAGCAGCATTTGCACATCAAAAAGACTGCGAATGCACACTAGAGATGCATGCAGCATGCATGAAACACCGTCTCTTTTTTAGAGATGTTTTCATTTTTTACTATATTCCACGAGCATCGCACGTCTTTATAAAAATGGCAGTGCGGCCACATTATCTTCTGCCTGTAGATTCATTCATTCGTGTCGACCCAAGCAAGATCTGGATCTGAGAAAGGACGAGGATCCAGATATGGAAAAATATGTTTTTAATCCGGATTTTCAAATAAAAATAATAAAATGGCAAAGTATATTGCTACGTCCACTCGGCCATGAATCCAGTCTTATCCATGTAGCAATTTACACGGTTGGATGTGCATTGCAAAACGAATGTATAGCTTGTTGCACACCTGTTATAATATATTTCACTGTATTTGAGAATCAAACTATATACCGTGTTTGGACGCACCTATTCTAACTTGTAATAGTACAGGTCGTGAATTCGGGTAACGGACGGGATAGTAAACCAAGCTTAACTCTTTCCCTAATTTATCACATACCACACTACTCTTAGTAAAACCGGTCATGACTTTTATGCTTAGGAAAAGTAGAGAAATAAGTAAATAAATAATTCTCCTTTTAATATCAAATCAAGGTACATAGATTACCAACCATGAAATGTATTTTTCCCCTTTTCATGTCAGACTTTGAAAGGCCGGTACGGGATGATTGGACATTGGCCCCGTTCGCTTCGCTGAAAAGCCATAGCTGAGAGTACTGTTCGCTGATTTGTTGTGAGAGAAAAACACTATTCCAACTGAAAAAATAAACTAAAAAGTATGGATTATAAGACATGCGAACAGGGCATGTCTGATGTCTCCTTGCAACTCCCACATATATAAACCATCGTACATTGAACCCATGGCAAATGTCAATGCAGCTACTTCCAATCAGGCACTATCATTCTTTAATATAATGTCCCCTATAGTACATTGTACATTACTTGTAGAATCCCAATGAAATTGATATTAGACGTACTATCATGGACTCTGCTTACAAGTATGACACTGTCTTAGGGTGCGTTTGGCATGGGGCTCGGAGCACCAGAAACAGTTCGAAACCCATAACTGGCACAACATTTTACAGGAGAAACATGAACGAGAGAGAGGTTGTTTCGCGGTGCTCTGATTCTTCTCTTTCATCTTGTATTTTTTTTCCAGTTAATTCTTTTCAAATGGGTCAACTTAAAATGAGTTGTATTTAAGTTATTCTTTTTATCCAAAAAACTTCAGAATCTTTTGAAGCATACTTTTGTAAAATAATATTTTTTTGAATTATAATCTAGCCAAAAAAAATTCTAAAGTGATTCATTTTCTCAGAGAAAAGTTTCCCCAAAGACTTTGAATCTGAAATGTTTCTCCTAGAATCTAGGGCCCCGTTCGGTTGTGCTGATAAGCCGGCTGAAAAACACTGTTGGCTGATTTGGTGTGAAAGAAAAATACTGTTCCGACTGAAAAAACAAGCTGAAAAAGACGAATTATAAGCCAGATGAACAGAGCTTAGGATCCCTACCAAATGGACCCTTAGATGTGTTCCTATTTACAATAGCTAATTTGTATTTGTAATGATCGATGACGATGAAAGCTAAACGACATAGGTTGGATGTCAAGTTCTCAACGCTTTTGAACATATATGGTTTCATAGAAAAATCGTGAAAGGAGAGGAAACAAAATATAAACCCATGTGACACGGTGTATATATTATGGAACAGTATAGAAACAGAAACAAAAAAACCCAAGGCCAGGCATGCTGCACTCGGCCGCTGACAGGTGGGTCCGACGAGGGAGGGGGTTTGGTGTGTTGTGGGGGTGGTTGGTGGCAATAGTCGGAGCAGACGAAATTGGGCAGCAGTCGGATCGGAGTGAAGAGAAGAGAAGGCATCGGTGGATTTCCTGCTCCTGCCGCCGCGGTTTTAAAAGGGAATCCCCCTCCGTCTCCTCCACCTCGCGCAACCAACCAACCACCTCGCTCGATTCGCCATCGACCTCGATCCAGCCAGCCGCCGCCGCCGCAGCAGCCATGTCCAAGGTCTTCACCCTCGAGGACGTCGCCAAGCACAACTCCAAGGAGGATTGCTGGCTCATCATCGGCGGCAAGGTATACATCTCCCTCTCCCCTTCCCCCTTACCCTTTTCCCTATGGATATGGATGGATGGTCGATGTCTCTTCTTCTCTTCCTTCCAAGCCAGCCATGCCTCCCTTGGTTGATCATCGGATCCCCCGAGTCCCGATCCAAAGATTAGATTTTGCGTCTCCTGTTCACGCCGACTGGCGGCCTGCGGGCCCTGCTCAATTTTTCTAGTGCTAGGCAGGCTTGTTTTGTCCAAGATGGATTCTTGATTCTGGATATGCTGGCGACGAGCCCGCAGATCCGGCGGAGTCCATCGTGATTGGTTGGTCCGGTGCTTGTTTCCCGCGTAGACTCTTGAGCTAGCGCTAGTCTCTGCTCTCGGGGCGACCGATTCAGAGCCAGACTGCCCCCCTAGTTGTGTCAGCTGATGAATCGCGCTGCTCTGTGGGTGTTTACAGTTCAGCTCCTGCGCACCCAGATACCGAACCGAATCGAATCTCTGTGTTTGGTTCGTATCTGCAAGCAGACCCCCACGTTTAGTTGGTATATACTTGGCAATTGCCTGCGCCTTTGTACTTGTGATGTCATGTTTTATCCTCATCATGTCTCGTTGTAACGTGGAAATCCCTTTGTGCAAAGTGCCAATAGTGCGGTCAGCAGTGTATAGCTAATCGTTTCACGTCATGGCATCACTGGGAGTCTGTCTGTCTGGGACATTTAAAGCTTTTTTTTTTTTGCGATTAAAGCTTGTTTCTTTCTTTGCGACAGATATTTCACCATGCCCTGTGTCGCTTCATCTTGTTTGCTAGAGGCCATTGGTCCTGTTCTGCTGGCCATGTTTCGGCTTGTTTCAGCTTGTTTCAGCTTATTCTCTCTCACATAATACTATTGAATCAGCCGAAACCTGCCGACTTTCCTACCTGCCGAACCAGCCCATTGAAACATCAGTAACAGTTCTCTGATAGAAATGCATATTAAACCTTTCCAGATGTTTTGCCTTCCCCCTGACAATTCAGTAGCCAGTAATGTTATTGACATCAAATTAAATGTCCACGATTCTGCTTAGTGGGTTTGTAGACTTGCAGTAGGATTAATTTCGAAAGACATTATCGTTCCTCTTGAATGTATTAACTATATCTTGTGTCGCTTCATCTTGTTTGCTAGAGGCAATTGAAACATCAGTAACAATTCCTTGATACAAATGTGTATTAAACCTTTCCAGATGTTTTGGCCCCAAAACAAGTCAGTAGCTGATAATGTTATCAACTTCAGATTGTCCATTATTCTGCTATAAGTGGGTTCGCAGACTTGTAGTACGTTACTTTCTAAAGTCATTCTCTTTGCTCTAGATATATTCTGCCCCCTTCCAGAAGCTCGTTCTAAATTGTGCATTCTGTTCATCAAGTGCCACAACTGTGTACTGCTAGGGAAAGCAAGCTCCTTACACGTCATCTTGAACTAGCAAGTCTGCACTATTTTATCTTCACATTGATATAAGCATGTAAATCGATGGAGTAGAATTTTAATCCTTGGGATATAATTTTTTTGAATACTGATATAGTCCAAGTTTAGTACCTGGGTTGCTGACCAATCATAATATAACATATAGATGGTTCCTATTGCCTTTTTCCAAGATTGATGGTTTTCTTATCTTCAGATAAGACATGCTACTTAACCTTTATGAAACTTGTTATGTCTGCTTAGCCTTCCTTGGAAACCTGAAGTTTTCATTCGCATAACATTATTTCACAATGAATGTTGATTATCTCTTATCACTTGTTTTTATGGTCCTGCCCCTTTTGCTGGTGGGCATTGCACCACCTATGTCATTAATGTTTGTAGAATCTGATTTAATCCTTTTCTCTGTAAGAACCTCACCAGCTCTGTGTTTTGCTGTGCAATAGGTATACGATGTGACGAAGTTTTTGGAAGACCACCCAGGGGGTGATGATGTTCTGTTGTCTTCAACTGGTATGCCTTCTTGTCTTTACATACCAGCAGTACCACTAACCAGTGCCTGACCAAGGTTGTGAAAGATATGCAGTAACATACAATCCATTTGAACCTGATACAGGCAAGGATGCAACTGATGATTTCGAGGATGTCGGGCACAGCAACACTGCCCGTGCGATGATGGATGAGTACTTGGTCGGTGAAATCGACGCATCGACGATCCCTTCTAGGACAAAGTATGTTCCCCCCAAGCAACCGCACTACAACCAGGACAAGACCCCAGAGTTTGTCATCAAGATCCTCCAGTTTTTGGTTCCCCTTGCAATCCTGGGCCTGGCTGTTGCTGTTAGGATGTACACCAAGTCGGAGTCTGCTTAGCTTTGTTGCCTTTGTCCCCCTCGGGATTGTAAGAGTTGAACTTGTCGAATAAGCTAGCAAGAGTTTTGTGAGGTTTTATTACATGTGAAACTTGTCATGAAATTCATCGAATGTTCTGAGCTGTTGTGGGTTCTGTGGTCCTTATATGTCCATTTTGTGCGTTAGTGTGATCGGAATGCATCGTACTTAACTAGATTTATTTGTCATCGCAGTTGAGCAGGTAACTCTGATTGTTTGAAACTAGCAGCTATCTGCTGTTCTCTCTTAGGGGGTGTTTAGATCTAAAATATTTGGAATTTTGATACTGTAACACTTTCGTTTGTATTTGATAATTAGTGTCCAATCATGGATTAATTAGGCTCAAAAGATTCGTCTCGTGATTTACAATCAAACTGTGTAATTAGTTATTTCTTTTACCTATATTAAATACTCTATGCATACGTCTAAAGATTGATGTGATGGAGAGAGTGTAAAAATTTGGAATTTTGAAGGAAACTAAACACCCCCTTACTTTTGTTGAAGTTGGCTGCTGTTAGGTACAAGCCAAAATTGTACTTTGTACAGTCAGTTTTGATTATCTGAGTTTATTTATCTTGTCTGATGACAATAATATGACGGCGCCAAGGTCGTCCTCGAGCCGGTCAAGGGACAAGGGCGACACCGCATCCGGCTTCTGCGGCACTGGATCCCAGATCTGGTTGCTGTTGCGGGCGTTGAAGAGCGGCAGCGGCGACTGGCGAGCACGGAGGAGAACCTTACGAAGTTTTTTTTATGCCTTAGTACTTCATTCAAGTACAAGTTGTAATATCTAAAGTTTAACCCAACTCATACTACACGCACGCAAACACACACATTGTGCGCAAGCTAGATCTATAATTACACTTAAAAGACACGTGGTTGAGAGATGCTTGAAGATCAATAAAGTCTAAGCATGGTGGACATGACACCTTAACTATTATGGAGCATCCGCGCTAGAGGCTACAATGAAAACTGGGAATAAATTCATGTGCGGAAACCAGCACTGAGCAGGGCTCGAACTCTAGTGGTGGCCCAACCAAGCGAGCCAAGGCTCGTTCGCGAGAACCTTCCGACCTTGGGGCCAAGGGCGGCACTGGATCCGGCCTCTACTTGATGGCATTGAGTTGTAGCGGTGGCGGAAGAAGCCGAAGCTCATGGCAGCGGCCAATGGCAGTGTTGGAGCGAAGATGGCAGAAATAGAAGTTTGTTTTTTCTAATTTTCTTATTTTCCAGAGGCGGGCTTCCTAACTCGCCCACATCTAAACATAATTTTCATGTGCCGGGATGAAAACGGATCGGATTCGTATGGGATTGCATCCGATGTCACCTTTTACCTCATTTTAATTCAGATTCGAATACGGGTACAGATATTTTCAAATATGAATACAAAATAATCTTGGATCTGGATTTTTATTCGGATATTTAATCAATTCAACTCAAAGGGAATATTGTTAAATTCAAAAATGAATTGTTGTTGTTCTCACTATACTTTGTTCCGATGTCACCTTTCACTATACTTTGTTCTTCTCAGATATGGATAAATGTCAGATATTCCATATTGTTGTTGAATACGGATTTAGAATCGGATATAGGAAAATATTGAAAAAACGAATTCGAATACATTCATTTATTATCTATATTATAAGTTTTAGCGGATACGGATTCGGATAATTTGGATTTCCATACATCCATTTCCATCCCTAACCAGGACCGCCTCTGTTAACAACGATTAACGGTGACACTCTCCTTGAGGCGAGTAGACTACGTGTCTCTAAAAATCACATCTGACCAACCTTGAAAAACCAAAATGTAGCGAGGACAGCCCATGCATATCCAATGGTAATGTGGAGGGGGCATATATCCTTAAGAACAAATTTAAAGCTATTGTCATTAGGAACAAATGCATTTTTTAATTATGTTGCTTGCAAATAACTACACCAGATTGGACATGGAATTTAGCCAGTACATACAATATATAAATACATATCAATTCTTTTATTATCCATATCTCATGACATGCATGCATGTAGCAAATACAATCAAGGTGGGCATCGTGGGTCACACTTGAGGCAGTTTGCCCGGCATTCGTCCATTGTGAAGAAACATTTATCAGGTAGCGAGCAGCAGTAGCATGGTTGGTTTGACGAACAATATGCTCTTTCACGGCAAAATATCAGACTGATCTTGCGCTCATGGATAAAGATGAAATTGGCTCTGGTTCCACTTTTCACTCCTTCAATATCGCGAAGGTGAGAACGACCTATAAAGGAAATGCAACATTTTATGTTTATCGATCAATCATCGAATCGAAGTAATATAATAGAACAAATAAAAACCATAAAAAATAATGATAAAAAATAATGTGGGAGATCACAAGGAAAATGAAAAAGGATGCTAGGGGGGCTCGAGCCCCCCCTATCCGCGTGGACAATGGAACCCCATCCCAACAGTTTCTATTGGTGGTTGACGTACTCTTACCCTGTGCTGATGTCAAAGCGTGATAGCATCCAAGGAACAGCAAGACAATCACGGTAGGGCTCGTCATATACACCAGATTGCCAGCAGCACGCTTACCTCTCATACTTTTTGGATATATCTACATGCAGATGTAACTATATATTAGCAAAAAAAAAAAACTCTAGCTCGATGAATCTGCTCTGTTGTAAAATAAAATTAGTCATAGGTGTGTGCCGATCTGGCCATGGGTAAACAAATACTCCGTATACATGAACATGCAAGGTAACCGCCTGCCGCCAGTGCATAATTGTTGATCCGTTTCCATCTATTCTAGTTCTAGTGTAGCATATATAAGACGGATCAAAACAAGACCTATGGAAAATGTATCTACTAGAAAAGACAAAACTTCTTCCTCGATGGAAATGTATCTGTGACTGCGTCATCTTCCTCGATGGAAAGAGCGATGCAGCTTTCCTTGTTGAAGCCACCGGATCCTTCTCGATTTCCATCCTTTCCATACTTGGAACATCTACGACATATAAAGCGATATGCCACACTCCGTCATCCTTTCCTGATTCCTTTGCAACAGCCGCAACATCCGGGAGCTTCCGTGCCGCCGCCGCAAATCCTCGCTGCTGCGGCCGATTGTCCACTTGTCCATCACTCCGTCGCTCTGCCGCCGACATCGACGCGTTGCCAAGCCTTCGTGCCAGCATCATCGCGATCATGTTTTCTGATCTGCCGCCGCGTCTTTGCCCTAGCTAGCTCCGTTAGCTGCTGCTTTGGAACTCGTTGAGCAGAGCACGTCTGCCGCTGCCTTCAACGCCGTCTGTTGCTTCATCGCCGTTCCCAACCCATTGCCGAGCTCCAAGGCGAGGGGGTTCCTGAGCCACCACCGAGCCCAGCGTCGTCTTCGAGCCGTCGTCTCCGCCCAAGGCTCCCTGCATTCCCTCCGCATGGACGTGATGTGCAAGAAACGCTGCTGCGCAGAAGCACCAGCCGTGCACCATGCGTGCTACCGGGCTCTAATCCAGATTGTTAGCCTGCGTCATCATCAAACTAGCTACGTGTTTTGCCTGGTGAGACCTCCGTTCAAACATATCAGTACTAAAATTCTCTACCAGATATATCTTATCTCACGTACATATTTTTGCCTAGTGTACGTACATACCATCTTTCACCTATGGATGATTAATAATCATGCGTTGAATTAAATGTTTTTGAATTTATACTTTTAATATTAAATTGATTGATGTTAATGGAACCTAGTTTTCCAATTAAAAGGAACCTTGGACCATAACGATTGCTAGCAACATTAATGGAAATATTAACACATTTTTAAAATCATATTTTACTCAGCTTAAGCATGTTACAGACGCACGACATATATAACTCGTTCAGTTGCTTCCGCATATACTTTTCCTTTTGCAAAGATAAGGTTAAACTTGATAAAATTATATGGTATTTTTTATAAATAAAATATGAGTAGTTCAGATTTGGCTTTTGAATTAAATTATGTTTTGATTCATCTAGTCTAAATAACTTTTTCACGTGGTTTTGCTCAATTAAAATAAATAAAGCATATAAGCTTTTTCTTTAATATAATATAAAAGTCTCGGTAGTTTCACTGTCCTAGCTTTGTTTTTAGTGCGATCAAGTCGTGCTAATTTATAATGACGTGAACACGTCCTATTAGTTGTTCTTAATTACATATTAAATTGATTAATATGGATGCAATACTTTGAATAATTAAAAGCAATGTAAGTGAACACAAATCTTTTGTAAATAAATAAATATTAATTTGACTAAGTCAATTTAGAATAATTCTCTGAAATGTCTTTCACCTTAATTCATTAATCAAAATAGATCAAGTATATAGTTTGTTTTCTTTAGTTATGTTGTCAATCTTGATAGACGTGTCCTCAGTAATGATCGCTCCGTCCTTAGTTGTTCTTGTGTTCTCGTAACCATAGCAACAAGCCGTGACGTTTAGTACGCTTCCTTTTAAAGTGTCTTCTTTGTATGATGTTCATTCTTAGTTGTGTTTGTTGTTTGTCTATTGTGCTTGGTTACTACGATTAGAGCTGTGATCCGCGAGCGCTGAAGACCGAGAGCTAAGGAGCGACAGTCAAAGCAGAAGCTAGAGACCAAAAGATAGCAGCTGAAGATTCTGAGCAGCTTAATTTCAGGAAAAGGCAAGTATAGCTTGGGTATTCTTTTTGTGACCATGATCTTGTGACTTGATTAATGTTTAAGCAACAAATGATAAAAATGACTTTTTAGCAACTTGAGGATTTATCTGTAAGAGAATCTCTGAGATTTACAATACAACTGTGAGGGCTATATGGCTCTGGCTTTAGTTCAGTATAAGGACCTTTTCTAGTTTGTTAGAGGTTACCCTTGTGGCGCAAATGGGGAAAAGCAGACTGTGGATCCCTAGGACTGGTTGTATCACACAGACTGAATTTGGAAACCTAGCGGCCCTAATCTGTTAGACAAACCTTTGAAAGGCTTCATAGTGAACCCTACCGACCTTTCTTAGAAGTGGGTCAAGAGATTAGCTACCTCGGGCGAAAGAGTAAATCACGACCCACAGTGAAAGTGTACACCTCTGCGCAGAGTTTATTAAACTGGTATACTAGCCTTGCTCAAGGACACGAGCGGCCTTGGAATCCTTACATTTAAGATGATGACTTTTGATTGCTAACATGCTCATTATTTACCGTTTTATGCTCTATATTATTTATGTTACATTGATCATGAGTTTATGGGATCTATACTACCTTGTTGATATGCTTGCGGAGTTCGATATGGACTCACTCTTGCTATTTCACCCACACTCCAGTGTGTAGTAAGGTGCTGCTTAGAAGAAAGATAAAAATATAGTGGAGTTTCCAGAAGACTAATAGAAGTGCTAGTCATATGTTACCCCAGTCAGCCGTTCCTGAGAAGAATGGAGCCTGAAGTTTAGTCACCGTTCCACGATACTCTGATGTAAGTGTTT